>CM035805.1:11327893-11927893 GCA_020466265.1 Siphamia tubifer
TGTTAAAAAATGTATGAGCTTTTAATGGATGCACTGTGCTGCTGTCTTGCCCACACGCTGATGACGATGCATATTTTCTGTTAAATAAACTTTGAAAGTTGATTAATGCATGAAAAGAAACTATGTTTTTCTCCAGTCAGATGGAGTATATAGGGCTTTATGAGTATCTTGATAAGGCTTGATCGCAGGGTAAAAAGCTGCAGGATATGGTAAGTTAGCATAAAGATGTAATTAACTATCTTTTTATTCATGTAGATCCTGCGACTAGATGAAAGTCATCCAGGTCAATTATAGCCATTGGCCAACATTTAAGAACTTTAAACATGGCTGTGCATCTCTTAGTTGACATGTTGAAGTTATTTCAGTTCAATACACACATGTATTTGGTCCAATCCCTTGCACTTGATACTACTCCTTGAAATAAAGGAGGCTAGGGGTTGGAACATTCTCTTATGAAAAGAGAGACCCCTTTATGACCTGTTATATCATCAGTGTCTTTATTAACACATGCAAAAACTTTGTTTCCTGAAGTATTCCCCATGCTGTCAGCAGCTGGAACCATCTTTGTTGCATGGTCCTTGGGCATCTTTTTGTGGCTATCAACTATAAATGTGATCTATACCACACTGGAACAACAGTTGATCAAATGATTAAATTGTTTACAAGGAAAATACAAGCATCTGTGTGTTTCTTTCATCACACTAATGCGCTTTTTCGCCATGTCTAAATATTCAACCAGAATTATTGGAGATTTCTTCTACTCCTCCATTTGTAGAGTGGTCCTGGAAAATCTCCATTTCAAGGGCTAGATCAGGGGTGCTCAATCCTGGTCCCCGAAAGCTACGATCATGCATGTTTTCAAACACACCTGATTCAAATGATAAACCTGTTATCAAGCTCTGCAGAAGCCTGATAATGACCATCAAGTGTGTTGGAAGAGGGATACATCTAATACATGCAGGGTAGAAGCTCTCGAGGACCAGGATTGATTACTCCTGGGGTACACATTCATGACAACACTACCCTTCACGTGTACATGCAAAACAGACGAATATCGGCGGTGGTGGTGGGGAGTGGTAAGACTGAAGTAAAAACCGCTTCAGTATTTTATGGGTTGGAGTAGACTCATTGTTTCACTGCAGTAGTTACTGTAGTAAGTTGTGGTATGGCGGTCTTATATGCCAATCACCTCTCCAACATTGCTCCTGCGAGTTCTCTTGTCCTTGTTGAACATTGTGAATTCAACTCAATGATTAATCTTCTCTGTGGAGTTATTCTTGTGATATTAGAATGCAGTGTAACATTGAAGAGTTACTGCGTCTCACACCATGTAGTAATTTGTAGAACTGGGACAGACATGAATACAGGTTGTTAACCAGCCTCTGGTACGGAACGCCAGAGGACCATAACACACCACAGTTAGGTTTTAGTTTGATAAGTGTTCTCGAGGGGTTGAGGTAAAAGGGAAACTGTTTCCAATAAAACACATTTTTATATTGTTTACATTACATTAAATTTTTAAAAAATCTGTATGTAACATGGTGAAAAGGACACAAACATTACCTGCTACTATTCTTTTTCAATATTTCTTTATTCTCATGGTGCTTAAAGCTCTTCACACTCATACAGCAGTAAGTTTCTAAGGTTCTGTCAGTCCTACTAAGTCAGGGTTCAGTGTCTTGCCCAAGGACACTTCGACACATGGGCAGCCAGGGCCTGGATGCGAACTGACAACCCTTCAGTCATTGGACAATCTGCTCTACCAACTGAACCACAGCCACCCTAAAAGGATAAAAATGCATGTGTTAGATTTCACCTGAAACAAAACAAGTAATTGGTTCTGTAATTAGTTTGTTCCTAAAATATAAATCAAACTGAATTATCTCAAATAATAATTAAATGACACTTTATTGAATTTAGATCAGTGAGTGATGACTTGGAGGTTGTGGACTTATGTACTTCTGTTTAATTTAATGAACAGTTTACCTAAACCAGCCATAAAGTCACATTGTTGTATTTTTAAATAGCGATGTACAGGCCTTAAATGTACAGGCCTTGATGAAACTTTTCCATTTCTGAACAGTGAAATGAGTGATAAAAAGACAACCTATAATACGTGTAGTGGAGCAGCTGCAGTTCAGCAGCTTTCATGATTACACAGCTGAAATGATGAGAACGAACTAATAGAGGAATATCCCGTATTTCTTTCCCTCAACAATTTCCAGTGAGTTTCCCTGGAAGTCACAGACAGAGAGCAGTGTCTGAAAAAGCAGTAATAACCTTGAATACATCTTATGCTTTATTAATACAGCTAAGTCAGGACTGAGCTTATTGGAGGCAGAGCCAGTGACTGATTAGCATGTCAGGGAACGTGGGCTCAGCAGCCACAGCATGAGGTGGCTTTAAAAGCCATATATGCACCTTCACAAAGAACAGAAAATATGTCAGTATAGGCTGACATTTGACCTCAACCTCTTTTCATGGTTTAAGTGGCTTTAATGTAGCATGTTTTAGGAAGTTCATGATGCAGAGGGGATGAAAGTTTGTAGAATCTTTTTGATCAGATACTAGTGTTGTCACAATAGCAATATTTTGGTACCGGTACCGATACCAACATGTATTCCGATACTTTTCGATGCTTTTTCAAATAAAAAGAGAAAGCAGAAAATGTCATTACTGACTTTATTAATCAAAAATCTTATAAACATAAACAGTAATTGTAATAACAGTCAAATGAAAGTAATTAAACCAGAGCAGTGAGAGCATGTAAACTTTAGTTAAACATGAAATGAGAATCAGCCTATGCCTAAACATTGAAGACATTATGCTGTATGTTGAAAAATAATTGGAAAGTGAAGAAATTTTTGAAATGAATCTGTTGTTATTATTATTTGGAAAATATCACATACATAAAGAAAAATGGAATGGAAGAGCACCGTGAAATCGTCAATTTAAAATGGAAATCGAACATTATTTTGATACATTAAAAGGACAAAACAGCAATCAATCAAGTGAAGCCTTTGGAGTCAAATAATATGATTTGAATTTTATAAAATACCCTCATACATTTTTCCATTGTACAGTATATATGTATATACTGTAATTATGCAATTGTGCTTTTTGTATATTTGTATATTTTGTGTGTGTGTGTCTCCCTTATAGTGTTGTTTTCTCTTATTACTCTGAGTGTTTTGCTTTATTTAATGCTTTGTTTAACTAAATATAACTGATGTGGGTATGGAAATAAAAAAAAAAGTGTGCAACAAGAGAGAGAGAGTGACAGCTGCAGCAGCTGCACGAATGCTTGTGTGACCGACGGTGACTATTGTCCCTCGGCAGCCCCCGTACCATTAGTCAAATCACACAGATGTTGGTAATTCTGAGCATATATAAACATGGGTACATAACCTCTAAACGGTATGGGTTCATTTTAATTGTGTTTTTTAACTGTTTAAATGTATGCCCAATCTGATTTATTTATTTTATTTTTAGAGCATCAGTGCCACAGACGGCCGCATCATGCACGCTGTTTAGGTATTTTTATTTTATCTTGTACAATTCCTTTAAGCAGCAATATTTTTAACAGTGTGCTTTTTTCTATTAGGAGCCGTGCCACTGCTGTTTATTATTATTGACTGTTTTTATTACTGCTGTTTTATTTTACTGGTTTTTATCCCTGCTTTAGTGTCAGATTGGAAACTTGCAACCAAAAGACTATTGTTCGTCTTTGAGTGACTGTTACGAACGGAAACAAACTTTTTGATGTCTGTGCATGTACTATGAATTATTGCAACTAGACGAGTGAGGCTATGTGAAAATGGTGGTCTACACATTGCATTCTCCGCTATTGAAGGCAGGGTTTTTTGGCTTGGTGTGACTTACTCACGAAAATATGTTAAACTTAATGGCTTCCTGCAATCTGAATAAAAAAAAACATCTTGCAGTTCTGTCATACATGTATTCTGTCTGCTCTGTGTTTTGCTCTGCTCTGTCGGGACCATTGCCCTGATTGTCTTCAACCTGTGTTTTCTTTCTGCCTGTTGCCAGATCGTTTTTGTACTCCAAGACTTTCCAGCGTTATTCCTGTCCGTTTCCCATGGATTTTGACTTTGCGCTGCTTTTTGACCTGTTCCTGTTTGCTCCCTACTTCGACCTGCTTCTACCTGACTTCGGTATAACCACGTTTCTGTCTTCTATCCAGGTACCGACCTGCCTTTTGGACCCCAACCTGTCTTTCTGCCTGTCTATGCTAGATTTATGGTTACTGAACTCTGGACCGGACTGTGTATTTCCCTTTGCATTATTCCTGTGGACTGTTTAATCTTTTGTTATTAAACCCATTTTTGAACTCTACTCCTGCCTGGTGTCTGCATTTGGGTCAGATTCCTGATCGTCACAAGTTCATGGGTTAGCCTACCTGTGCTTCCCTGAAGAAGGTATGACTGCTTGTCTTGTCAGTGTTTTGCAGGTTGGAAGCAGCCCTGTTTGTAGTAAAACTGAAATAATTCCATATTGCACTTGTTGCTCCTGGCTTGTCAATGAGGGTAGTATTGGCTGTAATGGTCATTCTCCTCTCCTGTTCCACTCAACTGGATCCTAGTTACAACACCACGTTACCTGCTGAGTTTGCTGAGTTTGTTGTTGTATCGGTACTTTTCAAACGCTGTATAGACCATTTTAAATGCCTCAGTACCGCGGTACGGTACTAGTACGGGTATTTGTGACAACACTATTGGATACAGCATGAATTATTTTAGTATTAGGAGAAGAATCCTCATCTCTTAAATGTAGGGTTAGAGTCGGGAAAACTACCACAGAGTGTATTATACCTTATCTAAAAGGGAACTTTTTGTCATTTTCATATTCATATTCTGCTCTTTATGCAATGTTTAAAGCTTATTCTTTTTTTTTTTTTAGCTGGAGAAGGGGTGGGATTAAATACATTTTGCTTCTTCCCAATCTCTCTTCCCACTTTTGAATGTGAAAATAAAGTCATATTTTGTTTGGGATTTCATATACCTGTCCTGTTTTTTTTCTCCCTTGTTTTCACTAGTGGGGACAGAGTGGGATTATTTTGTTTGTTGCATATTCGAAGTTGATTGAACTGATTATAGAAATACGATTGTGTGAGGTGACTTATAAAAGATTGTATTCATAAATGGTTATGGATGTGTCTTGGATAAAAATATATTCTCTTAAGATCAAATATATTTTATAACGGTGTCCAGTGAGTAGTTTACACTATAACTCTAATGTCTTATTGTCTTTGGATGAATACTTTTATCATTTAAACTGCAATTTAAATATAAGTTAAAGTCAGACTTAGACTTAGACTTAGACAGACTTTATTGATCCCTTTGGGATGGCACCCTTGGGGAAATTAGATTTCCAGCAGCTTGTATAGAAATAAATAATAAAACAGAAGAAAATAAGAAGAAAATAAAGATAAAAAGTGAGAGTACAGTAAAACAGTACTCAGTTATTACACAGCATTATTGCACCGTATGAGTTATTGCACCTCCTACATAAATGCTATCCCCCCCAGTGAAGCGTTGTACAGTGTGATGGCTTGGTGTACAAAAGAGTTCCTTAGTCTATTGGTCCTACACTTAGGTAGGAGCAGCCTCTCACTGAACAGGCTCCTCTGTCTGGTGATGACGGTGTGCAGAGGGTGGCTGGCATTGTCCATAATGTCCAGCAGTTTGTCCAGTGTCCTTACCTCTGCCACCGTCACCAGAGTGTCCAGCCTCATGCCGACCACAGAGCCAGCCCGCCTGATCAGTTTGTCCAGTCTGGATGTGTCCTTCTTGGATATGCTTGACCCCCCAGCACACTACGGTGTAGAACAGGACACTAGCAACCACTGACTGGTAAAACATCCACAGCAGTTTGCTGCAGATGTTGAAAGACCTCAGTCTCCTGAGGAAGTACAGCCTGCTCTGTGTCTTCCTGTACAGGTGAGTGGTGTGTGCTGACCAGTCCAGTTTATTGTCTATCCACACTCCCAGGTATTTATAAGAGTCCACAGTCTCCACCTCTACTCCCTTTACCAGAACTGGTCATGGTCTCGGTCTGGATCTCCCAAAGTCAATGACCAGTTCCTTTGTTTTCGAGGTGTTGAGCTGTAGGTGGTTTGTGTGGCACCATGCTGCAAAGTCCCCCACCAGTCTCCGATACTCCTCCTCTCTGTCCCCCCTGATGCACCCAACAATGGCTGTGTCATCAGCGTACTTCTGTATGTGACACAGCTCAGAGTTGTAGCAGAAGTCCGCAGTGTACAGGGTGAAGAGAAGAGGGGCCAGCACTGTTCCCTGAGGGGCTCCGGTGTTGCTGACCACAGTGTCAGACGTGATGTTGTCGTCGCTAGTCTTTTCCCTCCAAGGGTTCCCCGTGGACGACAAAATAATATCAAGACCAGATATTAAGATTAATCATTCATTTATCAAGATATAACAAAGTGTATAAACAATCATCAGTCATTAAACTACAAACCTCGAAATCCCCAGGGATGACCCTCAGATAATTATCTGACCAGAGCAGAGAGAGAGAGAGAGACAGAGAAGACAGGAAGTCAAAAAGCCTAGATCCTTCCCCCTTCAGGGGTTTTATACGTTCATCTCCATCCCTCCTTCTTGGCCGTATCACAGACCATTACATCATATTATCAAGGAATGCCCGAATGAGGAAATACTATCTGCTTCTCTGCTTCTAAGGCCTGTGGAAGTATGGCTTAGAGTACACAGACACATCTTAGAGTACACAGACACATCGGCTGTTTAACTTCCCAAACAACACATATAACACAAAAGAATAATGTGTGACATTCCTTCTTCAATACAATATCAAACATCATCATTCCCCCCTTAAGTTGGAGTTCCAACTTCAATAGAAAATAAATTATATCATTACGGATCTATATCAGATGTTATGTGACAGGAGTCAGGCGAAAAAACCAAGGTGACTTTACTTGGCCAAAAAATTCCTGACTCGACCCCGTAGCGATCACCATCTCTGGCCCGTCGAATAAATCATAGTACATTCATACATAGTCAATTAACACTTGAAATAATTTCACCGATGAGTATGAGTATGTATGGCTGCCCGTTGGAGAAGGGCGCTCGATCTCACCCCTTTCTCATCTTGGTCGTTTAGTCATCCTCCTCGTCCTCACTGGATGTTTCCCGAGGGCCTGTTTCCCAGTCCGGCATAGGAAACAGGTCCGGCTGACGGGGAACGTCTTTAGCTAAGACTAACATCTGTTTTTGAACTTTGCTAACCACTAGGGATCTCATTATTGGAATACAACAACAGATAAAACCTAACACCACCAGTCCAGCTAGGACCGTCAATCCAATCCTCACTATTCCTTGCTTCCATCCACCAACAATTTCCGAAAACCAGTCCTGTATTCCAGTTAAACCTGTATCATGTCCTGCATTAGCAGTTACTTCTAATCTCAAATTTCTTAGCTTCTCCATAGCCTTTGTAAATGCACCCGCAGGTGCGGTGTGTCGGGGTAAATATGTACAACAATACTCTGGGCCAATAAGTTTACACACTCCACCTTTCTCCGCTAAGAGCCAATCCAAAGCTAATCTGTTCTGCCAAGCCACTGCACTTGTGGCATCCACCTGTTCACCTAAAGTGATAAGAGCTACATCTGTGTAATTTATATACCGTTGCTGATTATAGTAAATGTAATTAATCCACTCAGTATTTTTATTAATGGATATCTGAGGAAGAATAGATTCAAATCCAGCTGAAATCTTATTTCTAGCTTTATACTCATTTGGAATACCTCTTGGTTGGCCAATTGCATTAATGTACACTTTAGGATCTGGACCATAATTTCTCTTAACTCGATTGACAACACTACTATTATATATTTGCTCTTTGGCTGAGAAAACAATTAATTCCTGTACTATTTGAACTCAAGCACATCTTCCTGCCCAGTCTGTTGGAAGAATAGAATACACCTGTTGTCAGCCACAGCTAGGATATGATCGTGATAAGGACTGGTCTTATTCTTAAATACTGCTTCTCCTTTTTCCTTTAATGTAGATGAGACTATAGTCCTCAGGTCGTCTGTTTTACGTCTGTCTTAGTCAAGTTCTTCAATGGAATAATAACCGAATCAGGTTTTTTAGTGGTAATACCTAAAGGTTTTAGTGTCGTTCAGTTATCCGTCTGCTCAATAAAATACATACAGGTCTAGACTATCAGTCTTTTTTGTCCGTTTCAGTTTCTGTCACCCATACTTGATCTATCTCATAATCCCATGTTGTCATTCCTATAGAAGTCCATTCCTCACCAGACCAATCTTTTACTGCTCTTTTAATTCTTTGTACCACCTCCCCCCTTTGGGAGTTTAATGTCTGGGAATTCTGCTGTATCACAAATTACGCACACACATCTTGGCAGACCAATACAACCTGGGAATCAGAACAGGGAGAAGAAAAAAAGAAAAAGATAAAGAAAAAAGGACAGAGAAAGAAAAAGGTGGGGGCGACCTGCAGCACAGGAATACAGAGACACCCAATGAGAAATACATCTGTCACAGACTGCTTAAAGAGAGAAAATGTATGGAGAACGAAGAGACAGACAAACAGACTTATACTGGAGCACGTCTACTCCCATACACGACAACAGACAACAAATTACACAAACAACTGGACAAAAACCAACAAACAAACACGAAGCATTTTGATCGATCCTTCTGTGTGTTTGGCACTCAATAAATCAAATTACAGTTATCGGCTCCGAAATCTCTGCCACACAGGAAACCATTACGTAATCATTACGTCATCATGCGTGCCTGGCATGGAATCCAGCACATGACCCGTATACCTGACATGCAGTCAGTACCTAGCTGTAATTTGTCAGCTAGTGCTCATCGTTCCAGGTCTTCAATTAATATGTGCTGTCAACCCGTCACCCATCAAACCTGTCAATATGCTTCGACCCTGGCAAAATGCCAGTACTCCAATTCAGGCTCTTATATGATGGGTACGTGCATAAAACAATCACAAACACGGACAAACCACATTAAACATTAAACATCAATCACCCCTAGGGACTGTGAAGTTCGACCACAGAAAACAAAAATATTCATCTGTAATTAGCCATTTACAGGTTAAAATTTTTTTTTTTTTTTCCCTTCTAGAAAACCCCTCGGGACCCAGAAAAACCCATCCACCCAGGCCGCACAGTCAGAGAGGACAAATCTAAACTATGAACTTAAAATCTATACTCACATAATTGTTTTGGGCGCCCATTTGTCCTCTCTTACTGCACACCCATGGGAGGTAGAGTCACTCCCCCGGTCCCAAGAGGTCCTGCGTAGAAGCACTGTTCGTGACGCCAATTGTCGTCGCTAGTCTTTTCCCTCCAAGGGTTCCCCGTGGACGACAAAATAATATCAAGACCAGATATTAAGATTAATCATTCATTTATCAAGATATAACAAAGTGTATAAACAATCATCAGTCATTAAACTACAAACCTCGAAATCCCCAGGGATGACCCTCAGATAATTATCTGACCAGAGCAGAGAGAGAGAGACAGAGAAGACAGGAAGTCAAAAAGCCTAGATCCTTCCCCCTTCAGGGGTTTTATACGTTCATCTCCATCCCTCCTTCTTGGCCGTATCACAGACCATTACATCATATTATCAAGGAATGCTCGAATGAGGAAATACTATCTGCTTCTCTGCTTCTAAGGCCTGTGGAAGTATGGCTTAGAGTACACAGACACATCTTAGAGTACACAGACACATCGGCTGTTTAACTTCCCAAACAACACATATAACACAAAAGAATAATGTGTGACATTCCTTCTTCAATACAATATCAAACATCATCAATGTCCTTAAGCCTGACGTGCTGTGGTCTGCCTGTGAGGTAGTCGAGGATCCAGTCTACCAGGTGGGGGTCCACTCCCATAGTGAGCAGTTTGTCCTGCAGTAGGGGGGGCTGGATGGTGTTGAAAGCACTGGAGAAGTCCATGAAGAGAATCCTCACAGTGCCGCTTCCCTTATCCAGGTGGGAGTGGGCTCGGTGTAGCATGTGCAGGATAGCATCCTCCACACCCATGCCCTGCTGGTAGGCGAACTGCAGCTGGTCCTGGGCATGTTGCACCTGGGGTCTGAGGAGGCTGAGGAAGAGCCGCTCCAGCGTCTTCATCAGGTGTGAGGTGAGTGCCACTGGTGGGAAGTCATTCAGCTTGCTGGGCCGGTTCTTCTTAGGAACTGGCACAATGCAGGATGTCTTCCATAGAGTGGGCACTCTCCCCAGCTGCAGGCTGAGGTTGAAGATCCGCTGTAGTGGTTCTCCCAGCTCCACAGCGCAGGTCTTAGCTTCCTCAGCTGTCCCCTGACCTGGTCTGTAGTGATGTGAGGTGTGGGTTGCGTAGGGGTGGAGGGGGAGGGGGTGTAGTAGCATCCAAAGTGGGGTATGTGTGGGGGGGGGGGGGGGGGGGGGGGGGCTGGTTGAACCTATTAAAAAAGTCATTCAGTTAATTTGCCCTCTCCATTGTTCCCTCTGTGGCTCTGGTCTTTGTGTTGTGACCCGTGATGGTTCTCACACCTTTCCAGACCTCCCTCATGTTGTTCTCCCTCAGCTTTTGCTCCACCTTCCTCCTGTAGGTGTCTTTGGCCTCCCTCACACAGTGCTTCACCTCCTGCTGTGCTGCCTTCATGGCCTCCTTATCTCTGCTCCTGAAGGCAGCCTTCTTTTTGTTGAGGACAGTCTTGACATCCCATGTTACCCAAGGCTTGTTGTTAGGGTAGCAGCGGACTGTCTTGACAGGGGAAACCACTTGTGCACAGAAGTTCAGGTAGTCTGTCAGGCAGTGTGTCATCCCCTCTATGTCCTCATCGTGCGGACTGACCAGCACATCCCAGTCTGTGGTGTTAAAACAGTCCCTTAATGCACTTTCCATCTCTGGGGACCACCTTCTGATGGTTCGGGTGGTGATCTGTTGCTTTTTGACCAGGGGGGTGTACCGTGGCTGTAGGTGAACCAAGTTGTGGTCAAACTTCCCTAGTGGGGGGAGGGGAGTCGCTCTGTATGCATCCCTTACATTAACATACAGGAGATTGATTGTCCTGTTCTTCCTTGTAGGACAGTCCACAACTTGGTTAAAAACAGTTAAGGTAGAGTCCAGAGTTATATGATTAAAATCCCCAGATATGATCACAAGTGCCTCAGGATGCTGGGTCTGCAGCCTAGATGTGATGGAGTGAATCTTCTCACATGCAGTGGCTGCGTCCGCTCTCAGGGGTATGTACACACACACACAGATCACGTGACTGAGCTTCCTTGGCAGATAATATGGCCGCAGGCTAACGGCTAGCAGCTCAAGATCTCGTACACACAAGACTGTCTTTACAGAGATATGTCCTGGGTTACACCAGCGATTGTTCACATACATAATGAGTCCCCCACCTTTGCTTTTTCCGCACATCTTAGTGTCTCTGTTGACCCTCACCGTAGTGAATCCCTGCAGCTCCACGTTAGCATCCGGAACAAGGTGGGTTAGCCATGTCTCTGTAAATATCAACAAGCTGCACTCCCGGTAGATCCACTGGTTGTTCAGTGCGGATAGCTCATTGATCTTGTTAGGAAGTGAGTTAACATTCCCCATGATGACGGAGGGAATCGCAGGCTCGTAGCGTCTCCGATTGTCCTCTCTTTTGGCCTTTAGCTTAGCCCCAGCTGTGCAGCCCCGGGCCCTCCTCCTCAACTCCGCCGGGATGGGGTGTCATATCCCGCCTTTGCTCTTTGTGTTGAGAGCCAGTCAGGTCTTTAGTTCCTCAAACATTTAAGAAGTTGAGTCGACAAAGTTTCTGTTTGAGGAGAAAGTGCCACATGTCTGTATCCAGAGCAGACCACAGCACTTCTAAAATCTGCCCAGTACAGTAATCCTCTTTTATTCAGAACTTCAAATAAATTACAGGAATTCACAGGAATTCACCAAAACAATACAAAAGACAAGAAGTGTAATTATGACTTATCCAAAACACAACTGTTGTCAGTTAAAGTTAACATCTGCACCACTATAAACCTTAAGAAAAGAACACAGATAACAATCAGAGTGACATCATCTTGTACAGTTTCTTGTCGTGCTCCTAACGTAGCTCACCATTTATTACCCCAGGGTCTTCTTGAGAACCATTTTATCTGATCGTTTTCTGTAGGTTGCAGACAAACCCCCCAAAACACATTCCAAAAAGGTATTTTAACAACTCAGTAAAACACAATAAGAAACTCTTAAAACTAACACTTTAACATAACATCATTTTTCCAACACAGATGCTTTGTGTTACAGGTAAATGGATGTAAAAAAAACAACAAAAAACAAACAAAAAACACATTAAAGCATAGGAAGCAGAATCTATGTGTTAGTTTGTAAAAAGGGAGAGTTGATTTTTTTCCCTCAAAGACGAGTGGGAAGAAATACAACTTATGTAAAATTTAGTTGACCATGTTGATTTGATGATTTTGTGTGCTCAAAATAAAATGCAACTAAACTGAAGACTCAGGGCAAGGTTCAAGTGCAAACAGAAAACAAGATTCATTAAATGAATCAAGGAATACAGGAAAGGAAGAAGAGGATGGTCTGAAAGTTAGTAGAGCAGGTCATCCAATGACTGTAGGGTTGGTAGTTTGAATCCTGGCTCTGACTGTCAAAATTTCCTTTTGCAAAACACTGAAGTGTTTCCACTGTTTAGGGGGTAGGAGTAAATAAGCATTGTGCTTCATCCATTGTGCTTCATCCTATTCCTTTTGGACTTTTGTAAAATGCATAATGATAATAACAAATGCACTTTTTTTTTGCAGTATGATCATTATTATCTTGTTTTTATTTTGTTTTGTCTTTTAAATTGAGTTCAAATAAAGACTATCAATCAATCAATCATCAAGTTTGGCAGCACCTTGTATGACAGCAGCCGCCTACTGGTGAATGTGAGTATGAGGCTATGAAAAGCACTTTACGCACATGTACAAATGCCTTCCATTTACCATTATCTGTTTGTAAATAGTGTGGTAAGACCTCATGTAGCTTGGTGTGACTTGGAGACAGCAGTTCATGATGTAAGGTAAGCTATAAATATTTGTGTAGCTGGCTTTGAAAAGTCTGCCAATTTCTTTGTTGCATTAATATTTTTGTATTGTATTTTCATACAATATTTTTTGGTTTAAAATATTTTATATTCTTATTCTTTCTATATTTCTTATATATTGGGTAAAATGTAAATTGCAATTTTGATGTGAAATGATGACATGCACAGGTAGTCATGTCATTAACATAATGTGATGTTTTTGACCTGCAATGCTCATGGAGCAAGATGTGTTGGACAGTTTATCCATAAAGCCATAGCAGCTCCTGATTTTCTGTTCAGAAGATGCACACAGTATGAGAAACTGTATTTTTTGTGCATTGTTTGTTTATTTCTTGTGTTTAAATATTCTCTAAGATTTGATATTGAAGTTTGATGAAGGCCACATGGACACTCAAGGACCATAAAAGATATTGGCCTCAGATACTCATTGGTTGGGAAGATATAACAATTTTAAGAATGTATTGTTTATTTTCATTTCAGTTTTTCACACGGTGTTCAGAGACATTAAAGATCATTGAAGACAATAAAACAATCACTTTCAACAACCATCAGTCGATGCATTAGAGGCAGCTCCAATTTCTAATAGTTCCAAATGCATTACTCTGTGAAAAGATACATTTCTGTAAGCAGAATAGTCTTATTTCAGTATATATTTCTGTTTTTGTATTTTTCTTGTTTTTGGTAAAGTCAAAAGTTAGAGTTCACACAGGTTTTGTGATGTCATCAGGGAGCAAAAGGAAAAAAAACAAAAGAGAGCTGTATGAGAACAAAAATAAGTGTTAGCTTGTGGTTGAATTGACATCTCATGTAATGTAAACTAACACTGAACTGTGGGCAATAAATCTCTTCAAAGGTGCAACACAAGGCTGGTTTATAAACACATTTCATGTACAAGACAATTCATAGAGCTTTACATAAAACATTAAAACTGTTACAACAGGGAAGCTATAAAGTATGAAATCTATAAAGCTTATGGGCGGGTGTGGCTCAGTTGGAGAGTGGGTCACCCAATGACCAAGAGGTTGGCGGTTCACATATGTACATAGCTGTACATATGTGGAAGTGTCCTTGGGCAAGACACTGAACCCTGACTTAGGCTCCCAGTAGGACTGACAGAACTTAGACACCTACTGGTGTATAAGTGTGTGTGAATGAGTGAATGTGAAGCTAATGTAGATCTGAACTGATGAATAAAAACTATGTAGCTGTAGCTTAGTGTGGGTGGATGGGATAATAGCATTATTCTGACATCCCTCCTGGGGCAATGCCTGTCTGAGGGTCACTTTGCCATCGATTGGTACACCACCATGGGGTCACTTCTATGACTAGATTTTCTCACAGCTTGTCCTTGAAACATAATTTAGACATTTTCTTACATGGTGTCCAACAACTATTGTGTCATTGGTTGGTTGGCTTAAGTGGGCATGGTTAATGTTGAAAAGTGGAGGACCTCATAGGAGTTCCAGACTTGAGTTTGTCGTGATGTATCAAATGTTCTTAACAAAATTAACTGTGTTCTTTCCACCACCAGAAAGTAGAGAAGTATGTGTTGTGGAGTATGTGGAGGCCTCAGTGTCTCTATCCCTTTAACCCAGAGCTCACAAATCCTGGTCCTCAAGAGCTAGTATCCTGCAAGGTTTAGATGTATTCCTCTTCCAACACACACCTCATTCAAATGATCAGTCTAGCATCAAGCTCTCCAGAAGACTGATAATGACTGGCAAGTGTGTTGGGAGGATGAACATCTAATGTTATGATTATAAACAGAAGATGCAGAAGTGACGTCTCATCTTCAGTTTTTCATCGGTGTTTATACAAGTGTTTTTAAATTTTTTTTATATGAAGACAACAGCGGGTGAAATTTGATTGGGTAGTCATGACAGGCCGCCGTAGGTAACTGTACAGCCATCTGTGTTGGGCTATGGTATGAGTATAAATTCTGTAGGTTTAGTGGAGCTGCTAGAGCAGCTGTAAGATCCCTGGTATCCAGGTAATCTGACATGTTTGTAGTTTCAGATCTGTGGGATACAGGTAGTCTGGTTTGTAGTTTTAGATCTGTGAGATCCAGGTAGCCTGACATGTATGTAGTTTTAGATCCATGGGATCCAGGTAGTCTCAGATGTTTGTAGTTTTAGCAGCTCTGTATATTGAGTGTGACATAAAGCTGTACGCCATGTAAACATGTTCTGCGTTTTTTGCCGTCTAGATGGAGACACGACATTGGTCATTTTCAAAGCTCCCCACTCTGGAAGATGTCGTCAGATTTTTGCGTTTTCAGACCCTGACGGCACGGTTGCCATGGAAAGGCAATTTTTAACCGCAAATGTCCTGGTGTAAACGGCTCCTAAAACATGCAAGATGCTAGCCCTCAAGGACCAGGATTGGTGACCCCTGCCGAATTGAACCGTAAAATATAAAATTACAATACAAGAGTTATAAACCATTTTGCATCTTACATCCAAATGAGAAAGTTTATTTAAAAGTGTGCACCACTGAGTCTGTTTGAACTCTGTCCATTTTGAAAGGGTGACTTTTTCTTTCCAGTGGATGGATAAAGGAATGAAAGCCATGCACCGCAGTGGCTAGTGAAGCAGCAGCAAACTCCCCTCCAGCTGGTGGATGACCAGGATTTTCACTGTGACAGTCTAGTGTGAGCGGACCACTGCTGTTGCCCTTTAACTTATAACTTGAAACAGAGCAGCGCTGAAATCCTGTTGGTATTGACCTTAACCTTGACGAGACAAGGAAAAAACAACTCTTTGAGGAAGAGGAACATCGTCTGTGGTTGTGATATTGCACAGAGTTTAAGACTTATTTCCTTCAGTGAAAAACGAATATGAGAATGTTCCCATCTCAGTATCAAGCAAGGATATTAGCTGTACATAAAAGGCCACAAGACTGCAGAATGTAAATGAGGTGGTAAACAGCTGTTGGGTTTGTCATTTATATACGGTTTGTCATCATTTCACTGAAACCACATGAAACTAAAATGGCAAATTAAATGAAACTCAGAGACTTGAAGTGGTCTGAGTGAATGTTGAAAGGGAAGCAGAGCTGAGGATGTGGATGTTAAACTGTGTCATAGAAGCTAGGGGTTGAAGGGGGGCCGGAGAGAAAATTAACCTGCGAGAGTCCAGTCCCGATGACTGCATCTATCACAGGTAGAGGGTCACCATCTGGCACACATCTATTGCACAATTACCTGAACTGGTGCAGCCACCACTATGTGTAAAATAAAAGTCCTCACATTCAATCATAGAGCAGATTCTGACATCTAGAACCAGATACACAATACACTATTGTGTATCTGATTATTGAATTTATACTCATACCATAGCCCAATATACACTCTGACAATACATATGTTTTTGTTTGTTTACTTTCTTTAGAGGAAACCTGGAACTGAGCTTTCTGCTATGTCATTGTTGCTGTGACAATTTCTGTCTATTACACTGGCATGCCAAAAAATGGTCACACATGCAATAATTCACTGCACCGCCATTGGTTTTGGTTACAGGACACATTTACTTTGACATCTTCTTTGCCACATAATGCTTACCGTATTTTCTGGATGGAGGTGCAGCCAAAAAATTATTAATAAAAAAGGAAAAAACATAGTCACAATAAGTCACATTTTAGGGGAAATTTGATAAAACAAACATAATTGAAATTCTAGTTTAGTTCAATCCAGTGTCAGTCTCCTGAAATTAAAACCAAAGGTGGTGCGATTTTCGTAAAAAAAAAAAAAAAGAAGTTGTAATTGGTTGATTTAAATTGTTTTGTTTGTTTGCTGTTTTAACACTTCATATTGAACAAAACATATTTTTATATGTATTTATTTAATTACAATTATTGTATGTATGTGCTGGGTGTGTAGGTGGTGAGGTATTGTAGCAACCTAATTTCCCTGAGGGCATGAATAAGGTCTCTCTGTCTCTCTCTCGTAAACTTGGTGACCTGTAATGTTCGGACACATCATGGATTCTTTTCCACCTGAAATACTAAACCCACATCCAAACCCAGAGTCATGTGTCTTTGTGTTATTAATTTGCCTCATGGTGAACATATTCCGTCTTTTGCTTCATTTTAATTTGATGACAGACACTACTCTGTTTGAATTTCATATTTTAAGATTGGTTACCTGATGTCACAGTGGAGAGATGTTTCAAACATTCCAGAAGTTTGATTCTAATTCTGAATCAATTGTTCCTAATCATTGGCATCAGTTCCATTTCTGCCATCCCTACCAGTTGGCACATGTGGTCTCTCAGTACAGGTATCTCCTTCTTCTGCTGGCCCTTCTGACCCCCCCATGTCTCTTTAGTAGGGTCCAATCAGATTGGGAGCATGTCAAAGGGGAATTTGGTTCAGGTGCTCCCAGTACAGCCCTAACAGAAAGAAATTGGGTCAAAGGTCATGGGAGGAACATCTAAACCAGCCCGGGGACCAATCACTGCCTGTGATCAGAAATTCATACAGCCCTGCAGCTTCAGTTTTATAATATATTATTTATGTCCCACTCAGGGTGACCAACACAATAAATAAACTAGAAAAGTACTCTGAGAGCGCAGTCCTTCGCCAAAGCCTGGATTCTGGATCACTTTGAAATTTTACACTGCGATAAATGGAGAATAACTTTCAAAGTGAATGCGAGTGAGTGCAAGCCTGACTGAAATTAATCCATCACCATGGCAATCTATGGACCAAGATAGTTGTCTATAACTGCTGGTGTTATGTATTTGTACGTGTAACACAAAATATTACTGTTTGAATGATGTAAAAGAGCAAGAGTCATATGTTTTAATTTTAAATGTGAACAGACTTTGTGTAACCGGTGATAAATTGACCCTGGACAGCCGCCATATGAATAAACTCCACCCACTTGTATGTAGCAATTGTACTATTCACTATAAAATGTACCGACATGAGATCGTTCCCTCCTGCTGTCTTCTCTGCCCCCTCCTGATGTGTAAGGTATGTACAAGTGTTATCGTCCTGGATGAAGTGTTCTTTTTTTTCAAAAACTGAAGGACATGATTCAGAGGCTACAGGCTGAAAAGGAGCAGCTACTTCAGGAGCGAGTGGTAAGCACCTCATCCCAGCCAGATCCGGGCCTGGCTAGCCCACAGCTCCTCACGTCATGCGACCCTCACTCTGTTGCCAGACTATTGTATATGCCCAAAGAAAGGAAATGTCCAACCTTTAGGGGGACATCTGGGATTCCAGTAGAGGACTGGGTTGAAGAAATGAGGGCAACTCTGAGGACTAGGCACCTGAGACCAGTAGAAGAAGCTTATTTTATATATGACCATCTTGAGGGGGAGGCTAAGGATGAGATTAGGTATCAGCCGAAGGCTGAGAGGGAGAAACCAGAAGACATTTTTAAGATTCTTTTAGATTTGTATGGGTGTTCTAAGTCTTATGTTTCACTGCAGCAGAGTTTCTTTGCAAGAAGGCAGCGGGAGGGGGAAATACTTCAACAGTTTTCCCATGCTTTGTGTTGTCTTATGGATAAAATTGAACGTTGTGCCCCAAGAGTGATGCGTGATGCCCCTATCTTGCTCAGAGATCAGTTTATTGAACATGTGTATGACCCAAACTTGCGTAGGGAGTTGAAACAAATTGTTCGGCAGCTTCCTGATTGTAGTCTCATAGATATAAGAGCAGAGGCCATTCATTGGGAGAGGGAAGGGCAGGCTGAGGAACCCAGGTTTAAGAGTTATTCTGTCCCTTCATTTAGCGCTATGCAGTTTTCTGAGGTAAATGTGGCTGGTAGTCCCAGTAACATAGAATGGCTGAACTGAAGCGCATGTTACAGACTCAGCAAGAACAGCTCAATCAGTTGACACAGGGTTTAATGGCATTGCAAAAAGCCACCCAGTTTCCCACTCGGAACACAGCTAGACCAGTGCACTCAGACAATATTTCATATAGGCGCTGTCTAAAACCAGGGCATTATGCCAGGGACTGTGATAATGAACATATTCGTTCCCAGAATAAGCAGCCCAGGACCCCTCATCCCGCACAGCAGCCACCTCAGCAGTCCAGGAGGCGGGAAACCTTTTCCTCTCTGATGTGAGGATCCAAACATCAGGAGGGGAGGACGTTGGCTCAATTGCACCGGCCCCAGCTTCCCCACTGATGGTCTCTGGCCTGATAGCCCCTTGTCCCAAGGTAACAGTTAGCTTAGGAGATATGTCAGTTAAGCTCCTCCTAGATACAGGGTCAATGGTGACCACCATTACTGAAAGGTTTTTTTGTCAGCATTTCCAGGGTTCCCCAAGGCATTGTCGCTACGTGCTGCTAATGGGCTTGAGATACCTTATGTGGGTTATGTTGAGTTAGATGTCACTGTGTTTGGTAGGGTAATTCCACAGCGGGGTGTCTTGATTGTTAAGGACCTCCCAAGCCAACCTTCCCCCTCAAGTGTCCCTGGGCTTGGGCATGAATATAATTAGGGAGTGCTACCATCACTTGTTTACTTAACATGGCACTGACCTCTTTGATCTCCCCATAGTACGGCAAGTGCCAACCCTGTGGCAACAGGCATTGCAGTATTGTCACCGGACTTGTACTGAGGCAACACACACCAGACCAGGGCTTGCACGGGTGAGAGGTAGGCATCCTACTATTATACCCGGGGGTACAGTTAAGTGGGTTTTAGCCACTTGCTCCCCCCACTTTAGCAGGTTTTCAGGAGCTGCATTGATTGAGCCCCTCGACAATGGTGGTTCCCTCCAAGAGTGTGTCCTAATCTCACCAGCAATGGTTACGGTGAGAAATGGTACTGTGTATGTACCTGTAGTAAATGTGGGTGAGACAGATGTTCAGTTGCATCCCTGGCATCCAATAGGCCATATAAGCCAGGCAGAAATTGTTAATCTACCAGAGGGGATCTCCACTGTAGATATTGAGTCAGGTGGGTTCACAGCTATGTTTTCCACCCAAAATGTTCAGGCCAACCCAGTAAGGGAGCATATGGACCTATCAACACTTTCCAAGTCGGATCAAGGAACGGTTAGATCAATGTATTTGCAGCTTCTGACCTGGACCTTGGTTGTACTAACCTTGTGACACATGATATCCCCTTACTTTACAGTGTTCCAGTTAGGCAGAGGTACAGGCAGATCCCCCCTTCAGACTATTAGGAGATTAAGGCCCATATATGCCACCTGCTGGATAGCCAGAACATAAGGAAAAGTTGTAGCCCCTATGCTTCTCCGATTGTCCTGGTTAGGAAGAAGGATGGTAGTCTGAGACTCTGCGTTGACTACAGGCTGTAAAACGGCAAAACACGAAAGGATGATTTTCCCTTAACACGGATCGAGGAGTCTCTAGATGCCTTGTCTGGAGCTCAGTGGTTTTCCACTATTGATTTGGCTAGTGGTTACCATCAGGTTGCAGTTACAGAACAAGATAAACTAAAAACTGCATTTTGCACTCTCTTTGGCCTCTTTGAATTTCAAAGGATGCCATTGGACTATGTAATGCCCCCAGTACATTTCAGAGACTGATGGAGCGAATGTTTAGGGACCAGCACTGTCACTCACTGCTGTTGTATCTGGACGATGTTGTTTTTTCTTCTACAGTAGATGAGCACCTTACTCTCTTGGGCCTAGACAGTTTCAAAAGGAGGGATTAAAGGCCAAACTGGAGAAATGCTGTTTCTTCCAATGGCAAGTACAGTACCTGGGGCATGTGGTCTCTGCTGCAGGTGTCTCTACCGACCCAAAGAAGATTTTGGCAGTAATGGACTGGGCAACTCCAAATACAGTGTGAGAACTCAGGTCGTTTCTGGGTTTTGCCAGTTACTACCGACGTTTTGTTGAAGGGTTTGCTAAACTGGCTGCCCCTCTCCACAAGGTCGTTGACGAGCTCACAGGAAAGAAGAACCGTCGAGGTCGGGCAGTCGCCCTGCAGGACGCCTGGACACAACAGTGTGAACACAGCTTCAGGGAGATCAAGGAGAGGTTGGTGTCTTCACCTGTTTTGGTTTATGCTAACTTCAACCTCTCTTTTATCCTAGAAGTGGATGCCAGCCATGAAGGTCTTGGAGCAGTACTCTCACAGGAGCAGAGTGGAAAGGTGCGACCCATCGTCTATGCAAGCCGCAACCTACATCCAGCAGAAAAGAACTACAGCTCTATGAAGCTGGAGTTCCTTGCCATGAAATGGGCCATGGTGCACAAGTTCCGGGAGTATCTATTGGGTCACCAGTGCACCGTATGGACTGACAACAACCCCCTGAACCATCTAAATACTGCTATATTGGGGGCTACAGAACAGCGCTGGGTGGCAGAATTGGCAGTATTTGACTATACAGTGTGGTATCGTCCAGGACGTAACAACCAGAATGCTGACGCCCTGTCCAGACAGCACTTACCTCAGAATGAAGTGGTAATCCATCCAGCTCACCCTGGAACTCCTGTACCAGACCCTGTTCAGAATTTTGTGGGAAATGCAGAATCTATGACCATCTCTGCTGCCACAGAGTGATCAATTGATGACCTGATGGTACTACAGAGAGCCAACCTCACCATTGGTGCAATCCTCCCCTTTATCCATCGACAGCAGCTGCCAGGTCGAGTAGACTTCACCCTGCAGCAGTGAAACTGTTGCGTCAATAGGATCGACTCAGAATGAGGAATGGGCTGCTGCACAGGGTGTGCCAACGGCCGGATGGTGGAGAGAGAGTGTGCCAGCTTGTTCTTCCAGAAGACCTGCAGAGGGAAGTATTCCAGCAGCTACACACCCACCATGGTCACCAAGGTATTGAGCGAACTACTGAATTAATCCAGCAGAGGTGCCTGGTATGGGCAAAGTTATAAAAGAGTGCTGTCAGGCATGCAAGAGATGCAGCCTGGCAAAAGACACACTGCCACGGGTCAGAACCCCTATGGGCCATTTGCTAGCCTCCAGACCAAATGAAATACTAGCTATTGATTTCTCACTGTTGGAGCCAGCTAGAGATGGCAGGGAGCAAGTGTTAGTGATGACTGATGTTTTCTCAAAGTTTACCCAGGTTGTCCCTACCAGAGACCAGGGGGCATCCACAGTGGCTGACGGAATAACAAAAGAGTGGTTCTACAAATACGGTGTTCCAGCACAGCTGCATTCAGACCAGGGTCACAGCTTTGAAAGCATGATAATCCAACAATTATGCGATTTGTACAACATAAAGAAGTCCAGAACCACTCCCTATCACCCCCAGGGAAATGGCCAGTGTGAGCATTTCAACCGCACCCTCCATGACCTTCTTCGTACCCTATCTGCAGATCAGAAGCATAGATGGCCTGAGTATCTTCAGCAGGTTCTCTTTAACTATAATACTACACCCCATCAAACCTTTCCTGTTTATGTTCGGTCGGGAACCTCAGCTTCCCATAGATTTCCTGCTTGGTCGGGTGGAAGAGCCGAACCAGGATGCCTGCGACTGGGTTCAAGAACATCAGAGGCAGTTGCAGGTGGCTGTGGAAAGTGCCCGGGAGAGAACGAGACAGGCGGCAGCACACCGGAAGGACAGGGCAGACCAGCGGGCTCAAGATTAGGTGTTGCCAGTTGGGCAACATGTCTACCTGCGGGACTTGTCCCATAGAGGGAGGAATAAGATTCAGGATGCCTGGACTCCCACGGTGTTCCAGGTGGTGAGATCTCCTCAGAAAGGAGGTGTGGTGTATGCCGTCGCCCCACAACATAGGCTCACAGAGGTACGCCATGTGCACCGTTCCATGCTGTGTTAACCTTTGATGTCCCACTTCACCCTGAAGCAGAACCTGGCTTGGCTGCAGTGGGAAGGGGGGACTGTGGATGGCAACACGACAGGCTCTCAGGCCAGAAGCTCCTCAACCTGTGAGTCTACAAGCCTCAACTGAGGAAGACTGGATGTCCCTTGGAGCAGCACTCCCAAAAGTGTCTCCTGAGGTTTTAGCTGGTATCAGTGCAGCACCCTCCTCCGAAGTCGCCAGAAAGTCAACCCGGAAGACCGCTGGCGAACACTGTAACCCCTATCATTTACCACTGACCTTAGGGAGTACAGCACATGGGGCTACACAGTCCCAGACAGTGGAGCATAGTGACCCCATCCCCACCCTGTTTAGACCGTGGTTGTAGTAAATTGTCGGGCCACCAATTTCAGAACCCGGGGGTAGAGTGTAACCGGTGGTAAATTGTCCCTGGACAGCCGCCATATGAATACACTCCACCCACTTCCGCATGTAGCAATTGTGCTATTCACTGTAAAATGTACCGACATCAGATCGCTCCCTCCTGCTGTCTTCTCTGCCCCCTCCTGATGTGTATGGTATGTATAAGTTTTGGATGAAGTGTTCTTTTTTTCATTAATTTTAGCTGTGTTTTTAGGTTTTACCGCTGCACTGATGACCGCGAGCAGTCAGCTGTTCGACAGGGGCTCGGTGGGCAAAGGTTTTTTGTATCTTAACATTTGTTTTTAGTGGTGGTATGCTTTTAACTATTTTATTTCTGTTTTCTTGATAGGCGTACTGCCACTGCTGTTTTGTTTTGTTTTTTGTTTGTTCCGTTAAATTGTTCCCCTCCAAGAATGCCAGATTTTAGTTGACAGGTTTTTTTTATAACTTCGTTTTCCCTTTGTTCTGTGCTGCAGGTCTGATGGGACGGCCAGGCAGTGGAGAGACTGTGGTCCGGGGTTTTCACTACGCTTCACACTCCTCTGGTTGTGGTAGATTCATTTTGCATGCTTTTCACGGTTTTATTTTTCTCTTTCGTTCCCTTAGTTTTTTTTTTTGTTTATTTGGTTTTGTGCACAGGTGTAGCATGAAGTAGGGTGAATGCTCTGACTGTTTTGTTCTGCCCCCTGGTGGCCTGGCGGACCTGTAGCACCCCATTCTTTTTGTTCCTTTTATTCTTTTCTAGTGTGTTTTTAAGTAATAAAGATAGTGATTTTATTTGATATCTCTGGCCTAAAATCTTTAATAAATTCTCATCTTGGTGGGATAACTGACTACGCATCCTTATTGTCACTTGGTCCATACATTATTTTTGAACCTGCCTCACCGCAGGCAGGGCTCTACAGTGCGCCCATTTCACTCACATTTGTGAGCAAATATTTCAGCATGCGAATGAGGAAAAAAAACAGTCACACATGTGCGAGTGGTTCTTGCAGCACACAATAAGGCACGCACACAGACCTGAGGAGCTAATGAAAGTCTACTAGAAATGAATTAAAACTGCGCGAACAGCTCCGCATAGTCGAGACGAGCACGGCACATATTGACAAGCACGGCACATATTGAAAGGATTAAACATTCTAAAATGTATCTAATAACAAGGCAGCCAATACAACGTTCTAAAATGTATCAAACATTAAAACAGCGCGAAAAGCTCCGCAAAGAAGGAAAGCAGAAAATTACCTCGTCAAGATGCAAAGTATAGCAGCGTTTTTTAAAAGCAATAATGACAAAAACAAGAATAAAAGGACGAACGAAGAAGAAAGTATTGGCCAAGCGGTGAAGAAAGCTCGGGGGAAGTTCAAACGCTCGCGAAAGTGTACAAGTTCAACCCTGACTGGCTCAAAGACTTCGATTGGCTAGAGTACGATGTTACGAAGTTGTGCCCCTATTTTTTTTGTGTGCTCCTAAATTTTTTAACTCAGGGGCACGTGTGCTCCTGGAAAAAAAAGTTAGTGTAGAGCCCTGACCGCAGGTCACATTTGCATTAGTGAGTAATAGAGGAGTAAGGATTCCTCATATAAGTCATGTTTAACATGAACATGTGTTCAGATTTTTATCAACTCCAGATCCTCCACAGCTATTATTTTTTAAGTTGTTCACATCTCAGTTTTTTTTTCCTTTTTTTAATTTTGCTTCCTTTGACATTTTAAACAATTATACTGTAACAATGAAGCTAAAGAACACTGAAGCATAGAACACTGCATTTGTAATTTTTACTGTATAAAAAATGTGAGAAGGTTCATTGACCCCTGGTAATCTGCACATGCTCATATCTGATGTAAACCCTACAGAATATTGGGCTCTGGAGGACCAGGACTGGACACACCTGCTTTAACCTGTTAAACGCCGGGTCCTTTGTTTCTATTTAGAGTCATTTCAATGTAACACAAATTAATGGATTAGCTGATACAGGGAGCTTCATTCATTCAGAAAAAATATATAATCCAAAAGCAGCAAAGATAAAACCAAAAGAGAAATAACTGTTGTACTGTTGGAGATGCTTTGTGTAAGTTTAGTGCTGCAGAGTTTGACTTATTGGTTTTATTCCATTATTGTGTTTGATGTTAGATTACACGTTTGGCCATTTAAAGGTGTATTCGATTTCACTGAGTTTTCCCTTGATGTTTGTATGGTTAGATGCTGAGTGTGATTTGCGACCCCCCCCCCTCTGGTTTTGGACATCACCCTTAGGGTCATGTGGTCTATGAGTCTTTCTGACGGTGTGAACCTGAAAGAGGGACTTCACAGGCACACATTTAAGGGAGTAAATATCTGCCAGTCCAGAAATAGAGATCAGCAGAGGACAGGTGCATTCTGGGAGCTTTTTACCTCACTGATGGACAATGGAAAGCGCCAGTTTGATAACAGTTAACAGTTTTGGAAAGATCCCTGTGGACCAGACAATTGAAGAGACCGTAAATAAGGATACACAAACTGCTGGAGGAACTAAAGGGTTCAGTCTGAAAACAGGAGCAGTCAGTAGATACTATCTCACTTCAGAAAACAGGAGCCAGTATCTGAGGCAACTCAGGCACATGGTAGGCAACACAGTGTCAACAGATTTCAGTCACCATGATTTACAAAATCCCAGGATTGAAAAAGATAGGGCAGATGTTAATGCTGTTGTAGAACTGATGAAACAAAGCTGGGTAAACCCTCTAAGTGCACAACAGTTTGATATAATCAGTCTTTCCACAGGAATCGCTGTGCCACTAGATGTAGCAAGTGATCTGCTGCAAGCTCACGATACAGGGGAGAACGCCTATAAGAAATTCAGAGATGAACGACTGGAATCGTCACACACCAAGTTTCATGACAGGATGAAAAAGCAAAATCTGAAAACTTTCTCCAGCATCAAAAAAGCAGAAGGAGGAGACAAAAGACTCCACAAAGATCTGGTCTTGAAAGCAGACAGAAATCTCTTTGGGCATATGATCATAGTTTCACAAAGTAGACACCTACCTATGAAAGATGTCCTCTCTCATCCACTTGGGCCACTGCCTTGGTCACTTTCAAATCCAGATGGCTCACTGAAAAAGACCAACAAGGCTGTTCTTGCTAGAGAGCTATAGAAATCAGGTTCTGCAGTTGAGGATATTGGAACATCCTCAGCATGTATAATTGATGGCATGAGTATTGTTCAGAAACTGAAGGGTGATGGCAAGACCTTTGGAGAAATTGCTAGTTCTGTGCTTAACGTGGCTTTGCATGAAGGAGGAAAAAGTCAGCGAATAGATGTGGTGTTTGATGTGTACAGGAGCACATCAATCAAGAATGCTGAAAGATGCCATCGTGGTTCAGAAAGTAGCACTCAGTGGAAGAACATTGCCCCGGGACATCGTGTTATGCAGTGGAGGAAGTTTTTATGCAATCCAGAAAGTAAAACTGCATTGATTAGATTCATTGTGGACCAATGGAGATTGCCTGAAAACAGAATGAGGCTCCAAGACAAGCAGCTATTTGCAACATGTGGAGAAGCATGTTACTGTATAAGGCAAAAGGATTGGACAGCTGTGGAAGAGCTGAGGTCCTCTCATGAGGAGGCAGACACTCGCATGCTCCTACATGCCAACCATGCATGTCAGAATGGCATTGACAAAACCATTATTGTGAGTGAAGATACAGATGTAATGATCCTTTGTTTAGGATACTGTGGGATGATCAACTGCAACATGTATTTGAAATGTGGCAACCAAAATCGAACAAGATACATCAATATTAACAATCTTGTGAAGCTTCATGGAAGTGATCTTTGTGGCGCACTTGTTGGTCTTCATGCCTTTACAGGCTGTGACAGTGTAAGTGCTTTTGCAGGGTGAGGAAAACTCAGCGCTCTAAAACTTCTCAAACACAATAAGACATTTCAAGAGTGCTTCAATTCCCTCGGAACATACTGGGACATACCCAAGGAATTATGCAGAGAACTGGAAACATTTGTCTGCAGGATGTATGCACCATCATCTGATATATGTGATGTCAATGATCTTCGCTATGCCCTGTTCTGCTCAAAAAGAGGTGAAGTGGAGTCTAGCCTCCTTCCCCCTTGCAGAGACTCCCTGCAGCTACATATCCACAGAGCCAACTATCAAGCAGCAGTTTGGAGACGCTGTCTGGAAGAACGACCTGACATACCAGAACCTACTGGACATGGATGGAAAACTGATGAGAAAGGTAAACTGCTCATTCCATGTCTGTAAGCCTTGATCTAATACATAAAAACTTTATTTTTCATATTTTGAGTCCGAAATAGAAGATACAAAGTTACTTAAACAGCTTCAAAGCAGCTCCGATTCTCATTTTATTCTTACAGGTGTGCTGACATTAGACTGGATAAGCGGACCCCCAGCACCAATGGCTGTCCTTGAACTCATGGCATGCAAGTGTAGGCATACTTGCAAGCTTCCAGGCTGTTCCTGCCTTGCCAATGGACTGAAGTGCACAGAAATGTGTAAACTCCAAAACTGTACAAATCAGTGGGAGGAGGAGGAGAATATTGAAATTGATATGGAAGATGATGAGGATGATGATGACTAGATGTTTGGAGTAATACACCATTGGAGTGTGTTAACAAATGAGCCAGCATGTTACCTTTTGAAAAGAGTATTGTAAACCTGTAAACAAAGATTTTTCAAACCATCTCACTAATATTCAATTCAAACTGCTGAAATGCTTGTGAGTGAGTGAATATGTTAACTTGCATTGATAAAAAGTTATGTTGTTTTACTGTGAACCATATGGCCATCAGACAGGCTAACAGCTGACCTAAATGTTAAGCTACCAGGTAGAAAGAGTCTTTGATCACAAAAAAAGCACTCTGAAACATCCCACTTAAGTTCAGTTTGGTTGGTGGCAAAATGGTAAAAAAAATTACAAATTTCTCGCCTGGACACAGATTTTATTTTTAGTCCCTGTGGCTTGTGTTGGTGAAGTAATATGGGAAGATTATATATTTCCTGAATTGTCATTGTCTAATGAGTATTTTAGAGTTAGCCATTTGTCTTATTGTCTTTCCTACTCTTCACAGTCATTAAAAATATACAACCATACAGGCGAAAATTGTGAAAAAGTAATTGTTCCTGCCAGTTTAAAGTGTCCCTATGACCTCTCTATCCCTTGGATATGGGTTTGCCTTGAAGCTATGAAACTCCCCTTTAAAATGGTACCCCACTTGGCCCCATGGAGGATGTCTAAGGGTCTGTAAAATGAGAAATAAGTAGGATAGGCACCAGCGCAAATACTTCATTTTTATATTGGACCAGATTAGGTTCATAGGGTGATAACTATGAGAAAGCTACCACCTAGGAAAGGTTATCATACAAAAATATTAACTAGAGATATGTACCCTTTCAAAAATAGGCACTAGATTTTGCCACCTTGAGTGGTACCAAAATCTGGTCTGGCCCATGGACTAAATGGTGTGATTGGTGCGTTTGCTGTGTCCCTTGAGCTGCCAAAGGATGAGGACAAGCACATGGTGATGTGATGGTGATTACAAACTCATCACCATTCCAAAAGTCCTTGGTACTGAAGGGGGGCATTCGATTTTTGTTTTTAAATCAAGAAGTGGA
This sequence comes from Siphamia tubifer, assembly GCA_020466265.1. Taxonomy (NCBI): domain Eukaryota; kingdom Metazoa; phylum Chordata; class Actinopteri; order Kurtiformes; family Apogonidae; genus Siphamia; species Siphamia tubifer. Next base: position 11,356,792 of record CM035805.1, read on the forward strand.
AAACGGATAATGGGTCATCTCCCATTTTCTGTCTCAGAGTTAGAGAATGGGAAATGGCGAATGAACCCATTTCCAATTTCAAAACATGAAACAAGAAATGGGTCCTTTTCTGCAGTTAATTTCCTCATGAATGGAAATTGGGGAAAATTAAAACAGGGGCAGTTTTTCATCACCGATTTTACTGCCCTGCGGGACCAGGATCCCTTCTCAGCTGGTGCACACCGGCCCTCACTTTCGTTGTCCTATTTGGTTTCTGGGAGACACTCTGACTCACATGTATGTTAGACTCTTTGGTCTGTGTTTCAAGACGGGTCGGGTGGGTTGTTGACATCATTGATGACCGTGAGCTGGTCCCTGCCCTGACGACGCGATGTGGCTGGTGTAGACTGTCCTCAGTTGACAGTCATGCCAGGGGCAGAGGGGCCCCATCCCCCTGGGCTTAGGGAGAGAAGGAACAGTGAGCTACAAGTCAACGGTCCCGGGAAGCGGTGAAACTCGTGAGCCAACTTCTTCCCCTGACCCTTCCTGGCCGACCCAGTCGCAGTGCACACAATGATGAAAAACTACTCCTGTTTTTATTTTCCTCAATTCCCATTCAGGAGCAAAAAAACTGCAGAAAAGGACCCGTTTTGAAATCGGAGATGGATTTGTTCGTCGTTTCCAATTGTTTTCCACTTGAAATCTAATCGCCACCAAGTACATGGACCCATAACATCCAATGCCAGCTTTTCTGTGGGGAAAAAAAACATCTCTCCCTCTGTTTTTTTGATAAATCGGACACTGGTAACATAGATGTATAGAAAGTCCCCTAAGCATTATATAATATTATCATGACAAAACAGATTAAACAGCAGCTGCCTGAGGTAAATGGCACAAATGCCGATGAAGAATAACTGGCTCCAAATATCTGCTCTTCTAGAGAATTCTGATTAAGGCAGCAACAACAAATGGTTTTATATTGGAAAACATTTCACTTTCAAAACAAAAGCATCATTGGACTGTGAAAGAATAAAAGATAGGTAAAACAAAAAGAAAGAAAGAGGCAAATGGACTGTACCAGTGATATCCATAGCTCACTACGCTACAGAGAGGCATATCTTTTATAACAGTCTATAAAGGGAGCATTTCAAGTGAAATGTTTTTCATCCAGCGTTCATCCAATGCCTAGGGTGCATATATAGAAATATAGTTTAACAAGCTCTGAGGAGATGGAAATGGGTGGTTGAACTGAAAAGCATAATGTAATGTATGCATTTTCTCCTCCACTTTAGTGTTGTACAGATGCATAGAAAGTACGGTGGTGATAAAACAGATGAATTTTCTTGGAATACTCAAGGTTCTGGAGAACTCATCCCAACTAATGATTTCTTTGAGTTCTTCACATCACAATTCCCTTTTCAATTGACCTAATGTGCGTTTTTGTGTATGTGTTAGCTTTACTAGATTGGATTGGAATATGCTATGCATAACATTCAAGATTCTCATTTTCAGGTGATTATACGCAAATGAAAATGTAATTAGGAATGTCATGTATCATTTCTGCAATTAGATCCTCTTAAATCCCCCTGAAAAGATGTAGTATGTCAGTTCTGTTTACTGGTTTTAAATCTACAGCATTAAACCATCCTCTTGAATCCCCCTGAAAAGATGTAGTATGTCAGTTCTGTTTACTAGTTTTAAATCTACAGCATTAAACCATGGCAGGAGATGTAAATCAAACAAATCGTGTTTTTACTATCACATTGAGATTTTATTACAGATATGTCATTAGGATTTGGAAATGAAATTAACTGCATTTTCCAGACTTTAAGATGAACCCTGTGTGATGCATGAAAGCTGAAACACAAGCATAAATAATAACAAGCAAAAACTGACAAGTGTGTAAGAATACCTAAAACATTGTATGGCAAAAGAAGCATGGCTTTAACAATATTTCACATTGAGAGCCCTAAATTAGGGGAAAGTGGAGCTTGAGATGCTGTCAAAAGGTCTGAAAGACAAAGTTTTGCTCCAAAGTAAACCTCTCAGAGAGAACACGACAGTTCTTTATGCCTCACTGGTAAGCCAGATTTGCCAAGTACGTCAGGCTGGAAATTTGTGGTCTGAAACCTTATCCTCTGCAATCTGTGTCAGTCAAATCCATTTGACAAGTGGCATTTGAGGCAGGGGGCTTATTTCTTGATTTTGCACAAAAACTGTTTTGTTGGGAGAGGAATGGTTTCTCATGAATGAGGTAGGAAAACAGTAAGCCTGTGCTGGTTGACATGTCTTTATCTGATATTTGTTGTCTAAATATTTTGCAGCTAAAACACGACACATGTCGTCCAGGAATTCTGGGAGTGACAAGTTGCTGATTTGATTTATCCATCAGATGAATCCTGCTACAGACTAAATAAATTGGCTTGGAGCAAATTGTCATTATTTCTCAACTCGTTTCAGTTCAATGATGGACTTTTAAAGCATAGAGACAATGACCTGAATTGTGTTAGTCCTTCAGACATCACTGAATTCACTACAACAGGGCATAAATGCATGCCTTTAACTTAGAATAAATGAATAAATAAATAACACTTTACACAGTTGGTGTCAAGTGGCATCTTTTACCAATGGTGTTATTTGCACCACATACATATTAACATGAACACATGACCTTCCTGTCACTTTTGGATACAAAGATTGACAGTGACCCACATCACTACAGTAGTTAAGAAGATCATAAAATATTAACTTTTTACACAAGTTGGCTCGTTGTTGTGTTGAAGGACGTATTTACTGTCATAAATCCTATTAGTCATGTGCATGTTAAAATATTAAAGTGGTCATATTTTGCTAGACCCATTTTTATTAGTCTTCGGTACTTTTATTTGTGTATTTGGACCCTAATAGTTCATAAACTTTTAGTTTATTTACTGTTTATTTCTACAATCTGTTTCAATTCCTTCTTAATTTGTTATGTTTTATGTTCTAGGGGGACGTGGCGCATGTCCAGGGGGTACGCGAAATTATTCACGGTTTTGTTTTGTTTTTGTTTTTTTTGGTTTTTTTGCTGTTTTATTTTGAAATGCGGAAGTTTTATTTTGTAGCGAGCGGGCGGGAGTAACAGCGCTGTTTGACGCTAGCTTGACTAAATTGAGACGGAGCGAGTCACAGGCTATTTTTAGCCACCCTGCAGCGAACATGGATCGATTTTTGTGTCCGTCAAGTTCCTCAAGAAGTGGTAAAGGAAATGAAAATGACAATGACAAAAACAAATGCCCTAACCCTAAAAAGAGAAAGTACATTGATAGTTATATTGAGTTTGACAAGCCCATCCCTCACATTAAGTCTCTGTCTGTCTGTCACACACACACACGGTTTTGTGTGTCTTTTGTTCCGTTTATTATTTTAAGATTATTTAAAATTTTTGTTTCTGAAGTGCTCATTTATATTATAATACCTGGTTTGCACAAAAGCACTATTAAAAAAGGTTATCATTGTTTCATAATAATCATTGTTGAAGTGGTTTTTTTTATCATTTTCAGTATTGCGAGGATGAGGGGGGACATGGAAAAATTTCACCCCTCCAAGGGGAACCTGGGCCAAAAAAGTTTGAGAACCCCTGTTTTATGGGACATTTGCACATATGTCATACTAAGAAGTTATAATGTGGAGTCCCTTGTACTATCCTAAAATCTCAAATAAAACAGAATTTATTCTACGGCCCTCCAGAACGTCTCGTTCACTTTGAATGATGTCAGTGGGCGGATTTTTTTCGATAACCGCCCGCTGCGCTGTTAACGCCCGCTGCCCCTGGCAACGGGTTTTGTCACTTCAGATTCACTACCATATCACTCCGCAGGTAGTTTGGCCACTTTTAAAGTAAATATTAGCTTCGTTGTAACTGCTAGCTTATCCAATGTTAACCTATCCTGATGTTATCCTTACCGTAGTCAGGAAATCAGGGGAAATATCCGTCCTCATCTCGTACAGAATCTCCAGGGCCGAAGTAAGTATTTTACCCCTCAGTTAACTCCTCTATGCTGGTTTTTAGAAAACAAGGAGCGGTTTCAGTGAGCTTCATTTTCAGTATTTATTTGCAGGAACGGGACAACACCTGCTCCGGTCGCCGACCTGACTGTGTACATCCGTCTTTCTCTTTTCTCTGCCTAAAACTCTCTGCACCCCACTTCTGTCTGCCCCGCCTATTTCACAACACTAGTCTGTTAGAGTAGTGACAGTAAAAAACTGTAATAACCCGTAGAATAAGTGGGATAATACATGGAACACGAGTTGGGGCAGAACAACACCCCGTCGGGGAATATGTTTCTGATAGTACAGTAACTCGTGTTCCATGTATTATCCCTTGCAAATTACCCCAGTGTTATTTTATGTTTTACTTATCTGTTTCCAAGGGAATAATTGTGGTAAATGTGCTTTGATGCTGTGTGATGCTGAATTTGCATCAATGGGAGCTTCAAATAGGTAACATCATTTAAAAAACTGCCATAGAAAAATAAGAGGAATTTATGTGAATCTTTTGAGAATTTTCTGAGAAGGTGACCTGGATGCTTTGACACGGAATGACCCGTGTGTGTGTGTGTGTGTGTGTGTGTGTGTGTGTGTATGTGTGCGTGGTGAAGAAGGTTAATATTTACACTTTGCACTTTGACTTTTTCTTAAATTGTTGCTCCCAATTACCTGCTTCTACAGATTTTTCTTTGGTTTCTTGTATCATTATTGAAATGACATGTGAGTACATAACAATCCTAAATTTTGTGTCACATGGTTTTTGTGTTGAATGGAGAAGCAGCAGTTTTGGGAAAGTTCACCTTGATTAGGAACTAGTTCAAAGTTAAGTTCAAGTTACTTAATATGAATTAGTTCAGTTCATCGTTTATTCTTCCAAATTATGAAGTACAAGTTCATGGATCCCAAAATGAATTTTTTCGTTCTTTTTTGTGTTATTATTGTAAACTTATTATTAACCGTTCCTAACGTTATCCTGACCGTAGTAAGGAAATCAGGGGAAAATGCCGTCCTCCTCCCGGGGTTAACTTCCCTCTGTGGGTTCTTAGAACACAAGGAGCAGTTTCAGTGAGCCTTGTTTTCAATGTTTATTTCCAAGAACGGGACAACACCTGCTCCGGTCACCGGTCACACTCTGTACATTTGACTCTTTTTCTCCTCTCCCAAAAACTCTCTGCACCCCTCTCTCTCTATCTCTCTGCCCTGCCGAAAACGCTTCTCATTGGCTATTCCACAACATTATGTTACCAAAATTTGTTCTGAATAATACAAAAGTTACATCTATGATAATGCTGTGTTTTGATTCCATTTTATACCTTATAGGACTCAATAATTGCAACGTTATAAGAACGAAATGTGAACTACATACAAGCGCAGTTCAATAAATGCCAGAATTACCGCATTCACAACTTCCCGTTCATTTGGCAATCGTGAACGATCATTCAATGAACTCGTTCAGGTACAACACTGAGAAGCAGAGTTGGCATTATGTCGCCATTCTTCATTTTAATCTCTCAAAGAGATGGTACATCCAGCTCTGTAACATATAGAAAATAAACCTAAGCTGTAAATGGCCTCTTCAACCCTTTCAAAGCTGATTAATGCAAATTGAAGAGCTTAATACCATACTTAAGACCACTGCTGAATTCTGCATACCATTTATGATTCACAATGCTTATCTTCCCAACATATTCTCTCCACACTGGGAAAAACAGTGGTGATTATTTCAAATAAAGTGGATCTGCATTACAAATCATGGGAAGAACAAGTGATATCCCATTTATCAGATAGAGAAGCAGATACCTAGATTTAGAAAGTCATCATTTCATGGCTACTCTGCTCAGGGTTGATTTAGCAGTAGATATAAGTCTGCCCTTTGTGGTGGTGGTAAGGACTGCATTCTCCATGAGGGAAGGGTGTAGGTCTTTGGATTTTAAAGAAGAGCTGGAAGTCGATCTTCTGCTCCTCCACATTGAGAGGAGAACATTGCTATAAAGAACCTCTTTTACAAGGGACTCCTGGCCAAGACAGGCAGCAGTAAAACAAGACATAGTTACAGGAATATACAGTTAAAATACACACAAACACGCACATGCAACAAGAAACAGTTGGATAAAAAAAAAAAATAGAAGTTGTGTGTAGCACGATTCTTGACCAAATCAAATCATATCAACATATAACTTGATGCCCTCAACATGTATGTTAATTGAATCATATTGAGATATAAGTTGATAATGCAAATTTCGAAATTCGAAAAATAACATATTTTTACATTATTTTGGCATACTTTCAATGGTGTAGCGACAATTACACAACTGACATCATGTATAGAGAAGGGCTTTCATCATGGAAGGAAAAACAGTTGTATCCCAGTCTGGATACTTTGACCTTGAAATAACTACATGCTCATAATAGGATTTGAATGAAAATTTACGAAAATACGGTTTAGCCACAAAATCTGTTTTTATGCCATAATGATGTCATATCGATAAAACAGGCATGGATCCTGAGCGCACTGTCAACCTGTTCGAAAAATAAAAAATGTAAAGCCAATTGCTGTGATTCTTATTCTTCAAACTGTGGAATGACCAGATATCAAATGCCCTTTATGTGGTAATAATAATAATTATTAATTATGTTGATTTTGGACCATGGGAAGGCCTGCCACATGAGCCATGAAGTTTTAATGTTTATTTTTGTCAAAAACATCTGACATATTGCTCCATTTTGCCTCATAACTTCATTACAATTAGCTATAGAGCATTTTGGGGGATATCACATGAAATGTGATAACATTTCCTGTAAGGTGATACCCAATACATTAGTAATTTAGATATGTATAGTTTTTTAAACCAAAACTGTTACATTTTAAGCATTTTTTTGGCATCACATAATTGTACCGAATCACCTAAATATAATGCCAAAGTGAACTATGACATAAAATATATTTACAGTGTGGTAAATATAAAAAAATAAGTGTGAATTTTTTTTATGTTTTTCGTCCAGGTTGTGCTTTAGGTCTTCATTTAGAAGGAAACACTTTAATTTCAGAGGAAATGACAGTTTTCACTGAGTACCAGACTTATGTGTGTTTTTTGCACTCTGTAATGTATGTTTTAAATGTTTCTTTTTCAGCTACTTCCATGCTTGCCCCTTGGGAATAAATAAAGTATCTTGAATTGAATTCCAGAATTTTCATAATTAGTGTGAACTGTCCAAATGGCCTGGATGTTTGGATGTACAAACCCATAATGATTTACCATAGTTTTGCAGCACAATAACTGCTAATTGTCACTCTGCAAAGTGAATACATTTAGTTTGGTGATTTGTGTCTCATATGGATGCTGTGCAGCCAAGAGACTGAGTCTTGGCTGTAATCCTACCTATTTACATTAATATGGAATGCCCCTTTAAAATGTATTAATACACAATGCAAAATTCATTGCATTAGGGGGATTAAATATTTCATTGTGAAAAAGGGATTTAAATAGACAAGGCATGCTGATTAAGGTCCTCAGTTTGGTTTGACTTCCCATGGAAAAGAACAAAACACACACTTCAGAAAAATGATAACACTGCTAAACTAGTCATCAATAATGAATTGTTCTTCCAACATATGTCATCTGACTGAGGCAGAGCTTGTTTTTGTCTACATATTTCCTCTTCTATTTATGGAGATTATGTTCTTCAGCCTGCTTCTCTAATGAACTGATGGATATATGATGGATTTGGCTCTGGGTGCTAGCAGTTCAGTGATGCACATCAAAAATATGTTCCAAAATTAATTTTTAAAAATTACTAGAACCCTCTTTTTTCTTTGTCATTCCATCATGTTTGTGATAAAGTCCCTTCTGCATATGGATTTGGCTTGTTTTGCTGGAGTCTAGTTAAAAAACTGTGACAGAACAGACAGTAACACAGAGCAGGTCACAGTTTCCCAGTGGTTGTAGATGAAGTGGTGCTGCCTTTAGTGATACAGTGGGTCCCTACAGCCATGTGCCACAGGAGACGACAATTCCGTTAGCTGGACCAAACTCACTGCAAAGAGGCTACAAAGTATGTACCTTAAAGATGTAACACCAATAATGTCCACTAGATGTTGTTTCTTAAAGCCCTGGCTCCTGTCAACATACAGTCAACTTTTTATCAAAAGTCATCAGTTGTTTTTTTCCCAGGAGCCGTTCTGTGTCTTCCATTTTAGTTCGACTCCTATAAATGATCTAGTCCAATTTTAACTGTGACCACATTTAAGTACAATTATTAGATCAAATAGACCCCGTGACCCTTGTGAGGATAAAGCGGGTTCAGATGATGAGACGAGATCAAATAGAATTCTTTGGATGTCGGCAACATGGTGTAAAAATGTTATTGAATTTTTTTAGGGATAGGTTTTGGTGTGGTTTTAGAATTAAAATGTGATATGTTGAAGATTCAACATGTGGAATAAAATCAAATCAGTTTAGTTTTTACAATTAAAAACTAAACATATTTGATATGTATTGCCTCTACAATACATATCAACTAAAACACATACATGCAATAGACAGTAATACAGTAAGGGGAAACCAATCCAATATTAGTTGAAATAGCTTTAATTCTGCTGGATTTCCTATGACTGAAAGTCTGAATCTGACACAAGGTGTCTGCAGTAGTTCAGCAGTACCACTGGAGTTTAAATGAAATAAAATGAAATGAAACAAGGCACTTGACATCAGACCCCAGCCAAGGCTTGATTTTTCATTCACACGCAACGTGATCAAGCTATAGGTGTTGACCCATCTGATGTCCGAAGGTGAGACAATGAATGAAAAAAAACCCATGAGATTCTATCTTGTCTGAATGCTGAGATATTACCAATTATGTGTTTTAGATGTGACCTTCTTTGCTCAAAATCTAATGGGTTCTTCCTTGACCCATTATCTATCATTCCTGAATGTTTCATCAAAATCAGTTCTGAACTTTTTGTGTAATCCTGCTGAGAGACAGAAAGACAAACAAACAAACAAACTGACTCGAATTTAATACCTCCTTGGCGGAGGTAATATAATAAGTCAGTGAATCAGACACAAGGATCCTGCAGTAGTTCAGCAGTAACACTGGTGTCGAGTTTAAATAAAATCAGATAATATATGATCAAATAATAATACGTTGTCATTATATGCTTAATGGGTTTTAAGCCCCTAACCAAGCCTCCAATTTTTCTCTCTACATTTAATTTATTTCCTACAGGAGGACTAAGCAGTTGTACAATTCAGCCAAGATGAGCCATCTTTAGCTCCCTAAAGTTATTTAGCTGTAACCTGTGTAATGATGTGAACCTGTGTGCCACTTTGAATACTACAATTGTCATATATGTACGGTTACCTGAATCGGCAGGTATGCTAATGAACTTAATTAGCTTTTTACTGTTTAGGAGGTTTAGCATAGGAATCAGACTGCTTTTGTATTTGCTTTAAGTTGCATGCTGTTTAATAAAGATATGTTTACTTGAAAGAAATGCAGTTTTACTTTTTAGTTCATTACAGTTGAGAAGTTGTACTTTTTAAACTTTTTCTTCAGTAAAGGAGTTGAATCAGTATTTCTACATTTACCAGAGTATTTTTCACACCAGTACCTGTACTTCTACAGCAGTACAGAATGGGAGTACTTTGACCCTTCCACAGGCACCAGTAACAACCACTGGGAAGTCAAATATCTGACTATTTGCAGATAAAAGGAAAGACCTGAGGGAGAAACAATCAGTGAGCAAATGATAAATGCTAATGCCAGCTTGTGGACGCAGTTAAATGGTGAACTTCATCAAATGCTTATATAACTAGGCTTACGCCATCAGAAGTGACGGCTCGGGGTATGTCTCCCCAACACCCCCAATCCTTACTGATGTCACTACACGAGGCATCATTTGCATTCGATTTGAAGTCAATCAGATGAATCGTTCTAAAGATATGAACACAAGTTTTTACTTTAAAAGGAGCAGAAGTACTGATTCAGATTATTTAGTGCAGTAAACATGGCTCTGACATGTAAATCTCAAATTTATGGAAATCAATGGACAGAGTTATTAATGGACACTAAAAATGAGTCACTTAAGTCAAATAAGTGATTTGCCGCGAAATTAAAGACTACAAGTGTGTTCTTGTCATCTACAGCGTTTGTGTTGTCAGCAGCTGTAATAAAGATCAGTTTTAAATCATGCCACAGTTTAGTCTGAACCATAAATTAACAAATGGCACCCAGCATGCTATAATACAGTAAATTAGTATTTCATGTAAATTAGTCCTTCATGAATAAACTCCCCAGTGAAAGAAGAAACACTTGCCTGGTTGTCAGGCAAGTGTTAAGGCGAACTGTTTCACAAAGCACCTGGTTGCCCCGCCCCCTTAAATATCTCAGTTTTCTAGTGGTTAAAGCCAGAAAAGGTGGAGTCGAAGCTTAATAAACCAATCGAGCCACTCTTTCCTCTGACGTATCCAGCGGGGATAACTGGTAGATTAAACTTTTACTGAAGCCAGAAATGTCTTTACTTTTAATAAAGGCCTCCAAGGTTAGTGTTAGCATTAGCTCTCTGCTCTATTTTCAACCAGAATTTCCAGTTGACATCTTTTAATCTATGGCTGTGACAAAGTCTTGCCACTGCTTCTGTTAACAATCCTGGGGTTCCGCTCACAGTTTTATCACTGCCTTGTCTACCCAAGCCACTGGAAATGCTCAATGTTGATTGGCTCCCGACAAAGAGGTTAAATGGACTGCATTTATATAGCACATTTCCACCTTCATGGTGCTCAAAGCGCTTTACATTAGCCTCTCATTCACTCATACACCAGTAGGTTTCTAAGGTTCTGTCAGTCTTACTGGGGGCCTAAGCCCGGGTTCAGTGTCTTGCCCAAGGACACTTCAGCCAGAGCCGGGACGTGAACTGCCAACCTCTCGGTCATTGGGCGACCCACTCTACCAACTGAGCCACAGCCGCCCATGGAGGAGTTCCTGATTTCTCCAGAGTTTGTGCAGCTGTAGATAGCCTGCCTAGTCATGTTGTGTAAACTAGGATAGGTGGGGCCAGGCTAAAGAAACACTGATTTGTGCATGAAACTTCATTCTATTGTTTTGAGTCTGTGTCCAGTGGAGAAAAGAAACGTCTCTCTAGCATTTGTCTATATTTGATAGTAAAAGTTGCTTATTTCTACCTTGCAGCCTCAACATGTCAGTTTTTATCACAATAGGAGATTGTTAGTGAATTTGTCATGTATTCACAGGATATGATGGATGTGAAAAAATCAGTGAACCTGTTAAACCCTGGTGCATTCATCTGGAAACTGTGACTTGCACTGTGCCACACTTTTATACTTCTGTTGTTATTCATGTATTATAATACTTTGTTTCTGCAACTCTACTATTTTTATTTATTTTTTATACATAATGTGTATATATTCTTATAGTGATTTTATATTTTATATTTTATAGTATATAAACTTACACATTTTACCTGAGAACTATCTGTCTAAGTTTTGTTATGTGTGCATATGGCAAACATTCTTGAATCTTACCCTCACACTATCTGGATTCATATATGCAATCATTGTAATGTAACACAAACCAACTGACTGGTGAAGCTTCATTCATATAAAACCATCTGAAGGTCTTGTTAGCACTACATTAACTACATGTTAATGTAGAATACAAAAGGGTTACCAATATACTATACTAATATTAGAGGGTCCAAATAAAACTAGAAAAGTATTTGACTTCTGTCTATCGAACCATTTCTGTCCAAATCTCCCAATAGTAAAAAATCCTTCAAAAATATCCTGGACCCAAACAGTGATCTGGATCACCCCCAAAATCTAATCAGATTTTTTGCTTTTGTTATTCTGGTTAAACTGTTATTCTTGAAATCCGGCATTAACTTTTTGAGGTAACAGATGGACGGACAGACTAACAAACCCTGAACTAAACCAGAGGTCTTCAACCCTGGTCCTCTGGACCCACTATCCTGCATGTTTTAGATGTCATACTGCTCTAACACACCTGACTCAAATGATCAGTTCATCATCAAGCTCTGCTGAAGCCTGATAATGACCCACTGCTGTGAATCAGGTGTGTTTTTGTAGGGTGCAGGATAGCGGGTTGAAGATCTCTGAACTAAACCACAGTGGCTTCAGGGGAAGAATATAGTGGCCTTCAGTAGGGAAAAAAATAAATAAATAAATAAATATATATATATATATACAGTGAGAGTAAAAAGTATTTGATCCCTTGCTGATTTTGTTGGTTTGCCCACTAATAAAGACATGATCAATCTATACTTTTAATGGTAGATGTATTCTAACATGAAGAGACAGAATATCAAAACGAAAATCAAGAAAATAACTTGAAGGAATATATATGAATTTATTTGTATTTCATTGAGGGAAATAAGTATTTGATCCTCTAGTATGCATTAGGAGTTCTGGCTTTCACAGACCAGTTACACACTCCCAATAAACTTGTTACCTGAATTGAAGACACCTGTTCTAAATAATCACCTGTATAAAAGACACCTGTTCACAGAATCAGACAATCAGACAGATTCCAAATTCTCCAGCATGGGTAAGACTAAAGAACTCTCTCAGGACCTCAGAGACAGGATTGTTGACCTGCACAAATCTGGAATGGGCTACAAAAACATTAGCAAGATGCTGGGTATTAAAGTAACAACCATTGGTGCAATTGTGAGAAAATTTAAGGAGTATAACATGACCATCAATAGACCTCGGTCTGGTGCTCCACAGAAGATTTCACCTCGTGGGGTGGCAATGATCATGAGGACAGTGAGAAATCGGCCTGCAACCACACAGTGGGAGTTAGTGAATGACCTCACGGCAGCTGGGACCACAGTCACCAGGAAAACAATTGGCAACACTTTGCGGCGCAATGGATTAAAATCCTGCAGTGCCCGAAAGGTACCCCTGCTTAAGAAGGCACATGTGGTGGCTCGCCTAAAGTATGCCAATGATCACCTCAAAGATGCACAAAGTGATTGGGAGAAGGTTCTGTGGTCAGACGAGACCAAAATTGAACTATTTGGCCTAAACTCTACTCGTCATGTGTGGAGGAAGAAAAATGCTGCCTATGATCCCAGGAACACTGTGCCCACCGTCAAGCATGGGTGGTGGAATCATTATGTTTTGGGGGTGTTTCTCTGCCAAAGGCACAGGGCTACTTCACCACATCAGTGGGAAGATGGATGGAGCCATGTACCGAGCAGTCCTGAGGGACAACCTCCTCCCCTCTGCTAGGAAGCTGAAAATGGGCCGTGGCTGGGTCTTCCAACATGACAACGACCCGAAGCATACAGCAAAGGCAACAAAGGACTGGCTCAAGAAGAACCATATTAAGGTCATGGAGTGGCCCAGCCAGTCTCCGGACCTCAATCCAATCGAAAATCTATGGAGAGAGCTGAAGGTCCAAGTTGCCAAGCGACAGCCCACAAACCTTAATGATTTAGAGAGGATCTGCAAAGAAGAGTGGGCCAAAATTTCCCCTGATATGTGTGCTCACCTTGTGGTTAACTACAACAAGCGTTTGACCGCTGTGCTTGCAAACAAAGGCTTTGCCACCAAGTATTAAGTGCTTTCGGATAGAGGGATCAAATACTTATTTCCCTCAATGAAAAACAAATGAATTAAAATAAATTCTTTGAAGTTATTTTCTGGATTTTCATTTTGATATTCTGTCTCTTCATGTTAGAATACATCTACCATTAAAAGTATAGAATGATCATGTCTTTATTAGTGGGCAAACCAACAAAATCAGCAAGGGATCAAATACTTTTTACTCTCACTGTATATATATATGCCACTGGATAGCTTAGTCTTTGGTGCGGAAGGTTGCCAGTTCGAATCCCAGGTGTGGCCTTAGGCAAGGCACTTAACGCTATACATGCCTGTACCTCTCGATGAGCAATACAATAAATAGAGTCATAATGGCTCGGACGGTACCCGGGACAGGGGTTGAGGAACCAGGACACCCTGATGTTAAATTGGCTACTGGAACAAGACATTCATGGAGCAGAGCAGAGAACATGGTACTGATGGTGTGTTACTACGAGACTGACTAAGAAAATGTTCCTAGCTCAGCGTTCAAATATCCGCAATAAGGGGTTGAAATCACAGCTAGAGATTGATGAGGTACAGTGTTGTACCTCATCCACGGTACAAAGATGCTATGGCAAGGGGGAGCCAGGACAACAGGTCAGCTTTGGGGTGGTTTCACCATCACCTCCAAATATCGAGATTGGGTACCAAGCCCCAGAAAGACTAAACACAAGGGCAACTGACCTGAGAAAGAGAATCATGAAATCCTGGGGGAACACAACTACCTGCTTGCCAAGGCTAAAGAACCAGACCAGTCTCTACTGGAGGACCTGAACACTACACTGCAAACTGTCCCTACTGCTAAGAAAAGGCACACAGCACTAGCTACCCACCTAAAGAGATACACAAGAGAGGTAGAGGCCAGGAGAATAAACCAGGTGTTCTCCACCAACCTAGCTAAGGTCTACTCTCAATGACAGGGGGACAAGATGACAAGGGGCATCCAAACCAGAGTGTCCAAAATGAAGAGCTGGACAGCACCAGGGCCCGACATGATTCATGCCTACTGGCTTAAGAAACTGACAGCACTCCATGAACGCCTAGCAGCACAGATGAACCAGCTGCTGATATCGGGAAACCACCCAGAGTGGCTAACCCAGGGCCGGACAGTCCTCATAATGAAGGACCCCCACCATCTGACTACCAGCCAATAACCTGCCTCAGCACCACATGGTAGCTCCTATCAGAAATCATAGCGACTAAGATGAGTAGGCACATGGAGCAATACATGAGCAAAGCACAGAAAGGAATAGGCAACAACACCAAGTGGTGATAGATGTAGCAGTCCCCAATGATAGGGCAATTGCCCGAGATTGCAAGACAAGGAACACCAACCTGTGCACTGCCTGGATTGACTACAAGAAAGCCTATGACTCAATGCCACATACATGGATACTGGAATGCTTAAAACTGTATAACATCAACAGAACTCAATGAGGCTGTGGAAGACGACTCTGGAGGCCAACTCAAAGCCAATTGCACAGGTGAACATCAGATGCGGCATTTACCAAGGAGATGCTCTGTCCCCCCTGCTGTTCTGCATAGGCCTAAACCCCCTCAGCCAGATCATCTCAAAGAGTGGCTTTGGATACCAGTTCCGAAGTGGAACATCCATCAACCACCTCCAGTACATGAATGACATCAAGCTGTATGCCAAGAATGAGCGTGACATTGATTCCCTAATTCACCTTACCCGGATCTACAGCAAAGACATTGGGATGTCATTCGGACTAGATAAATGTGGGCGGATGATATCTAGAAGAGGAAAGGTGATCACAACTGAAAGGGTTGACCTACTTCAGGTACATCACAGATGTGCAGGAAAGTTACAAATACCTGGTGATCCCACAGGCAAATGGTAATCATGAGGAGGCAGCTCGGGAGACAGCCACAGCCTACAGAGGGTAAGGCAGGTCCTGAAAAGTCAGCTGAATGGCAAAAATAAGATCCAGGCCATTAACACCTATGCCCTGCCAGTGATCAGACACCCAGCTGGGATAATATCCTGGTCACTGGAAGAGATACAAGCCACTGATATCAAGACAAGGAAGTTCCTTACCATGCATGGAGGGTTTCACCCCAAGTCCAGTGTCCTGAGGCTGTACACTAAGCAAAAGGAAGGTGGCAGAAGACTAGTAAGTGTCAGAACTACTGTCCAGGAGGAAACGGCAAACCTCCAGGAATACATCAAGAAAATGGCCCCCAATGACCAACTGCTAAGTGAATGCCTCAGGCAACAAAAACCCAGTAAAGTTGAGGAACCAGAGGGGCTATCATGGAAGGACAAACCCTTGCATGGCGTGTACCATCAGAAAATTGAGAAAGTGGCTGATATGGAAAAGACATACCATATATATATATATATATATATATATATATATATATATATATATATATATATAAAATTTCTCTCGCCCCATCTGGGCAGTGTCTCCTTCAGACTCGGGTCCTCTACCAGAGGCCTGGGAGCCTGTGGGTTCTGCGCAGGATCTTAGCTGCTCCTAGCAATGCGCTCTTTTGTACAGAGATCTCTGATGTGGTTCCTATATATATATATATATATATATATATATATATATATATATATATATATATATATATATAAATATTTTCCACTATGAATTCCCCCTCAGGCTACAACTGTTTCCAGATCTACCCTTTATAAGTTAACTGAAGATCAAGTGAAAACAAAACATGAGATGACGTGTTGCTTCCCATGCATAACTCACTGTCACATTTATGTCATTCAAATGTACTGGTTTGATTATTTTGTTGTATTTTCTGTGTAGAGCTTTAAAGAAAAGGAGGAGCTCCAAAATATTGATGCAATGACATAGTACTTAAGTCTGATTAATGTACAAACAACTGTCACTTCCATGGTAAGTGATTTTTTTTCAGTGTCACTTATTCCAGTTGACTTGTTTTATCTCTGTAAACTTCTCCAGCTCCTGAATGGTATTTGGCGTAATTCTTATTTTTCTCTTAGACAAATCAAGCTAAAAGTGTAGCAGTCACACAGTTGTTGCATGTGACCTATGTAGAGGTGAAATGATTCCTTAAGGAATTCCAATAATTCAAGTACAAATAATGTTAGAGGCATATTCATGTAATTCATGTCAAACGTACTGTGTGTTAATATACATCTAATACCTCAGCAGTGTGGTACGCTCACCTGTGGCTAGAAATTATGGAAAGTAGCAACAAAAACATGCATTATAAACAACAAATACCAAAAAAGTGTGACCAAGTGTGGGTGGCTGTGGCTCAGTTGGTAGAGCGGGTCACCCAATGACTGAGAGGTTGGCGGTTTGCGTGCTGGCTCTGGCTGTCCACGTGTCGAAGTGTCCTTGGGCAAGACACTGAACCCTGGTTTAGGCTCCCAGTAGGTCTGACCTTATACCCTAGAAACCTACTGGTGTATGAGTGTGTGTGTGAATGGGTGAATGTGAAGCAGTTTGAGCACCATGAAGGTGGAAAGGTGCTATATAAGTGCAGACCATTTACCATTTTACAGTGCGTAAGGCAGACAACACAGTGCAGTGTGTGCATGGCAAAATAGCATTAGCCTAACACTGCAGCATTGACATTAACCTACCACTGCAGCATGATCAATAGCTTACCACTTCAGCATTAGCCTACCACTGCAGCATTAGCCTATCACTGCAGCATGATCAATAGCTTACCACTTCAGCATTAGCCTACCACTGCAGGATTAGCATTAGCCTATCACTGCAGCATTACCATTAGTCTACCACTTCAGCATTACAATTAGTCTGCCACCAATTGTTATCACGGACTAAGCTGTTTTGGGTACTAAACTCACTTCTGGAATATTTGACATTATTACATTTTCAGCAAATGTGACAAAGTGTCTTCCTTTTTGGTGTTTTGGAAATGAACACACACACTTCAAAATACTTTAGCCTTCTTCAATAGCCTTTTATTGACTGATCTGAACAAAATTAGACAATTGACCTTATCCAATTACTCGCTTAATGGAAAAAATCTAGACATTACTCTATTATAAAAAATATGCCTACACCTCAGCCCTACACCTATGCATATATTGAAACAATATATGTACTTATATATGTTTACATATATTTAGTAATACACTTAATAATATATATGTACAGGGTGCGATTTATCAAATAACCAGAGGGGGGGGTTCTTCAATGTTCTACACAGTGGTGCACTGCCACCAGCTCTGGGTCGGCCAGTGAGGGGTAAAGGAAGGGAAGGTGGTTCGTGGCTCTGGCTTTACAGTATCCTCCACCTGGACTTTGCCACTTCCCAGCCCAGGGAGTACATGGCATGCGCTATTCACAGCCACAACGCACTCACAGGCACTCACAATCTCGCTAGGATTTCCCACCTGGATCCCAGCTCATTTTTGACATTAGGCCCTTTCGTTGTTGAACAAATAAGTATAAATCCAGGTGATGTCCAAAATATACGTATAATAATATATCAAAAAATTATTTCATAAGGAATGAGAGTGTATTTTTATTCTGCATATACTTCATATACAATCAATATCTTGCATATAATTGTGACATGTTTGGAGCAGGCTAATTCATCTCTTGTTTGTTGGAAATGGTTTCTTTGTGCTCATGTTGCTGAGTGCTTTGAACTTTGCTGTCAGTCACCCACCATGGTGTAAAGTGAGTTGAAACTGCAGATTCTAACTCTTAATGTATAATTTATGAGACAATGCACGATGCAGCTTTTCACCCACTGCTCTTGGCAGTGGGTGAAAAGCTGTACTGAGATGACTCAGTATCAACCCAGTACTGAGTCATCACACCCAGACAAACTCCCAACATTCAATACAAGTTCTTCTAGGACTGCAGTGGGATAACTTATTCTACATTTTTATTGTATTTCTCTCTAATAAAAATACAAGTTTTAAAGTTAACTTTTTGAAAATGCCAGAAGCTTTGCAGACAACATCAGTCACATAAATTGACAAATTACTCTGATTAATTACATGGAAATGTTGAAAAAGTAGTTTGATGCAAATAATTTAGCCCTTAATGAAGATGCAATAAAGTTAATGTTTTTTGTGGCATTAGGGCAAGTTGTGATATAAAACTGGACATCAATGGAAATGAAATTGAAAGGGTTTAGGAGTGATTATTGACCATAAAATCAGTTGGAAATCACAAATGGAAATGTAAAAAGTCCAGGACTGTTGCCGTTCTTTATAAAACTTGACATTTTTTAAGCAAGAAATGTTTGCATTTACTGTATTGTTCTTCTGTAATGCCTTATACAACATACTGTGTGGAAATTTGGGGGAATTTACATACAATTAAGCTAGTTATCTATTTTTTTGTAGGATCTGGTTTATTACACTGGAAATTATGTTTCGTGGTAAGAACAAAAAGTTTTCCTGTTTTTGTATCCAAAGAAATTTGAAGTTAAGAGAAGGGAATTTTAATTTAAGAAGGTTTTTTGTATTTGAAACATGTAAATTTAAGAACAAATATCACTCTGTTTCTGGTATTGATATGAAATTATGGAATCAAACGAAGGATGAGTTGAAATAGTGTAGCTCGTTGTTGAGTTTTTAAAAAAAACAACTTTAATTTGTCAAATTATAAAAGGCCATGAAAGTACAATGACCTCTAAGTGACTTTAGAAACAGAATGTAAATTAAGTTGTTAAAGTTTTATTTGCTGCAACCCAAGGTCATTTAAATGATGCAGAAATAAGCCTATGGCTTCATACTTTTCCTTTTTCACTTATTAATTATGTAAATTTAATGTTCTATATTTGTATGTATTTTTGAATATAACAGAAATACAAACAATATTAATTCATGTTTTTAGTTCGAGATGAAAGAAGGTCCATCCATATATGGAGCATGGGTTCTGCTGTTCTGTCCAGGGGTTGGTAGTGGGGGGGGGGGTTCTTTGATTAATATTTACAACTGAAAGAAGTGATAAATACTGTCCACAACATCCTGTCTGAACAAAAGCAGAACAAAATACAAACTAAAATTACAAAAGACACCTGCAGCGAATAACATTAAAGGAAAGACACTTTTTAATGTTTTTACAACACAAATACGTGTTGTCTACGTGTAAGGATACTAACTAACTAACTAAGGCCCCCTACTGGTCACATGACCTCTGCTCACAGATCCATCATTATTTTCGCAGTGTGCATCTGGTGCATTGGGGTCTGAGTCACTGTGCGTGCATCACTTTGGTCGTTCTGTCTCAGATTGATGGGACAGGCTAGTCTATGGGCAGCACCACCACCATGGTGTCATGGTTTGCCTGGCCAACCTGAGTCCAGACAAACTGGATCCGAATGCATACCAGGGTCATATATATTATAGGACTGTCCTGGATAAGTGTAGTTACTGCACCATTGTGGCCTCAGGTTGCTTTTACCTCACAGTATGGATAATAAGCACCCACTCAAAGTTGTAATGACCTCGTCCTCAAAGCCCATGGATGTGCATGGGAAAGAATGCCAATGGCTTGTGAATGAGTCACGTCGGCGCTAGTCTTTTACCAGCGTGTCACCCTTAATAAGGCTCCAACACACTGGCCCGGCACAAGATGTGAATAACTGTCACAGTGTTGACAACATGCAAAACTGCAGAAAAGTGTCAGGAAACAAATTCAATTTATGCGTTTGGGAGTTATCATTATGCATGAAGCAAGATGCCGCCTTGGCTCACTAAGAGCTTATGCAGCACTGAGACCAATTCAAGCAGGGAGAAGTTCCAGTGCAGCTGCTGCATGACAACTATATACCTTCAGGCAGTCTTCCTATATGTTAACGTGTCATTGTGTGACACTGCTAGGCTGATACAGCCAGGGAGGGAATGCAGATTTATCACATTAGTATGGATTCAATGACTGATCAACATGAAATCCAACATTTAAAGAGCTTGCTTCCAAAATGCAATATCTCCATTTTTACTTTTTTTTTCATTTGGAGGAATGTGATGAATGCAATTCAGTGGCATATCCATTTAAACTTTCTTTGCCCACTTATTACACATAAAACGTATGAAATTTCAAATCCTGAAATAACTGAGATTTTTAATGAATCAAATATTTTTTTGGTCAGTATGTTAAATATCCATCTCATTTCCCCCAAGAAACACTACATATCTGATCCTCTTTATAATAGTCACTTTTCAATGGTTTTTGAAAACATTGAAATTTTTTTCAAAAAACACTTCAGTTTGATTCAATACAAATTGACAATTTAACAAGGACTGATTTTATTTTATGTTACTGAGAAGAAAAACACAAATATGATTTCAAAACCATATCCTTTGGTTGTTTTTTAGTGTCACAGAGACAATAGAGCAGGAACTACTGAACATAAATTCACACAACATAAACTCAACATAAAGTCTTTAGAAAATAGGCCGTATCTGTAGATAACTGATATTACTGAAATGCAAAACTGATAATCTGGTGTGCCCAATTTAACAGGTTTGCAAAACTCTGCTCATATTTAAAGTACAAAACTTACTTTCCCTCAAGAGAGACAAAAGATAAAAATGTCATAAAGTTTAATTATTCCTGCAAATGTGAGAATATACTGAGCATAACGCTGAGGTTAGACATAAAGTACAGGGTTTTTTTTTTTGTTTTTTTTTTTACTTTTGGAGGAAAATAAACTGATAAACATAATCATGTCTAAGAACACTAATGTCACTAAAACTATGGGCCAATTCCAATTCCTCCCTTTACCCTCAATCTCAACCCTCAATCAGTAGCCCTCAAAACTAAGTGTTATGGGCTATTTGTGACGTAGAAATAGGACACCCCTTAAATGTTGGCCCTGAAATTAATCAGGGCCTGCATAATTGTCTCTGTAGTACCTTAAATTTAACACAACTGTATTATTTTTTAAATATTTGCACTGTTAATCCTGCCTGCTTAATTATAAGCCACAAACACAGCTATCATTGACTGGTCCATCAGGTCCACGTTTTTTAAATTGTTGTTGACTATCTGTAAATTATTCATTCAGTTAGAGCTATCAAACACATAATATGTATAAATAACACAACCATATTCAGCTGTCACCGGATACCACGGCTCAATGAAAGGTAAACACCAGCTATAACTATCGTAAGATAACTCTCTGGCTACGGGATATGACATTAGCCCAGTCATTTTATACCATTATCGGCACAGGCGTGTTATATAGGCTGTTATCTTGATAAAACAACTACATTACCACAGCAAAAAATTACCGTTTTTGTAACGTTAGCTAACTTAAACAATAGCTAGCTTGTCCCCACCAGCCGCTATTGACAAAAGATCGTAAAATAAAAAATACATGTTATGCAACAATGAGGTAAATAATCCATAAAACTGACCTAAACTAAGATAATACAATGATGTTTGTAATCGCCATTAACTAAGAAAACAATGCATTCTGGGTAACCCTTGCTCCCAAGGGTGGTGTCGGAAAATCCCAATATTAAGGACTATACAGCCCTCAAACTTGCCCCTCAACTTAAACGTTCTTAGAATTGGGACAGCACTTACACTTCGTGGGAGGGCACATTTTGAGATTGAGGGTTAAGGGAGGAATTGGAATATCCACTGATTTGATAAAAACTTTTTCTGATGCTACACTGGTCTCTGGTACATAGAGGACTTTTTAAAGAGATGACAGCAGGAGACTCACCAGGGTTCCAGTACAGGTGGACTGACAGAGCCATGTGACTTAAGTATTGGTGTAATGACTGACTGACTAAATCCCGCACCAGCCCACTTTACAAACCCGTATCCACGTACATTAGACTCATAACCTAACCAATGATTAACCCTTGTGCGGTCCTTCGGGTCAAAGAGACCCGGTGGCTCACAAATGTACCTTTTTATACGTACTGTAGGATGCCATTGCTTACTACTGAAAACAATAATATCCTTGGGGGTTGGGGTGATGAGTCTATGGAACTGAACTTTGGAATCTGGGTTTTTAAGAGCCGATTGTAGGACACAGCCAGTGTGCCTTTTACGAAGGACCGCACAAGAGTTAAACATTATCTACTCAGGAGCTCACTGTTCAGTTTTATTTTCAGTTTAAACACACCACATCAGTGTTACTCAGTAAAATCTTACTAGTACATGTGAGCACTAAAGGAACTGTGTCGTCCTGTATTTTGGAAATCTGTGGGTGGATATAAAGCGCCCTTCAAAATAAAAGGATTCAGCCGTGTGGATCAACCACAGATCCGCGGTTTCATCCTTAAATGTGCTTTTATTTGGTCACTTCCTGTTTGCTACCCGCATTTCCTTTAACTTTACCTCTGAACTCATCAAATAAACCTCTGGTTGAAAGTTTTAATGTTTGTACGTACATTTCTGAAAGTAAATGCTATGTCATTGTTAAGCCACTTGGCCATAGGTATAAAGGACATACACTCAACAAAAATATAAACGCAACACTTTTGTTTTTGCTCCATGCTCCATGTTTTTGCTCCATCCCACCTCACAGGTGTGCCACATCAAGATGCTGATCTGACATCATGATTAGTGCACAGGTGTACCTTAGACTGTCCTTAGACAACACATCTTCTTCGCATAGAGTTTATCAGATTGTCAATTGTGTCCTGTGGCATGTTGGTCCACTCCTCTTCAATGGCTGTGCGAAGTTGCTGGATATTAGTGGGAACTGGTACACGCTGTCGAATACGCCAGTCAAGCACATCCCAAACATGCTCAATGGGTGACATGTCCGGTGAGTATGCTGGCCATGCAAGAACTGAGACATTTTCAGCTTTTTCAGAATTGTGAACAGATCCTTGCAACATGGGATCCTTGCAACATGGGGCCGTGCGTTATCTTGCTGAAACATGAGGTGATGTTCATGGATGTATGGCACAACAATGGGCCTCAGGATCTCATCACGGTATCTCTGTGCATTCAAAATGCCATCGATAAAATGCACCTGTGTTCTTCGTCCATAACAGATGCCTGCAAATACCATAACCCCACCACCACCATGAGCCACTCAATCCTCAACATTGACATCAGCAAAGCGCTCACCCACACGACGCCACACACGCTGTCTGCCATCTGCCCTCAACAATGTAAACCGAGATTCATCCGTGAAGAGAACACCTCTCCAACGTGCCAGACGCCATCGAATGTGAGCATTTGCCCACTCAAGTCTGTTATGGCGACGATCTGGAGTCAGGTTAAGACCCCGATGAGGACGACGAGCATGCAGTTGAGCTTCCCTGAGACGGTTTCTGACAGTTTGTGCAGAAATTGTTTGGTTATGCAAACCAATTGTTTTAGCAGCTGTCTGAGTGGCTGGTCTCAGACGATCTTGGAGGTGAACCTGCTGGATGTGGAGGTCCTGGGCTGGTGTGATCACACGTGGCACACCTGTGAGGTGGGATGGATTATCTGAGCAAAGCACAAGTGCTCACTATCACACATTTAGACAGATTTGTGAACAATGTTTGAGAGACATGGTAATATTGTGTATCTGGAATGAATTTTAGATCATTAAGTCCATCTCATGAAAAATGGGAGCAAAAACAAAAGTGTTGCGTTTATATTTTTGTTGAGTGTAATTACAGATCAGTGGCTGGACCTCAGGAAACCGATTCACGGCCGTAAATCTGGGGCATCGGACCATTCATAGGCAGTTTTACAGATTCAGGACTCCGTGGACCGATTCACTCGGATCTCATACGACACAAAACGATAATCTTTACACCCCTACTTTTTATTCACTCAAACTACTTTTTTTCATTATTAATCACACATTATTATGCTGTGTAATAAATACAAAAATTCATGACTTTTCCCAAACTTTCTGGGTCTTTTTACAGTTCCAAAGCCTTTCCAGGCCTGAAATTAGCATCTTTTAAATTCCAAAACTTTTCCAGGTTTTTTCAAAACGTATGAACCCTGTGTAAAGTCAGCAATACCAAGTACTGTAAAGTCAGTAGTATCCTTTTATGGAAACACTCTCCAGGAATACAAAGTAAAATACCATTTGCATTGCCTCATTTCCAGGAATAACAGAGGCAGCACTTGTCACATTTTGGAACAAAAGGGCATTCAGAGTACAGGAAATCTATGATGGATAGCACCTGTTGGGAAAAAAAATAAAAAATTATATATATATATATATATATATATATATATATATATATATATATATATATATATATATATATATATATATATATATATATATATATGTATGTGACCCGCCACCACGAAATCAGGCATAAGTCGCGCTGAGCCGTTCAGAGCTACAGCCAAATTTAGGCTGGAAGGCAATTTCTTATTTGTGTTTACACCTTAATCAAAAAACGGTACCTTAAGACCTCTATTTTCAGTTCCTGTGGTCATTACATTGAAATACAATCAATAAAGGTGTTTATTGAGTCAATTATTTAAGCGGCGACAAAAGTTCAGCGATTGCTGAGCAAAGACAAAGCCGACTTCCACCTCTTTTCGCGTAAACATCCAAGTGTTCGGTATGAGGAAAAAGCCTATATTTAATGCTCTTGTGATGATTGTAATACGTCGCACTTCTGTCCTATTATTATAATATATAAAACCTCTATGACATGTCCATCAGAGTGTCCTTTAACATCTGTGAATAACTTTTGTCAATTGGATATGAATTATTATGCATTGCTAAGGACTTCCTACCCCAAAACAGTCCAAAACTTTAACGGACAATATCTAAAAATATGCAAATTGCAAAATATGTCCAAATGTGGATATTAAAATTACCATAACTTTGGTTCTACTTGTGATAGAAACATAATTTTGTCACCATCTTAAACCTTAGTTTCCACTCTACCAAGCTACACAGATAACTCAGTTTTCATTTCCAGACACATATGCCTGGTTTCGTGGTGGTGGGTCACATATATATATATGTATATAATAGAAACTTCCTGGCAAAACATGTTACATATATATATATATATATATATATATTACAACTACAGATCACATAAATGATGATAATGATGGCTGAGTTTTTCCATTTTCCATTAATATTCAAAGTTATTTGATTTCAACCTTCAGCATATGAGAAGAAAATCACACTATGTCTGATAATGCACTTTTCGGAGCCTCAGGGGTGTCGCTGTGTTGTGACTGTTGTAAATACATTTGACATTTCCAACAGTGTAATAAAACTGTGCAAAGGATGAAGAGAACTACTGACATTTATGGTAATAAAAAGAGTAGTGGACAATGCCCCGTATGTGTTTGACCTCATCTCTCAAAGGGTGTTGACTATGCATTGCTTTTTGAAGTGGTCAGGTAAATGAAAGACAACTGGTAAAATAAGAAGATGGTGCTGGGAGAGACGCTTGTGTTTGAGGTTCAGGTGGGAGTAGAATAAAAGATGACATTCTGCTATCCACAATTAAATACACACACTCCTTGCTATCACCAACAGGATGAAAAGTGTATGAGGAGCACGCATGACCTGTCTCACTAGGAAGAAGGTTTATGGCATGTCCTTCAAGGCACAAACAACTCAGTCCTGTTTAACATGTAGTTACTGTGAACACACAGGACACCTTAGAAACACCAACATTATCTTATATTGACAATAAACTCTCTTCACATAATTTCAAAGCAGAATTAAAGTACAGTTAAAGGTGGGGTACGAGATCTTACAAAAAAACGTTGGACTAGGGAACATTATGGAAATACACTATTCAAAACCCCTTCTTTAGAATAGACAACTATAGGGAAATAACAGTGACAGCAGCAACAATATGAAGAGCAGAGAAACATTCTTATTGTGGCGAAACGAAGTGGTTCTCGGACGACAACGCCACCTGGGGAGTTTCGCCCCAGGAGATAGTTACCCTAATCAGAATGTTAACATAGGCTAGCACCGGTTCGAATGAACACCACAGGGCAGAGACGTTTAAGAAAATATAAAAATAATCTTTATTGTTACAGTTAAAACAGTTGCTGCATGGACAATCTAACTATATGGCCAAAGACAGGGGGGTGAACAGGGCTGGGGCTCATCGTGGCGAACCTAAACAAAAACAATCAAGAGGGGTTACTTAACCAAAGACACCTGTGACACTGCACACACACACACACACACACACTCACACACAAATGAAAGGGGTTCGTGAAGCAAACACCACCACCGGGGATTGGGTCGCGACGTGGCCTACAGCACCTGTCCACAAAGGAAGACAAAAAAAATAAATAAATAAACAGGCCTCACAGCCTAATGCAGCAAAGGAATAAAAATGTCGCTAAGAAACATCCACGCGCTCACACGCACACACTCGCGCACACACCCAAAATACGTGTATTTTGGTGAAAATCAAATAAATCAACATTAAACGAAATAAACTAAACAAAATACAAAATTGACCATGTTTAACAACGGAAAATGAACTCTTATGGCTAATAAGTCGGCTATGAGTCAGCTCAGGAAAGAGCGTGTAGTTGCGGCGTTGGAAAGCCGATAATTACGTTCAGGTGCAGCAGGTTTGCACATGAACAGGACAGCAGGGTTAAGCATATAAACAAAACAGCAGCGCCACAGCACAAATCGCCAGGGTGGATCTCTCCGGCGCAGCGTCACAGCAGCCAGGTGAGTGGATGCCCGCTTCCATCTGCTTCAGCTGTGATAGAACAAAAACATTAACCGGAAGAATTACGCGACCGGCAAAAGGAGAAAGAGGGCGGACAACGCCAACCTACCAGCGATGAGCCAGGACCACACACACTACCTCCGGCGGGGCAACTCGGCCCCAACGGGAACAGCAGCCTGCCACACTACAACATTGACAAAAAAAAAGAGAAGCACGTCACCAGAAGCGCCCGGTGGCACGCTAAGTGGGAGGAGGACAGAGGTGCACATACCTGTCGTTACACACAGGGGACGTGTGCCACAGCAATCCACCACAATAAACAGGGTTCCTCACAGAGACACCACGGGCCTTGCACCGGCTCTGCCACATCGGGCCAGCCTCCATAGAGGACGAGCAAAAGCTAAAAGGAGAAGGACTGCATGTGTGACCAGACTAGTATTTAAACAGTTTGTGGCACCGCCCATCAATCAGCGCAACCATCCACACCTGAGGTGGATGGGGCAAGGAGGAGGGGGGGAAAGGGATGGGAAGGAAAGACCATCCTGCCACATTCTCCTTAGAATGTGAATATGGAAAATATGCTTTGAGATTTAAAATGGTATATGCCTTTTTGACTCATTCACTGCCAGCAATTTTCTGAACAGCCAGCCTCACAGTGCCAGCAGTTTTGGAGCATTTTGAGTGATTTTTAAAGACCCACAGAATATTGAGTTTTATGACACACAGAACACATCAAGAGAAAGTGTAGACTTCTATGAAACAACAAAAACAACACTGAAAACAAGGTGTTTGATAGAAAAACAGTCATTTATTCATAAACATGCCCTAATCAGTGTACTATTTCTCTGTGTGTGATATGCTGTAAAACATTTTCCTCCATGTAACGCCACACGACAGAAAACACACCGCATTCTGGTCTCACTGCAGCGGCCGCTGCACGCGCAGACACGACACCTCTGAGTTGGCCTGGTCTTCTTGGTGGTGGGCATCAGCTTTTCCAGCCTGTGCCTCGCCATGTTGCCATCCAGCCTACTTTCAGGGTCCATGTTGTACAGTGCTCTGGGATTGTGGGCTTCGTCTGCCTGGGCTGTCTCCACCTCCAGCACCCCATGCTGCTTCCCTGACCACATCCTCACGAGCCTGTGTGTAAACTCCAAAAGTGACTGTTGTTCTTCATTTCTGGCCCTATAAAGAACATACGCGTTAAACATGGCAATTTGGAACATGTAAGCCACAAACTTTTTTGACCAGTTTAGAGACCTCCTTATGAAGGGGTAGTAGGCCACATTAGACCTGTTCAAAAAATAGTTTTTTCCGATTTTCATACGAAACGGCAGTGTTTCCTATGCTTTGTGACCTGAAAATGCCAAAAACAATAGTCTTTTTTTTCTAAAATGTTAGGAAGCATTGGCGCATGGAGGATGAAGATATGTCTCATGAGATGGGATCAGTAGGGCTAATCTTGGGTTCCGAATTTGACATTTCTGCCTGACATACTCCTAAACCTGCTTTCTTCCACCGCCAGCTGCCTCAGTTCACTACATCTCCGCCTTTTCGCTATCTTCACTCAAGCTCGTCCTTCTTCCTCTGCCAACACCAGTTGCAGGTGTGCGGGTACCCACAAACAGATTCCCATGGTCCCCCCCCTACAGGATTGGGTTGGTAATACACCAAAATTCAATGAGTATACGCCTGATTTTCAGTGACAGGCGACAGGACCTCCAGGAACCAGGGATCTAAAGGCCAGGATGTAACACGCCCAGAAGGCCCGGTTCTGGGGGTAAAAAGGCAGGGAATTTGGCCCATGGAACAACATAGAACCAGGGGTATAAAAGCTGGGTTGTAACCCACCCAAAAGGCCCTAACCTGGGTTAAAAAGGCAGGGCATCTGGACCCCTGGAACCACATAGAACCAGGGGTCAAAAGGCCGGGCTTTAGATCCACCAATAAGGCTCTGTTCTGGGGAAGAGTAGAGCGACGTATGCACCCAGGGACCACAAGGGACCTACCGCCCCAGCCGGTACCTGGCACCCCAAACTTAAGCCCCCTCCTTGGGCTAAATCCTTTAAACCGGGCCGGTAAGACAACCAGAGCCTTGGTACTACAAAACCAAAGCCACAAAAGTTTCTAAGTCCAATGTGGACTTAGATAAATTATAAAAATTCTACAGAGCCTTGGTACAACAAAACCAAAGTGAAAGCTCTTCATGTCTCTCACGATGGTCTGAGACCCCAGCTCACGTTCCCTTCTGCTCAAGGGGAGTGTCTATCCTCCCTGAGCTCACCTTAGGACACCTGCGCTAGCGTTTTGACCCTTGTAACACCCCAGTTAAACTCCCCACCTGCCAATGTGGGGTCACGACCCGCAGAGCCGGGCGCATGAAGCGAGAGCCCGCCTGCTCGGGCTCACCTCACCGAACAAAGGAACCATAACTGTACTGTAACTGTACTGACCATTCCACGGTTTAATCTGTGGGACAAGCATATGCTGCTATACTGGAGGATCAACTAGGATAGTCCCGAGGGTCGAGGGTACGTGGAGCCCACCCGCTGCAGTGCGGTGATCTGAGGGGCTGGAGGAGGCGATCCAAGGCCCCAGGACAGACGACAGACCTGGGTGGAGGCCAGAGAAACAGAACACACCGCCCCCTGAGAGCGCACCGCGCGAGCAGCGTACCCTCCGGGGCTATACACGGCCACTGGACCAGCGCTGGGGCCAGCGCTCCACTGCCGGAGCTGTTACCGCACCCACTGCCGTGTGTGAACAGGTGAGCTCTGGCCACCGTGGCCGGGACCACAACCTGCCGCCAGGTTCAGACGGACCCCAGACACCCCCTGGCACTCGCGGATCCCGTTGGAGAGCTGCTGAGGGAGACAGCACGTCTTCCTGTCTCGCATCCTCTCCTGGAGACTGGAGCCCTGTCCTCCCCGCCTCCCCTCCCGAATACCTAACGTGTACCAGCCCGCAATGTTGAAGGAACCTACTGCCGCACCAACAAACGGAGGGCATAGGCCCTTCAAAGGCGGGGCTTCACAAATGCGTTTCGATCTGGAGGTTCGGAGGGCAAAAATCCACGAAAGGGATCCGATGTCCCTTTGTCTTTGCCCGGGTAACACACCCTCCGAAGCTGGCCTCTATTACACTGGAGCACCACCAGTTAAAACTGTGGTTCCTCGTAACGGGGACATACATGAAAAAATACCTCCCAGAAAAATGCAAAAATGACTATGCGGCTGGTGTCTCTGTTGACTATGAAAGGGGATGCCCTAGCAACTACCAAAGAGCAAAATCCGTTTACGTATGTCAAAGTCTGTACTTAGAAAAATTTCCACTTTGGTTTTGTACTACCAAGGCTCCGTAAAAAATATTTCTAAGTCCACACTGGACGTATACCTTTATATAATAAAGGTATAAGTATACCTTTATATTCAGCCCCAGAACAGAGCGTTATGGGTGGATTAAACGCTGCGCTTCAGAGTGCTTGTCCCCGGTCCATTGAGGGGGAAACATGCTCCGTTATTCTGCCCCAGAACAGAGCATTATGAGCGGTTTAAATTACCTGGGTCTTATACCATGGTTCCTGGACCCTTTAGGGATCCAATCTGCCCAGGAGGATCTGTCCTGGGGTAAAATAGCGAAGCACTGGAAACCAGTCTGATTTTCAGTGACAGGCTGCGCGAGACCACTCACCCGCCCCTCGCCTGTGATTGACGTATATGATGGCAGTGAGCATTAGTATTTCAATTGACATATATATATATACGTTAATGGCAGTGAGTTAGTTAATGGTAGTTTCTATTAACAATATTTACATTAAGTTGCAGTGTGGAGTTCAAGTGTACATGGGGGGTGTGCTATTATCACTATTACCCTGCTTACATAGAGGGGGAGGGGCCTCTATAGAGGGTGGGAGGGGTTTTCCATGACAGACCTCTGTTTTTTCACTGTTGGGGTGTCCACCTCCTGGATGCAGTCCAGTGCAGCCTAGGACTGAGCCGACTGTTAATGTGCATAATTTTTCCCCCTTTATCTCAATCATTGTGTTCGTAGTACTAAAATATTCCATTTGTCAATTTATGCTAACATGAAAGACATAACATTTATTTTTTTATTACGTCCAGGTAATAAAAGCCAGTGTCACCACCCTGGCTCAAGGAGTGGTAACAAAGAGGGGAGACCACACAAAAGTAAAAGATTTAACAAAGTTTATTTAAACAATATAAATGTGTATGTGTGAGTCAGTGTGAATGCAAATGTGTTGTCATATGTTTGGTGAGTGGATGTGTAAATAAATCAAACTAAACTAATGAAGGCAGCAGCATGGTGGCCAGGGAGCAGGAACAGAGAGAGAGACCAGGTGGCTTTGATCTGTTTAAATAGCCCAGGTCTAGAGGAGGGGCCAGGGCCACACCCAATCAGGAGCTGCCCACCTGCACACAGGGAGAGAGAGAGAGAGAAGCAGCAGCAACAGAGACCCCTGCAGGCCTGGGGCCGTCACACCAGTAAATGAACACGTGTCTAAGAATGCATTGAAGGCAATTCAACCACACCTTTGGTATCTGACCTCAGACATGGTTCTCCTCACACTTTTCAGCAAAGTGACTCCAAATGACCAACACCCTAACCACCAGTCTTGTTAGCTAGCAAACCACACTAGTCTGTTAGCCAGTAAACCACATATCCCACGTCTGGACAACGAATAGATTTGGCACAAGCTTTGGCAAGCCAAAATTTCCCATAGAAATCAACCAATCAATGAGCCCGGATAACTTGGTTGGACCAGACTCATGGCTCATCTTCCATCTTCTGCACATTTCCTCAATATAGGAGTTGAAAACTGGTCCAAACACACCAGAAGTAAAGCTGAAAGCCCTCAATGTCATCAATGATTGTGCAGAGTCAGGAGTTAAAAAATCTGCAAAATCAGTGCAGCACATGCTTCAGGTTGTGGAGGGAGATGGACAGTGTACAAAAAATATTGGGAAATTTCAAAAACATTTGATGAATGATTAATTGGTACCTCTACTTAAGAAAGACCCAGCTAATGAAAAACCTTTGCCTCAATTTTTCATCTCTGAATACAAAAGAAAATTGTATTTAAGACAGGAAAGTCAAACCTCCGAGACATAAATACAATACTGTATGTACATTACTATATAACCACGTAATGTACATAAATACGTAGCGTACGTATGTACGTAGCATCCCACTGGGTGTGAGGGAGCTACCCATGATGCTTTTTGTTACCCTTTGACCTTCATACATCACGGAGATACTATTTTTCAGAGTGTGCTCATTTAAACTTCATTACAGTACATATTCAAAAATTACAGTAAACAGGGCGATGCTGGTGCCCTCTTTGGCTGAAGCTGCTGTGGCTCCCGGTAACACAGCCACTAGAATAGCGCTTTTAGTATCAAAGGTTCGGCCAAACAGTGCAAGAAGATTATACGACCGACAGACTATCAT
This sequence comes from Siphamia tubifer, assembly GCA_020466265.1. Lineage (NCBI taxonomy): Eukaryota > Metazoa > Chordata > Actinopteri > Kurtiformes > Apogonidae > Siphamia > Siphamia tubifer. Next base: position 11,389,504 of record CM035805.1, read on the forward strand.
CAGTTTAAGAAAGATTTATAAAAATTGGACTTCGCAAGCCCGGAGACGCGGACTGTTCTAAGGAACCTCGGTCTGCTGCGCCGGTCAGGTCCAGGGTCCTACAGCAGAAAGGATAGATTTTAGGCCTTTTACATGTAAAATGCGACTCTACTTACGAAAAACTCACGCTATGAAAACACTTCTGGAACTAATTAATTTTGTATGTCGAGGTACCACTGTAACTGATTAATTGGACATAACTGATACAGTGTTTCTGCTACTGGTTTGCCATGGTTGATAGTTCTTTCTATTTCAGTAAAGGACTGTTAATGACATATCTGCTGTTGTTGGTCATGTCACGTGGTGTACATACTGAAATACACAACCTATTCATTAAATGTCTATACAACATGCATCTGGAGGTACAAGGTGGAGGTGGACCACAAATGAGTTACCTGATTTGGCTCATATTTTGCCAGGAAGTTTCTATTATATATTGGAACAAATTTATAATCGGGACAGAAGAATTCCTCCAAATAATAAAAAATAAGGGGCAGATGATGGACCATACTTACTGTCTTAGCAGTCTCTTGGAGTTCAGTCATATCCTAGTCAGCTGGCGAGTCAGCTCCCAGAGAACCTGATATGGCAACCCACTGCTCCTAGTCTACATGTGTGATGCATGATCTAGCACAAGATGGTAGAATGAGACATTAAGCACACAATGTTTGTTCTCAAGGATTCAGGTGCACTGCACAGCAACAATTCACCTGGCTCAGGTGATGGCTCAGCCCGGGCTCCTGTTCGGTTTGGGATTTCAGCTGGGGCTCTGTTCCAGTTTGGGCTTCTATATCAATGGCTCAGGCTTGGCCAGCGGCTCTAGTTCAGGTGTACTTCACTGAGTCTCCTCCCCTTCTCTTACATAACAGCCAGTATGACACCTGTCATACCTGTACCATGTCCTACTGATTTATAAGTTTAATGACAGTTTTCAGGTTAATTTCACACCCTAATATAGCTAACATCGTCCAGCACTAGCTTCTGTACTGGCTTATAATGAGGAGCCAAGTACAGCACGGGTTCACCTGAAGAGAGTCTTTACTGATTTTAGGGAGAGGGAAAAGGGAGATAAGGATGCAATGACAGTTCAGACAACTCATTCAGGCAGGTGTGGCTGAAGAACTGCAAAGCCACAGTGACACTCAATGGTAGACTGAAGTACAGAGATGACATGCAACGCTTGTAGTAATAAACACAGCAGCAGGTAAGGTGACTATTAATTGGTCCACCAACACCGATGTGTCGGTGCATGTGTCAAGGTCCTAGAGCGATGCGGTGTGCGTATTGTGCAAGAAAGAATAGAGCAACTGTATCTTGTGTGTGTGTATATATATATATATATATACACATATTAATAATTAAAATTATATATTATTTTTTAAAGAAAAACTTGTTTAAAAGAAATCTTAGTTCACAAGCATCACCATCCACTACACATCCACATATATTTTCACTTTGTGATACATGTTCACCTTATTTATTGCATGTATCTAAAAATATCAGATATTTTAAATGTAAGTGAAAATATGAAATACAATATCAAATACAATGACTTAAATTATATTATCAGTGTTTCCCAACCAGTCTGAAGAAAAGACATGAGAAACCATCAAGTGGGCCGTGGCTTGAAAAGGTTGGAAACACTGTACAAATTGAAATCAGTGTCAGTTGAGTCTGATGGTTACCTGTAGAGATTTTTAATTTCCAGGAGGTGTCAGTATCAACACAGTGTGTCAGTAGCTGTGTTTCCATTACAGTTTTTCACAAAACAAAAGCGATAAACCTAAAATTTCGACAAAGTATATTTGCACTTTGAACATGTTTCCATTGACTGTTGTTCGAGGCAGGAGTATCGTAACTCGTGAAATATCATCCCGCGACATTTCACTGCTGTCACCTTCGGAGCTTCAGATTGACCATCACCCTGTTACTAGAATGAATGAATCAGCTAATTCTCTTGTCAGTAAAAGTCCCTGACGAACTCTTTAACCTCTTCTACCCTGAGCCTATTTTCAGAGAAAAACGCCTAAAAAAACATGCCCAAAGTAAATGAAGAATTGCTCCACAATCCTAAGGTTTATATGGATGTTCTTTGTATCTATGGACATTTACAGGCTTCACAGAATCTATTCCCATTGTCTAAAATAGTGTTGCTACTACTATGACTGAATAAACTGGAATAAAGTAAAAGATAAAATAGAATTTTTTGGTCTCGCCTGAATTTATTATTTTTTTGACAAAAGAAAACACCCTGCTAACAATGATTCCATGAATATAGACACTATTGATCACCTTCAGTAACTCCTTTACAACACAGGTACAAAAGTTGATAGAATTAGAGCAAAGAACAAAGCCTCCAGAAAGGTTTAAGTCAAGATAACACCAGGCGGACAGTGCATTTGGAACAGTTTGGCACACTGTTGTACCAAACTGTTCCAAATACATTATTTTAATTTTCCAGTAAAATATGTCTGGAAAATACAACTCATATTCATGACAGAAATCTATTACTGTCTACTGGAGCTTTTAGAAATATACCTTGTGTTTCATCAACTTCTACCTTTGTGCACAATTAAAATCAATAAAACCATATAAACATGGATTATTTTGTCTCCAAATGGAGTAGTTTTATTAAGAACGTACTCCAAACAATATAATAATATATCAATAATAATAATAATAATAATAACAATAATAATAATACACTTTAGTAAAAATCAAATATAAAGTTGAACAAATGTGCAAAAATATATGATGAATTCAATTAGAATAAATATAAATATCAAAATTAGTGCAAATTTACTAAACAAAATAACTAATACAAACATTCAAAACACAAACAATTGCAATAAAGTCCAAAAATGTCCATGTGTTATCATCAGGTGGGGGCTGGTTTATCATTAGGTGGGGGGGCTGGCAGCAGACTGAACTGGTCCATGTGTTTCTCCAAAAAGCTGTTTTATTTGTGCCAAATGAGGCTGTCATCCTCCTACCTAGGAAAAATGAAGACAATCATGATTTGAGACTAAATACATAATAAAATATGTTCATTTGGCCAAAATAAATTGATAAATGTACTTCATGTATGTAAAATACTTTTCAGTAGTGTTGAATATTATTTCAACTATTCCTAAAAAGTAGGAATAACATTATTTTTCCTTCTCATGAAATGATAGAATGTTAGAATTTTATTTATTTTTGACAGACAAAGTGAATAAATCCTCAATCATTGATTAATTATAAACTACAAAAAATTACAATAAAATGAGAAATGAGACTGAAAAAATACTACTATAGTCAACAGTGTTTGCATGTGTATAGTATAAAATGTAGTATTATTGTTATTATTATTACTATTAGTTTTGTAAAACAGATATCAGTAAGATACAACAACTTACTGGGTAGATGTTCATCCTGTTTTGAGTTCATATCCACAGTCAGATCTCAGTCAGATGTTGAAGTGATTAGCTGCTTCTCTGCAGTGTCTCTGTTGTTCACATGCTAGCACAGCTAACAGCTAACACTTCACAAAGCTTACCACAGTCAGTAACATTCAGGAAAATACACTGTCACTCACTGTTACCCCCTAAAACTCTCTAAAAAGACTAAAGTCGGTAAATATAACTATAACCAGCAGACAGATCGGCAGCACTCTGCTCTGCTGCAGTGTGTGTCCCGGTCCCGTGCATGCGCTCGACATGCGCAACGATGCCCACCTTTCACCTTTTACGCATGCATTTCCTGTCCAGGAGGAAATGTAGTTCATGGAATGTGAGGGGTCAATGGATTCAGGAGAATCTCCTCTTTCAAACGCCTACAAACATGGCTGCCTTATCGCTCGCCAGAAAAAGATATACATAGATTAATTGTGCATATCGGCGATTAAAAATAGCTTATATTTCATCACACACAGATTAAAGATCATGTTTAAAGGTGACTTTTATCACTAAAATACACTTTATGTGTAGTTTTATTAACATTAGGGTCTTAACTTTGAGCAAAAGTTGAAACAAATCTCCATTGTCCAGATTTATTATATGTTAATAATTAATGAAAAATTACACAATTTTCTCGGCCCACCTGTGGGCCGACCGGGCTTGGGGGGTTAAAGGCACCAACATGTCAAACAAACCAGCTCATTAACATTATAAGGGTCTGTACATGTTGTCCCTACATTGTCAGGCCAAAATATTAAGTGGAAATATGCTTTAGATGTGTTTAAATGACAACGGCGAATTAGCACGTTATAGCATTAGCATGAATGAATCGGCTAAATCTCTTGTCAGTAAAAGTCACTGGCGAACTATTTAAAGGCACTAACATGTAAAGCACATGTATAAGTAGCCAATGGTCGTTATGGTTGCGGCCGTCATTTTCATTCCGAGAGAAGTGATCATGTGACCATGTACGTCATATCCTGTGATATATTATTGCGGAAAAAGTGTTTTCATTGCGCTTTTGCAATATATTACAATAATGAAACGTCTGATAAACCACCTCATGAAAGCGTGAAAACCTTTTTTTCGAAATTCAGGTGATTCCATTACCAGTTCTTTTATAGCAATATTTACATTTTGCGAATTTCCAAGGGTAATGGAAACGCGGCTATTGTGTCTACACACTTCACGAGGCCTCATCAACCCATCACTACAGGTGACCAGGACAGGAGATTAGGGAGAACCAGGTAGGTCCAGTTCAGTTCAGGAGTCAGAGTTGAGCAGCCAAAGTGTGAATAGCACACTGAGCAGCAGAGGCAGGTGAGACAGATGAGTAATGAGGGAGGGCAGGTGTGCTGACTGATTGAATGAGTGGGAGGTGAATTACTGGAGGTGAAAGGTTACCAGGCAGGAGGTCAGAGAACTGGCTAATCACAGCTTCATGTCCTGTACTAGTGCTCCAGCTTCTGAGAATGCACTACTCATGCAGCAGAGGTACAAACAGAGGGGGGATGGGACAGTTTAGTTTCATATACATATCATCATCGAATCATTTTCAAATGTTCATTGAATTGGTTGGTGGGTTTTTTTGTTCTATCTCTTCCACAGGAAAAAAAAATATTGTTGTGTCAGAGTATTTATTAAATTGGTTGTAATTGGGATGTGAAGAAGATTTGAAACAATAGAGTAAAAAAGGCAAGAGGAAAACACCTTGCACCCCACCTTTAATGTTATACCATCCCTTCATTCACTGGATCCCAACCTTTTGTGCTGACCCCATTTTAACATCACACATTTCTGGTGGCATTCAAAGAGAGACTTTTTTTGTGCTAAAACTAAATTAGAAATTAGTAAATAAGTGTTAATTTTATGTACACACACACACATGTATGTGTGTATATATATATATATATATATATATATATATATATATATATATATATATATATATATATATATATATATATATATATATATATATAATTTTAGTTTTTCCAAGATCATAGTCAGGCTTATTATTATTAATATTAATAATAACATTATCCGCCTGCAGGCCATACGTTTGCTACTCCAGCCTTATCTACATATTTGACTTGGTCATCAGCCAAGTAAATACATAAGTATATATGATAGTACAATCCGAGCAGGATAAAAATATACGTTTGTGTTTCTGCGTTGACCATTGCTCATCATTTTCCCAAGGGGCAGCAGGGCTGAGTGACATCAAAGTGGCTTTATCCACTTCTATTAAATATTAAAGTTTTTAATTTTCCTTGATGTAGGGATGTACTTTCCCTGTAGCTCAGATATTAGTTTCAGATTACGTCCATTTTGTTAGAAACCAACTATACTCTTTTAAAACAGAACTATCCTAAAATTCCCTTAAAGGACATAATACTACATCAGTTAAACAAATGCTGCCTTTGATTTTCTCTTCCATCACACGCTGCCCTTATGTCTGAGAGAACTGAAATAAAATCAACTTTTCCTTTTACTCTGGAGGGAGATGTGTGTTCAATGGGTGCAGGCATGGTTTAGTATTGAGGAAGAGGCTCCCAAAATGATTAAAAATTACTTTTATTATGCCCCCCCACCCCCAAAGGGGAAGGAAGGAGAATTGTTTTTGTCCATTTATTTGTCTATTTGTCAACAACTTTTTGCAAAAACTACCACACCAATGTTCATGAAATTTTCAGGAAAGGTGTCAGGTGGTCTGGAATATGACCCATTAAAGTTTGGCAAATGTAGGTCAAAGGTCATGGCCACCAAAAATGTTTTCACAATGATATGAGATAGGGAAAATCAGGAATACCTGTGTATAACCTCTTTTGTCAGTTTAGCATACAGCTTCTTTTTGCTCTCACTGTTGATGTGCATTGACATTACCTTGAAGGACACATTTCAAGACTCTAGGTCAGCGTTCCCCAATAGGCGGCCCGCGAGAGGACACAGACCGCCCCACACCAATTTGTGAGCAAAAATATAATTCTTTTGAAATATTGTGACAGTGCGACATTAGCGCTGTCATCTCTGCCCCGCGTCTGCCTTTTTTCATGCCTTGTTTTTTTTCTTTCTCTCATCTTTTTTGGAGTGTGTGAAGCGCGGCTCTCCTGCGACATATGTTTAAACTGGACATTGTCATCTGGACCTTTCCTCACTACTCAGTCATTTCCCCATGTGGGAAATGATTGTTTTGGGTTTTTCTTCTGATTGTGTTTATGTATGGAGGACAATTGGTGCCATTGTTTACATGAAACATATAAATAAAATTGAATTGAATATGAGTTAATGTGATTTCAGTTTGATGTATGTTCCATGTAAATATTGTAGATTGTGTGTTAATTGGTATGCCCATGGGTAGAGATGAGGGATATATAAAGGGGAGCTTTTCCCAGTAGTGTGAGGGGTTGTAGCTGGAGATAAATTCTGTAGATTTAGAGAGATTTGAATTTCAAGTAGAAGTATGAGTGTGACTGAAATTTTTTTTGTGCTGAATGGCAAAAGAGACCATTTTCATTTTATTGTGTTTTGAGATATCTTGTAAAAAATTTTTCTTTTTCCTGTTTTGTTTTGTATATATATATATATATATATATATATATATATATATATATATACACACACACACATTAGTATTTATTATTTAAGTATGTACAATTGGCTGCTGTTAGAGCTGTATTACTGTTGATTTGTTCAAGCAGACTAGCAATGTATATTTTTACATTTTTATTTTGAGTTAACTAGCTGCTGTTATAAAACTGGAAACTTTCCAAGCAGACTCTAATAACATAATATTTCTTTTGAGTAAATGGTTGGTTCTCAACTTTTGTTTCCAGAGTGCAATTTGTCTTCGTGTGACCCTGACAAATAGTATTCCTGAATCCCAGGGCACAACTAATAATGTTATAATGCACTATAAGTGCAGATTCAACATTGTTATCTGTATTGTCACTGGAGTGGGGCTGTTGAGCGTCCCCCTCCCTGCCACATGCTTCTCAAGAGTGCAGACGTGTTTTCTGCCTGCTCCTGCGTTTGTTACTTATACTGCTTGTAATCCTGCTGCTTCACTTTTGGATGGAAGATGCCTCACTGCAGAGACTGCCATGTACACCTGCCTATTGCACAAGGTGAGCTTTATTGACAACTTCAACGTTTTCTGGGAGAGAAAGGGGCTTTTTCAGTGAAACAGAATGCATCTGAACAGACATGGAACAAGAGTGTTGAGCTCACTGTTGCCAACTTTGCGCATTTGTCGCTATATTTAACGCTTTTTCAGGCCCCCCTAGCGCCCAAATTTGTGAAAAGCACATGGCGCAAAATCTAGTGCTTTTTTGCTGGTGAGTTGGGGTGAAATTTATTGACAGGCGCTAGAGATAAAACCCTCATTTTTCATACTTTATTCTCTTCTCCATTTGCTTGCCTGGCTGACAAGACTGTGCGTGGCAGGCACGGCGCACCAGTGTGCACACCATTCAAGTATAGATGGAGTTACAACAATGATCCCATCATCCCGTTCACATTATGGGGCCAGTTCAAAGGCGGCTCTTCTGCATAGACTTCTATTGACAATAGGAACAAATCGCGCTTCTGTGACCCAGGCCGTTCCTGTCCCCTCAATATCGCAACGATTCTACTCAGGAAGCACTCGCCAAGCAGCAGCTCTGGTAAAAAAAAAAAAAGAAAAGTGATTAACCAGTTATTTTCTAGAGGAAAAGGGGATCCCCTGGGAATTATCATAAGGTATTGTTTTTTTTTGTTTTTGTTTTTGGGTGTTTGTTTTGTAAGAGCTCTGTTGTGTTGTGCCATGGCTGTATGTGTGAAGGCTGTCACATGGATGTGTGATTTGTGAGTACCAGTATGTGTGTATGTGTGGTTATCATTACTTAACATAAGGAGGCATGTCCTAGGGTTAAGTGTTCTATTTATGAAGTATAGTTTATGCTTAAGATTGAAGCTTTTGGTCCCAGTGTGAGAAGTGTTTGTGAAACTAAAGTAAATGCTGTATAGAACAGATACAGTGAAGGAACACATTAGTTGAAAGCAGAGGTGTCAAACATGCGGCCCGGGGGCCATATCCGGCCCGCCTAATGGTTCAATCCGGCCCTTTGGATGAATTTATGAAATGCAAAAATTACACTAAGATTTAAATCATTTTAGTTCATGGTTCACATTTTTTACTAGTTCGGCCCTCTTCAGATCGAATTTAGCTGAATGTGCCCCCTGTACTAAAATGAGTTTGACACCCCTGGTCTAAAGTGTCTTTTGAAAGTTATGGACACTTTCTTGGTATTTTCTTACGGTTAGACTTGTGTGTTGTGGATTAGTTATAATCTAACACTACAGTGATAACCCCCCCCTACAGATTTCCAGGTCTGAGCGGATGCGGGGTGGACAAGGACACCACTCCTCCTTCAGAACTCACTTGTCTCTGTGTTCTCTCCCAACCTTAAGTAGATATCTCAACAGGAACCGTGGCCCAAGTCCAGGCACAGGTTCCTTGTGTTCTCATCAGTCTGGGAACTGGATCCCAGAACGACACTGCAGACAGAAAGCACTGGAAGCAGCCAAGGACCTGTCCAGGTTCTCCTGACGATGCACACGGTGGTCAAGTGGTAGAACCAACCACAGGAGTCGGCACTGGAAAGGGTTTGGAGAGGACCACCAGCCTACCAGAAGGAAAAGGAGATGGAGGCCCTAACAGGGGACGAGTGGATAAGTGACAGGACAAGTCACCATCTTACGTTGTAGATACCAGGAGGACGACGTCATCCTTTTGCACTGCACACATATACATACACTAACAAGGCACACTGGCGGTGATAGCAAACCCAGTGTAGTCTCATACATGTTGTCCTTTGCCTGGTCGCTGGCAAGTGACTGAAGACCCCCCTGGCCCATCATTTACACTGATTTGAAAATGGTCAGCACCACGGCCATGAACAGAGGAGACTGTTCCTGATGGTCATCGTCTTGGTTGAGGCCATCTGGTCTGAGAAAGGACATGAAGTTGTCCCCTTTCCAATGGACATCATCACATAACTCTGTGATGGACAGCATTAAGGAGATGAGAAATGATTGACTATCACCATTACACTGATAATGCATGGTGGAAGAAGACGTGTGATTGGGCACGAAGAATCACGGACCTCCTTTAGGCAGACATAGGCGGAGCTTATGACAGAAATGTTGATTCATGTGTGAGATGTTTAAGGTGTTTAATTGGTTTAATTAATCAAAGGGGGGAATGTGACAGACATGTTACTTTGACCTGACTTTACTTCATAGAAATAGCTGTAGTCATTAACTGAATCAACAACTTAGTATAGATATTGACATGAGGAAAAGGGTTCTGGTATCCTCGTACAAGGTACAAACATTTAAATAAGATAAACACTGTGGCTTCAGAGTTATATTATTTTAGTTAATTCAGTGACAGTGTTGCCAGATTGGGTTGAAGTGATTTCCACCCAAGCACGTTCCTGAAACTCACCAGGAAAATACGCTCAACAACGTCTTCAAATAAAAACTTTTATAATTGAATAAACATGCATTCAAATGAAATGACAGTAGACTATTGAACGTATAAGCCCTAATGGAATATTCTACTTTATCTCAGGCAGTGCCAGGGGAAGTGTTAAAATACAGGTCACTCATTCTCAGGTTTAAGTGTTGAAACCACTGGCTCACAACAATTAAAATAAGAGAAAAAACCTAGACATTATATGGAACAAATTAAAAGACATTAATGAATAAGAGGTTAAAACTGACCATAAGGTTTGTTTACACATAAATAAGATACATAGTCTATAACAGAGAAAGAAGCAGGAAAGACACTCAAATAGCTCATCAACACACACACACACACACACACATCACCATTACACACATAAGAATCACACTCTTGCACATAAGAAGATCATTATTGCACATGTGTTGATGTGACATCACAATGTCATGTTGCTATAATAATTGAATAATTCAATGCAATTAAAATTAAAGGGAAAGGGAATGTTGCATGAGCATAATATGAGGAAGTGAAATATACTGAATTTGTTTTGTTTAAATCATAAAATAATAGTTTGTTGTGCTGTTTTCACAATGTTAGCAAGGTATGTTAGCAAGAACAGCTCAAATGTTTATATACCGGCACAAACTGGTAACACTGCCAATGATAAGGAGTTCTGATTTGTGTGTTTTGAGAGTCAAAAAACAAGTCAATCAAATGTTCTTAACCCTCTAACCCTAACCCGTGAAGACATTAATGTCCTAAGGTTAGAGGGATTTGCTAAAGAAGGAAATAATAATGTTATCATCTCTGAGGTACACCTTAGAACATTAACCAATGGTAAATATTTGATGTTAAAACTAGAATGGTACATGGACTGTACGTATATAGCACAGTTTATACACCAGTATGTGCCCACATTCACCCACTCATACACCAGTAGATGGCTGTAGCCATACACAGGCGCTTCCTGACCCTATGAGGGCTAACTTAGTGTTCAGTGTCTTGCCCAACGACACTTTAACATGTGAACTGCTGACCCTTTGCTCTTTGGACAGCCCACTCTACCAGCGGAACCACAGCCGTCCAGAACAGACGATAGTTTAACCAAAATGAGGAGTGTAGCAGTGAGTGATTATTTATTTTATAGTTTGTTCCAAAACCAAAACTGATAACTGTAGACAGGTGAAACTGATGCTGACAAACATAAGGACGTTAACTGTAGATCAACACGGACATGGACTACTCGACTGGACTGTTTATATTCTTCAATATTCATTTCGAGTATGATTTAAAGTTATTCATACATATTCATGTCTATTCACAACAAGATTGTTCATTATTCAGCCACTAATCAATGGTTATACTTATATCTTGATTGTATTGTGTTGCATTATTAATCTGTTTTGTTGTATTCATGTATTCACTTTGCAATACGATAATTCCTAATCAATATCTGATATTAATTTAAATGAGGTGGGTGTATATACAAATTTCAAATTAGTGTTGTATTTTACTATTTGCTATTTACTTACTATTTACAATATTATATTAATTGGAATCAATAGTGTCTATAAATTACATAAGATCCTATATTAATCAATATTTAATCAACATGAAATCAACAGTTAGATAAATTATTCACAGCTCAGTATTAATCCATCTCGATTGACATCTTTTCAGTGCAAGCCACTGGTGATCGCTCCAAATATAAACAAACGTGCAGAAGGCTCAAACTTTGGTTGGGGGTCGTAAGGGACTTTTCCTGTTAATAACATCTGACAGGTTTTTCACCCTTACTTGCATTGAACTGGTAAATGAAGTTGATAATTGATAATTATCAAAGGGGGGAATGACGGAAATATATATATATATATATATATATATATATATATATATATATATATATATATATATATACCTATATGTATGCAAAATATAAAGACATATTTGTGAGAAGGTCACATTGCCCTAACTGTGTGTGTCAAATGTATCAAGGACTGGAAGATAAGTAAGAGTGGATGTTTTGTTGTTATGACTATATGAGGAGACAGCAATGAGCCCAGTTCCGAAGTGGAACATCCATCAACCACCTCCTCTACATGGATGACATCAAGCTGTATGCCAAGAATGAGCGTGATATTGATTCCCTAATTCACCTCACCCGGATCTACAGCAAAGACATTGGGATGTCATTCGGACTAGATAAATGTGGGCGGATGATATCTAGAAGACGAAAGGTGATCACAACTGAAGGGGTTGACCTACCTGAAGGGAATATCACAGATGTGCAGGAAAGTTACAAATACCTAGGGATCCCACAGACAAATGGTAATCATGAGGAGGCAGCTCGGAAGTCAGCCACAGCCAAATACCTACAGAGGGTAAGGCAGGTCCTGAAAAGTCAGCTGAACGGCAAAAGTAAGATCCAGGCCATTAACACCTATGCCCTGCCAGTTATCAGATACCCAGCTGGGATAATATCCTGGCCACTGGAAGAGATACAAGCCACTGATATCAAGACAAGGAAACTCCTTACCATGCATGGAGGGATCCACCCCAAGTCCAGTGTCCTGAGGCTGTACACTAAGCGAAAGGAAGGGGGCCGAGGACTAGTAAGTGTCAGAACTACTGTCCAGGAGGAAACGGCGAACCTCCAGGAATACATTAAGAAAATGGCCCCCAATGACCAACTGCTAAGTGAATGCCTCAGGCAACAAAAGTCCAGTAAGGTCGAGGAACCAGAGGGGCTGTCATGGAAGGACAAACCCTTGCATGGCGTGTACCATCGGCAAATTGAGGAAGTGGCTGATATGGAAAAGACATACCAGTGGCTGGAAAAGGCTGGACTAAAGGACAGCACAGAGGCACTACTCATGGCTGCACAAGAACAAGCCCTGAACACCAGAGCTATAGAGGCCGGGGTCTACCAAATCAGACAGGACCCAAGGTGTAGGCTGTGTAGAGAAGCCCCTGAAACAGTCCAGCACATCACAGCAGGGTGTAAGATGCTGGCAGGCAAGGCATACATGGAGAGGCATAACCAGGTAGCGGGCATACTTGTACAGGAACATCTGTAAAGAGTATGGACTGGAGGTCCCAGGGTCAAGATGGGAGAACCCCCCAAAGGTGACAGAGAACAAACAGGCCAAGATCCTGTGGGACTTCCAGATCCAGACTGACAAGATGGTGATGGCCAATCAGCCTGACATAGTGGTGGTGGATAAACATGAGAAGACAGTGGTGGTGATAGATGTAGCAGTCCCCAGTGATAGCAACATCAGAAAGAAAGAACATGAGAAGCTTGAGAAATACCAAGGGCTGAAAGAGGAGTTAGAGAAAATGTGGAGTGTGAAGGCAACAGTGGTACCAGTAGTGATCGGAGCACTAGGGGCAGTGACCCCCAAGCTGGGAGAATGGCTCCAGCAGATACCAGGAACAACATCAGAGATCTCTGTACAAAAGAGCGTATTGCTAGGAATAGCTAAGATCCTGCGCAGAACCCTCAGGCTCCCAGGCCTCTGGTAGAGGACCCGAGTCTGAAGGAGACACTGCCCATGTGGGGCAAGGGGAACATTTTTTTATATATATATATATATATATATATATATATCCTAGCACATAGTGCATTTTGGAAGTGCCCCTAGCTCCTTACGTTGTTTGGGAGTTGGCAACACTGGTTGAGCTCATACATCCACTACTCCATCTGCCACCCAGTTGTGGCGAAGCAGCAGGCCACCATAACCACACAGAGCAATATTGCCCCTTCACTGCCTCCACCGACCACCACAGCCTTAAAGACCAGCAAGGCTCCCCAAACCGCTGCCCCTCGCCTCCACTGACCACCACTGCTCCTCTAAAGACCACCACTGCTACCACCAGGGCTCAGATGACCACCAGGGCTTTGCAGCCTCCTCCTCCACCAGCCACCGCTGCTCCTCCAAAGACTGACCCATCAGCTACAGTGGCAACGGAGACCATTGTGGCCCCACCCAACAAGGCCCTGCAGGACAACGTGCTACAGGAGCTGGTGGGTAAGTCACAGGGTGGACCCAGTGCATCACTACCAACACCTGAGGAAGAACACACTCCAAAAACCCCAAACCTCTCTCCCATCTCCTCCAGCTCCTCCCCCTCACCTTTCCCCCGCTCATTCAATCCCAGGATGACCAAATTAATAAATGCCGGTCTCATGAGTAGCAAGCCCACAGCTACTGTGCCCAGAACCTTCAGACCTCCAACATACTACATCGGCCAGTCCCAAACTGAAGCCCAAATCATCAAAGACCAAACCCCCACCACCACCTCCAGTTCCACCATGGACTATGCGGACAAACAACTGTGGGACTTCAGATCTGCACAGACTCACTCCGGTCACCGGACAACTTCTATTAGAAGACTCTGTGCTGGTCCTGTGCAGCTATGGGACCCCAGACCCGTACTGCCCCCCTCCCGGCCAGTGGAACAACTTTGGGACCTCAGACCCATACTACTCCAGCCAGCGGGCTAACTCATAACGACTACAGGACTTTAGATCCATACTGGTCCTGACACGGTCAGCGGGCTGACTCCATTAGAAAATCCAACGAAATCCCTGTTTTGTTAAATACTAACAGACCAAGAAAACAGTACTCTGATTATAAGTAAAACAGAAACACCTTAGAGCTACCACAGACCTGATCCACAGTCCATCTCAGAGCTCCTACAGGTCAAGGTAGGGTTGCTAAATGTCAGATCACTGACCAGTAAATCTTTCATAATTAATGACCTGATACTGGAAAAAAAAAACCCTGCACTGTATGTTTCTAGTAGAGACATGGTTAAATAGTTTCACTGGAGTAGCAATGCTGATAGAGACGTGTCCTCTAAACTACAAACATTATCAGTCAGTCAGACACAACAAAAAGGGGGGTGAGGTAGCTGCCATTTTATCCACGTCACTTACATGCAGTGACATTGACTTGGGTGAATTTATATCCTTTGAATATCTGGCTGTTGAGTTTAAAACACAATTATCCCTGCTTATAATCACAGTATACAGACCACCCAAACACTCATCACTGTTCTTTCAGGATTTCTCAGAGCTGATCTCACTAAGTATAACTAGATCTGAAAGAGTAATAATACACGGGGACTTAAATATTCATATCAATAAGAAAAATGACCCCAAGGATTTAGAACTCATGAACCTAGTGGACAGCTTTGGACTAGAACAGCATGTAAAAAACCCCACAACTTTCCAACTTGGAAACACCCTTGACTTAGTGATAACTGCAAGAGTCAACATTGACAAGGTTGCAGTAATCGAAGTGCCCATATCTGACCATCACTGTGTGTACTTTGATGCCAACATCATGTTAACAGAGAACAGAAAACAGGCTGTTGTCAAAAGACAGGTATTGAATGACAGAGCTGAAGAAAAATTTAAGAACATAATGCGAACAGTGATGCCTAACAACCTAGACTGCTCTTTAATTTCCATGGAGGACAAATTTAACAACACGAATATAAGTCCTGGCTAGAACTAGAACAGTTAGATTGTAACCAGATCAAAATCTTTATCACTTCCGCCCTTAACCCTTGTGCGGTCCTTTGTAAAAGGCACACTGGCTGTGTCCTACAATCGGGTCTTAAAAACCCAGATTCCAAAGTTCAGTTCCATAGACTCATCACCCCACCCCCCAAGGATATATTACTGTTTTCAGTAGTAAGCAATGGCATCCTACAGTACGTATAAAAAGGTACATTTGTGAGCCACCGGGTCTCTTTGACCCGAAGGACCGCACAAGGGTTAAACATCATTCCTGCTTCAAGAACCCTATGATCGCCTCCACCTTGTCTGCTTGGTGGAAAGCACTGGAAATCACAGGCTCCCAATTAAAACCCAGTTTACTCTCCCCAATCTGGCAACACCCTGATTTTCCAAAAAATAAAATAGATCTTTATTTCAGCACATGGGCAGAGAGTGGAGTCACTCACCTCCAACACCTTCTGGATGACATCACATTTAGGACATATATAAACTTATTCCAAACATTTGAAATAAGAAATGGAAATTTTCTTCAGTACCTACAGGTAAAGAAGACTATTACAAATAGAATTCCTTTGCTTCAGACTACTTTACAGCCAACGGACCTACAGCCACCTGAATTTGTTAAATACACTGTGAAACTGTCTCCAAGAAATAAAAAGAATCTCTCAAAAATGTATAGTTTACTCTCAAAGACACACTCTATACACCTTCCAACTCAAAAATGGGAAAAAGACATATCCAAGTCTTTTGACTTGGACCCAGATCTGTGAAAATACATTTAAAATGACAAAAAACACCAACTTACAATTGATTCAATTTAAGGTGCTTCACAGAACGCATATAACGCAATATAAACTGTATAAAATGGGCTTCTCTCGCTCAGACACATGTACGCAATGCACCCAAAACATGACGGACACTTACTTTCAAGCTCTGTGGCTTTGTACACCGGTCTATCAATTCTGGGTAACAGTCACACAGAGACTCTCCAATATTTTGGACTGCGGGATTCCGCATTCCCCAAATGTTTGCCTAATTGGTGATCTAACACAAACAGCCCTTCCACATATTCATATCCAGCCCACACTTGCAGCTATCGCAATCGCCAAGAAAACTATTTTAGTTAACTGGAAAGATAAGAAAGCCCTCAACATCATCCATTGGCTGAACCTCCTCACAGAATACATTTCACAAGAGAGAATATCTGCTATTAGAAAAAAACAATTGGACTCCTTCAAAGAAAAATGGTCTCCATTTATTAAATCTACAAATATTAATCTATAGCCTCCGCTTGTATGTGAGCATATGCCATTTCCCTCATAAAATTGTAATTATTATTCTGTCTGTGTGTATGGTTTGACTTCTCTCTGCTATATTTCAGCTTATTAACTCTCTACCTTTTTAAGTAGGATGGCACCATGGACCTCAAGTCTCTGTGCATGCACTGGTGGTGTCCCTTCCTACTGCTCTTGGGGTCGCTCTCTGGATCCGTGGGGCCAGCATGGCTTGGGCCCCTCTGCCTGGGGGTGGTTGTTCCTGGGGTTTCTCCCTTTGAGTCCTGGACCTGCTGGGTCTGTGCACTCTCCCGGGGCCTTGGGGGTGTTGGCGGCTGATCTCTTCTGGGGCGCCCTGGCTGGCCGTGGGGCTTGGGGTGGGTCGGCCCTCCGGTCGCCCCCTGTCCCTTCCTACTCTGCTTCCCTCCTCCTCCCTCCTCTCCTGCCTGGCTGCTCGTCCTCGTCCCTTTCCCTCCCCTGGGGGGGCTGGGGGCCCTCCACTGCCTGGGGGGCTGGGTGGTCTCTCTGGGGGGGGTGGCTCTGGCTAGTCCGGGCACAGGCCTCTGCACTTGCCTGTGGGCAGCCACTGGAGATTAGCTTCTGCTGACTGGGGGCTTCTGTCAGGGCCTAGGGGCTGTTCAGGGGAGTGGTGGGGTGGGGGGGGGTTTCGGTGGTGCTGCGGGGTGGGTGTCCTGCGTCCCGGACGTGCCAGCTCTGGGGTAGGCGTGGGGGCTCGTGGCCCTCGCTTCCGGGTGGAGCAGCCTAGCCCTCCCTCCGGGGCAGGGTGCTGCATTCGGCTGGCCCATGGTGGGACTGCGGTGTCTGCCGGGGCGCTGGTCTAGCGCTGCGACTCCTGGGAGTTTTAGTGCTGGCTGGGCTGGCCGGGTTCAGGTGGGCCCACCTTGGCCTCTGGCCTCGGGGCTCTGGGGGCCCTCTGCATCAGTACCGGTGGTCTCACTACCTGTCTCCCCCGCTGCTCTGTCCTAATGGGCCGGACCCACACCACACTGCCTCTTACTGCGCACTTCACACCTCACTGTATATAGCTACCCTTAGGCACATATAGGGACACAACAGTTAGGGGCCTCGAGAGCAGGTGGGGGCGGGAGGGATGGGCTCTGTGGTGGGGCAGATGGCAGGGCTCTACGGCCTTGTCTCTTCCCCATCACCCCCCCCCGCTTGCCTCCCCTGCTCTCTAATTTCTTTTTAATGCACCACACACATTCACACCTTAGGAGTAGGTCTGGGACGGCTCGGGGAACTTGGGCCAGGGCAGGCTGAAGAGTAGCCATCCTCTGTGGCCCTCTGGCCTGCCCCCTGGATGCCTCGCCCAGCCTTTCCACTTTTAATGCACCACATGACACTCAGGGTTACACTATCATGGTGCAGGGATAATGTCTCCAGTCAGGGATCTGGAGACATATTAATAGGGAGTAATGGGGGGGGGGGGGTTCACTAATATGGCCTCGCTGGTGGGACCCCACCCCCTTGTGGCTATGGGGTTGCGGGGGTGGACTACCATCAGTGTCCCCGGGACTTGGGTGCTTTGGTCGGGGGGGTGGGGTGGGGGGGGTTCTCCTGCTTCCCCGTCGGGTCCAAGCTGGTGCAATGGCTCTTGGGGGGCTGCTGGTGCTGGATTTGCCGTTCTGGTGGCCGCTGTGGCTGTATTGCGGGCTGGTGGCGTGTGGTGGCTCTGTCCTGGTGGGGTGTTGGGGCGCATTGCGGGGGTCGGGGACCATGGGTGTACTGCGCTTGCCTGGGGCCGGTGCGGCGGGTGTGCGGGGTGCCTCCCATTGGTGTCACCACACTGTCCATTTTTGCCCTCTGGGCTCGCATCGGTTCCCGGCCCCATTGTCCTCTGACCGGCTCCCAGTGGCGGCCTGCCTTGTGATGTGCTGGGTGCCGCCCGGCCCCTGTGTCTGGCCTCCTGGGTGTGTGGGGTGGGGTCAGGCAGGTCGGGTGGGGGGTTTGGTGGGGGTGGGGGTGGGGGTTGGGGTGGCGGGTGGGTCTTCGTGCCCCGGGCCATCTGGGTCGGCCTTGGTGTGCTGGGGGGGTTTGTAGCTGCTCCCTCTTGTTCTCCGGGTTTGCGTCGTTCACGGTGGCCCCGGTGGCTCTCTGGGGGCAGCGCCCTGTGGCTCCTACGGCCCGGGATGGGGGGTGCCCTGTTAGCTTGGCCCTGCCTTGCTATGATTGCTGTTCTGGCTTCAGGCTTCACTTGCATGTTTGATCGGGTCTTGCCAGCTCCTGCTGAGTCCCATTTCAGTGAATGATGGGACCCGCCAGAATGTGCTGAGAATCACTCCAGAATTTCTACCCTGAACTCATTCTCTTCTTGCACTGGTGTCCCCTTCTGGCCTGTTCTGTTCTATTCTATTGCATTCTATTTTACACTATCAAGTCATCCACAACTATGATGCTCAGTACCGTTTTGGTTTAATTAGTTATTTATCGAATCTCTTTTTCTTTTGTGCCGTTTTGGTTTTCTTCTCTTTTTTTCGATTTATTTATTTTTATTGATGGACAGTTTATAGTTGGGAATAACACACCACCTTATAATCTTTAACTGCAATAGCACCGCCTATTAATTTCTTTCCCTGTTCGTCCTGTCTGTCCTGTCCAGTCTTTGTTTCCCCCACACATCACTGAGGTGTAGCACTGCCCTCCCTGGCTTATAATAGAGAGTTCTAATAAAGGATGTTTGCTCAGCTTTCAGGGAGGACAGGTGATGGTCACACACATGTACTAAATATTAAAATATTTGGCTGCAAGACTAAAAAATGCATTGATCTCAAACAATGTTAACACCCTCTCTGTGGTGTTAAACAATGACAACAAATGCAGACAAAAAAATTAAAATAATTAAAAAAAACAACACGCTATCATCTGCTTTGGATATTGTTGCTCCTTTATGGGTTAAAAAGAAGTCAAATGACAGAATGTCCCCATGGCATGGGGACATTGTCAGTAAAAGCGAACCTGTAGGAGAGCTGAGAGAAAATGGAGAAGCACCAAACTCACAGTTGACTCTGAGCAATTACCTCTCTCTTGCAATTACCACCTATAATCAATCCATTCGAGTTGCAAGAAAAGACTACTTCTCCAAAATTATCACAGAGCATGCTGGTAATTCCAAAATATTATTCTCCACTATCAACAAGCTACTTAACACCCCCCCTCCAGCCCTCTGCATCCAAGCTGGCCGTGTTTTTTGAAAACAAAATAACGTCAATCAGGTCCAGGATTAACTTCAGCACATTAACAGATTGTGTCTACAGTCCCTGTGCTGTTACCATGGGAACATTCACCTGCATTACATCAGCAGAACTCTACAGAACTGTCAGGGAATGTAACTCCTCAACCTCATGTGTCGACCCAATACCCACTGCATTTTTTAAGAGAATATTTGACAGTGTCTCAGATCATTTACTACAGATTATAAACACATCTCTCCTAACCGATATTTTTCCAGATGCCTTCAAAACAGCTGTTGTCAAACCATTACTAAAGAAGCCTAACCTTGACACTAACAATTTGGCCAGTTTTCGTCCTATATCTAATCTCCCATTCATGGGCAAAATACTAGAAAAGATAGTCTCTGCTCAAATAAATAAGTATCTCAAAGAGAATACCATCTTAGAGAAATTCCAATCAGGCTTCATAGCACTGAGACCGCCCTCACCAAAATTATTAGTGACCTCAGACTTAACTCTGATGCTAATAAGGTCTCAATCTTGGTCCTCCTTGACCTAAGCGCTGCATTTGACACAATCAATCATGACGTCCTGATTAATCGTCTGGAAGAGCGCGTAGGTCTCTCTGACAGTGTAACTACTGTGGTTCAAAACATATATTAGGGGAAGACAGTACTACGTCAGGCTTGGAGACCACGTGTCAAACAAATATGGCACATGCTATGGGGTTCCACAAGGGAGCTCCCTGGGTCACAATTATGTGACCCGTTTCTTTACATTCTGTTTACTCTTTGTGTAATCAAATGAAATTTTATCTGTAATTTTATTTCTTATGTATTTATTTATTTATGATCAGTTTATTTTGTTAATCAATGTGAAGCACTTTATTGAAATTTTATAATCAGTTTATTTTGTTTAATGTATTTTTTCACCCTGTAATTTTTAATCAATGCGAAGCACTTTGGGCTACAGTGTTTGTATGAAAGGTGCTATACAAATAAAGATTATTATTATTACTGTGGCCCTCGGCTTGGTGCCCAGGTCAGAATTTGGCCCTTTATGAAATCTAATTGGGGGACACTGCTCTAGGTCAATGGTCAAGGTCATGATAAAGATCAAAATTAAATTTTGAATTTAACCTTTGAACTCTTCATCTTAGAGACTTCCAATGAGCTCCAAATTGCGGATCTTTCAATTCTGTATCTTATGTGTATAGATTTTGACCTTATGTTGACCCAAGAAAATAGACCAAACCAGAAAAAACAGTCGAGAGAGACAGTTCTTCTTATTGACAGAAAGGAAACCTGGAATGGGCTTCAAAATGGCATCATGACCCTTGACCTTGAAAAGTAAAAATCAAGGTCACATGATTTTAATTGGTGGTACCTCCAAACAGTGGTGATAAGTATTCAGTTACGATTGTTGACAGACAGGAAACTACATGGCATCATGATATTTGACCTCGAGCAACCTTGAAAGGTCAAACCCATAGTCTCATGTTTTGAGAGGGAGATGTCCATCAAGACGTGAAACGTATGCGAGTGGCAGTGTTTGTTGTGACTGGCACCACTTGTTTAAAGGGAATTTAAATGTTAATGCAAAGAGAAGCAGGTGATTCTAGTGAAGAGTGACTCTTACATCACAGTTGGATTCAAAGCCCATCAAGATCCATATGAAGGATGTGTGGGCGGTGAAACTATAGTGTTGATAGTGTTTTAACAGCACTGCACACTGAAAAGAGTTGTGTTAGTGTAGCACACACTATTCAAGGTCCTTAAGGAGAAATAGTTATTGTTATATATACAACGGAATCAAGTGATAGACAAGATAAGGGCTCATTTAGCGTACAGGACCTCCCCTTCCCTTTGACTCCAGCTCAACAATCACTGTAATTCTTCTGGATGTCCAGACTGTCACTTTGTGTAATCAGTGCCTGCCACACTCCGCACCCAATAGCCCATTCTTTCAGAACATTTCACATTCAAGCTCCATTAACTTTGTGCTTCTGTCTAGTATAATGTGTCCTTGAAAGAAAACGGCTCGAGGAACATAAAATGTTGGCCACATACTGAGCAGCTGTGGACTGTACTCTCCTTCAGACAGAGGTAGATATTACCACATTATGGCTGATGATATTAATCTGGCCATGGTCTGAAATGTGACGTGAGGTGCTCAGTGAAATATTCATTTGCTATTTGGGTAAAACTGGGTGAAATGGGCCTGGTAGTGTTAATGGAGCCATCAATGTTGCAGCCAGGCATAACTGCGAGCTCTTACACAAATTATCTTCAAACCATTGAAATGAAATGTGGTCTCTGTAGATTTGTTACCTTTACATGATGGTTTTTCATTCTGAAATATTTATTTGGAATAAAATAATTCAGAATTAAAACTATGATTTTCGTGTTTACATGGAATATAAGTCACACCAGAGTATAAGCCGCAGCAGCCAAAAAATGCATAATAAAGAAGGAAAAAAACATAAGTCTCACTGGAGTAGAAGTTGCATTTTTTGAGGGAAAATGTATGTGATAAAATCCCACACCAAAAAAGTCAATTTAAAATTAAAACAGAATAAAGACCAGGATGAATACGTGTATGGTACAGTGTGCTAATGTAACACATTCAGCTCATGTTACAGATGCATAAACAGTGAACTAAGAAAGTGCCTGGTATGTTAGCGTAACTTATTAACCTGCCCTGAAAGAGGGGCTTGGGGGTATATATGGAATAGGGGCTTGGGGGGTTAAGGGGTCTAGTAAAGCCTAGATGAGGGAGTATGGTACTGGAAACCAAATCATTTAGTCATATGTATAGATGTATTTTTTCTGTGTGTGCTGGAGAGAGAAAGTAGAACTGATTGAATTTTGTTTGATAGGTTTTTTTGTAACTTATAATTTTGTGAATAGTATTTTTTCCACTTAAAAACACTGCACTTGGTGGCGAATAAACACCATCTATATTTTTTTGCATCTTTCCAATTTCCTGGGTTATTCCCCTTTTTGTGAGCAGTGGGGAAAAGTACCCTGCGACAATATCCAATTGAGTTTTGCCCACTGTTACGTCTTCATATAAACAAAGATTTCCTCCTGAGAACGCTTGTCAAAACCAGATGAAACATCAAAGATAAGACACCACTTTTGCGTCTTGTGTTTCATCTTCAGCGTATAACCATTTTTTTTTTTTACGAGCTTCTATTGTGCACTGCCTAACACCACATGCCTAATACTCTATTTTATTGTATAAATGGGACAATAAATGCAATTATCAGTTTTCATCATCTTCATCAGCTGTGATCAGGTATGACCTTGGCTGCGTAATGGAGTCAGCGAAATCAACGAAAAGCTTTTGGATTAAACTTTTGAGATGAGACAATGTGACTTTTTCAGTCTCCGGTCTGATTTCACTACAATGGTTTTTCGCCTACACAGATGTGCTGCAGACGAGCCTCTGGGGATCCATATGAAGCCATTCTGGGAAACACAGGAAATCGCTACTTGATGTGGTTGTAGATGAGGCAGCTGGAGGGAACATGGATTTACCAAAATAAATAAATTACAACACGCCATCATTCCTGGGACACGCTGAGCATCATACATTGATTATCGCTTAAAGTGGATGAGTATCAGTCGGTGTTTTTCTTTCTTTCTTTCTTTCTTTCTTTCTTTCTTTCTTTCTTTCTTTCTTTCTTTCTTTCTTTCTTTCTTTCTATATTTAAACAGCAGAGAGCAGAGAAAAACACAGAGAGCACAGACCTCCACTAAAGCAGACCCCATTGATCTTCCCATTACCACCATCCATAAGCTTTTGAGTTATGTTGAGTTACAAACAACTGACTATATACTACTATACTACTATAACTATATACTGAACCATACTATATATGGTTCAGTATATATATATACTACTGGTGTGTATATATATATATATATATATATATATATATATATATATATTGTATAGATGTATTTTTTGTGTGTGTGCTGAAGAGCGAAAGTAGAACTGTCTGAATTTTTGATAGGTTTTTTTTTGTATCTCTTTTTTTTTTGTATCTCCTTTTTTGTTTCTCTTTACACATCTCTCCATTGCTTCCACTTCCTTCCTTTTTCTTGTTGTTTTGTGAACATGAGCTCATTATTGAAGACGACTCGTATGAACTTGGATTCGGTCCAGTGCGTGAGGAAGTGGAAGAATCTACGAGACAAGTTTGTTCAAATATGAAAAAAACCTGATGTGTTAAAGGATTGGGGATCCAGGTGGGAGATCCTTGCGAGTTTGTGAGTGCCCCTTGTGTTGTGGCAGTGAATAGTGCATGCCCCATGCTGGGAAGTGGTGAAGTCCGGGTGGAGGGCACTATAAAGCCGGAGCTGCGAGCCACCTTCACCTTCTGGCTGACCCAGAGCCAGTCGCAGCATACCACTGCAGCACACCTCTGTTTTATTGATAAATCGCACCCTGTTTATATCTATGAACTGTACTTTAACATAATGTGAACAAATATGAACAACCTGTACCTTATGAAAAATAAGTGCAATATTAACAATAGTGCCCATATCATTTATACATATGCACTACAACTTAAAGATTACAGTGGATTTACAAATACACACAGTATTGTGTGTAGTAACATTCACAATATTGGTAAAATTATTGGCAAAAACAGACTAGTCTTTTTTAACGTCTATTTATTCCCCTTTTTACATTAAAACAAAGAAGAAAATGTGCTTTTTTCATAATTCTTTATTATGCTACACCAAATGCGAATGTACACGTGTACGCTTGTAATGCGCTGCCTAAACACCCAAGTTTGGACACTGGATAATTTGCGGCCACTGTGAGCATGAAATGCTGTACAATTCGCGGCCACTCCAAACGTGCAACGCCCGAGTCTGGATGCTGGATAAACATAGATAAACAAAATCAGTGCTGCCATTTCAGTCTCTCCTCAACTATGGCTCAGATCACTTGGATTACTGCTCTGTAGTTGCCATATGTCCAAGGGCCAAATGCCCTTGGACCCGATCTTGCAGAAGCGACTACTGCATGGGGAATTCCACCACCTCCTCCAGGAACTCCATCTGGATGAAGTCCTCTTTCAATGGTATTTCAGACAAATTTTTTCTTACTGCTGCCTTCCAGGTTGGTCTGAGCATCATATATCATCCCATTACGACGTTGGCAGCATCTCAACGCTGATTGGCTTTCATAACACGGCGTCACGCAAATTCCCCTGAAAAGTTCTATATTTTCAACTCCAGCATTTATGCAGATTTGTGGCAAGACATGCCACTCCAACGCCTGGATGCTCCAATGTGCTGCAGAAACTCCTCCAACACGCCATCTCGGATGAATCTGTGTCCAAGCGCGTCTCTCCATTGATTTTGTATGTATGTGAAAATTTGCGTTCGGTGTCGCTGTACCATTATGATTAGATTGAATTGATGCCAAAAGATTTGAGCTGTTGGATACGGGTTCGGTTCGGGTCGGTGTGTGTGTGTGCGCGCGCGCGCGTGAGCTCACGTATAAAAATAGTTTTTGAATTTATTATTTGTCTGCTACTGTTTAACAACATTTTTATTTGGCTCTGCCTTGGCTATGTCACTGTTCAGTATATTCGTGGCAATACATTTTGTATTTAAGCTGACATTTTCTTCCGGGTTTGGGTCGGATATCGGGTTCATTTATAGCGGGTCAGTTCGGGTGCGGATTTGTAATTTTTTTTTCGTCGGAAAACGGGTCGGATACGGGTTTGAACATGACGGGTACGGGCGGTTGCGGTTTGTCAAAATCAGAACCGTGCAGGCAGGGCGCCCATTTCACTCGCATTTGCGAGCAAATATTTCAGCGCGCGAACGAGGAAAACAAAACAGTCGCACATGTGCGAGTGCTTGTTGCAGCACACAATAAGACACACACACAGACCTGAGGAGTTAATGAAAGTCTACAAGAACTGAATTAAAACTGCGTGAACAGCTCTGCATAGTAGAGACGAGCACGGCACATAACAGTGAAAGGATTAATCATTCTAAAATGGATCTAATAACAAGGCAGCCAATACAACGTTCTAAAATGTATCAAAGGACAAAGCATCCCATAATACAAAGTTATGTTATGGTCTGCTCTAAATTAACACAAATGACAGCAGTCATTCAAGAATGTTGGTATCTGTGCGTAAGTACTGCACTGTAAATAAATAAACATTTAAACTAAAACCTACTTGTGCCCCTATTTTTTTGTGTGCTCCTAAATTTTTTAACTTAGGGGCACGTGTGCTCCTTGAAAAAAAAGTTAGTGTAGAGCCCTGCGTGCAGGACTCTGTGCTACACTGCTACAGCAATTTAGTTGAACACTACAAGAGCTGAGGTGAAAAATTTGCTCCCATTAACTAGGTATTAGCTCATTGACATGTATTTATTAGACGGTATCTGTAGTATTATCCCAAGGTAGCACCAAACTTGTGAAGTTAACAGTGACATAAAAAGAACCAAATGTTTCTTTATAATACCTCTGTAATTGGTTTTTGGGACGTGTGTATAGTAGTTGTGTGAGGGGCTCCTGAGCAGGTTGTAAACGTACTAGAACTTGTTAAATTGGTGTACATGATTGAAGCCTTTTGTGACTAAATAAAAACACGTAAAAATTGGTATTTTATTACACTCCTTTTCGCCTCTGATGTTGTGTATTGCAGAATGAGTGTGTTAGGTGAGGAGGATGCTGCATCGGTGAAGCAGGTAGATGCAGGAATGAAATGATCCTGGAAATGGTCCTGACTAAAGATGGAGGGAAAAGTAACAGTGAAGGGAGAGGAGCTTTCCTTTCATATAGGGGATATTTTCAAAAAAATTGAGGAAAGATGTCAAATTTGGGGAGGTGGACAGGAAGCTATGCAGCAGCAACCTACAGGCAGAAACTGAAAGCAAAAACAGTGGACAGAGAGGTGCAGCAGAGAACATTTGGTTTTTAAAAAACTGGGGAGTGCTCAGCAGGCCAAGAAAGAGGCTGCAGAAACTGAAAAGCAGGCAAGGCTGAGGCATGCAGCAACTCAGCGCAAAAGGGCCTTGGAGACACTGGTGGCCCAGGCAAAAAGGAAAAAGAAATGATTAATTGGACTTGGACATTGGGGTTTTTATCTTTAAATTATATTGTTGTTGTCAACAGCATGTTTTACTAACACAGTGTTGACCTTGTGGTATGTTGTGTTGATTATGGTTCAGGCATAATGATGAGTGATGAGAGGATGATGACTTAGCCTTGTGTCATTCCACTACCTAATTGGTCAGACATTATTCATTTTAATTCATTCATTTTTTTAATAAAATGGCCATTACAACATAGATATGAGGTAATTGTGTTTGTGTCTGAGAGAGCTGCGTGTTTTGTAGTGCCTCCTACAGAAGACTGAAACAGAGTGTTGGTGGACAAAGCGCTGAATATTTTTCTTCATAGTGTACACGCACTACCCCCCCTCGCCGCCGCCGTGCCGAGCTGCGCTCACGCACTTCTGTCACCTTTTTGACCCCTGTGCCATTTTCATGCCTGTTCATGGTGCTCAAAGTGCTTTACAGTAGCCTCACATTCACCCATTCACACACACTTATACACCAGTAGGTTTCTAAGGTCAGTCCTACTGGGGGCCTAAGTCAGGGTTCAGTGTCTTGCCCAAAGACACTTCGACATGTGGACAGCCAGAGCCAGGACGTGAACCGCCAACCTCTTGGCCCACTCTATCAACTGAGCCACAGCCGCCCGTTCAGTTGATTAAGTCTGACTGTTCTTTCCCTGACCTAGTATTTTATAGTCGACATCTAATTTAGGTGGATCTCCCCTTCTTCATCTCGCTGACCTCTCTTTTACATGGCTCACATTCCTCCTCTTGACTTTGGCTGGTAAAACCTGTGTGGGGGAGAAGGTTAAATCCTTCTTATCTACAAACCGGATTCGGTTGAAGTTGGGAAATTGTGTAAAATGTAAATAAAAACAAAATACAATGATTTTAAAATCCTTTTCAACCTATATTCAATTGAATACACTACAAAGACAACATATTTAATGTTCAAACTGATAAACTTTATTGTTTTTTGCCAAATAATAATTAATTTCATGGAATTTCATGGCTGCAACACGTGCAGTAGAAGTTGGGAAAGGGCATGTTTACCACTTCGTTACATCACCTTTCCTTTTAATAACAGTCAATAAACGTTTTGGAAGAGAGGAGACTAATTCTCTTAGCTTCTCATGTGGAATTCTTTCCCATTCTTGCTTGATGAACCGCTTCAGTTGTTCAACAGTCCGGGGTCTTCTCTGTCGTATTTTACGCTTCATAATGCGCCACACATTTTCAATGGGAGACAGGTCTGGACTGCAAGCGGGCCAGGGGAGAACCTGGACTCTTTTACTTCGAAGCCACGCTGTTGTAACACGTGCAGAATGTGGCTTGGCATTATCTTGCTGAAATAAGCAGCGGCGTACATGAAAAAGACGTCGCTTGGATGGCAGCATATGTTGCTCCAAAATCTGTATACTTTTCAACATTTATGTTGCCTTCACAGAAATGTAAGTCACCCATGCCATGGGAACTAATGCACCCCCATACCATCACAGATGCTGGCTTTTGAACTTTGCGTTGATAACAGTCCGGATGGTCCGCTTCCTCTTTGGTCCAAAGGACACGACGTCCAGTGTTTCCAAAAACAATTTGAAAAGTGGACTCATCAGACCACAAAACACTTTTCCATTGTGCATCAGTCCATTTTACATGAGCTCGGGCCCAGAGAACCCGGCGGCATTTCTGGATGTTGTTCATAAACGGCTTTTGCTTTGCATGGTAGAGTTTTAACCCGCACTTACTGATGTAGTGACAAAATGTATTTACTGACAGTGATTTTCTGAAGTGTTCCTGAGCCCATATGGTGATATCCTTTACACACTCATGTCGGTTTTTAAGGCAGTGCCGTCTGAGGGATCAAAGGTCACGGTCATTCAGTCTTGGTTTCCGGCCGTGGTGCTTACGTGCAGTGATTTCACCAGATTCTCTGAACCTTTTGATGATATTATGGACCATAGATGTTGAAATCTCTAAATTCCTTGCAATTTTGCTTTGAGAAATGTTGTTCTTAAACTGTTCAACTATTTTCTCACGCAGTTGTGGACAAAGTGGTGAACCTCGCCCCATCCTTGCTTGTGAATGACTGAGCATGTTTGGGGAGGCTCCTTTTATACCCAATCATGGTCCCCACCTGTTCCCAATTAGCCTGATCACATGTGGGATGTTTCAAATAGGTGTTTGATGAGCTTTTCTCAGCTTTCTCAGTATTTTTTGCCAACTTTCCCAACTTCTACTGCACGTGTTGCAGCCATGAAATTCTACGTTAATTATTATTTGGCAAAAAACAATAAAGTTTATCAGTTTGAACATTAAATATGTTGTCTTCGTAGTGTATTCAATTGAATATAGGTTGAAAAGGATTTTAAAATCATTGTATTTTGTTTTTATTTACATTTTACACAATTTCCCAACTTCAACCGAATCCGGTTTGTACCTCCCTCTATACTATATAAACGTCTCTACATTTCACCATGTCTCAACAGTCAACAGTGGATCCACCGTGGCACCCCGACGTGTGCCGTGCTGTGCCAGCTCTCTTCATCGGCCCCTGAGGGAGACTGGATCATGCTCGCTCATCAGGTTGAGGAAAACTGGGAATGTGAACATAATCCCCAGTGGCCAAGGGGATGTTGAGCAAAAGTTCGTAACACATAGATTAACTGAGCTCTGCATTTGCTGTGATTGGCTAGAGCCTCTGGGGGGCAGGGAGTGCCTTCCAGGCACAGTTGCCTTGGAGGCTTGGTTTGGGGCTCAAAACCCCATCAAGCGCATACTTTAGGGTCACAGGTCGATTAACCACCAACAGAGAAAATAAGGAAATGATAAAATAAGTCTACATTTAGCTCTCTGCCATTTATCCCAGAAAGACCCAGAACTACTTGTGTCTGTTCCCAAATAAATGTTTCTCTCTATTTAACCTTGAATACTTTTTCACCATTTATTGTAATAGTATTCTCTGTATTTTGCATTGTTTTCAGTCAAAAACTGGTATTATCCATAATTTAATTTGTTTATCATGAAAATGTTCAGAAACTTTGTTACATCAGCCAATGGCCCTGTGCTCATCCGGACCTCACAGCTGTGATGTCCTGTTGTCAACAAAAGGGAGGCATTCAATAGATCATAAAATCAGAATGGAAATCCGTTGAGAATTGAGGGAAGTGAAGCAATTGAATTGTCAGACTGGAAAAATATACAAAGTTGTAAACAAATTGTTTACAAAGGCAAATTTTGACAAAGTAATAAGTTTTGTGCCTAATGCTTAGATCTATCTAATGAATCAATCAGAATTGAAATCCATTGAGAATTGAGGGAAGTGAAGCGATTTTAGTGCCTGACTGGAAAAATATACAAAGTTGGAACCAAATTGTTTACAAGGCAGATGCTTTTTGCACCCGTGTTCCTAGACCAAAAAAAGCTATTTACACCTGAGTCATCATGGTCAGTAATGCTATATACCTAAGGCTTTATAATAAATAATGCCATTTGCACCCCTATCTCATTAATGTTATTAACACCCAGTGAGTAAACACTGTACCGTTGGCAGCCACACCAGAGTGTTCAAAAGTGCTATTCACAACCACACATCGGCTAATGTGTAGCCCAACCGAAATCAGGTTGTATTGAATGTTGACATATATAACAACTGGTGGGTGAACAGGGTCCCCAAAATCACACTCGTGAGTAAAAAACTTATCAGTGCCTCGGTTTCACTGAAGAAGCCTTTGTAACACTACTGGTAAAGTATGGACTTTTTTGGAATTTTATTCTTAAAGATTTTTGAGGACCCCGTTCACTCAGCACTGTTGTCCGCAAAAGCTGAAATTGGCCAACTTCGGAATGCTGCATCTTGCCCAGAATCACTCCTCACCATACACACTAGCATGCCATGTATATCTACTGTGACATCTACTGTTTTCCTTTAACCAATTCACTATGCGTCAACTTTTTGTATGCTACTACTGTTGTACTATACATGGCATTCATCAGCAATGTGTGTAATTACCTTAAAGCAGCATGTGTATAAACAGTATAAAGCATGCTCTGAAGTAAAACTTTAGAACATAACAAAACATAGTTCTAAAAAGAATTTTCCTATCACACACACACACACACACACCTACAACATAATTATCCCCAGAAATATAGATTATATGATAAATTCATTAGAAGTACAGTATATCAATAATATATCAACTTACAGTGTATTAGTGTAGTATTTAATATTTAAGTATGTACAACTGGCTGCTGTTATAGCTGTATTACTGTTGAATGTATATATTTTTTTTTTTTATTTTGAGTTAACTAGCTGCTGTTATAAATCTGGCAACTTTCCAAGAAGACTGTAATAACCAAATATGTCTTTTGAGTAAATGGTTGGTTCTCAAATTTTGTTTCCAGAGTGCAATTTGTCTTCGTGTGACCCTGACAAATAGTATTCCTGAATCCCAGGGTTATAATGCACTGTAAGTGCAGATTCAACATTGTTATCTGTATTGTCACTGGAGTGGGGCTGTTGAGGCGCCCCCTTCCCACATGGGCACTGTGGCCCTTGGCTTGGTGCCCAGGTCAGAATTTGTCCCTTTATGAATTCTAATTGGGGAACACTGCTGTGGATGTTTTCAGGACGTTATGGACCCAGAAGGAGCGGTGGCTCCGGGCTCTCCATTTATGCAGTACATAAACAGAAGCAATGCAAAGATGGCTTCCCGGAGTGTCATTCACGGTGAAGGGGGGCAACCAAGTGATGCGTACAGTACCTACATATCGCCTACACCTCTTTCCTGTCATGACCTTTGCTCCAGTGACCTTTCCCCCAGTACTCTCTCCACTCACCTAGCCCCGCACTGCACAGCTGTGCGCATCTGTGGCTATATAAGCAATGAGGCTTGCAGTTGCCAGTGCGGAACCATTCAACAATGTCACCTCCATAACCCGGACACTTTCACCATCTCCTCAGTCGCCATAACCCGGACCTTCATCATCACCATGGACTGTGGCCGTTTGTTCCCAGGTTTTGGTTTGGTTTTGTCTCTGTCTTGTCTTTATGTTTCTTAGTTTTGTATTAAATTATTTTTCCCTTCAGCACTGTGCAATGGAGTCCTCATTCACCTCACCCCGATCCTGACATTTCCCTCCAAAATAAACACCTGCTTATTTGTCAGAACATACCAAATAGGTAAATACATAATAATTAAATATGATGATCTTATGACTTCTAACAATCACATGGTTCTGTTTATGAGTGGTTGTTCACTTGTCAGAATTAATAACCACAAACCGGACTTAGTCATGACCGACCACAGGCAATTTTGTCACTTTCGGTGTGAATGCACCATAGATAGGCCATATATATATATGGCCTATCTATTCTCAGAATAGACTCATTAGTTGTTCAAACTAAACAGATGTGACAGTACAAAAAAGTTCTTTCAGAGGGAAAATCAGTGGAGAGAAACTGATTTTGTATTTCATATTTATGACTTTTTTCATAATTATGCATTTCTTATCTCATATTTATGACTTTTATCTCGTAATTTTGACTACCATAAGCTTTAATTGGCTTTGTTAGGGTGGCCCTTTCATATATCAATTGCTGTACCTATCTATGTGCTGTTGTGTTTTGTTGGTGTGTGAAAAAAAAACTGAAACTAAACCTTTTACCTCATAATTTTGGCTTTTTATACATATATTTTTATACACTTCTGCTTTTTAAAAATCTGACGACTTTATCTCAATTGTAACTTTTTTTTTTCCTAAGTTTCCTGTCCATACCCACAAAACTAAATACTTTGGACCTGACCAAACACATTTTCTACACAGTACAGTACTCACTTTTAAAGGCTTTCTTTTTTAGATACTTCTGAAACTTTTACCTTTTCTCTGGCTAAATACATGTTGTTTCATCCATGTGTGGCGAGATGTGGTGCAGAGGGGAAAGTTGTCCAACAACGCCACCTGGGGAATTGCACCCCAGGAAATAAACTTGACTTGGTACTAGGACTACTATGAGGTCACACAGGTTCGTTACACAAAGTTTTAAAGAGGACATGAGACGGACTTCCAAAAAAGATATAAATTATTTTTATTTAACAATGGTTTGCTAGATTTAAAATGAACATGTTCTTTAGGGACCCGAGTGTCTGCTTCACCACGGTAAGTTAAGGGGGAAATAAACAAAAAAAAGGGGGGAACAGGGCCAAACTCAGGGAGGCGGACAGACTAAAGAAACTTAAAGCACACAAAAATACTACAAACCAAACCACCACGTGCCACAGCAAACTTAAGGGATGTGAGATGGGGACCACCACCAGGGAGTCTGCCACGCACTACCCAGCTCCTGTCCAGGGAGAAAAGAAACAAAATTAGGTGAGCGACACTCAAGGGTTGGTTTATACAATTAGTTAAAATGGCCTATCCTAAAACACTCACACACAACATTCACACCCACCTGCACACCAACATAAAGAATACAAATTATTTGCTTTAAAGTGAATACAAATACTTAAAATCATAACTTAAATAATAACTCAGCTATGGGTGGCAATCAGATGTTGTGTTAGAGCCTACCCATAGCTAAATAAACAAAATCAGAAATGTAACCAAAATAAAACTAAACAAAATAACCATATGTGACTTAAAGAAAATGGATAAACAGAAAGAAAATGCTCTAACCAGCTGGCCCAACGAGGAACCAGCAAAACAAATAAATTATTAACCAAAAATGAACAAAGAAATAACCGAATAAACCAACAAACAAACAAACAAAACAATTGCGATGGGGCTTCAGTCTGTTGCTGCATGGAGAGCTACAACCAAAAACAAAACAATGGCGTGGACGACAGAGTGAAGACGGAGCGGCTGCACCAGGGCTGCAGGCCGCAGATGTTACACTTAGATGGCTGTGATGTCAGCAATAAGCGGTGCAATACATCCTTGGAGCGCAGGAGGAGAGACGAAATCGCTGCCGATTCCGCAGCTACAGCAGGACAGAGCAGAGGGCAACAGCTGTTAGCCTAAGGCTACTATAGACAACAAAGATTAATAAAAGAGCATGCTTACCAATAAAGAGAGCTTTAACACTCACGATCAAGTCCCAGTCTGCAACGGCAGAGAGGGAATACCCCGCTTCCTCCAGCTGCAACCCAACTGACATGGCCAACACTGAGAACAAAATCACGGCGGTTGTTACCCCATATTGTGCCATAACGTTGCACAACGTTGCACGACGCACCCACACTTACCTTGCGAACAACCACACAATCACGCCAACACCAAGTGAACAGAGCACGCCAAACAGCCGGAGCACGCCGACACAGGGCCTTTCCACGTCAATGCCAGGGAGAGAATGCGCCCCGCAGGAGCACAGTGATTAACAGGTGCTGAGAATGTGCAATCAAGCACCGGTCGATTGAGTGGGAGGGGGTGGAGCAGAGCAACACCCGACCTGCCACACATGCCAAAATTTCAGGTTTACCTTTTACTTTATTACAGTTGAGAAGTTGTACTTTTTTACTTTTACTTCAGTAAAGGAGTTGAGCTTGTACTTTTACCAGAATATTTTTTCACACCAGTAGCTGTACTTCTACTGCAGTACAGAATGTCAGTACTTTGACCACCTCTGTCAGTCTTCCACAAAGTGGTCAGTGAAAGTATGTAAAAGTTTGAGTTAAATTTTTCACATTATCAAATGTGCTGTTGAGTATGGACAGGTGTTAGCCCAGACAGGTGGAGCCTAGCAAGTGTTAGCCTAGATAGGACTGCACCCACACCAACCCCCCCAAACTTGCTATCGGGCATTATTATGAATTATTATTCCTATGTTCCATATTATTCCTATGTTTGTGTCTCTGCTCAGGGGGTAAGAGTGTTGGGTTTTTTTACAACTTTGAAACTGAATCTGCCATCCTTCCACACGATGGCTTTTCCCCCACAGAGAATGCAACAGTTAAATGTTCCTGTGAGTAGATGTGGCACTTGTAGAATAAGTCACGCTACATGTTCATTTGCCAGCCCCTTTTGGTGAAATGGAAAAGATAAACAGGGTTTAAACTGTGCAGGTGATAGACAACCACATTGACAAACACGGACTATAAACAGCATTAAATCTGCTCAAACTGGAACACACCATTTCTGAGCTCACTAATGTGATTATTCAGGACTGTGACTAATCATTAGATGTCTAATATAATTTGATTAGATGAACAAGAGGAGAAGAATAGATCTGTGGCTGAAAATGAACACTTATTTAATTAATACACTTGTCACAATCAGCAGAAATGAAAGAAGAAATAACATAAACAGCATATTTAAAAAATATGCTTTCACAAGTGACAGCAAAAGACAGACTTAAAAAATAAAGTTTAATTGTCAGCTTCTTAAATTAATGTTTTTATGGCAAACCACAGTACGTCATTTCCATTACTATGAGGTCTTTTTTTTTCTGCACCTGAGGTCAACTCTGAAACAAAATGAATTAGTGTTGAAGGAGCTTGTGCTTCATCACACCTACTGTAAGGCATGAAATACAATAAAGTCATTGTCAAATGCAGCAGAACAACAATGTGTCGATTACCAGAGGCATCATCTCATTTTGGATTATTACATAATTTCACAGCATTACCGTGGACTGTATTCTGTCTAGATTTGAGATTATGTGCTCTAGATATATATACCTGCCCAGTCATTCACTTATCTCTCCTGTTTCTAAAGTCAAATCTCCTCTGAATATTGAAGGTATGTATTGTAGATCATTTCCCACACACTGAGGCAGACTAAACTAAGCATTCACATCCTCATAAGGAAACTCTCTGTCATATGTATGCCAATATCTTGGGCTGTCCTACAAAAATACATCTTTCTCACACACCAGGGTTCACCTTGGTCATGTGACCAGGGCTCAACATATATAGACAAACAACCACTCTCATATTCACACCTATGGGCAATTTAGATTAACCAATTAACCTATCAGTGCATGTGTTTGGATGGTGGGAGGAGCCAAAGAACCCAGAGAAAACCCACACAGACACAGGCAAGGCAAGGCAAGGCAAGGCAAATTTATTTGTATAGCACATTTCATGTACAGGACAACTCAAGGTGCTTAGGGAGAATATGTGAACCAGCAACCTCTGTCTGTGAGGCACTTGTCAATTCATCAATTTTTTAAATTAGAGTTTTTACTTGGTACGTGACAATGTTGCTTAATGTTGGAAAGTCTTTTAAGGGTTTTAGACATAAATACATTTTAGAATACTACAGGGAGTGGAAGTACTTAGATACAATAAATAAATACATTAACAAATTAAGTGGAAAAGCACTCTGAGAGTGCAAGACCCCGCCAAGGCATATCAGCCGCAGGTCATATCAGCCTTCCCCTCCACTGATCACCACCAAAATGCAATTGGTTGTTCCTGGTGACAGTACAGTATCAACATTTCCTGAAATTTTCAGCCAATTCCATCCATAACTTTTTGAGTCATGTTGCAAAAATATATCTATATGCACACAGCTTTGCATTTGTGAAAACTTTGAAAATATTTTAAGTCTGAAAATGAATCTTGGCTCAGGCAGTGAACTGTGGACAGTGTTAATAAACTCCACTACCTTTGTCACTTAAGTTAAGAGTGTAATTGGTCAGTTTGCATCACATTGTCTGGGTTTATTTTATCTTTGTTCAAGCTTATGTTAATGATGTTAAATTGGGCCAAACTTTATGAGCCTATGTTTAAATCCCCTTTGCTTTAAGCTAATTCTGTTCTGTGTAGTATTTGTTGTTTAAATTTAACAACAATTACTCCAGCCATGAATTCATTACAGCCTGAATCTTGTGATATTTAAGTTTTCTTAAATGTATCTGTGGTCTTACTGCAGTTTTCTTTTGGGGGGAAAGCTTGGAGCTGCAGTTGTGCTGATTTTCTCCTTTGAACTTGAGCAGAATGTATTGTTGCTCATATAAAGTTAAAGAACCACAGTACAAGTTCTCAGCTGCACATTCATCATGTGTAAAGGTCTGATCCAGTATTTGAGGAGGTAGCATGTTCAGTGATGGGAGATCATTAATTTAATCCACTGAGACTCACCAACCTTTGGTGGCTTTGGGCTCAGGTGTGGAGGTCTTTTTTTTTGTTTTGTTTTGTTTTGGGGGTGGGGGCATATTATAAAATTATCACAGTGGAACGATTCTATTTTTTGCTTACCTGTTCAACATTAACATCAAACATTATCAAACCAAGTGCAAAATTAATGTTATTGCTAATTAGTTAAGTAGATTCACACTGTTGTATTTCATTTATTTTCCTTGCACTTCCATACATTATCTGATGTAATGTGCTCAGATAAAACAACAAGTATATGTTTTCCATTATGGGTCTAACAAAAGTGGAAGAACAGATAAAATTAAACTGCTTCCACCTCATAAACACAAACAAATTCATTTCAGGAGTTAGATTGTGTCTTTAATGAACTATTCGTAGATGAAGAATACACTATAGATTTGGTGTCCCTTGGGTTTTCAGGCAAGAAATGGCTTGGCTGTGTAATTTCTGCTGCCTGCAAATTTATGTATGTATACAGAATGTATTTTTGGAAAGTCACATTTAAGAATGAGACCATTTGGGAAATTACTGCAAAAGTGAAGCAAACTGTGTAGGAAATGACAAGTTTTGAAGGAGAAGAACAAAGTAGGTGTAACACTGCCTGCTGTATGTCTTCCTGTGGACCGTGCTGAACATTATAGCCTCGCCATGTGATAGGAAAATAATTGTCTGCAGCTGTGCCTTCTCCTTCATGTGTATGTTTTTAACAAGCGCCAACCTCCGGTGCTGAAAATTTAAGCCAATGAGTGAATGTCAAAACCTGCCGTTACTCAAATGACCACTTGAGGCTAGATCCAAAAATGAGTGGATCCCCACAGACCCCTGTGTTAACATGGACATTCTGATGTATTTATAGCCTGTGGAAAACACTTTGGCCTCTACAGTTAAAGTCCTTGTTCAGAACATAACATAATTCAGCATATTTAAGGAGCATTAACAGCCACTTATCATTCATTTAGTTTGTACTCAGCTATTGCAGATGAGTGGACCATTATCAAAGTCCAAGCAAACACACTGCAGCCAGTTTTTTTTTTTTTTTTTAAATCCTCAAAGACTCAAATGGTTACTTGGCAACCAAATCCATCTACTGATTTAAACTGTTTAATATAGGGATGTCCCCATCCCATCATGGGAAATTATTATTTCAGACTCGATTATAATCTCTTATTGCATCCCAATCAGCAATTAGAATTAAGTTTTGGGGTTTTTTTTTAACTTACTTGCTGCCATGTGCGTCTATAGATGTTAATTATGTTTTTTTAATAACCCACGATAGGTGAAATGCATGAAATAGTCAGCTTTATTTTTTGCAATTATTTATGTTTTAAGGCAGTAAAAGCCCTCACCACACACTTTATATGTTTTAAGGCTATAAAAGCCCTCACCACACACTTTACACTTCACATATTTTAATGCTATAAAATACCTCACCACACACTTTATAGACTTTATATATTTTAAGGTTATAAAAGCCCTCACCTCACACTTCATAGATGCTATATACTTTAAGACTATAAAAGCCCGCACCACACACTTTATAGACTATATGTTTTAAGGCTAGAAAAGTCCTCACCACAAACTTTATAGACTTTATATATTTTAAGGCTACAAAAGTTCTCACCACAAACTTTATAGACTTTATATGTTTTAAGGCTATAAAAGCCATCACCTCACACTTTATAGACTTTATATATTTTAAGGTGAGAAAAGTCCCCACCACAAACTTTATAGACTTTATATATTTTAAGGCTGTAAAAGCCTTCACCCTACACTTTATAGACTTTTCTCAGACAGGCATTAACATTTTCTCACATCTCTCTCAAGTTTATAAATATTTAAACATCTGCATAGCTTCTACCTTCCTTCAGCATGTCCACAAGTTAAACTTTTTTTGCAATGGTTAGCATCTTCCCCTGCCTTTTGGGTATCACCACATTTGGTTTTGTGAGTGCAGAAGGTTTCATTGGCATTGTGGGTTTTGTTGGAGAGAAAACTTGCAAATGTGTAGCATTCAGTGTCACATTGCTAGCAATTGAATATTTATGTAATTGTTATTTATATAATGACAAAGCTGAAAGCATTCTGTACTGTACAGGAAAGAGAATGATTGACAATGGTCTACTGTCCTTTAACCAATCAGGATGGGCGAGACATGTCTTCGCCCCCCCCCCCCCCCCCCCCCACACACACACACACACAGAACCATATCCTTCAAAGACAGAATATACAACAAACACCAATGTATATATCAATGCTTATTTTAAATTACGATTTAAAAAATACAAAGTAAAAGTTGTGATAAATAAAATTGAGAAATTTGTAAATATAAATATTATAAAATTGCACACAAATGTAAACATAATAACATTGCAAATTGCACAAACCTTTTCAAAAAGCAAAACCAATGTTAACTATAATTAAGTAATAATAAAATGAGTGCAAATGACTTTGCTTTTCCTTTTGGCTTTTCCCTTAGGGTTCTCCACAACAAACAAACAACCTTTCTTGCCTTCTTTGATGTAAAATCTCTGTAATCATCTCTGTAAACATCTCTGTAATAAATATGTCAGTAAATATATATGAAGGAATATGGAGATTTAAAAAAGTAAACACATTTAACAGCACACGTCCCATTTATTTATTTATTTATTTACTTTTTAGTTAATCACTTTATAAACTTTCTTAAACCATGGACTCACTGTCTCATTTCCTTAGCCTATTTGTGGACTCATCAACTGACCAAAGATAGCACCAAATCCCCATATGGGCCCGTTATGATCAATTCATTTGGGCTTATTAGCAATCGTGTGAAACAGAAGTATCCCTACAGTCCACTAACCAGCAATGAAAAAATGCATAAAAGATGGGTGAAAAATCCTTAAATGGTAATAATGGTATTATTTATATTATTAATCTGGCACAGGGGCACAGGGGGTGCTGTGCCATTGCACACTGGTGCGCGCAATGGCACGCGTTCTAGCACGCGTTCTAGCACGCGTTATGGAACGCACTGGCGCGCTTTCACATGTTACAGGGCGCGTACTGGCGCGTGCCACTGCGCGCACCAGTACGCGTGCCAGAACGCATTCTGTAATGCGTGATATAATAAACACAACGCGTGGCTATGTGAACACTTTGGCTTGCCATAGGGGCGGTGCCTGGGCCGAAGCAAGCAAGCCGAAAAAAAAAAGATGATCATATGCTGGCGCCCCATAGAGGATTGCGCCCTGGTCCATTGCCCAGCCTGCCCATAGCTAAAACCGGGTCTGCCATATGGTGTAAAAAAAAAAAAAGGGCATGCAAAATTAGACTAAAAAATCTGTGAAACAACAAGGCGGGAGACGCAGACTTGTGTTGTAGTGATGGACAGCCATAAGGGGATAGACACCAGTGGTATTTTGACTTGATTGTGGAGCTGGTTTTCAAATCAGGGATGATGAAAAGTCACTTCAACACACATGCCTATGAGCCAATGAGTGACTTTTGCTGCTTAAATACTGTTTTTAAACAGGCACTGGCTTGCATGTATTATGCGTTTGTTGTGCTTCATGCATACAGTGTGTAGAAGGTTGTGGTAGTAACAGTGAGCTAATGGAATGGAAGCATCAGCACCTAAGCTACTCTATTCTCCAGGGCCTCGTGGAGCATTTTCCCCCTATTCTAGAATTGGAAACATCCCCTCAGACTCCTGGGAAGCACATGTGAAATTCATCCATCAGTTCCCTCTGGTGTATATAAATACCCATGTGGAGCAGTCACACACCACTTTGTCCTATAATATGAGGCTTACAGATGGGAATGGATGAGCACGATTCAAGTCGGTGCTAAGGAGCTTGGAGCAAAAAGCACAGCACACTGTTTTCAGGCCCATTTCTCCAAATACAAGCAATCAGCAAAATATTAAGTCCGCTGATCCACATTTAGGGAGTCTGCTGTCCGAGTCTTGATGTACACAGTTTGATGCTAAATCTCATAGACATGCTGGCCTATTTTAGAAGCACAGCAAGGTTTAGCTCTCTCAAGGGGGATACTTGGACATTTGAAATGTTTTAATGTTTTGGAGGATGACAAAAACATTAGTCTACCTTCATGAATAAAGTAGGCAAACAGTGTTAACAGAATGCTTTTCGCAAATTTAAGAAGATTTTAAAAGTGACAAAAGCAGAGGTAGATCAGGGTAGATACCAAAATGTCAAGGTCACTATATATTTGTTGAATTTTAAGCTGTTTAACCTTCTGTTGATATGGATATATTCAGAAACTGAAAAGACCTTTGGAACAAATCAACAGCTTTGATTGGATCTATTTATTTCATGCAAATGATAGAATCTGAAACTTTAAAAACAGTCCACTAATCCAATTAAATTAAATTGAATTACATTTTATTTATAAAGCTCCCAATCACAACAAAGTCAACTCACAGGGCTTTACAGAAACGCAATCAATTACAGAGATATATGAAAAGTCCCAAGCATCCCCTGTCCTTAGACCCTCCTTCTCGGCAAGAAAAATTTTCAAAACCCAGTGGGAAGAAGAAGGAATCTTGAGGAGAACCACATTGAAGGAGAGATCCATTCCCATGGACGGACAGGCTATAGATGAACGTCCATTTATAAATGAGTGAGTGAACACCAGGCAGGCCAGGGAGGAGGTCCGGGGTCACAGGTCAGCACAGGCCAGTCACCGCAGATCCTGTCGTCCATGGCTCCCATGCAGACATTGTCAAGAGAGCCACCACTCCCCCCGGACTAGTAGCTGTTTATTTTACAATAAAATTAATGAAGCAACGTCAAACTTTACCAAAAGAGGAAGCGATAACAAAAGAAAGAGAAATCTGTTACCATGGATAAATGACAAATGCAAGAAATGGATGAGAGAAAGAGATGAGCAATTAAAACAGTATATTGAATTGAATTGTTTATTAATACACATCAGCTATCACATCAAAGATGAGTGCTGTTCTCAAAAATCTATCAAATCTCATCTCATCATAGACAGGTATAAATTTACCTCACTGAGAAATAAGGTTACTCAAATTATGCGAAAGGCCAAAGCAACATTTTTCATTAATATTATTTCTGAAGAAAATGGAAATTCTAAAAAGTTCTGGCATAAATTAATTGGGAAAGATACAACAGCAAAACAACAACTATGTCAGGGAAATAAGTGAGTTATTTCCATCTCCTGACCTCAAATCAAGGTCCTGTGATCCCACACAACCTGTTTTTAATTTATGTGAAATTACAGGGTCGGATGTGTCCAAAATGATTGATTCCTTGAAAAATTCAAAAGTGAAAGATATTCATGGACTGGACACTCATCTTCTAAAATTATGCAAATAGTCTTTTATTGCACCAATAACACAAATGGTTAATTTATCTCTTAAAGAGAGAGTTGTTCCATTGTCCTGGAAACTGGCAACAGTCACCCGAATCTTTAAATCTGGTGACAGATCAAATATATCCAATTATTGTATTGTATTGTATTACTGTATACTTCCAGTCATTTCTAAGGTTGTTGAGAGATGGGTAGCAAATATTATAAATGAACATTTATATAGTTCCTCCAACTTACATGCCATGCAATTTTGTTTCTGAGCAAACCACTCCACAGAATCTGTGAATTGTTTTTTTATATAACATATGAAAAGTAAATTGGATATATATCCCTATATTGGTGCAGTGTTCCTTGATCTTAAAAAGGCCTTTGACACTGTCAGCTGTCAAATTGGGTGTATTCATTAGCTGTTTCATCCCCTAATTTTATGATTTTTAAGCTTAGAGCAGCAGCAACATGTAATAGACAGAAGGCATTATAGAGTAAGCCTATGAAGGTTAAGAATGATGCGTGAAGGGGGAGAAGGTTTATTCTATAAAGAAAGAGGCTTTAAAAATATATTATTCTGCTTAAAGGGATATTTGATTTGAGTGTACTGATGTGTTTAAAGTAGATAAGATTCATCACTTGTGTCTGCCACTGTGTTTCATAAGACAAGTGCAGGCAAGTCCAGACTTGGGCAAGAAGGGACAAACCAGAGTTGCGAAATAAGTGCAGTAAGCAAGAACGGGTCACAGACATGTAGGAGCAAGAACCCAAGGGGGTAGCAGTCAAAAGCCAGGGAAAGACAATTCCTTTTAAGGAATAGAAATGGTCGGATGAGACATG
Organism: Siphamia tubifer; assembly: GCA_020466265.1. NCBI lineage: Eukaryota > Metazoa > Chordata > Actinopteri > Kurtiformes > Apogonidae > Siphamia > Siphamia tubifer. The sequence goes on from CM035805.1 coordinate 11,432,850, forward strand.
ATGATTGATCAGTGTACAAAACAATTCCTTTCAAGGAAAAGAAATGGTCTGACAGGTTGTGACTAAACAGGATATATAGGGCACACGCCCATCTAGTATAAAGGTTAATGTCCAGGAACACGAATCTGGGACTCAGCCACCAACTGTGGAGTTAGATGAAACCAGCTTAGATAGACTTGGCCACTATCTGTAGCTAAATTAGAGGTTTTCATCTACTCAGGTCTCTGTGTCTAAAAGTTTGACCAGCAAAGGAGAAATCTTTTCACTCAAAGCTAACAAAGAATAAGCTTAGCAGGATTTCGGATTCTGGCTCACAGACACTGAAGAATGTTGATGTCTTTCTGACACATTGATAAAGGACTTTTTCCAAGATTCTACAGAGGTCTTCTCAATTTTATTTTAAACTCTTTAAAAGATTTATAAATTTTTCCCTGGATCCGGCACAGTGAAGGACTAACAATTTGAGACATTTTATTTGGACTAATCTGAACGTATTAGAACTATTGGGACTTGATTCGGTTATATTTCACATTCTGGACATTTTCTGATGGGATTTTTCTACTTTGATGAACTTTTGGACTCTTCCACCTGGATTTAAGCAACTTAATTTGGATCACTTTTCTTCTATTGGACCATTACCCTTCCATTGGATTATATTTCCTAGTCTCTCACCACTGTCACCAATTTTAAAATAATCGAATCATTGTATAAAAAAATCTCTTAAAGTGTTTGACCGAAAACCTAATTATTTTCATGTGTGCAATATCTTAAACAAGTACAATCTTTTAAATTTTGAAAATTAAAAAACATTTTTGGTATGTATGTTTAATTTACAAAGCACTACATGGACTTGTTCAAATGGTCAAGTCGTTCAAAAACCAGGGTCTCCTGCAGGGAAGACTGTGAGGTCGGACCCCCCCCAAAGAAAAACCTCCTTTGGACAGAACACCTTGTCTGTGAAGGCCACTAACCTCTGGAACAGTCTCGTACATACAGGAGAGCCCAACATTGATCAGATTTAAAAAGCAACTTAAACTATGGCTGAAAACAAACCAGTCATGTGACCACTTGACTCCACAGATTTCCGCGATGCTTGTATGTAATGTTATGTTGTAATGTTGGGTTTTTATGTATTTGCCTGCCTAGGGACACAATTTGCTTGTATCTCAAATTTACATTTGTGTCATACTTATGTTCATTAATGTGCACTGTGATTGCTAATAGTTGATATGGTCAAAATAAAAGCATTTTTGAGGACAATACATCATTACAAACTCTACTAAAATCATTTACACCTGTAGTAGATTTGTAGGATTTGTAGTAGATTTGTAGGAAGTCAACAACTCCCCACCCACACTGTTTACAGTGTGGGTGGGGAGTTTACAGTGTGGGTGGGGAGTTGTTGACTTCAACTGAGGATGTAGTTCAACTGAGGATGTAGTTGCATGGTGGAAGGAATACTTTGCGGAGCTCCTCAATCCCACCAACATGCATTCCGGGATGGAAGCAGAGCCGGGTGACCCGGGGACGGGTGCAGCATCCACAGTAATGTGCTTGTTAAACCGGTCCATTGTGGTGAAGAAGGAGCTAAGCCAGAAGGTGAAGCTCTCAATTTACCGGTCAATCTACGTTCCAACCCTCACCTATGGTCATGAGCTTTGGGTCATGACCGAAACAATGAGATCACGGGTACAAGCGGCCAAAATGAGTTTCCTTCGCAGGGGGGCTGGGACTCAGCCTTAGAGATAGGGTGAGAAGCTCGGACATCCGTGAGGGACTCGGACTCCTCCATGTCAAGAGTTGAGGTGGCTCGGGCACCTCGTGAGGATGCCTCCCTGGGGAGGTGTTCCGGGCATGTCCTTCTGGGAGGAGACCTCGGGGTCGACCCAGGACACGGAGGGATTATATCTCTCGGCTGGCCTGGGAATGCCTTGGGATTCCCCTGGAGGAGCTGACTGAGGTAGCTGGGGTGAGGGAAGTCTGGGCTACTCTGCTGAGGCTGTTGCCCCCACGACTCAGACCAGGATGAAGTGGGAGAGGACGAGTATGAATATGAGTACGAGTACGAGTAAGAGTACGAAGTTGCATAATTTTCTTCAATAACATGTATGAAATGATAATGTGTCCAATAAATGTTCCTACCTTTGAAAGTTCAGCCATATCATGTCCTCTTTTGAAGGTGCAATTTTTTCAATGTCACGTACAGCTTGATGTACGTGACATTGTGTAAGTGATAGTTGTGCTATCAAAATGCAGTGCCATTTTAATCGCACAACTAAATCAAGTGGCAGAGATGGCCCATTAAAGTTGAGTTAAACAATGTTATTGAAGAATATGTAGTGACGCAAAATGTGGTCTACCAAATAGTTGCAAAGGACCTTAAAGGGTTAAAGTATGGGAACTGTGAGGAGACAGGTTGACTGTTTTAGATCTGAAATGAAAAAAAAAGACACAATCGATTATGTTAAGTATAAAAAGGTTAAAATCTTTGCTTTCAAATCCTGATTTTTTTTTCTAAATTATACTTTTTATTTGCCTTTTTCTCCCCTGCATAATACAAACACAAAATTATCATAATATTGACACATGTATGATACGTGTTTAAATGTCAGGGGTTCAATCTAATATCAGCAGACACTTTCATGTTCCAAAGCATCAGCATTAATGCACAAACATGAACAATGGCCTTATGGGTAATGGCTGCATGCAACATTTACTGTTACTACTGTTTTGTAAGTAGTTTATGCTGGTGTCAGTTATGTCAGCATAAATCTGCACTTTCATCAACTTAAAAAAAAGGCACTTAGCAAATGATGACATCGTAATGTGAGGGTTTCGGTTTGACCCTGTTACCCTCCCCTGGGGTCAGGGTTAGGATTAGAGTTAGCACTGAAGAAAATTACAAGAGTTCAAACTGCAGCAAACAACACACACACACACACACACACAAATGCTGAAGTTTGTCATGTGGAAATAAGAGTAAATACACAGTAAATACAGAGTTAAAACACAGTAAATAGACAGTAAATCCAGAGTAACTACACAATAAATACACAGTAAATCCAGAGGAGTCCAGGAGCATTGACTTCCATTGACTTCCACATTAGTAACAAATACATGAATCTACAAGTGCATCATATCAGACACTGGAAATACTCTTTAGTCCAATAGTAGTCTGGAATAAACTGGAACACCCAACAAGCACCATCCTGGCCTTTAACCCCCAGTTAGCCAAAAGACCCAGAGGTGCACCCCGCACCCATTGGCAGAGTCTGCACTCTCTGAGTGCTTTTCTAGTTGTTTTAAAATTGCTCCAGAGTGTAACCATCAGCCATCGTCAGTTGTTCTCATGGTCAGAGGAGGTCAAGCCTGCACACACCACAACTTATAAAATGCCCAAGTTATAGTTAGACGTGATCCACTTGAGCGCTTGATCCTAGAGGTCACGTCTAGTGTAGACACACCCACAATGTCCCTCACAGCGCTAGTGGAAAATGTTAAAATCACTCAGGCTCGCAGACATAGTGGAGGACTATAAAGCACAGGCTCATAATATATGTCTGTGTACTGTTTGGCAGTGCCCATCAACAATAAACATGCCTGAATAGCTGCTGTAAACCATTTTACAGCTCTTGACTTTGCTAATACATTTGGAGAAAAAAGACACTGTCTGCAGGATGTTCAACGCTTGACTTTTTGGCAAGTGAAAGCAACGTTTTTTAATGGCCCTTGCTTTGTCCAGTGCTGTAACCTTGCTTCCCGCATGTCTGAAGGATGCTGGCAGATTTGTTTTATGATCTAAAGACTCAAGACATTAGACAGGAAACCACAAAAACTATTAAGAGTAAGTGTCCAGTCTAAGTGTACAGCAGTGAGCTGCATAAGTATGATCCAAGTCAGAAACTTCAGTTCACAAAAATCTCTGAAGTCATCTGAAAAACTGTTGCATTCGTTTTGACTTCAGGTCAAGGGCTGAGTTTAGAGTAAAGCCAGGGTGGAAATGTTAAACTGCAATACCACTGATGGCCACTAGATGCTTCTGCTACAACACACATTGCACTTATCAAAATACAAAGTCAGTGTTTTTCTCCAGGAGTTATGCTGTTCTGATTCTGAAATGATCAAAATGGTGGCACGCACGGGTACAGCGGCTCTCTGCTCTCCAGTTTGGTGCTTTGTCTTTTTAGTCTTTTCACTGTTATTTAAGAACTTTTGTAAGGCAAACCTTACCTACAGCCGACAGGACTTAATTGACTTTGGCCTGAGGCATACCTGCCAACATTTGAGTTTCAAAATCCGGGGAGATTTTTGCAGCGGCGGTGACGTAGGCAAAAGTAGGCAAATGTTTTTAAGATGATGATAGATGATGGCAATGTACTGCTAGTATATAACAACTATTTATAGAACAGTTAACAGCTATTTATATAACAGTTTTCAGTAGTAATACTCTTGAGACTGTAGTTATCCACAAAAATGATTCTATTATTTTCAGTTATTTCAGCATTATAATCAATGGCATGTTCTCTCTCTCTCACACAACAAAAACATTTCTCTCACACACACACACACACACACACACACACACTCACTCTCTCTGTTATAGACTGTTTTTTTTTGTCATTGACTCTTTGCCGACCTCTTGTGGTCTATTCGCGGGAAGACCTCCCCTGGGCCCTTGTTTCTGTTGACCTTTTACCTTAATTGTTTGTCACCTGGCCCTGTGTGGAACAGGTGCATTCATTTTGCACTCCACCTATTTAAGGCTTGGTCATCCCCCGCTCCTTTTCATATTGTCTGTCCTGAGTACTTCTGAGCTTTGAATTTGGAGTAGATTTGTCATACTGAGGACTGTATGGTGTCACACTGAGGACCGTTAGGTTATATTGCTGTCTTCATTGAGAAGTATTATCTGCTGTGTTTGAGTATTTATTATTATTTGCCATGTTTGGTTATTTTGTTATTTACATATATGTCAACATTTGTTTTGCATGTTTGTGTTTAGTTGCTTTCTTTAGTTATTTGAGTGCATTATTGGTTTAGTTTGATTGTATATCTGCTGGCATGGTTTTTTTAAGTTAATGACACAGCTGAAGTAAATGGAGGCAGTAATTACTAACATGGACTGACAGCTGCTGCAGCCAATCAACTGCTGCAGCCAATCAACTGCTGCAGGCTGGCCACACAGGCCAATGATGACTTAGGGGAGGGTTCCTGCCAGGACTATATAGATGAGCAGTAGGTTGCACTCATCCCCTGTCGACTGAGCCACCCACCATGCAAGCTGTGGAGGATCCCCATGCAGACCAGAAGACAGCAGCAGCAGTGTATTGAAGGCCTTGGGTTCGAGTGGCAGAAGTTGGAGCTTCTGCATACAACCGGTTGGTGAACGTTACCTGGACGTATGGCTGTTGCAGGGGAGCCCTTGGCTAGGGAGCTGGAGAAGAGGGGATTTCTGGTGGTGTGGATCCACCGACAGGATAGGGGGCACTAGCACCTTCTGGGAGTGCAACAGTGAGCCTCTGGGACTAGTCCTTTTAAGACTGTTTTAACTTACCCTTTTAAAGACCTTTCCCCCATTTTTAAAGGACATGCTACCCACCCCTTTTATCCTGTATATATTCACCCTTGCACAATAAATGTATTACGACTGCCTGCATGTTGTGGTTTATTGAGTACTGCTCACCCTCGTATCCAGAACTCAAGCATATTATTGGTGGTTTGCTCATAGATTAGTCGTAACACCTTTATTACTCCCACCACCTTTATGACAGATTGCCTAATTTTTGTTGTAGTTTTGCCTGCCTCATTTGTTATATTTTGATACTTTGGTTTTTTCCTGCATCGCCCTTTTGGCTGAAGATTTCTGTTATAGTTTATTTGCTACTTTGGTTTTTCCTGCATCGCCCTTTTGGCTGAAGATTTCTGTTGTAGTTTTTTTGCTACTTTGGTTTTTCCTGCATCGCCCTTTTGGTTGAAGATTTGTTATAATTTATTTGCTACTTTGGTTTTTCCTGCATCGCCCTTTTGGTTGAAGATATGTTATAGTCTACTTGGTTTTTTCCCATCATTGCCTTTTTGGCTGAAGTTGTTTGTTTTTTTGCCTGCTAATGACGGTCTGTTTTTTTGGTTCTGCCAGTGATCAATAAAGACTGGAAAAGGATCTGCAATTGGGTCTCCTTGTCTGTACTGTAACACTCACTCTCTCTCTCTCTCTCTCTCTCTCTCTCTCTCTCTCTCTCTCTCTCTCTCTTCTCTCTCTCATCTCTCTTCTCTCTCTCTCTCTCTCTCCTCTCTCTCTCTCTCATCTCTCTCTCTCTCTCTCTCACTCTCTCTCTCTCCTCTCTCTCTCTCACACACACATTCTGAATTCATTGTTTTGTTGATGTGTTGTACATGTATGTAGCTGACTTTGCTGCCTTTATGGCCTTTCTTGAGGGTGTGTACTTGTATGCAGGATGGTTGTAATTGATTTTGCAAGACAAAAGTACTATTGTTTAAACTTGTTCGTTTTCAGTAACAATCTTTTTTAATCATGCTGAATGTTCTCTCGGATGAGGCATTGCTGTGGGGGATGCAAAGCAAGGCCTTCATCAAGCTAGCTAGTTGGCTGAAGCGCTCATCTTTCCCTACGAGGCCCCAGAACCTATCCACTCTCTGCTCCTGAGGGAGTTCCTGACTGTCTGTCACCTGGTAGTCTGTCTGTTCTCTTAATTTATCAGGATCCATTCCCAATTGCGGAAACATGCCACCAAGCCTTGTCACTATATAGTATGAAAATAAGATGTATATTTTTTCTGTTATGTCGGCTAACTTTAAAATACATAATGTATTTTAACTAGATAGATCGATAGATGTGGGTGGGTAAGTAGATAGACACAAAATTACACAATTAAGAAAATGAACCTGTTGCTGGTGAGAGGTGTAGACGAGTGGCTGGGTCAAGCACATTCAGGTCTTGAAGCAGGGGTGAGTACAGGGGGAAAGATTTCAGCATCTTCTTGACGGCTTCAGTTTAGAAGGCTCTGACTGTCCTAAAAAGTATGATGGCAGAATAACAATTTTAGCCAATAATTACAGATTACAGATAAATAAAAGGCAAAAGCATAATTACATCTGAGCTGTAACTTACTGATATATTTTTGATGTTTGGGTAGTGGACAGGTCTCCATTTTGCAAGAGTGCTCTAGCTTCAGCCCCAATGAACAGATCGGTGTTTGCCAGCTGGTGTTCCTGGTTGAGTGATACCTCTTTCACAGGAAAACCTGCGATCATCACGGCTGGAACAATGTACCCCATGTACCTCTTAACTAGATGCATCATTTCATTATTCAGTACGATGTAAAACAAAATTACGTTCCATACATGATCTCTGGCAACCGGAGAACATCAGCCAAAACCGACATGACTTCACATTTTTTTTCAATGTTCAGACTTAAATTACGGGAGATTACCGGGAGAAATGACAGAACAGGAGGGGGGAGGGAGATGGGTCTGAAATATGGGAGACTCCTGGGAAAAACGGGAGTGTTGGCAGGTATGGCCTGAGGTACAAAATATTAATCACAACCGAGTATTAACAAAATAACATCGCTGAGGACATCACAAGACTACCGGGATCACCGTGGATGGTCAGCATACCCGAAAAGCCACGGAGACGGCGAAGGAAAAGGAAGCAGAAGCGAGGATGCCGGTTGGGCCCAGCTGCTAAGCTAAGGAAACAACCGCATAGACCACCGCTTCCGAGCATCTTCCTAACCAACGCCAGATCCATCACCCACAAAATGGATGAACTGGCGCTTCAGCTCGCAACCAACAGCTTTGTCTGACACTGCCACATTATCGTCATCACGGAAACGTGGCTTCACCTGCTGATCCCCGATGCTGCAGTTATGCTAGTGAGCCCCACGCTATACCAGCAAGACAGAACCAGAGACTCCGGTAAGAGCAGAGGAGGGGGGCTTTGTGTTTACGTGCACAATAGCTGGTGTTGCAACAGCAGGATCATTGACCCACACTGTTCCCCTGATTTAGAGGTCCTGGTAGTTTTGTGCAGGCTTACCACCTATCATGAGAGCTAACGGTAGTCATTATGATAGCTGTTTACATCCCACCGGACGCTAACGTTAGCACAGCACTTAGCCTCCTGTGTGCGACTGTAAACAAACAGCAGCTTCCCCACCCCGACGGAGCCTTTATTGTTGCCGGGGATTTCAACCAAGAGTGTTGCCCAAATTCATCCAGTATGTGAAGTGTTCCACCAGCGGAGATAAAACTCTAGATCCACGGTTCTCAAACTGGGGTCCGTGGACCCCTAGGGGGACGTGGCGCATGTCCAGGGGGTACGCGAAATTATTCCCGTTTTTTTTTTTTTTTTGCTGTTTTATTTTGAAATGCGGAAGTTTTATTTTGTAGCAAGCGGGCGGAAGTAACAGCGCTGTTTGACGCCGGCTTGACTAAATTGAGACGGAGCGAGTCACAGGCTATTTTTAGCCACCCTGCAGCGAACATGGATCGATTTTTGTGTCCGCCAAGTTCCTTAAGAAGTGGTAAAAGAAATGACAATGAAAATGACAATGACAAAAACAAACGCCCTAACCCTAAAAAGAGAAAGTACATTGATAGTTATATTGAGTTTGACAAGCTCATTCCTCTCATTAAGTCTCTGTCTGTCTGTCTGTCTGTCACACAAACACACACACACACACACATGGTTTTGTGTGTCTTTTGTTCCGTTTATTATTTTAAAATTATTTAAAATTGTTGTTCCTGAAGTGCTCATTTATATTACAATACCTGAAAATGTCGCTGGTTTGCACAAAAGCACTATTAAAAAAGGTTATCATTGTTTCATAATAATCATTGTTGAAGTGGTTTTTTTATCATTTTCAGTATCGTGAGGAAGAGGGGGGACATGGAAAAATTTCACCCCTCCAAGGGGGACCTGAGCCAAAAAAGTTTGAGAACCCCTGCTCTAGATCATGTCTATTCTAACATCAAACATGCTTACAGAGCCACCTCCCTTCCTCACCTTGCTGGATCTGACCATCTTTGCCTGTCCCTTATCCCCTTATACATTCCCCTCCGACGGCAAATGAGGCCACAAAGAAAGACAATAACAACATGGCCGGAGGATGCTCTTCTTCAATTGCAGGACTGTTTCTCCCATACTATATGGGAACTGTTTGAACATCACAACCTCCAGGAATATACACTGTACTTTCCTAGATCAAAAACTGTATAGACACCGTTACTGTCAATAAACAAATCTGGGTCTTTTAAAATCAGAAACCCTGGATGACCAGTGAGATCCAGGTACTCCTTAAACGCCATAACATCGCCTTCAGGTCAGGGGACAAGTCACAGTACAGCACTGCCAGAGCAGACCTGGAGAGAGCCATTAAGGAGGACAAGGTGGCGTACACAAAGAAAATTGAGGAGCACTTCGAGGAAAATCACCCAAAGAAGATGTGGCAGGGAATTCAGCACATCACCAACTACAACAACAATAATAAGGTGTCTGCTAACGCAGACGCCTCACTAGCAGAGGAACTAAACCATTTCTTTGCCCGCTTTGAGACTGACAGACCAGATTCAGTCTCACCATATTCACCACCCGGCAGCAGCACATTGAAGCTTCAGGAACATGAAGTGAGACGTGTATGATAAACACCAGGAAGGCGGCCGGTCCTGACGGAGTACCTGGGAAGGTACTCAAAGCAAGTGCTGACCAGCTGACTAGTGTTTTCACAAGGATTTTCAACTGTTCCCTGCAACAATCCATCATCCTCCCCTGCCTAAAAACTGCCACTATTATCCCCATCCCTAAAAAGCCAACCACAAACAGTCTGAATGATTACTGGCATGTTGCACTTACACCTGTGATCATGAAGTGCTTTGAGAGGTTGGTCGCACGCCACATCAGGGACACAATCCCTCCCTCGGTCGACCCTTACCAGTTTGCTTTTACAGAGCAAACCGGTCCACTGAGGACGCCATTGCTGTAGCTCTTCACTCTGCACTGAGCCACCTAGAACACCAGGGGAATTATGTGAGGATGCTCTTCATTGACTTCAGCTCTGCTTTTAATACAATTATGCTGGTCACCCTGGCTGACAAATTCTCCCACCTTGGTCTATCCCATTCCATCTGCTGCTGGATAAAGAATTTTTTAACAAGCCGTCCACAAACTGTTAGACTTTGACCCCACCTCTCCTCCCCCATCACACTGAGCACTCGCTCCCCTCAAGGTTGTGTACTGAGCCCTCTCCTTTACTCCTTGTACACATACGACTGTACATCGATTCATCCCTCTAACTCAGGCATGGGCAAACCATTCCCAAAGGGCCAGTGTGGTTGCACACCAGACTTGATTCAATTAATCAACTGAACTCAGTCTTCAGAGAGTTGATTGGTCAAACTGTGAACTCTTGGATGTTGTACATACTGTACAGGAACATCTGTACAGAGTATGGACTGGAGGTCCAATGGTCAAGATGGGAGACCCCCCAAAGGTTACAGAGAACAAAGAGGCCAGGATCTTGTGGGACTTCCAGATCCAGACTGACAAGATGGTGTTGGCCAATCAGCCTGACATAGTGGTGGTGGATAAACATGAGAAGACAGTGGTCGTGATAGATGTAGCAGTCCCCAGTGATAGCAACATCAGAAAGAAAGAACACAAGAAGCTTGAGAAATACCAAGGGCTGAAAGAGGAGTTAGAGAAAATGTGGAGTGTGGAGGCAACAGTGGTACCAGTTGTGATCGGAGCACTACGGGCAGTGACCCCCCAAGCTGGGAGAATGGCTCCAGCAGATACGAGGAACAACATCAGAGATCTCTGTACAAAAGAGCGCTTTGTTAGGAACAGCTAAGATCCTGCGCAGAACCCTCAGGCTCCCAGGCCTCTGGTAGAGGACCGGAGTCTGCAGGAGACACCGCCCAGGTCGGGCGAGAGGAAATTTTTTTTAATGTGTGTATATGTATACATATATATATATATATACATACATATATATATATATATATATATATATATATATATATATATATATATATATATATATATATATATATATATATATACATACACCCAAGCTGGACATTCTGAGTTGATTTTGTTATTTTTGGCATTGCAGTCGTTTGGACTGAAGGGGACTTGTGGAATTTTTAATGTGTGATTTTCCTTATAGTAATACATATGTTTGTATCTATCTTTTAATGTCATTTCATGTGTAGGGTGTGTTTAAAGTTAAATATAAACACATCCTTGGTGTACATTCTTGAGTGACCATGTCAGGAGCGAGATCTGGCTGGCGCCCTTAGAACTCATTTAATAGAACAAATTCAAACAAATAACCACTCAAACTTTCACATAAAAAAATGGCACCCAATCTGGGGCTTCAGTGAAAACCACATTGAGTGACAAAAGGAAACAAAAAGAATCACAAATACATTGAAGAACAAACTCACACAAACTCAAGATTTATTCTTGGAATAGTGGAACAAAATGCTGACTCAGATCAGAATAAAATGGAGGGACTGGAGTCTTTGTCACAAAGTCCTGAGCATGAGTTGTCTGTTACCACATATTCTCTGCTGGATATGGAATTGACTAAAGACTTGGAGCTGGTAACACCTTTAACTCCTGAAAAAAACATTAAATCCAACTAGCCACTAAAATGGAGGACCTCAACCCACATTAATGGACACTTCTGTTCATGGAATTCACCAGCAGCCTCAGGAGGTTTTACCTGGACAGACCATTCACAGAAGAGAGATAAGTGGACAAATGTCAAACTCAATCCATATCCCAAATTGAACAAGTGAACAACACATTAATGGAATTGATTCAAGAACAGACATAATTAAAAAAAATGAACACACAGCTTGAACATGTAACTCTCCAAGAAGATCTATTTCACTGTAGGAAGTCCATTGACGCCCTATCAGCAGAAATCACTGCTAAAATTATAAAATTTCCCCATGGCCATGCAAGTGTCCAGAATCAATATGAAGCTCTGCTAGATCTGTTGGCCTCAAAAAGCCTCAAATTACAGTCAACTGTCCAACATGGCCTGGTTGAGGATGCCTTTGGGTCACCTGGAGGATTCACTATTCATACGGAAGGAAAAAGCAGATTCCTTGGAAAGAATCCTGTAAAACTACAGTTTCCCACATTTGGGAAAGTGGATGATGCTTCAGACCCACTTCAATATTTAGAAAGGTATGAAGGTATTTTGGCCCTTAATCCACTCTCTGATGAGGAGCTAATCCCCACCCTGCATAATGTTCTGCATGGAACTGCAAGAGAGAGAGAATGTGTGTGTATAGTTAATTATAAACAATTTACTTAAGCAGTTGTAATTTAAATCTAAATCTTTTCTAAGTATCATTTATATTAGTTATGTTTAGTTTTCTGTTGTTTTTAAATTTTAATGTAAAAGATGCCACTTCTCTTCCACATAACAGGACATAAAAAAAAAAGATTCTTGTTCCAAGACACAGTGAGACAATATGTGGGAGTTTCTTTATTTCTTAACCACTGTTTTCACCAATACTTCTGTTTTAATTCTGGAAACAGTATGAGAAGCTTTGAACTTTGCATCAATTCATTCTTTTCACTGGTGTGTCTACTGTCATTGTCAATCAAATTGTTTAAAACTGAACAAAAAATGAGTGTGTGGGAACCAAAGACTGGAAATCAAAACACAGTTTTAATTCATTTCTAGTCGGCTTTCATTAGCTCCTCAGGTCTGTGTGCGTGCCTTATTGTGTGCTGCAAGAAGCACTCGCACATGTGCATCTGTTTTGTTTTCCTCGTTCGCATGCTGAAATATTTGCTCGCAAATGTGAGTGAAATGGGTGCACTGTAGAGCCCTGGTCTCAACAGTGACAGATGGTCAGGGGGAGTGAATTCCTGAGGTTGAGGGTGGTAATGGAAAAGGACCTGGCCCCCCAGGTTTGATGCTTGGTTTTGGGTGGTGGGCAAATGAGGATGGAAGGCTGCAGGAGGGGTCACATGTGGCTGGAGGAGGTCAGTGAGGTAGGGGGGGGGCTGTGATGGAAGGGCCATGAGGCTGGAGGAAGGCAGTGAGGTAAATGGTAAATAGACTACACTTATATAGCGCCTTAGTACCTTCATGGAACTCAAAGCACTTTACATAAAGGGTGGTGGCCTGGTGATGAGATTGGAGGTCAGTGAGGTAGGGGGCAGGGCCTGGTGATGGAGTGGCAATGAGGCTGGAGGAGGTCAGTGAGGTCAAGGGTGGGGCCTAGTGATGGAGGAGTCATGAGACTGGAGGAAGTCAGTGAGGTGGGGGGGTGGGGCCTGGTGATGGAGAGGTCATGAGGCTGGAGGAAGGCAGTGAGGTAAATGGTAAAAGGACTGCACTTATGTAGCGCTTTTTTTTACCTTCATGGTGCTCAAAGCACTTTACATAAAGGGGCCAGGGCCTGGTGATGAGACTGGAGGAGGTCCATGAGTATGGGGGTGGGGCCTGGTGATGGAGGTGTCATAATGCTTGAGGGGGTCAGTCCAGACTAGATCCCATTCAATTTTGGTAAATGTAGGTCCAAGATCAAGGTCACCAAAATATATTTTCACAGTGTTGAGACATACGTCAAAGGTCTCAAATTTCCTTTTCATTTCCTTCATTCCTTTAGCATTTAGCTTCTTTAGTCGGTCACTGAGAAAACACTTGTTTTCACACAGCCATACGCACTGCGTCGCTTCAGTCACTTTTTAAACATGAGTCACACTGCAAGGTCGAGTAATTTTATGTTAAAAGTTCATTTTAAACCATCACACAAAGAGAGAATATTCAATATTCCAGTAAATATGGTATTAAAAAACTCCTTACCGACTGCCACCAGCCAGCATCAATACTACATAAACTCCTTTTGCCGTAGCCCACCCGTCATGTCATTTTCAGTAAGTCTGTCAGATGGAAAACACAACTCATCCACCGTGCTTTTGGGTTTCATGGTGGAAACTTACTGTCCCACTCTAGCTGCTATAGAAATTCTAACTTTATGTTTTGTTTACATTTTGAGCAAATGTTCTAAACTGGCGCTATATGTACCACATAGATTAATTGAGGAAGCATCTCAAATCACATCCAAAGTAACATCACAGAACAAGGATGAATACTCTGTTTAACTTTTTTTTTTCATTTCTTTGACATTTTTAAGCAAAAAAAAAAAAAAAAAAGTAACGCAAAAATACTTTTCCTGGTAACTAATTACTGTGCTAGTGGAACAATGCAGTTAGTAACGCAATTACTTTTTTGGGGAAGTAACTAGTACTAGTACTTTTTCAAAGTAACTTATCCAGCACTGCTGCTGATGTCCACTGACATCAGAACCTTGAAGGACACATTTGAATACTTTAGGTCAAACATTAAGATCAAGTACACAATAAGGGTCAACATAAAATGTTTCATTCATTTAGTTTTCATGTATTTATTTAGTTACAAGATAGTGTGTAATGGCATTAGTTAGAAAGAACAATATGATTTAGCAGAGAAACTAATTACCATATGTTGTCATGAACCAAAAACCAACAGAACAGACATGTCATGTTTGACATTGAGAGGTCAAAATTAAATGGTTAAAATCAAGGTCCACCTCATTTAGATGTGTGTTTCATAAGGGTATGCTCAGCTTACACTCAGTTTACAAGACGAGACAGGACACTAGATTGGGTTCACGAGATCAAGATGACATTTTAAGAAAACTAAATTACAAATAATATGAATAGACAACACTTTTATTTGCACATGGATTTTATAACTCTGTAAGTGTTAAGTTTTAATGAACTTCTTCCTTTTAATGAACTTCTTAATTAACTTATTCCTCTACAAATTGAAACTAAAATAAATTGTTTTTTATAAAAGTTAAAATAAAATTAATAGATTTCTCCCTTTTCAAGTACAAACAATATGTGCAAAACAAAAAGTACTTCTCTTTCAATACAGACTGAAACTAGTGCAAACAGAGTGTCGCGGCCAAAGTAGGTTTATGTTGATATATTTGAGAATTAATGTGTAAAAGGATGAGTAATGTAATTTGATTTTGTTTATTTCATGATTAAAATGATGAATATTATATTTGACAGTTAAAATAATTAGAAGTCATATGCATAGATTATCTGTCATACATAGACTAAAAATAAGTATTGTTGATTTAAGAACTGGCCAATCCGGCATGGATGTGGAAGTTGAGGTCCGAATGTATTTGCCAGCGTTTTGTTGTTTGTTGGTGTTTTCTTGGCAGGTGCAGTTGAGTACTGAGCTGTGGTGGAGCTGGAAATGTCTCTGTGTTGGGCTCGTATTAGTCGTGATGCACGCCATTGTTTGTGCCTGGGGGTGAACACCCGGCACCCACAACATGGGGAAACAGCTGGGTAGTGAGGTCCAAATAATGTCCAGTTTAAACAGTGTGTCGCGGGAGAGCCATACTTCATGCACTCCCGATATACAGAGACAGAGACAGAGAGCGAGCTGGGGCAGAAGATGACTGAGCACTTTATTTTGCACCGTCACAGTCTGCATGTTGTCTGTGTCTTATCAGTCACTCTCTTGCCATTTATCATTTCTGCCGGGAACCAAAAATGCTGCAAACAAATGATGTGAAAGTGGCGGAGGCATCTTCAAAAGTAAAAGCTGTGTTTGCCGACATCATTTTGACTGCTTGCTGAATAACAAATCTCACGAGATAGAATTTTAACACAACAAGAAATCTTGCCAAATTGCATCTTGTGAGATCACACCCCTAGTGTTTGAGGTTGTGAATTGACATAATTTCTGTACCTGCAGCTGTTTTCTTAACTGGGATGTATTGGGCCATTGCAATGTGCTTGTCAGCCCCCATAATATCGTCTTAAAAATCTTACACCC
Source organism: Siphamia tubifer (assembly GCA_020466265.1). Taxonomy (NCBI): domain Eukaryota; kingdom Metazoa; phylum Chordata; class Actinopteri; order Kurtiformes; family Apogonidae; genus Siphamia; species Siphamia tubifer. Next base: position 11,448,746 of record CM035805.1, read on the forward strand.
TGTATCTTGACTTTGTTCCTAATCATATTGGATACAATGACAAACCTAAGGCTGGATTTTGTAAAACCCCAAATAAGGAAAGAAAAAAGTATGATCAGAATGATCATCTACTCTTATTTAATTTTGGTGTTTTATGGTTGAAACACATTTCATGGTTTTCAGGACTTTGTCACTTCATTTGTTAATAGACATCCATTTCTCACATTCAGGCCTCATCCACACAGCAACGTTTTCCAGTGAATCCGATATAGTTTATCGTTTTGGCCTCGCGTTTACACAATGGCCTTTTGGGTGCCGCGATAAGTTTTGAGAAGGGGTTCCAGATCTGATAATGGTGTTGTTGCATTGCTGTGTGGACGAGTAAAACTCCTATCATCTATGTCACAACTACATGACCAGAACAAATAGCAGCTGCTCACAACATTCATTCGTAAACAAAACAGCAAGTATCATGGTGGACACCAGAGTAGCGGTAGTAGCAGAACTGCCATCATGGTGGACACTTGAGTAGTGGTAGTAGGAGATGCCTACACATGCTTTGTTGTTGTTGTTTATTGGCTGATAGCTTTCTTTATAAAGATAGCTAGCATACCTAGCATTGCTCATTCATTTGTTTTGTGGTTTAGCTCTGACTGTGGAATTAAACTCAGTTCCACTGCAAGTCTTCACAGCAGCTGGACATTCACATGTGAACTATTTTCTTCTTCCACCATGAGGTCGTGTTAGTGTTTTGTTTTTTTTATAGAGCAGATTATATGTGGTTCTCAATTTGTCAGTGTTTATAGATTACATTTTGAAGTTTGATTTATATGTCGGTGCTCCTTAGAGGGCAACGTAGTGGAGCTCCCGGGGTCAGACTGTTTTTATTTATTCTAATGTTTTTACTGTTTGTTTTAAGTAGAATGTATGACCGGGAAACTCTACTACAGTTAGAAGAGTACAGCACATTTGGACATTTTGAGCCGTGCACTCTCCAACCATATCCCGAGTTAGCACGCTACAATGAGGCCGGAGCTGGTAAGCTACAACGGCGCCTGGACAACGGGAGATGGCGGCAGAGACGTGGCAGGCAGGGAGGAGCCGAGCGTCGACTCCAGCATCTGGTCAGCAGCGGAAGGTTGGCTCTCCCGGTTATACTCTTTGCGAATGTCCAGTCCCTGGGAAATAAGATGGATGAACTCCATGCACGCATCTACACGGACAGAGAACTGCGGGACTGCTCCATTCTGTGTTTCTATGAGACATGGCTGGAGGAGAGGACACCTGACGAGGCCATTACACCGCACGGCTACACAGCTTTCAGGGGGGACCGGACCGCAGTGGGCAGCTGCAAGACACGGGGCGGTGGAACGGTTGTCCTCGTCAAGCAGGCATGGTGCACCGACTGCAAGGTTATATCTAGATCTGGTTCGGTAAACGTGAAGTTTTTAACTGTGAAGCTACGGCCGTTTTTTTTACCCAGAGAACTACAGTGTATTATTGTGACTGTTGTGTATATTCCCCCCTCTGCTAAAGAGGATGCTGCACTCGGGGAATTGCATGACATGATCAATGAACACGAAAACAAACACCCTGATGCTGCTTTCACTGTAATCTTAAAGGGGAGATATCATGCCAATTTTTCACAAGTTAACACAGTTCCCTGGTGTCTCAGACCTGTCTGTCACATACTTTTGTCAAAATACCATGTTGATGCAGAGATACTGCAGCCTCTTCAACCTGGTAAGACCACCCTTTTTAAAACACTCGGTTTTTTAGTGGGTTGTGGCTTCTCGTGCAAATGAGCCACAGCTGACTCTGCCCCTCTCTTCTGCGGGGTGCGCCAAAACTAGAACAGCATCATGCTACCATGGCAACTACATAGTGCTGTAACAGCTGGTGAAAACTTCGCTGTACGACCGTATACGTTTAAACTACAGTCAGACACCGAACAAGAGGCTCCAGAACACATTTAAAAACCAAGGATACAGCAAGATGTTTCTACATGGTAAGTTCACTTTGTCACTTTTGATGTTTCCTTTTAATTTGTTGCTACACTGACTATAGTGTTGCTGAACTACTTAGCTTAGCGCACTGCTAGTGACTCCAACTAGCTTAGTGGGTGTTTATGTGTTAGTTAGCAAAGGCTAACCTCTAAAACTAACCTGTTCCACTGGTAAAAGGGATGTTCAAATGTAGTTAACTGCCACCAGTGTTTACAGGGTAAAAATACCCCAGAACTGTCCAAGATGTTTGACAGCTGTAGTAATTTATTTGATCTAAATATTATGTATTTAAAAAAATCCCATATTAAGTGATATATACAACATCAAAGTGGTCACCTTTTAGTTATTTTATTTACACATCAATGCCTACAGAACCTGAGAATATCTGCTGCAGTTACCACAAGTAAAATGACTGCTTGTTGACTGAATTTTAATACCATAGTCACTATATTTTCTATATGTCACTCACATAATACATAAGTCACCTAATAAACTCACCTTTCTAATGTACTACATTAGAAGAATGCAGCACCTTCAGAACCCACCCTCATCATAGTTGACCATCCAGGGCTTGAGCCTGTGTTTGAATGTGTTCTCACTACAGAATATATTCAACATATACAGAGCAGACTATGGGCCTTTATGTTAAAGAGGAATACATGAGTAAGTGTTATTTAATAGAAATGCAGTCATTGTAATACAAATATGATGAAGGAAGAAAATCTAATAAATAACTGTACCCTCCACTTGTTAAAATGTTACATGTTAAACACCAAAACCACATAGAATGGTTTATATAGACTTGAGTTTTATGAAACAAAGACATTCAATGTAACAACGAACACAAAAGTTAAAACTATAGTGAACAATAACAAATGGTTGGTATCAATTCAATGTTATTTATAGAGCCCTAAATGACAACAATATGGTTTCACAGGACTTTACTGGGTTAATTGGAGAGAACAATCAATCCCAGTAATAGATAAAGTGTGAAGCATCTTCTGTCCCTGTCCTTAGTATCATCACTTAGGTTTGACACAAACCATAAAGACATGAACACACTATGTATGTCTGCATGTAGTGCTGCATGTGTGCTTTGTTCAGCTGTTACAGAAGCTTTGTAAGCTGGTGTTGGAGCTTTCTGGGACTGAGAATCAGGGTGGTCCTGCCTGCCTGCGTGGTCCTGGAATACGCTCAGAGTTCCCTGACTCTCAAGGACACTATGTGGGGTTCAGACCCATCCTTCATTGAACCTCCACACGTAGCTGGTACCACTTCCAGTTTGTCTGGTTTGTCAAACTGGCCAGAGAGATGCTCAGGGATGGGTATCTTTAGCACGTCATCGAAGAATGGACCATGGTCCCAGAAGACATGGTCAAAGATGAGGTCCAACATGTCATCCACATAATCTGCAATTCACAAATGAAATATGTGTATACTTTGTGTACCCTTCAATAACCATTAAGTTATGTTGCACTGTTTTTGGTACTTGATTTTTATTATTCATAGTCTATTAATAAGTGTATTTAAAATGAAAGGTATTCTAAACAGTCCCTTTAATAAAGTATATAATATGATTATTTTTTGTTCGTATGCATTTCTACACATTTTGTGACTGCAGTATTTTCAATAAAAGCTTGGTAAACTTATTGGAGGTTGGTTCAGTTTTAACTGGCTTTGCTGTGGCCCCTCCTTTCTTGGGGGAAATTTACCCAGAACAACAGTTCACCAGCTGATGTTGTTGCTTGGGGACGTCCAGCATATTCATTGAAGTGCAGCGCTGCCAGATATAGTCTGTGGAGAGAATATGTCATTTATAAATATGATGGAACCATACATGCATGTATATACACTGTACAATCATGGCTTATTTACCTGCATAACATTCCAAGGAAAGAAAAGACCGCAATCTTGGCTGTAAAATGCACAATGATGTTGTGAAAAGCCTCCAGTGACGATGTCTGGTAGTGACGGCTCAGTTTGTCCATATCTTTCAGAACCCTCTTGTTGGTCAGAACCTTCTCTAATCTGCAGAGGGCTGTGTTCCTGTCAAATAAAATAGAAATGATGACAGAAGAGAAACAGTTAAGAAAAACAAGACATTTAGAATTTAACTTTTTACTAAATTAATGAACACACATGCTGTCCACCATTTGCTCTTGTCCCTTTAGATGTTCTGTGGACACAGACACTAGGGGACAACAGGGTCTTCATGGGTATGGATGTATTGGACATGGTTAATGATGCAGGTCCACTTTGACACTTTCTCTGGTTCTGATGAGGGAAAAGCTGCAGTCCAGTAGATGTGTTTTTAATACTATGGAGACACTTCTTCAGCTTTCCATATTCTTTGTTCTGTTATATCTTCAACAGTTTCTTAGTGCTAATAAATAAGAAAACAAAAATTATTACAACAACCCCCAAATTCACCATAATAATATTCTATGTGATTACACAATATTTATAAGATTTCTATTTTCACAGACATTCAATTCAAAATTGGTGTTCATTACTGTTTAGTTTTTATTTGATTTATACTTTGTTTTATTAAGAAACATGGACCTTTGAGATGTGAACACAGGATAAACTAGTCTACTCTATTTTCTGGAAAACTGGCAATGATGGCATTGCTATCCTACGTACCTGTCTTGTATGCACATTTGACACCCGCTGACACACAGTGCAACACCTCAAATAGCTCCAGTAGGCAGCTTTCATACACAATATATGCAGGTATCTTATGGATGGGGCTGGAAGATTCTATTCTATTATAATTTTAAAAAATAAGACATCAACTTCTACACTGCTAGAGCTAAAACAAGTAATCTTATGTAACTTATTAAAATGTTCATGTGAAATATGAAGTAACTCACATCATGGACTGACTGTGATGCAGTTGTGACAGAATGTGCAGAGTCATACATATCCTGTGGATCCAGAAAATCCAAAAGATGAGCTGCCCTCTAAAGTGTTCTTCTTCTAAGCAAGCTTATTTTACAGGGTCTATTTATTGGTGTAGATGTCTTTGTCTAAACACCAGGGACAGTAATATTTGTAGTCGGTATCTCCAGTTACATTAGCATGTGTTTTACAGCTGCTCTTACACCCATCATTGTGCTTTAATCAGCCCGGAGTGTCGGCAAGGCATGTAGAATCTCTATAAATTTACCAACAAGTAACACTAAGCACTTTTACACTGTCTGTTGTTTCACTGCTGTAAAGTTATATAACTAGCTAGCGGCAGTCACGGCTCTTGTTAGCATTAACTGACGTTACTCCAAATACAAACACAGACCATATTATATAAAATACTTGCATGTTCCTCCTCTGCTGTTTTGTTGTGGACAGTTGGTTCTGCTCCAGGTTTAAGGCACAGTCTTGATGCCAGTTCTGTTTTACTGACCCAGGTTAGAAAAGCAGTCTGTTGTGAAGTGGACACTAACAGGGTCTGTGGTAAGTTTCCTTAAAATAAATCTGATCCACTTCAGTCTTTCATCTTCTGAAGATTGAAGCCGATGTATCGACTTGTATTTTTCCTTTCAACCAGGAACAGAAGTGTTTAGATTTTGCCGACACATTTCTTCTGTGTCTCTGCGATCAATCTTGAATAATGGCGGATCTCAGAGTCCGAGCAGAGGTCATGGGTCAATAGGTGGGGTTAGCTGAGCAGGTGGGGTGGTATATTCAAATGAAAGTGCGCATGTTACGTGTGAGGCGCAGCAAATCAAAACGGAGCATTTGCCGCCCCCTCCAATAAGACATGGATCAAGTGAAAAGGCGCTTGGATGTTTTTTTTCATGATTCCAGGGTCTCCTAACACGCAGACAACACATATATATGCTGTGAAAACGTTACAAAGTCCATTTTGCATGATATGACCCCTTTAAGAAACATTTTCCAAAATTTTATCAGTTTGTGACTTTTCCAACCAGGGAGAATAAGACTTTGGACCACTGCTACAGTAAGGCTCTTGAGACTGAACCCAAACCCCACTTTGGTAAGTCTGATCATCTGGCTATCAGACTCAGGCCCACGTACATCAAGAGACTGAAGGTACAGGCAGCCACTGTCAGAACTGTTAACAGCTGGACTGACAGTGTTCAGGCCAGTCTGCAGGGCTGACTGGAGGCCACAGACTGGGACATCTTTAAAGTGGCCACGGGTGACATGCACGAGTATACAGAAGTGTTGAGTGATGACATCAGCTGGTGCACATCAGTATGTGCCCCCCTCAGAACTGTGCGAGTGTATCAAACCAAAAACCTTGGTTTAATGGAAACATGAAAAAGAAGATCAGGGAAAAAGCAGGAGGCCTTCAAGTCTGGGAACTGAGAGGCATACAAGGTAGGCCGCTATGAGCTACAAAAATCCATCCGAGCTGCAAAGAGGGCTTACTCCCACCGAATTGAGGGCCTCTACCTGACCAACAACACACACAGTATGTGGCGGGGCATCCAGGCGGTCACAATCTACAACAAAACAACATCTACAGACCCTCAGGATGCTACCCTTCCAGCAGACAATCTGAATGTCAGGCCGGTACTCGAAGGGAGGACTCAGGAGCAGAGGAAGTAGATTTAATCAAAGTATTATTTGTCAGGATGTAGTTGAAAATCAAGACCAGAGTGCTTGTCTTGAAAGACAAATCAGAAGGTGTTACAGAAATATAACACTAAACGTCTCAACAATCTAGAATAATACACTAAATTAAAATTCACTCATAAATGAGGAATGCTAAAGAAAACTAACTATGGCTATAAAAAATTTAGAACATAATACTCGCTTCCGAAGAAGGAAAAGGAACAAGGCTATGAAAATATTAAGTAACAAAAAAAATCACTCCACAACGGAGGAAATGAATAGAATCAACAAAGGGTGCTCTAGAAAACTGAGGAAATACAAAAACTCTAATAGGAATTACAAAACCAAGAAAAACCTACTACTAATCTAATCTAAGACTAATCTATCTAAACTAGAATTACTATGACAAAATTCAAACTCAAAATCACTCCTAAGAGGAAAATAAGAAAAATCAAAATGCTAAAAGAAAACAGAAAATTACAACAAAAAATCACTCAAGACTGAGGAACAAAGGCTTACTTGATTTACAAGGATATTTCAGGGAATAAGGTTGCAAGAAAGGCACGGGTGATCAGATCAACAGACGAAGACACACTGGCAAAGGACAAGGGACACGCAGACAATTTAAACACATGAGGTAAATGGGAAACAGGTAGACACAATAGGTAATTAAGGTCGGGGTTCAGGAGAGAACAGAGGAAGGGCAAGTGCTCTGAAACGAGAGGAGAATTAGAATTTCAAAATAAAACAGGAAATGACAAGACAAAACCCTCAAGACAAGACAAACCTCACCCCGGTGTGACACTGAACATCTTTTACAGCAGATTTGACAGACACCCCTTCAAAAGCCCCATGTAACACTATGGACACTGCCTTTCAGGTGACACACACTCAGGTCCTCAAGGCTCTGAGGCAGGTTAACCCCCACAAAGCTGTGGGACCGGATGGGGTCCCTCCCAGAGTTCTGAAGGCCTTTGCAGAACAACTGGCTGGTGTGTACTTAGACATTTTTAACTTGTCCCTGAACCAAGCAGCAGTCCCGTGTGTTTTTAAATCATCTATTATTGTACCAGTTCCAAAGAACTTACACCCCTCTACTCTAAATGACTTCAGGCCATTTTCCATGTCTGGAAAAACTGGTTTTAACACACATTAATCACAGTGTGCCAGCCGCAACTGATCCCCTCCAGTTTGCTTACCAACCCAACGGCTCAGTGGATGATGCAGTGGCCATTGCTCTACACCACATCCTGAAACATCTGGACAACAGAGGGGCATAATGTTAGGGTGCTCTTCCTGAACTACAGCTCGGCATTCAACAACATTCGCCCTGCCAGGCTGATGGAGAAGCTGGCAGACCTAGGTGTCCCGACTCCCACCTGTAACTGGATCTTGGACTTCCTGACTGAAAGACCACAGGTGGTGAGGATTGGAGGGAGGGTGTCTGCTAAGCTAACGATCAGTGGTGGGTCACCACAGGGCTGCTGTCTGAGTCCAAAGCTGTTCACCCTCTACACCCACGACTGCGTCTGCACTAGTTACATTTACATCCAGAATTAAATCCATTTCCTTCATATTTACATGGAAATTTTCATTCCAAATAAAGGTTTCCATGAAAATGTGTGTATTCTGCTCAAGTTAATTGTGACCCACCACCACGAAACCAGGCATATGTGTCTGGAAATCAAAACTGAGTTATCTGTGTAGCTTGGTAGAGTGGAAACTAAGGTTTAAGATGGTGAATAAATTATGTTTCTATCACAAGTAGAACCAAAGTTATGGTAATTTTAATATCCACATTTGGACATATTTTGCAATTTGCATATTTTTAGATATTGTCCGTTAAAGTTTTGGACTGTTTTGGGGTAGAAAGTCCTTAGCAATGCATAATAATTCGTATCCGATTGACAAAAAATATTCACAGATGTTAAAGGACACTCTGATGGACATGTCACAGAAGTTTTATATATTAAAATAATAGGACAGAAGTGCGACGTATTCCAATTTTTTGGCTTACGCCATTGGACAAGAGCATTCAATATAGGCTTTTACCTCGTACGAACACTTGGATGTTTACTCACGGAACGGAGATCGGTTTGTTCGGCGAAAAGAGGTGGAAGTCGGCTTTGTCTTTGCTCAGCAATCCCTGAACTTTTGTCGCCACTTAAATAATTGACTCAATAAACACCTTCATTGATTGGATTTCAATGTAATGACCACAGGAACTGAAAATAGAGGTGTTAAGGTACCGTTTTTTTTATAAGGTGTAAACACAAATAACAAATCGCCTTCCAGCCTAAATTTGGCTGTAGCACTGAATGGCTCAGCGCGACTTATGCCTGATTTCATGGTGGTGGGTCACAATTGGTCTTGCAGAGCTGGAGGTACAGAGGGTTCCAATTGGACAGAACGGCCACCAGTGTTGTACCTGAAGAAGTTCATTGAACGATCGTTCACGAATGATATATTTGACAAACGTGAACAACTCATTGTGAGATTCTGAGATCAGACCCAAATGCAGACAGCACACGAAATACAGTTCAATCTCTTTTAATCAAACTGTAATTCAAACAGAGGTAACGGGGATAAGGCTCGAGGGGAAACGTAGTCCAATGCAGGGTTCGGTAACGGAGAGTCGGATACGACAGGCTGTGAGCAGGGTCAGAGACCAGAAGCATGGGTCGAGTACCGGGGAAGCAGGCTTGGACGTGGTCGGGGACAGGCGAAGGCTCAGATCCATAAGTCAGAGACGGGAGCGTGGTCAGACGGAAGCAGGGTCAAAGTCGGAGGCAGGCAGAACTGGGTCAGGAACGGAACACAGGCAAACACGAGAGAACAGACAGGAAATAACGCTGGAAGGTCTTGTCATGCAAAAACGATCTGGCAAAGGACAGACACACAGAGCAGGCTTATATACAGCCAACTGATCGCTCACAGGTGTGAGCTCACAGGTGACAGCAATAAGAATTAGGGCAAAGGTGACAGACAGAGACACAGAGGAAAATAGAGCAGAGAAAACATAGAAGAGAAGACAAAAAAAACAGAAAAAGATAACACATAATCATGACACTCGTTCACTTTTACCAAATGAACGGGAAGTTGTGAACACTGTTATTCTGGCATTTATTGAACTGCGCTCTCAATTGGTACTGGGCCACTGACCGCCTAATAATTACTTAATTATTTCTCTTGTATTTATTTTCCGAGTCTGAACAATCTTTTATTTTGAAAACTGACCGGATTCTGTCGATTACATCAATAGCTGCGTTTCCATTACCCTTGGTGATAAGTCTAATTTAACAAAAACAGGTTAAGAACAAACACAGGGAAAACCGTGATGTTGCTTTTTTACCCCCGCGGGAGGAGAAGGCCACGAAAAGACAATTGAGCAACTAGGCTCCTAGGTGTGCACTTTCGGGGTGTCCTTCTGACGTTCCCGCCCCGTGGAGGTTGAATTTATTGGAACCACACCCCCCGCCCAGTGACGTCAATCACTGGGTAGAAAAAGACACATATTACATATTATTGGGTACAGTAAGAAATTCGTATTTTCATAAGAACATTTCATTGGTTAAACACTTCTAAGGAGTGGCTAATTCCCAGGCGGGAAAATTCTAACCTAGAACAAAGAGATTCTTAACACTCCTTTGTTCCCTAATGGAAAATAACTAAATGTATGTATGCATGACTAGATTAAGGTGACTACAGGAATCCTAAATACACACATGTTAAAATATTTACTTCACACTTGGAAATTCGCAAAATGTAAATATCGCTATAAAAACTGGTAATGGAAATATCGAAAAAAACTTTTCACGCTTTCATGAGGTGTTTTTTAAGACGTTTCGATGTTGTAATGTATCGCAAAAGCGCAATGGAAATACTTTTTCCGCAATATATGTCACAGGATGTGACTACATAGTCACATGACCACTTCTCTCGGGGTGAAAATGACAGCCTGTAATCATAACAACCATTGGCTGCTTATAATTTCTTGTTAAGTGCTGAGTATGTTTACACTTAATATTTCGACCTGACAATGTAGGGACCACATCTACAGAACCTTATAATGTGAGACAGGTGGTTTGTTTTATATGTTAGGGTCTTTAAAGAGTTCGCCAGTGACTTTTACTGACGAGAGAATTAGACGATTCATTCACTCTAATATCAGGGTGATATTGCAGTCGAGTGATCTCAAGCTCTGAAGGTGAGAGCAGTGAAATGTGGTGGGATGATATTTCATGAGAATCATGATACTCCTGCCTAGAACAAGCGTCAATGGAAACATGTTCAAAGCGCAAATATACTTTGTTGAAATTTGAGGAATATCTATATTGTTTTTGCGAAAAACTGCAATGGAAACACAGCTTCTGTCACTTGAATACCAAAAATGTAACTCACATGTTAGCAAAATAAGTAAAAAAAAAAAAAAAAACAGATGTCTTTGGAAAGTTTCTTTTTGAAGAAGAAAAGGCCACTGAAGAGACAGAAGAAGAGCCTCTAACTTCCAAGAAAAGGAAAGGTAACATTGTGAAACGCTGACCGGTCTGCGATCTGCTATAAGGCATAAAATGGGATCAAACACAACATTATCATAGATGTCATTTTTGTATTATTTTTAAAACATTTTGTCAACATAAGTTTACAATAATAACACCAAAAAAAGAATGAAAAAATAGAACAAAAAAGTTCATTTTGGGATCCATGAACTTCTAGTTCATAATTTGGATGAATGAATGATGAACTGAACTAATTCATATTGAGTAACTTGAACTGAACTTTGAACTAATCAAGGTGAACTTTCCCAACACTGACGGCCACTTAACGTCTGGATGTCTACTAGAAGAAAACGATGGCATCCACTTCCTGTTTTGTGTTCGTTTCAACTATCAACATGTTAGATCAGACACTACACTACTTTGACTTTATTTTTGTGATAATTACAAAGGAGCAGCTTGAACTAATAAACCATTGCCCACAGCGGAATATATGTGTCATCCACACCAAATATGTGCGTCACTGTGACAACACCAGGAGCATATACAGAACAACAGGAATAATGTTAAAGTGGAATTAACTGTTTCCATGTCAGAGGAATTATTTAATGCAGAATTAAGATCAGAATAAACCAGTGACCTTATTCTGTCTTCAGTTTAATTGTGAATTATCATTTTCAACTGGAATTACACGGTGTTTACATGGTTTATCTTAAAGCAGAATTAACCTTTATTTTGAATTAAACAGGAATAAAACCTGTCATGTAAACGGGCCCAGTCAGACCCTGGTGGTCACATCCTTGTTTCATTCTGATAAGATAAAGTGGATAATCCCTTTTATGACAATTTGTTTTTGCTGAATCTCCAGTTAGCAAATCATTCAGCTGGTTTTACACCAGCTGCCATGAAGGACAAAAATCTTATTATGCTATTAACAATTGATGTACTAAGATATATTCCAGTGCTTTTTATGACTTCTGTGCACTTTATTTTGCAATTTAAAGCCTAAGAAAGGACAGTTAGCTCGTATTCTAAAGACTGAAAAATATTAATTGCCAGGGCAAGTTGCTAATTGCTTTTCTGTTATGCTTAGCTAATGCTAATTGCTAAGCTGAAGTGAAATTTACATACGTTTTGTACCGAGATTCATTTAATTTATTTCTTTAATGTCAAATTGAAATCCTTATGTTGTGTTATTAACCACTGCAATTGGTAAGAGTGCCAATAAGGTGTGGAAAATGTAATTTTTCATTGAAAGACTGCACTCCAGTGTATAAACATTTCATTTAATTTGATATTGGAGATATGTTTAAAGAAAAATTAATTAAATCAGGATGATTTGATGAAGTCAAATACAGGTTTAAAAAGGATGCATAAACAATGTGTCTGTCAAAATAGTATTTGTTATCAAATTTAATTCATGAATAATTCAGTACATTTGTATTTAAAAGTAATTGTTATAATTCACTTTAATGTGTGCATGTTTTTCCTTGATGCTTGATGATAGAAATGAGGAAAAATACTGAAATCTCATGAGCAACAGACGAAGATGAAGAACCTCACAACTTTGAACAGTGTAGGTTTATTTTCCTCCCTGGTTAGTCTGTTTACACCTAAGATCATCTGAAACAATCATTCTGAAGACAGACACTGCTCAACCTACTGGCTAGTAGAAAACTGAACACACTCAGATCCTGGGAATAACTTTTCATACTGACATTGTCAGAGCTGTGAGTTGGAGTTTGAGTTCAATGGACTCTTATTTTGTTTATTTTTATTTTATTGCACCTTATTTTAGTAACAAATGTGAATGTTCATTAATTGTGTGCTGTCATTAAAGTGTGCCCTGCTCATAATCCAACACCTCCTCCTTTTTGTGAGCAGCTTCCTGGTGGAACTCCAGCAGAACCTACTGCGATGTGAGTATCTTTGTCATTTATGTGTTTTATTTTTTCTCTGTTGTTTTCTCTTTTTCTCTGTCTCTGCTCTGTTTTCCCTGTGTGTCTCTGTCTTTCACCTTTGCCCCGATTGTCATTACATCCACCTGAGATCCCACACCTGTGGGTAATCAGGTGGCTGTATATAAGCCTGTCCTTTTTGTCTGGTCTTTGGAAGGTCTTGACAAAACGAAAATGATCTGGCAGTGTTACATTCTGTCTGTTTTCCTGTGTTTTTGACTGTGCTCTGTTTCTGACCCGTTCCAGCCTGACTACGCCTCTGTCTTTGACCTCCAGATCTGAGCCTTATCCTGTCCCGACCACGTTCCTGTCTGCTTCCCCGGTACCCGACCTGCCTTTCTGGACTCTGACCTCTCTCTCTGCCTGTCTTCCCTGGATCTCCGTTACCGAACCCTGGACCGGGCTACGTGTTCTCTTGTGTCTTTTCCCTGTGGTATCATGCTCTGTGTGATTAAATCTGTGTTTCAACTGTTACATCATGTGCTGTCTGGATTTGGGTCCAACCCCGGTCTGTGACAATATTTAACTTAACTTAAGACCAAAGGTGCTCCACCTACATTCTGCTCTTAACTGGTCTTCGTGTCCGTGTCCGTGTCCGAGTCATTTCCAGCAGCCATTAATTAAAAATTATTAAAATTAAAATTAAAAATTAAATTATTTAAATATTTCTTTCCCCCATTTGGTCTCAGTCCCTGTTGCCAGTTAGCCCATGGTGGTGCTGGTTCTGTTAGAGGGGCACTGGTTCTGTTAGAGGGGGCACTGCTTCTGTTGAGGGGGCGCTGGTTCTGTTTGAGTGGGTGTTGGTTCTGTTGCGGGGCGCTGACATATTCTTTGTTTTGTTCACTTTTCCTCTGGCCCTTTTACTTGTTTGACCTGGTTTCACCCAGTCTAGTTCTACATTATCTTCTGGTCTCATCCTTGTTCTTTGTCTATTCTCTTTCTTTGGTACTGTTTTGTCTCAGCCAGAGTCCGTGGTCTGTCACTGTCATAGTCACTGTCATAGTCCTTGTCTTCTGGTAATTTCCAACACACCTAGTTGTCTGAGTATAGCTAACCTTAATTAGACCATCCAGGCCCGATCCAGTACAGTACTACACTAGATCTAGACTGCATCTAGTCCACCCAGACTGCATCTAGACCAGATCTAGACCACCCTGACTTCATCTAGACCATTCGCATCCCCTCACAATCTTTCTGAACCCCTCAAGAACTTTTTCCAGACTGTTCACTCTATCATGCTCTATGCTGTTCTGCCTGGAGGGTTTTCTACATCGTCCCTGTTGTCAGTAGCCTTGTTGTCGGTACCCCTTATTGCCAGTTAGCCCTAGTTGCCAGTAGCCCTACTTGCCAGTTAGCCCTGCTTTCTAGCAGTCCTAGTTGCCAGGTAGCTCTAGTGACTGGATAGCACTACTTGCCAGTTGCCACTTTGTCCTAGTTGTCAGTTACCAGTTACCAGTACCCTTGTTACCAGTAGCCCTAGTTCTCAGTTAGCCCTAGGTGCCAGTAACCATAGTTGTCAGTTAGCCATAGTTGTCAGTGGCTCTAGTTACCAGTAGCTCTAGTTGTCAATAGCCCAGGGTGTTGTTGATCAGCTGTGGAGGTGCCGGTGCTTGTTAAGGGATGCAGTTTTCTTTTCCTTTTTGTTGTTTCCTTGCGGGCACGGTTTTTTTTTTGTTTTTTTGGAGGGGGGGGGGGTGTTCTATTTTATTCACATGTTCTTTGGTTGTTTTGTTCAGTTTTTGTTATTAAATGTGTTCTGAGTCCACCTTCCACGACACCCACACATAACAGTTCAGGAGGATTCACCTCTGTATGTCACCCAAGTCATTCTCAGGGGAATTCCTGTACGTTTAAAATATCTTCAGTTCCCCAAGGGAACAAATGGTGAAAATAGTATATTTAATGCTGTGGGCCTTATTCACCCGGAATGTTCAAATGACATTGAGGGCTACACTTGTTGCTGCATACAGCACACAGCAATAGCACATCACTGCTGCTTCCAGAAAATCACACCGTGGACAGACCTTCCATCGTTTCCCTAAGGATAAGGCACTTCGACGTGAATGAATCAGAATCATAAAGAGAGATCCTGGTCCATATGTCATGAAAAGATAAGGATAATTATGCCCACTGAAATGCTTTAGCCAACATATTAAGCTTAGTTTACCAAACTTGCATCAATGATAAATAGCACTAACAGCCATCTAATCAACCAAACAATAAAATAAGAAAATATTGTGTAATTACATAACACTGCATTCTATATGCTATTTCAAGATTATGCTTTCCATTTTGTGGTTAGCGTGCCGATGGCTGTCAGTACTCATGATATGCTAGCAGTGCCATTAGCCTACTTAAACTTTATGTAGCCTTCAATCCAGTTACTTTTGCCTTTCTGCCAGACAAGCCGGGGAATATTGCAGTCATTGCATGCCCATTCTTCAACATTATCAAGTTAACTCCGGCATGACGGAGAGATTGGTGGTCCAAACTGCTGGCATGTTGGCAACCCATATGTTCACTGAAGCTAATGATCAGTGCTGGGTACGTTACTTTGAAAAAGTAATTAGTTACTTTTTTTTTTTTGGTCTGCATTTGTTCTCATTGTTTAACACCACAGAGAGGGTGTCAACATTGTTTGAGATCAATGCATTTTTTAGTCTTGCAGCCAAATATTTTAATATTTCGTGCATGTGTGTGACCATCATCGGTCCTCCCTGAAAGCTGAGCAAACATCCTTTATTAGAACTCTATTATAAGTCAGGGAGGGCAGTGCTACACCTCAGTGATGTGTGGGGGAAACAAGGACTGGAAAGGACAGACAGGACGAACAGGGAAAGAAATTAATAGGCGGTGCTATTGCAGTTAAAGATTGTAAGGTGGTGTGTTATTCCCAACTATTAACTGTCCATCAATAAAAATAAATAAATCGAAAAAAGAATAGAATAGAATAGGCCAGAAGAGGACACTAGTGCAAGAAGAGAATGAGTTTAGGGTAGAAATTCTGGAGAGATTCTCAGCACATTCTGGCGGGTCCCATCATTCACTGAAATGGGACTTGCAGTAGCTGGCAAGACCTGATCAAACATGCAAGTGTGAAGGACCCCGAAGCCCAGAACAGCAATCATGGCAAGGCGGGCCGTAGGAGCCACAGGGCGTGGCCACCGTGAACGACGCAAACCCGGGGAACAAGAGGGAGCAGCTACAACCCCCCCCCCAGCACACCAAGGCCGACCCAGGCAGCCCGGGGCACGAAGACCCACCCGCCACCCCAACCCCATCCTACCCCCAGCCCCCACCAAACCCCCCAACCCGACCTGCCCCCGAGGGGGCCAACGGCCCCACACGTCCAGGAGGCCAGATACAGGGGCCAAGCGGCCCACCAAAGGGGCGGCACCCAAGCGCACACCCCGGTCAGAGGACAATGGGGCCGGGAACCGATGCGAGCTCAAGGGTAAAAATGGACAGTGTGGTGGAGCCCGGTGACACCAACAGGGAGACAACCCGCACACCCAGCCAATCCAGCCCCAGCAGCCCCCCAAGAGCCATCGCACCAGCTTGGACCCGACGGGAAAGCAGGAGAAACCCTCCCCCTCCGACCACAGCCCCAAGGTCCCGGGGACCACCAGCCACAACACAGATGGAATTAATTACAAGGACTAGTTACTTCACCCAAAAAAAGTAACTGTGTTACTAACTGCATTACTCCACAAGCAAAGTAATTACCAGGAAAAGTATTTTTTTTTTGTTGCTTAAAAATGTCACAAAAAATGACACAAGGTCAATCTGATGACTGAAAACAGTGTAATGCAAAAGGTCAAAGGTCAATCTGATGACTGAAAACACTGTAATGCAAAAGGTCAAAGGTCAACCTGATGGCTGAAAACACTACTGCTAACCTGTGGATAGTGACATGTTTATGTGTGTGCATGAATTGTAACATTAAAATAGTGGTAAACTAATAAAATAATATTGTACCTCTGGGTCTTTACGTTTGTTGTGTCAAGCACAACTGTGACTGGAAAAGTTAGATAAATGCGACGTGACTGGGAAAATGGGAAAATATCCCATTTAGTACCACATATGAAAGTGTACTGGATTTTTTTAAATCAGATTTGTGCCGTTCAGACTGTCTTTTAACAGGTCAGATATAGGTCAAAGGTCAGATACAGGTAAAAATAAATAAATTATACATAAAGATATATATATATATATATATATATATATATATAGGAAACGGCAAACCTCCAGGAATACATCAAGAAAATGGCCCCCAATGACCAACTGCTAAGTGAATGAAAAGCCCAGTAAGGTCGAGGAACCAGAGGGGCTATCATGGAAGGACAAACCCTTGCATGGCGTGTACCATCGGCAAATTGAGGAAGCGGCTGATATGAAAAAGACATACCAGTGGCTGGAGAAGGCTGGACAAAAGGACAGCACGGAGGCACTACTCATGGCTGCACAAGAACAAGCCCTGAACACCAGAGCAATAGAGGCCAGGGTCTACCACATCAGACAGGACCCCAGGTGTAGGCTGTGTAGAGAAGCCCCTGAAACAGTCCAGCACATCACACCAGGGTGTAAGATGCTGGCAGGCAAGGCATACATGGAGAGGCATAACCAGGTAGCGGGCATACTGTACAGGAACACCTGTAAAGATTATGGACTGGAGGTCCCAGGGTCAAGATGGGAGAACCCCCCAAAGGTGACAGAGAACAAACAGGCCAAGATCCTGTGGGACTTCCAGATCCAGACTGACAAGATGGTGATGGCCAATCAGCCTGACATAGTGGTGGTGGATAAACATGAGAAGACAGTGGTGGTGATAGATGTAGCAGTCCCCAGTGATAGCAACATCAGAAAGAAAGAACATGAGAAGCTTGAGAAATACTAAGGGCTGAAAGAGGAGTTAGAGAAAATGTGGAGTGTGAAGGCAACAGTGGTACCAGTAGTGATCGGAGCACTAGGGGCAGTGACCCCCAAGCTGGGAGAATGGCTCCAGCAGATACCAGGAACAACATCAGAGATCTCTGTACAAAAGAGCGCATTTCTAGGAACAGCGAAGATCCTGCGCAGAACCCTCAGGCTCCCAGGCCTCTGGTAGAGGACCCGAGCCTGAAGGAGACACCGCCCACGTGGGGCGAGGGGAACATTTATATATATATATATATATATATATATATATATATATATATATATATATATATATATTTAGTTTCTGGATTTACTTTTTGAGTTTTTACATGATCTCCCACTAACCAGAACATTACATCAGCAGATTTGATGAATTTTAATTAAATTCAGAGCTTCATGTAGATTCATTGGTGTTCTGGGCTCCCAACTAACTCCCAACAACTAAAACGTATGTACATGATATTTAATTTACATAAATATTCATAGAAGTACCAATTTCTTATTCTACTCTTTCTGTTTTCATTTTCACTGTCTAGAGGGTTTTTTCTACCTGTCTTTTTCTCTACATCTGCTTGTTATATGTTACTGCTGTTAACTGTGAAATGTCCCAACACTATACAACATTATACCACTGTCTTTCTTTCTTTTATTCTGTAAATGTGACTATATAATTTGTTGTAGAGTCATGTGGTGGCTGGCCTATATAAGACATGATCAAAAATGGTGGCTGATCAAAAATGCTGCAGCTCTGGAGAACAGTCGTCAACCATATCAGATTAAATACAAGTTTTTACAAAATGCCTAAAATCCAACCGTGGCTCCAGTGGTAATTACACTTCAAAGGTTAGCCTGTACTTGGTGATACTTGTTTTATACTTTTTGTGCTCTACATAGACTCACTGGCTCTTAACACAGGCCTTCCCTTTCACAGTTTAGAGGTGGTTTCTTTTGACTAATTGGCCTCATTTCTCCCCGTAGACATGTGTGGCATTCTATTCCCTGTTGGAAGGTAACCAGAGCATGGAGCTTGGAGGTGACTGGATGCAGAGTAGGCTAAAGGCCTATTCAGACACTGTTTCATACCTGGAATTAGTACCACATGCAGGGAAGTCAGCAGGCGTCCGTGTAGCAGAACAGTTATTGTCAAGGGCTGTACCCGCAAAGACACTCCTTTCTTTATAATATTACACCGGCAGGATGGAAGGTACCTGCACATGGGTGGCAATCTAGTTTACCGTGTCAATCAGCCTCCATGTTGAATCAGGCAGGGGGCCATTGTCCACCTGGGGGTGCAGCTGACAGCCGTCACCCTGGAACAAAGACAGGATGACGTCACATGTCCGCAGTGGGTAAAGACGTCAAAGCATGAGGTGGATGTCTGTGTCTGATGTCCAACAATTGATTTATAAGAAACCTGCTCTTACCAGGGCACTGACCACACGCAGACAGGGACACACCAGTCTCACAGGTAGACATGTAAATGGACATGCCAGTCCAGACATGTAAATGGATATACCAGACCCACACGCAGACATGGTCACACCAGTTCCACACACAGATATGGAAATGGACACACCAGTCCCCCAGGTAGACATGTAAATGGACACACCATTTGTGTTCATACACAGACATGTAAATGGACACGCCACTCCTACACACAGACATGTAAAAGGACACAGCAGTCCCACACACAGGCATGTAAATGGACACACCAATCCCACACGCAGCCATGGACATGGCAGTCCCACACACAGACATGTAAATGGACACTGTTGATGTGCAGTAACATCAGAACCTTGAAGGACACATTCTCTCGGTCACAGATCAAGGTCACAATAAAGGTCAAAGTCGAATTTTGGGTAAATCTTTCAAACTAGTCACCAAAATGCTAGTATTTCAATTCTGCATTTAGATAGATTTTGACCTATTGTTGACCCAAGAGGGTGGGTGGGGTTGGGGGTGGGTCCTTGTCCCCCGGGCTGCCTGGGTCGGCCTTGGTGTGCTGGGGGGGTCTGTAGCTGCTCCCTCTTGTTCTCCGGGTTTGCGTCGTTCACGGTGGCCCCAGTGGCTCTCTGGGGGCAGCGCCCTGTGGCTCCTGTGGCCCGGGATGAGGGGTGCCCTGTTGGTTCGGCCGTGCCTTGCCGTGATTGCTGTTCTGGGCTTCGGGGTCCTTCACACTTGCATGTTTGATCGGGTCTTGCCAGCTACTGCCGAGTCCCATTTCAGTGAATGATGGGACCCGGCAGAATGTGCTGAGAATCTCTCCAGAATCTCTACCCTAAACTCATTCTCTTTTTGCACGAGTGTCCTCTTCTGGCCTATTTGGATTCTATTTCATACTATCAAGTCATCCACAATTATGGTACTCACTACCGTTTTGTTTCAATATTTATTTATTGAATCTCTTTTTCTTTTGTGCTGGTTTGTTTTTGTTTTTTTTAAATTCATTTATTTATCTTTATTGATGGACAGTTAGTAGTTGGGAATAACACACCACCTTACAATCTTTAACTGCAATAGCACCGACTGTTAATTTTTTTTCCCCGTTTGCCATGTCCAGTCTTTGTTTCCCCCACACATCACTGAGGTGTAGCACTGCGCTCCCTGGCTTATAATAGAGAGTTGAGTGTCTGCTCAGCTTTCAGGGAGGACCGATGATGTTCACACACATGCACTAAATATTAAAATATTTGGCTGCAAGACTAAAAAATGCATTGATCTCAAACAATGTTGACTCCCTCTCTGTGGTGTTAAACAATGAGAACAAATGCAGACAAAAGAAAAAAATAAAATAAAATCCGGCATTGCCAAAGACAATGGGCAATGGGCAAGCCTCCTATTCTAGACAGCTCTATGTGTATGTATTTGCTGTCGTTCAACATTGTGGCCGCCGCAAGACCCAAGGTAAAGAGAACCTTAACTTATTCGTCTGGATGGAGTATCAAAACCGCAAAGGTAGCAATATGGTGGTATCTGCTCTCCAATATTATTTCAAAACAGTGGTTAATGAACTAAGAAGATACAAAACTTTGCGGCTTTTCTCAGATTCATTTTATGGGCAATATAAAAACAATGTGCTGTCCATGCTGTTCTCTCTGAGGAGTACAACATCCCAATTCGTGGGGATAGTTTCTTGCCAGCGGATCGTGTGTTTGGTCCTGTAGAGCAAGACATTAGAAAAAAGGATACTATCCTTTTCCCCTTTGATTACATAGACATTCTAAGAAGACATGGCAGGCACATGTCTATGGGGAAGATTGGCAGGCCTATGACTTCAGGGCTGCTGTAGCTAGTCACTTCGTCTTTTCCAGATCCTTCAAGATTAGTAATGTGAAAGTGATTGGGGTCAACGGTGATCAGGTGGGATTTAAACCAGTCTACAGAGGTGACTTCTGTATCAGTGTTTTAAAAAGGGGTAAGAAGTGGAAAGTCTTCAAACCAAAAGAGATTCCACAGGTTATCTGTGATAAGCAAGCAAAAAAGACAGGCATCTTAAATCTTCTGAAGGATCTTGGGGTTCATAATTTCTATGAGGATGATGTCGGCAATGCTGATGTTGGACTTGGAGGAAAGCAGTGATGAGGACTAATGATCATAATGAAAAACCTTACATTGTATACTCGTGCTATTACAAAGCTAAATATCTAATTCTTTTCCTGTTACTTTTTATCATGCAATTACATGGTTTGAGCCATTTTGTTGTATTCAGCAAACAACTGGGATTAGACTAAAATTCCCCATTCTAAAATGCTCAAATTTTATTCTTCAAAGTTTAAGTGCAATAAAATGACCATTATATTGATTTAAAGAATCTCTTCATAGTTTTTCCTGTTAGGATGGCCTTATCTGTTTTTGAAATAAATCCAATAAGTGGACATTTCTGTTTTTGCATTAAAATAATTTTCTAATTAGTTAGTACATTGTGAATTGGAGAGATAGATTTTAGTTTCTTCGTGGATATAATTTAGTGGATCGTACCAAATGAAATAAATAATATATCAAATTAATGAGTGTTACCTGAAATGTAGAGTAAAAATGCTATTTTGTGAAAAAAAATAAAAAATGGAGTTACCTGTTTTTGCAAATTAACTCTTCATTTATATCTGTATACACAATATTTACATCTGTATTCTTTGCACATCTGCCAATGTCACTTTCATTTCACTGCCAATTTACATATACAATCAGGCATGTGACAAATAAAACTTGAAACTTTATTATAGGAATATTAGATAGTAAAATTCTTAGTTTTTTTCCCCATCATAAATAAATAAATAAAAGTGTGTGTGTGTGCATGCATGATGTCCCCGATACATCAATAGAATAACTAAAATTTACTTTAAAATAACTTGCCTAATACTTGCCATAATTGTAGTTTATATATTCTGTTTAATGTGTTTAGACTGTGTTTGGCTGTGTTTGTCTTCTAACAAGGAAACTGAGAAGTGGTAACAGTTGATCTGTCTTTATTAATGTAAACAAAACCTAAGACATTTGAGTGTTTGCCTACATGTTGGTTCCTCAATATATAGAATTCTTCTTTCAGTGATTTTAGGGGTTGTTTTTGACAATTGGATATTGTCATGTAAAATTCATTTATCATTTTATGAATATGTCAGGTAATAATTCCAATGTAAATTACCTACTGTGTTTCTCTGAAGTTCATAAATGGCAGTGCCCGACCTGTTGTTTACTCCTATCCCTACAATAGATATGCGCCAGCGGCGACTCTGGCTTCTACATACAGAATAATTAGATCTCCATTGGTTCAGAGCAGTAAAATATGATCATAATTATGAACAATGAAAACTATTACTATAAAGATGTCCATGTCATTTGACTTGTTTACATTAAAATCTGCAAGCCATCCATTTAGAAAAACATGAATAAATACCTGAACAAATATAAAGCAGCTGGAATATCATTTTACAAATATTGTGCCTGTTACTAAATGTTTAGTGTATTTGTAATTGAAATGTCAGTTGTGCTGCACATGTGCAAATGACAAACTGATAGACTGAGGCAGAAAATGCTTCAAATGTCACTTGTTTTTCTGAACACGTGTCCAGTTGTTGATGTTATTCACATTTTTATGGAAACCTTATAGATGTAAACATTATCATAATGTCATTTTGATGCTTTTTACTATTATTTGACTGGTCTGGTCTTTTTCAGATCATATTTGGCTGAATGGAACTGAACATGGAACTGAACAAATGTGACTTGCCACCCCTGTATGGCCTCATGTATCTCACTTGTCTATTGTATCTTTAAGTTGATCAAGTCCTTAAACTTAATCTGTTTGAAGCTCACTCTCCTTAGCATGACGTCAGAGGAAAATGGAAGGATCCATATGGAGCACTCCAGTCGTAAATGCACCTTTACTGCTGACAAATTTTAGTCCTGATGGGTCCAGAACAGGTGTGATGGTTGACCTTTGTCTGAACTCCCACTGTTTGTCTCACACCTGATTACAGAGACTTGCATATGTGAAAGACTATTTATTCCTCTTCATCTCCATCTGAAGCTTCCTGACATGCTGAAGGGGATGTGAATCAGTGTGAGATCTGGGGAAGAGTATTACAGTGATAAGTTGATTCCAAAGACATGAAAGGGAATACCGTAATAAGCCGTCTGCCCCAAAGTGTTTTAGACTGGGAGAGTGCCAGAGAATTTTAATCATGCAGCTGTCTCTCTGGTGGACTGGCCTCGCTCTAACACATGACATCTTTTGCGTGACAAATGAGAGCTTCATAGTGCATCTAGGTTTAATTTAGAGTCAAGCATTTATTTTAAAAGAGAACAATGAATGTTTAGCCACAGCTCAACTCAGTGTAATGGTTACATGTCCAAGAACATAGCATGATCTGGAACGTGATGTCACTGGGCAGTAAATGGGGTTGTTTGGCGAGCAGTTCAGCTCAGTGTGTGATAAGCAACACCTCTAAAAACCTGAGAAGACAGAATGAGTCAGCCACCCATGCTTTAACATACTAAGAGGTACAGAAGCCTTGAACTTCAAACACAAAATTCTTCTACCTCAGCCACAACAATTAAACAGTATTTTAGTGCATTTGTCAAACTAGTTATACAAAGGGTTGTGGGATTAGCATCCTGTGAAGGTCCGCATAGAGTTACAGCGATGGATTTGCAGAGTTATGATTTCATTTGCAGATACACACAGTGAGATCGCAATTTAATGTCAGTGGTTTGCATTTGCCTAACTATAGGAGGACAGACCATATTGTAGCTTTTCTATTTCAACAGTAAATTTGGCACATTTCCCTATTGATAAAACCTAGCTGTGTGGGTAAACATGATATTGTACTAGCATTAGATTCAGCATGGGAAAAGATAATCTGTCTCTTCATTAGCTATATGGATATTTTTTTTAAGAGAGGGAGCCAGCAACAAGAGGAGAGAGGCAAAGCTGATGCTGAGGTCTCCTGAGGTCACTAAAGGTCTCAAAGAACCATGTATTTTGACCACAGCATTGTGCAATGCATTACTCAAGGTAAAGACGTTCCAAATGTCCCCTACTACTGGGAAAGTTTTAGAACATTGTGACCGCCAAGCTTTTTTTTTCCAACAGGCATCTGAGCTTATTAAATTTCAGGCATGAAAATGGCTCAGGGGTCAAAAAGGTGACAGAAGTGCGTGAGCGCAGCTCGGCACGGCGGCGGCGAGGGGGGGGGGGGGGGGGGTGCGTGTACACTATGAAGAAAAATATTCAGCGCTTTGTCCACCAACACTCTTTTTCAGTCTTCTGTAGGAGGCACTACAAAACACGCAGCTCTCTCAGACACAAACACAATTACCTCATATCTATGTTGTAATGGCCATTTTATTAAAAAAAATGAATGAATTAAAATGAATAATGTCTGACCAATTAGGTAGTGGAATGACACAAGGCTAAGTCATCATCCTCTCATCACTCATCATTATGCCTGAACCATAATCAACACAACATACCACAAGGTCAACACTGTGTTAGTAAAACATGCTGTTGACAACAACAATATAATTTAAAAATAAAAACCCCAATGTCCAAGTCCAATTAATCATTTCTTTTTCATTTTTGCCTGGGCCACCAGTGTCACCAAGGCCCTTTTGCGCTGAGTTGCTGCATGCCTCAGCCTCGCCTGCTTTTCAGTTTCTGCAGCCTCTTTCTTGCCCTGCTGAGCCCTCCCCAGTTTTTTTTAAACCAAATCTTCTCTGCTGCACCTCTCTGTCCACTGTTTTTGCTTTCAGTTTCTGCCTGTAGGTTGCTGCTGCATAGCTTCCTGTCCACCTCCCCAAATTTGACATCTTTCCTCAATTTTTTTGAAAATATCCCCTATACGAAAGGAAAACTCCTGTCCCTTCACTGTTACTTTTCCCTCCATCTTCAGTCAGGACCATTTCCAGGAGCATTTCATTCCTGCATCTACCTGCTTCACCGATGCCGCATCCTCCTCACCTAACACACTCATTCTGCAATACACAACATCAGAGGCGAAAAGGAGTGTAATAAAATACCAATTATTACGTGTTTTTATTTTGTCACAAAAGGCTTCAATCATGTACACCAATTTAACAAGTTCTAGTACGTTTACAACCTGCTCAGTAGCCCCTCACACGACTACTATACACACGTCCCAAAAACCAATTACAGAGGTATTATAAAGAAACATTTGGTTCTTTTTATGTCACTGTTAACTTCACAAGTTTGGTGCTACCTTGGGATAATACTACAGATACCGTCTAATAAATACATGTCAATGAGCTAATACCTAGTTAATGGGAGCTAATTTTTCACCTCAGCTCTGGTAGTGTTCAACTAAATTGCTGTAGCAGTGTAGCACAGAGTCCTGCATGGTTCTGATTTTGACAAACCGCAACCGCCCGTACCCGTCATGTTCAAACCCGTATCCGACCCGTTTTCTGACGAAGAAAAATTCCAAATCCGCACCCGAACCGACCCGCTATAAATGAACCCGATATCCGACCCGAACCCGGAAGAAAATGTCAGCTTAAATACAAAATGTATTGCCACGAATATACTGAACAGTGACATAGCCAAGGCAGAGCCAAATAAAAATGTTGTTAAACAGGAGCAGACAAATAATAAATTCAAAAACTAAAAGCCGACAGGAGGCAGCTATACAAGTCCAAACTAAAGAACAGATTTTAGTCTATGAACCGCAAATTAGACCCGTGATCATACACGTCCGACCTGAACCAAACCCGTATCCGACACAGTACAACATTTTTCACCCGTTTCGTGAAAATCTGCGGTTCACCCACGGGTCACCCACGGTTACCCGAACCCGTGCAGGACTCTGGTGTAGCAGCCTAGCACAGATATAAATACGAAAAATGAAAACATGAAAAAGACCGAAACCATTATTCACCTGACCTAATTCAATCCGGCAGCAAAATGTAGATGTTGTTCGCTTGTCGCTGACCGCTTTTCCTGATAGTTCTTCTAGCAGAGACGTAAGTTAGCAAGTAACATTAAGTAGTTAGGGTGACTCTTCAAATGCTCGCGCTCACGCAGAGACCGTGAAGTGCTTCTAGCGGCTTTGAAGAATAGGCCTATGCTCATGATTGGCTTACTGGAAGCGACTCTACAAATTGTAGGCGGAATCTGGGAAAAGTTCCGCCTTAAGCGCTAGGATTGGAGAGGCAGCCTGTCAGTCAAACTAGCTCCCCTGCCTAAGTTCTGCAGATAGGTTTTTGGCAGCAAAACAGTCAGGGGGATTTGTGGATCGCTGTCCAAGTTAAATTTTAAAGTATTTTCATTTTGCATATTAAAGTCAATCATATCATATGATTAAAAAAAATAAATATATAAATAAATAACTCGACCGACCAGACCCCCCCCCCAAAAAAAAAACTCTTCGGATCTACACGATTCACGTGGGTCACCCTTTTTTACTTCAAAACGGCGAATTTCGCCGAAAGGTGAGAGATTTTCATGCCTGAAATTTTGCTGGGCGTCTCAGTGTGTGAAGTGTCATGTTTATCACTGTGAGAACGTGTAGAAAATAAACCCCTGTTAAATGTCGAAAGCCAAGTAATCCCTATATGCATTAGCAACCTGGTATAAAAACACAACACAAATGGCAATGCATCCCAAACTCCACTCAGGTGGTGGCCCAAGGTGTGACACTCTTAAAATAAAGAATTGATTGACAAAGCCTTAATAGGTGCTCTGAAAAATTTTCAGCACGTGCCATGCGCACACAATATCTTACCTCTTGTGAGGGCTTAGCCACCCCTGTCTCTCTAAAGTAGTAATGTTCCTGGTCCAGGGTATGAAGACTACAACTACTTGATGGTCCTGCACAGCTTAAACAACTTCCTGGTTAGTGAAGTGTTGCAGCTGCTTGGTGCGGGCCAGGTGGAAGTGATCAGAAATAGAGGGAAGGTCATGACATGAACATGCATTTCAATTGTCCACTCCAACTGCCTTCTTGTAGTACAAATCATGTTAAACAGCATTTTTCTTTTGTGTGATGGCTTCTTCATCCCCTGAGCACAGGAGACAAATCAATATTTTCAGTTTATAGACTCAGGTGAAAATAAGCTAACTGCTTTGTCAAATGAATTAATTATTGGCAAATTGTTTATATATGTGTTTGTGCGTTTATGTCTATAAATCTATGTTTGTATGTCTATATGTTCAAGTTGCTCTTTTTCTCTTACAGCATGAGAATGTGCCTTTACTGTTTTTGATAACATACTTGTGTGTGTGCTTGAGCAAGAGCGAGACAGAGTGTGGAGAGCTGATTAGGAGTCAGATAAAGTCAAAGAAATAATTGAAAATAGAATTCAAGAAATAAATAATAATTTCACATTTCTAAGAATTCAAGAAATAAATAATAATTTAACATTTCAAGAACAACAAAAGACACCAATGTTGGTTGATACTGGAGCAACTGACACATGTGATTGGGTGAACTTATTCAGTATGTATGTGTCTGTGTCCTTCTACTTTGTTGTGTTTTGTGGAATGATAACAAAAGTGTCTGTGTCTGTGAGAGGAGCAGAGGAGAATATAAGACTAGCGAGAGAAGCTAAACAAAAAGGAGTGGGATCCCAGGTGTGTGATGGATGGAGGACTGAAGTTGGGGAATGATCAACCTACGGACCAAAGAGGTCGTATCCCTGTTGGTAAAAACAAAAACCAAAGGACAGGGACCAACAATGGCCTCTGTCCCACACCACTGGGATCCACACCTGAAGGGGAATCATGATCACACTCTGTGTGAGAGATTTAATGTGGGGTTAAAAGGGTTCTTGGTCTGAAGCTCACATCACCTACACTACTGTATGTGCACAATACAGTAGGGTAACATTTAAATTCATAATTAGACTAAATTGGGTGCTACTGTGGGTTAATACTTAAGTGAGTGGTTTCTCACATTCTTCACCAAGGGTGTAAACTGGAGTCTGGGAAAAATGTCCAAACTGATGTGGGTAATCAGCCAAGTAAGGGTGACCTTTGGGGAGGTTCAGATTTTAAAAGATAGGTTTCAAATATGGGAAAGGTTTTCAATTCACTGATTAGAACAAAGTGGGATTTCCCAAAATGTGAACTATAAAATTAAATGAAATAAAAATCAGGAAAAAGCAAATGAAACTCATGAGTAAACTAATGACATTGTGAATCTTGTAGTTGGTCAGATGTGACGCAGACTGATTAAAGTCTTTATCGTAAGGAATTACTGATTTTACGCGGCGATGTATGGTGAACCACGCTAATAAACGGTTTATCTTCAGATTATTTTGGCCCAGATCGACGTGTCTGGAAGAAGAATGTTCCACCATGGAACATTAATAGATAATAACTAATAGGCGGTTTAGCAAATGCATATCCTTGTATTATTTAATATAAATTCAGCTGCGGTAACAGAAGTCTCTCTCTCTATAAGATTCACATGTATGAGTAAAAACACATTAAATGTGACCCGCCACCACGAAATCAGGCATGAGTCGCGCTGAGCCGTTCAGAGCTACAGCCAAATTTAGGCTGGAAGGTGATTTGTTATTTGTGTTTACACCTTATCAAAAAACAGTACCGTAACACCTCTATGTTCAGTTCCTGTGGTCATTACATTGAAATCCAATCAATAAAGGTGTTTATTGGGTCAATTATTTAAGTGGTGACAAAAGTTTAAGGATTGCGGAGCAAAGACAAAGACGACTTCCACCTCTTTTCGCCGAACAAAACTATCTCCGTTCCGTGCGTAAACATCCAAGTGTTCGGTACGAGGTAAAAGCTTATATTGAATGCTCTTGTCCAATGGCGTAAGCCAAATGATTATAATACGTTGCAATTCTGTCCTATTATTACAATATATAGAACTTCTGTCACATGTCCATCAGAGTGTCCTTTAACATCTGTGAGTATTTTTTGTCAATCGGATACAAATTATTATGCATTGCTAAGGACTTCCTACCCCAAAACAATCCAAAACTTTAACGGACAATATCTAAAAAATATGCAAATTGCATAATAGGTCCAACTGTGGATATTAAAATGACCATAACTTTGGTTATGGTCATTTTAACTTATGATAGAAACATAATTTTTTCACCATCTTAAACCTTAGTTTCCACTCTACCAATCTACACAGATAACTCAGTTTTGATTTCCAGACACTTATGCCTGGTTTCGTGGTGGTGGGTCACAAATGTCTTAATGGGTCTGATTGTGTTGAATATGATCAAATGATCAAAAATGATAAAGCAAAAACTAAATGTTGGAAAACAGTAAGGCTTGAAGATAAGATGGGTAAATGGAAAAATATAATAATAATAAAATAATAATAATAAGATGACTTTGAGTTGAACATTAGAATAAACAGTTCAAAACTTTGTTTAAAACTATGTCTAATGCAGAGAGTTTGTTTTTTCTCAGACACAGGAAAATGCATCTAGTGCGTCACCTTATCTCCAAAAACCCCCTCCCCTTTCTGTCTAAAGCTCACAGCTCTGACGTGTCTTCCAGCTCCAGCCCAATTCCTTCCTGAAAGATGGAAGACCACACCTACCACCTGTCCATCACAGCAAAGGGCACTGCAAACGCTCTCCCTCCCCCTCTGTAGCATTGAAACCGAAGATAAAGGCAGCTGGGGTTAGAATGTGACTGATTACAAATGTGTGAAAGACTGTTATATGTGAATGTCCACCAGACTGTGAAGATAAAAACATGGAAGGCCTCTCATGTCTCATGGTGGAAAACTCTGGTTGGGACGGTCCAAGTCTGATGCATCAACACAACAAAACGTCAAGACAAAGGAAATCAATGGCAGAAGGAGCAGAGAAATGGACAGAGAAAATGAAACACAGGAAGTGACCACTGGCAGCAACAGCCTGGAGCTGCAGATGTTGATTCCTGAACCAACTAGACTGTGAGGCACCTGCAGCCACACCCCTCCCCCTCCCCTTTTGGAGCAGAGGCTTACACATGCTTACTAACATATCTTATGTATTGCAACCGCACATCCGCTGTCTGTATCGACATCACACACCTTCGCCAAAGACACACTAGTATGTTTTACAGCTGCTAAAGACTTCTGTAGTTTAATGACACAGGTTCTTCATGACAGATTCAGGAACTGTGTATTTGGTTTTATCAAAAGTAGCAGGGGTAATCTCAGACAGACTATAAGGGGGGAAAAAACAATTATTTTAAAATAGAAAGGATGTTAGGCAATGAGCAATGGGTTAATGTTTGATACTTTTACTTTTATTTTGGTTTCAAACAGCATGTCATACCTTTTAAATCTCCTGGCCAGAGATTTAATGGTTACCCTCAGAATAGAATAAGAATAGAATGTCTTTATGATAAAGAATAGGATGCCTTTGTTATAAGGAATAGAATGCCTTTATTATAATGCTGATACATGATGAATGTCTAAATCTCCATGCATGCATTAAAATCTGAATGTCAGCTGGACACACATACAGAAGTGTTGTCAGAAAAGGGGAAAAGAGACACAATCTTAGATTATATGTCACTAAACTGCATTACATTGCACCCAATGTTTGTTTTGACTCAGATTCCGAATAGAAGGGAGATGGTTGACTTCCAAGGGTCCAACCAACCCACCTTATATGGTCTGATATTAGATTTACCACATGGTTAATTATCTATAATTTATGGAAAAGTGGGTCCATGGGTTTTGCTGGACAATCAATGTTGTCAATGTCTAATGGGTAACTTATGACCATGGGGGACAACACCCATGTAATCTGGGCTAATTACATGGTTGCTAATTATTTATTTAGTATTAATGGTTAGATTAAACCAAAATGACTTTTCTGGGAATCATGATAAGGGTTGGAAAAAAGTACTAATTAAATTATACCTCAAACAAAGAAGTGGAGAAAGAGAGAGAAATAAAAAACAGCCTCAGTTATGACTGTAAAGTGATTTTTCTAGAGTACAACCAGTTGATTTGGTCAGTAGAAGTTTATCAGTGTCATGCCTCAGATCCTTCTGTTACACACACATAATCCAACATGTTTGATTTTAATCTTAAACTGGTCTGAGCTGTACATAAATACAATATAGATCTGATTTACAGAAAACAGGATCTATCATCTAGTCCACGGTGCAACTAAAACCTGATCATGGCTCAGTTGATGATATGGCAGTAGGTTTTAACTCTGTTTAACCAGTTATTTTCTATAGAGGAAAAGGAGACCCCCTGGAAATTATCATATGGTATTGTTTTTTGTTTGTTTGTTTGTTTTAAGAGCTCTGTTGTGTTGTGCCATGGCTGTATGTGTGAAGGCTGTCACACACAACAACAGCGGCAGCAAAGTCAGTGTGTCAATTTAAAACTAAGGTGAAAGAAGGAGATAAAGTACAGCCTGGAGGTGGTCAATTTAGACAACACAAGTACAGGATGTGTTATCTGTAAAACATGTGAAGCCTTTTATGTATTTAAAAGTTATAAAACAGGCACGTCTAACATGGTTTATCAGAGCTGG
The DNA here is from genome assembly GCA_020466265.1 of Siphamia tubifer. Taxonomy (NCBI): domain Eukaryota; kingdom Metazoa; phylum Chordata; class Actinopteri; order Kurtiformes; family Apogonidae; genus Siphamia; species Siphamia tubifer. Next base: position 11,480,672 of record CM035805.1, read on the forward strand.
ACTAAACCAAAAGCATCTCTAAGCAGCACCTTAACAAGTTTCATCCATCGTGACCCCAAGAGAGTGCCACAAGAGATAAAAATCTAAGTTAATCGATGCATGTGTGGACTGTGCTGTCGTGATATGTACGTGATATATTTAAGCATTTGGCAGATGCTTTTGTCCAAAATGACTTATAAGGGAAAGTGAGCAACCATGCTGCCTGACCAATAAAATACAAGAATTAATAGAAAAAAACAATAATTAAAAAACAGATGTGCAAGTAAAAGCAGGTTAAAAAAACTGGTTTATTTAACAGGGACAGTAACACATTAATGAACATTTCTGTAAATGTGTCAGTATTAGCATAAAAAACGTAGTTTTCAACCGTTGTCCCCAGGCCAGATGTAATATGCCAGCATCCATAAAATAAAATCCCCCCCAAAAAAAGATAAGGTTTTACCCGCTCGTGTTCACGTTGTGCAGTGGGTGGAGATAATTTTGGTTAAGTTAAGAGATTTTCTTTCAACAAATGCTCCAGTTTACTTCCAAGATATAGACTACCATGTCTTCATTGGACCTAAAAAGTAATCGGTGGATGGTGGACGGGTTCGGTTCTGAAAACTGGGTAACGGGCTATCCATCCATCCATCCATCCACACACATATATGCACACACCGGAATGGTGGAGGGGGGTAAACAACCATGTGTGGATGAAATTGTGGGCACGTGGATGTGTGTGAGTGTATGCATGTGGGAATGTGGGTATGAATCTGTGAACATGGGAGTAGTGGATGGAGCCGGGGTCCTGGGGGTCAGTGGCATTGAGGGGTGTGCTGCCGTGTGGTGGGGGGTTGTCTGGGTCAGCCCTACTCGGTGGGACGGGTGCCTCCTGGGCCTGAGAGAGGCTCTGGGGGTTCAACAAGGCCCCAGGCAGCTGGCTCCCAGTGGGGGCCCTCCCTTGGCAGGCTCTTGGTCCTTGGAGGGGGTGTGGCTGTGGTTGCATGACTGTTTCATCTCTGAGGTCACCCCAGTATGTCTGCCTTGGTCATCACCTCATTTCCTTCCTTCAAATATTTTTCTTACTCATTTCTTTACTCTGGTGCTTTACCCTATTACTCCAGTAGTCAATCTAGTACAGTCAGTCTTGTACAGACAGTCTAGTACAATCACTCTAGTACAGTTAGGCTAGAGCAAACACTCCTATACAGTCTATTAGGGATCCAATGTGGACTGATCAATATTAGGTCTATTTCTTCCAAATCTCTGTTAATAAACGATCTAATTAGTGATTACAAAATTGATATTTTAGCTCTGACTGAAACCTGGCTGCAGCAGGATGAATATGTCGCATTAAATGAATCCACGCCACCAACTCATGTGAACTATCACACAGCCAGAACCAGTGGCCGTGGTGGAGGAGTGGCAATAATATCCCACTCCAGTTTAGGTCTTAGCCCTAAAATTAATCATAAAACTAATCCCACTTACCATTCCTTTGAAAGTCTAGTTTCATCCATTACTTTCCCCAACTGCAGAAACCAAAAACCAGTCCTTTTTGTCATAGTCTACCGCCCTCCTGGCCCTTATTCACAGTTTTTATTAGAAGTCTCTGACTTTCTATCCAGTGTAGTGTTGAACTGGGATAGGATTATAATAGTTGGTGATTTTAACATACATGTCGATAACAGCGCTGACTCTCTTAGTAATGCATTTAGTGACCTACTAGACGGATTAGGCTTTATCCAAAATGTTAATAAACCAACCCACATTCACAGACATACTCTCGATCTGATCTTAACACTTGGTGTTGAAATTAATGACCTCGTCGTTTTTCCCCATAATCCCATACTCTCAGATCACTTTTTGATGACCTTCCAGGTTTTGTTTGAGGATATTTCTACCTCAGTGATTAAAACGCAAATGAAAAGGATACTATGTGACTGTGCTGTCTCAAAGTATAAAGAGTTAATTCAGTCACTATTTGTGCCTGTGTCATGTGATTATGTAAAGGACACATTTAGTCCCAGTATAAGTGATGAGTTAGTCGATAGTACCATGCTCACACTACAAACTACGTCAGATATAGTTGCCCCCCTTAAGTTAAAAACTACTAAGATTAGATTAACCTCCCCATGGTACAACGCTGACACTCGCTCCATTAAACAAGCAACACGTAAATTAGAGAGGCAATGGAGGCGATCCAACTCAGAAGATTCTCTCAATGCCTGGAAAAATAGCTTAATAAAGTATAAGCAAGCTTTGCGTACAGCCAAAACTAGATATTACTCATCCATAATAGAAGAAAACAAGAATAACCCTAGATTCCTGTTCAATACTGTAGCCAAACTGACAAACAGCCACACCTCCGTGGAACCAGTTATTCCATCCACGCTCCATCCTGATGATTTCCTGCAGTTCTTTAACAATAAAATATCAACTATTAGAGAGAAAATAGACACATTTCTCCCAAATATTAGATCAGAAAAAGTAGCGCTTTCAAAACTAGGCCTTTTTATAAATCCCTCTGTAACACTAAATAATTTCACCACTGTAGACCAAACAGATGTCATATCTATTATCATCTTTAAAGAGATTCTGCCCCTAATTATTAGCACTGTCCTAAATATAATTAACACTTCATTAATTACTGGATATGTGCCACAGTCATTTAAATATGCTGTTATTAAACCAATTCTGAAAAAGCCTACCCTAGATCCTGACATTTTAGCCAATTATAGGCCTATATCCAATTTGCCCTTCCTGTCAAAGGTTTTAGAACGAGTAATAGTTAAACAGCTGTGCCAATTCCTGCAAGATAATAGTTTATTTGAACAGTTTCAGTCTGGCTTTCGTGCCCATCATAGCACTGAAACGGCGTTAGTTAAAGTTACTAATGACTTATTATTAGCCGCTGACATCGGATTAATATCGGTCCTGGTGTTATTAGACCTTAGTGCAGCCTTTGACACCATTGACCACAGTATCTTAGTGCACAGATTAGAATATGATATAGGCATTAGAGGAGCAGCCCTCTGCTGGTTTAAATCATATTTATCTAATCGCTACCAATTTGTTCACATCAACAAACAATCATCGCAGTCCTCCAGAGTTAATTATGGCGTTCCTCAAGGGTCAGTCCTTGGGCCTATTTTGTTTACACTATATATGCTCCCTTTAGGTAACATCATTACAAATCATGGCATTAATTTTCATTGTTACGCGGATGACACACACTTTATCTATTTGCCTGGTCTGATCAGGTTTAATCGATAAATATAGCTAAGTACTTGTGTACAAGACATAAAAATTTGGATGAGTGCCAATTATCTTTTACTGAACCCTGAAAAAACTGAAGTCGTTATAATTGGTCCTAAAGATGCGAGAGACTCCCTAACTGACCAGATAGTTACTCTGGACAACTTAAGTGTAACACCCAGTGCCACAGTTAAAAATTTAGGAGTTTTATTTGATCCAGATCTTTCATTCAAAATGCATATCAAACAAACTTGCAGAACAGCCTTCTTTCACCTGCGCAACATAGCCAAAATTAGGAATATTCTGTCTAAAACGACTGCAGAAAAATTAATTCATGCACTTGTTACATCACGATTAGATTATTGTAACTCCTTACTTGTAGCATGTCCTAAATATTCCCTAAAAAGCTTGCAACTGGTTCAAAATGCAGCAGCAAGATTATTAACAGGATCAAATAGAAGAGAACACATCACGCCTGTGCTCCAAACCCTTCACTGGCTACCAGTTGAGTCTAGAATTAAATTTAAAATCCTCCTCCTTACATATAAAACCATTAATGGTATGGGCCCCTCTTATCTTAAAGATGATCTGGTTCCGTACCAACCCAATAGAACCCTTCGTTCTCAGAATGCAGGTTTACTGAAAGTTCCTAGGGTTTCTAAAAGTACAGTAGGAGCTAGAGCCTTTAGTTATCAGGCCCCTGTCTTATGGAATCAGCTTCCCTTTAATATTAAAAACGCCGAAACAGTCTCTACATTTAAAATTAGGCTTAAAACATTCCTGTTTGAGAAAGCCTATGGTCAGGTTAGTTAAAAATTATGTGACTCATACATCATGTATACATGATGTATGAGTCACAGTTCAGTCTAGGCTGCCCTAGGAGTTAGAATGCTGGGGGAAGTACAGACACTGAGTTCTTTCTTCTCTTTCTCTTCCTCACATCTGTTTCTGTAATTTTTATAACATATCTTTCTTACCAAGTCTGTTCATGACTAGTCACCTGGTGTCCCCTTTCCCCCCTCCCCCCCTCGGGGGAGTGGTGGCTCTCCTGACAGTGCCTGCACGGGAGCCATGGACGACAGGATCTGGAGTATCTCGCCTGTGCTGACCTGTGACCCCGGACCACCGCCCCTGCCTGTCTGGACCAGCCCCCCTTCCTGCATTTATACATGGACGTTCATCTATAGCCTGTCCGTCTATGGGAGTGGATCTCTCCTTCAATGTGGTTCTCCTCAAGATTTCTTCTTTTTCCCACTGGGTTTGGAAGTTTTTTCTTGCCGAGAAGGAGGGTCTAAGGACAGGGGATGCCTGGGACTTTTCATGTATTTCTGTAGTTGATTATGTTTTTGTAAAGCCCTCTGAGACGACTTTGTTGTGATTTAGGGCTTTATAAATAAAATTGAATTGAATTGAATTGAATTAACGACACTCTCATACAGTCAGTTTAGTACAGACACTCTAGTACAGTTAGTCTAGTACAGACACTTTAATACAGTCAGTCTAGACTGTCAGATAAATATGAACAGCTGTTATTGTGTGATTTTGTTGTTTGTATTGTCTGGCCTCTTTGTTCCATTCTGATTGTATTTTTGTGTATGTATGTGGGTTTTTCCTGAAAAACATGAAAAAATAAATAAATTAGACCTATTATCTAATTTAGTTTTTTTCATGTTTATATCATTATTAATAATTACTTTCTTCCTTCTTCTGCATTTTCTTCTTCTTCTTCTTCTTCCAGGAGGAGGGTGTGTTGAGGAGAGGGAGTGAGATTGTTCGCTTTTTCTCTCTTTTTCATTCTTTATTCTTTACATGGTGATAGTGGTGCTGGGATAAAGTGTTTATTGTTAATTTAGTGGTGTTATCTTTAGTGAACGGGTGGTGGTTTTTACACTTTTGCAGACCAAACCTGGTCTGCGGGGTGGACACGCCGCACCCTGTCATGGTGTCCAGTCCTCTCACTTCGCTGTCACAGCATCAGGGTCGGTGCTGGGTCTGTGTGCAGCGCGGAGGACGTCACTTTAGCTGTGGGGGACATTATTGGTTATGGATCAATAAAATCCGCCGCTCGCATGAAGAGGGCCGTGATCCTGTTTTTGCAGCGAGTTGACCAGGTGAATCGGCTGGTGGAGGCGGGGCTCACCATTAACGCCCTCTCGTTCAGCCCGCAACACGGGTCATTCTTTTAAACGTGCCCCCCTTCGTAAGTGATGATTTCCTGGTCGACCAGTTGTCTAAGCATGGTAGGGTGATTTCCCCCATCAAGAAAATCCTGTCTGGGTGCTAGTCACCTCTACTGAGACACATTGTGTCATACCGAAGACAGCTGTTTATGATCCTGAACAACAGGAGGGAGGAGTTCAAGGTTTACGATAAGTCGAAAATTTGAGTAAAAAGATTAAACATGGCACTACATTTCCCAAACATACTAGGTTTTTATCATTCAGCCAGACACATAAAAAACAAAGCAACATCAGAACTCACCACACAAGGAATATACAGATTAAACAAACATTTAGTCAAAGTGAGAAAACAACTTAATGGCAGTTTGTGTGCTCCTTTTAGGGTCCGTAGAGGCATCTGGCAGGGAAGCACCCTGTCCAGAATGCTCTAAGCACTCTCCCTGGAGCCACTCCTCTGTAAGATACGCACTAGCATTGATGACCTGAATTTACCTGGTTTTATCCGCATATGCAGATGATGTCATTGTTTTTCTTAAAGACGACATTTTAAAACTTTTAACCAATTTATTTAACCATCTGTCATCAGCAAAGGTAAACTGGTCGAAAAGCGAGGCCCTAGCTGTTGGCAGATGGTGTGGTGGCCCCCCAGTTCTTCCCCAGGGACTCCCATGGAAAAAATGGTAAATGGACTGCATTTATATAGCGCTTTTCCACCTTCATGGTGCTCAAAGCGCTTTACATTAGCCTCTCATTCACCCATTCACACACACACTCATACACCAGTAGGTTTCTAAGGTCTACGATAAGTCCTACTGGGGGCCTAAGTCAGGGTTCAGTGTCTTGCCCAAGGACACTTCGACATGTGGACAGCCAGAGCCGGGACGCGAACTGCCAACCTCTCAGTCATTGGGCGACCCACTCTACCAACTGAACCGCAGCCGCCCAGGGATGGCCTAAAGTACCTGGGAGTTTTTCTGGGGAAGAACAACAAAAAGAACTGGGAGGACGTCACAGAAAAAATAGAAAACAATAAATGGAAATGGCTACTCCCTCAGATGTCATATCGATGTAGAGTACTAGTGCTCAACAATTTAGTTGCATCCCTCCTGTGGCACCCGCCTCGCTACCATGGACCCCCCTGCAGGTTTGCTAGAAAAAAATCCAAGCAATGCTTGTACACTTTTTCTGGGGGGTCGGCATTGGGTGCCACATGGGGTGTTGTTTTTATCAAAAGAGGAGGGGGGCCAGGGCCTTATCCACCTAGGCAATAGAACAGCAGTTTATAGATTACAGTTTTTTAAAAAGTTTTTAACAGGGCAGGCAGATCTTGTGTGGCGAGAGGCGGCCAGCTGTATCTTCAGATGTGTGAGTGACCTGGGGGTGGACACAGCCCTGTTTTTAATGAATTCCAAATTATAAAATTTTAACGGGGTTCTTCTTTTTTATCTAAGTGTTTTCAAGTCCTGGGACCTTTTTAAAAGCAGTCCAAGCAAAAGCTCTGACTCTCTGTTCTGGTTACTTCAGGTGGACATGGCGGGTCCAGAGCTGTCGGATGCCCGGGCTGTGGGTTCTCTGCCCGGGCTGTGGCTGTGGGTTCTCTCTGCTCCTCCTGCCAGTAGCATATGCTTGTCTCAAAGATTAAGCCATGCAAGTCTAAGTACACATGGCCGGTACAGTGAAACTGCGAATGGCCACCAGGGCCATTCGCAGCTGTGGAGGCAGAGACTCTCGGGGAGAGAGAGGGGTGTCCTCATGGACTTTGCCAGAGGGACTGAACCCGACCAAGGAGACCCCTTCCCAGAACTGAACATCCATCCCGACCTCGGAGACCATGGCGGACCTCTCCTCGAGAGTCTGAAGAACATCGACCTCCGCACTACAGAAAAGAAGCAACTGTACAGGAGCTGTGTCAAGGCCATAAATAAAGACAGACTGTGTGACAGAGCTCCCACTGTGTGGACCAGTAAACTGGGAGATCACTAGCTGCAGTGGAGAGCTCTGTACAAACCTTCCCTAAAGAAGAGGACAGCCGACCTCCAGTGGAGAATATTACACGGAGCCTTCGCCTCAAACGCTTTCATCTCCCACGTCGAGCCTGCTATGTGAGACCAGTGCCCGTTTTGTAATTTTAGAGAAACAGTGTTTCATGTTGATGCAAGATGGCGCCTCTGACTGGCAGTGCCTCGGCTTGGCTCCTGTGTAAACTTTTCACGCTAATTTTTTCTATATATGTGATCATGTCAGCCCGATTGAGTTATGGATGTGTCTTGGCCTTACAAACTTATGATCGGGTCTCACTGTTTCGTATCAAAGAGACCATGGAGGGCCTGTTTGATATACAGGACTGGTACAAACAGGCGTTCCCTCCCCCCCTTATCTTTTGACTCAAACTCACTGGAATATTTGTTACTATTCCGGGTGTCGGGAAGGGTCCGCAGGAAATCGAGGAAGAGGAGAGGATCGTGGGCCGGTGTCCAGGTGGGGCGTAGGTGTGTGGCTGCTCGCCTGGGCTCGGCCACTGCACGCCGCGGAGGATGCATTCGGTATCTGCGCCACATCTTGCTCCTCGACGTGTGTGACAGCGTATCGACGTCGCCGTTTGCTCAGGCTACTGGTGTCCTGGACCCCGTACAGCGCTGGTGTTTTGGTCATGGACGTTCGTCGGAGCACTACACTTCCGTGTTTCCACCAGCACAGACCAGCCGGCGCCCACGTGACCGCTGCCTTCGTCCAATCGCACTGCGCATACTACCTCCGTGATACCTTCCACAATTCACCTTGGTCTATTAAATGCTTGTTCAATTGGCAATAAATCCTTTTCCTTTAACGATCTCATCGCAAGGGAGAACATTGATATAATGTGTGTCACAGAGACTTGGCAGAAAGAAGAGGAGCTTATTCGTTTAAACGACCTCTGCCCTGTTGGTTTTGCTGCTCACGGGAAGCCCGGCCCCCATCGAGGTGGAGGAGGGCTGGCATTTGTCCATAAGGAGGATTATGTTTGTAAAGTGATTCCTTCCCAGGAATACACTTCTTTTGAATCACAGATGGTCAATTTGGGCACCTTGCATCCGTTGTACTGTGTTGTGGTCTACCGTCCTCCTGCTGCCTTTTTAAAGGATTTCAGTGACTTTTTATCCTCTATCATAAAACTGGAATCTCTTTAATCCTTGGAGATTTTAACCTTCATGTTGACGACACCTCTTCTTGCTATGCAATGGAACTTTTAACATCGACTGAATCTTTCAACCTTGTGCAACATGTTTCTAAACCAACTCACCGAAAGGGCCACATTTTAGATCTAGTTTTTACATTTGGCCTGGACATCTTAAACGTGTCTGTGAATGACGTCAACATGAGTGATCATTATCTTGTTTCATGTGATCTGCATTTTAGTTCTGAGCCCAAACCTTTACCAGTTAGGTCCCAGAGGTGTATTATTACTTCTAATACTGCAGAAAGGTTCTCTGTTTTGTTTGACCCTCTTCTTTTAATGAATTGTTTGGATATAGATGATCTTATTCAGTGTTTTGATGACCACTGTGTAATGATTTTGGATAAAGTGGCCCCTCTTAAAGCCAACCTGACTACACAGAAAAAAGCATGCCTTTGGATTAACGAGCACATTTTAAGTTTTAAGAGACTGTGTCGAAAGACTGAGCGCCTATGGAAATCCACTAACCTGGAGGTACACCGGCTTCACCTCAGGGATCTTATATCGTCATACAATGAAATGGTCAAATGCACCAGGTCTGACTACATTCGTCAACTGGTCGCAGTAAATAAGAAAAACCAAAGAATTGATTGTGTCAAACAGCACTCTAGGGTTTGCCCTGCTGCTCCTGTAACTCCTGTTTTTACTGAAGCAGATAGCCACACCTTCTTGAAGTTTTTCACTGATAAAATCAAGAAGCTCAAGGATAATATGCCCCCCCTCAGTGTAGTTCCTCCATTGTCATTGAGCCTGTCTCCAGTATGTGGTTCACTTTTGAGTCTGTGACTCTTACTGATGTTTTGGCACTGGTAACCAAGATGCAACATTCATCTTGCTCCTCTGATGTCCTCCCCTGTAGACTGTTCTTGGAGGTACTGGAGGTAGTCGGTCCCTGGGTTACCGAAATGATTAACCTCTCTTTGTCATCAGGTGTGTTTCCAAATGCCTTCAAGCACGCCATTGTGGAGCCATTGCTGAAAAAAGCAGGTTTAGATCCGGCAGACCAAAATAGTTTTAGGCCTACCATTTCTGTCAAAGATCCTTGAGAAAGTGGTCTGCAACCAGCTGTCATCTCACCTTGACCAACATAATGTCCTTGACAAGTTTCAATCTGGCTTCTGTAAACACCTGAAACTTCTGAAAGTGTCCAGTGACATAATGATGTCTGCCAATTTGGGTAGATGCACCGTGCTTGTTCTCCTGGATCTGTCCTCAGCTTTTGACACTGTTAACCATCAGGTCCTGTTAGGTAGACTGAGGGATCATGTGGGACTGTCGGGGTGGTTCTCCAGTGGTTCACCTAATATTTGTCTGGACGTAGATTTGTGTGTTAGTAAACCAGTCAAAATCAGAATCCGTAGAACTTTTGTGTGGGGTGCCACAAGGCTCTGTCCTGGGCCCGATTTTATTTCTATTGTACTTGATCCCCCTGGGGAAGATCATCCAAAGGTTCAGGGATGTTTCTTATCACCTGTATGCTGATGACATCCAGCTCTATTTTTCTTTTAAGCCGGCCAAGATAAAGAAGCTCGACTCCTTTTTCCATTCTTTGGCAGAAATAAAACAATGGCTCAGTGAAAATTATCCTCAGCTCAATGCAGACAAAACTGAAACACTTATTATCGCCCCTGATGTCTCAATTCCAGGGATCAAACAGTACCTTGGTGACTTAGGGCAGTCTGCTAAATCAAATCTAAGGAATTTGGGTGTTTTCCGTGATAAAGAGATGTCCCTAGTGCAACACTGTAAGCAGCTGACAAGAAACTGCTTCTTCCAATTAAGAAAAATATCTAAAGTTAGAAATATGGTCTCACGTAATGATCTAGAGCTCATCATCCATGCTTTTGTATTGTCACGTTTAGGGGATTGTAACAGTTTGTTTTCTTGTCTTAACAAGAAGGAGCTTTCGAGGCTGCAACTTGAATTTTGACCTGCACCAACAGGATGACTCACATATCTCCTATTTTAAAGGAGCTGCATTGGCTGCTGGTCTCCTACAGAATCAATTTTAAGATTTTGGTTGTAATCTTTCGGGCCTTGCATGGTGAAGCTCATTCCTATATTGGTGATCTGCTCCAGCCTTACTCCCCTGCGAGGGCTCTAAGGTCTATGGATCAGAATCTGTTAAAGGTGCCACGCACTCGGTTCCAGACCAGAGGAGCCCGATCATTCCAGGCCGTTGCTCCCAGGCTTTGGAATGATCTCCCGCTCTCTCTTCGCTCAGCTGCGTCTGTTGGCGTTTTTAAAACAAATCTTAAAACTTTTTTGTTTGGTCAAGCATTTGCTTAGTTTATTAGGCTGTTGATCTCAATTTTAGTGTTGACTATTTATGTGTATTTAATTGTTGTATTTTATTCATGTTGTGCAGCACTTTGTGGCTCTGTCTGTGAAAAGTGCTATATAAATAAAATTTACTTACTTACTACTTACATGTTTGACTGTCAGGTCTCTTCACTCTTTTAGCCGATGTTTTTAAACTGTCCAATGAGTTTTTTAGCATTCCAATATTTATTAATGGGGTCAAATATAGGAAAACAAAAAAAGGAAAAACTCAGTTGCTAAATTTTAGCATTGGGGAAGCGAAGCTGGCAATTTTAAGATATATAATAAGATAGAGGGGAGGACAGGGACAGAACAAGCCCCAGTCTGGCGCTGTAACATCAAATGCAGACTGAGGCTGGAATTCACTTTTTTTTAAAATAACCAATGATTTGAACAGTTTTAAGAACATTTGGGCTTTTAATAAGACATTATGCACTGTACAAGATAACATGCTTGTTTTTACAGATTGCCTCTCTGGCTGAACATGTTTACCATCTTTTTTTTTTATTATTATTGTATTTTTAATTCTATTTTTACAATCACATAACACCATTTATTTATTGTATATGTGAATAACTAAACATGTGAATAAATGTGGTTGTAAAAATAAAAAACTATTATTATTTTTTATTTTATTTTTTATTTTTTTGGAGCTTTTGTGTGTCCCCCCCTCCCATCTTTCACCCCAGCATTTAATTGTGGTTTAATTAGAAACAATAAAAAAACAATGCCTCAATGATGAGATGGAATAGTCTTTTACAGTGAGAGGCAAAAAAAGAGTACAGAGGTAAAAACTGCAATGGCAGGGCTTTCCTTAGAAATTCTGTGCGATGAGCCATGCTGGAATGTGCCACATGTCACAGTCAGTACTAACGCTATGATGACATCATAGCGATAGTGCGGCAAATTTCTTCATCTGCTTAGAGGCGTTGGTAAGCACATTTATTGTGTGTTGTCTTGTCTGAACTTTTATGTCAGCCACTAAGGAATGACCATGGTGTAGTATTATGGGCAGGGGTGGGTGATATATTGAATATACTCTATATATTTTGTCTTGTTCCACGTGAAATGTATAAAATTACAATATCGCAACCATCCAGTACAAATTGTCATGTAAATGTTTCGGTATGTAATTCCCTTTCTTTCATTCTCTCTTGGTGCTCTCGTATCAAGCAGCGCACTCCACCGACTAGCCAGAAAATCTCCCTGCGTACATGTGTGTTTTTGCATCAGGAGAGGAGGGAGAAGAGCATGGAAAGGGTGAATGTAAATGAAGCGAGTTCACAAGTTAAGAGTATGAAAAGTTAATTGAAGATGGAGATGGACAACTTTGTTTTCCAAAGAAACACATCATCTGGCAGTGGTTCGGGTTTCACTAGGAAGACGTTGAACAAAATAGTCATCTGCAAAATATGCCGCAAAATCGTTGCCACTAAAGGTAGCAGTACCATGTATTTATTTCACTAGCTGAAATGCCATCCACTACAAAACAAAGAATGCCTCAAACTCTGCATGTCCACCTCTCCTCTTACAACACATAAAACCTCAAAGAAACCAGCACTGAAGCAAATGACTCTGGCTTCTTCATTTGGGAATTCAGTCGCATATGACAAAAAAAGTCCAAATTGGAAATAGATCACGGCCACTGTGACAAAATACATCGCCAAAGACTTGGCCCCTGTTAGTGCTGTGGAAAAGCCAGGATTCAAAAATCTCATTCAGACGCTTGACCCAAAGTATGATTTGCATGGTCGCAATTTCTTTACAGAAAAAGCGGTACCAGAGTTGTATATTTCAGCTAACAAACGTGACCTACTTCCCCACAATTACGGATCTCTGGTCCAGCAGCTCCTGTGAGAGTTGTCTCAGCTTAACAGTACATTACATTGACAACTGGGAGTTGAAAAGTTTGTGCCTTCAAACAAGCTTTTTTCCTGATTATCATACAGGAGAGCTCATTGCTATATATATATACATATATATATATATATATATATATATATATATATATATATATATATATATATATATATATATATATATATATATATATATATCATCCAATGACCGAAGGGTTGGTGGTTCGCATCCCGGCTCTGGCTGTCCACATGTTGAAGTGTCCTTGGGCAAGACACTGAGCACTGACTTAGGCTCCCAGTAGGACTGACAGAACCTTAGAAACCTACTGGTGTATGGGTGAATGTAAGGCTAATGTAAAGCGCTTTGAGCACCATGAAGGTGGAAAAGCACTATATAAGTGCAGTTCATTTTCCACATTTTGGATTACCTGAGGGAGAAATTTGCTGACCCTGCCACTGATTCCTTGCATTGGCATTGTTAGTGGATCCCAGATTCAAGACAAAACACATTACTGCAGAAACGGTGGAAGAAACCAAGCACAGAGCCATATTGGAGATGGCAGGGTCAGCTGCTTTACAGCCTCATGAAGCACCAACAGTCTCAGGACCAGAGCCGCAAAAAAAGAAAACCCTTGGAAGTTTCTTCAAGGGGTGGGGCAAGGACCAAGGGGCAGGGCTAAGAAGTGAATTGGGATTGGTCCTAAACAAGTGCCTGAGCCACATCAGCTGGCCCATAAATGTTGAAAGAGGTAGAATCCACACATCCTATCCCTTAGTGTTGTGACAAATGCATGTAGTTGGCTGCCATATTGGAGCAATACTTGTCAGCCTGGTTACGTATATGAATATAATAATATTAAATGGAATATTAAATGGAAGCTGATTTCATAAGACAGGAGCCTGATAACTAAAGGCTCTAGCTCCTACTGTACTTTTAGAAATTCTGGGAACTTTCAATAAACCTGCATTCTGAGAACGAAGGGATCTATTGGGCTGGTACAGAACCAGATCATCTTTAAGATAAGACGGGCCCATACCATTAATGGTTTTATATGTAAGAAGGAGGATTTTAAATTTAATTCTAAACTCAAGTGGTAGCCAGTGAAGTGTTTGGAACACAGGGGTGATGTGTTCTCTTCTGTTTGATCCTGTTAATAATCTTGCTGCTTACATTTTGAAAGCTTTTTTAAGGAATATTTAGGACACGCTACAAGTAAGGAGTTACAATAATCAATACAATAATAATAATACAATAATAGTCTTTATGTCTTGGACACATGTACTTAGTTTATCTATTTGCCTGGTCTGATCAGGTTTAATTGTATAGTAAGTATAGCTGTCTGTCATCCGCATAACAATGAAAATTAATGCCATGATTTCTAATGATGTTGCCTAAAGGGAGCATATATAATGTAAACAAAATAGGCCCAAGGACTGACCCTTGGGGCACGCCATAACCTACTCTGGAGAACGGCGGTGATGGTTCAATAACATTAACAAATTGGTAGCGATTAGATAAATGTGACCCACCACCACGAAACCAGGCATAAGTGTCTGGAAATCAAAACTGAGTTATCTGTGTATCTTGGTAGAGTGGAAACTAAGGTTTAAGATGGTGAAAAAATTATGTTTCTATCATAAGTAGAACCAAAGTTATGGTCATTTTAATATCCACAGTTGGACCTATTATGCAATTTGCATATTTTTAGATATTGTCCGTTAAAGTTTTGGACTATTTTGGGGTAGGAAGTCCTTAGCAATGCATAATAATTCGTATCCGATTGACAAAAATTATTCACATATGTTAAAGGACACTCTGATGGACATGTCACAGAAGTTTTATATATTTTAATAATAGGACAGAATTGCAACGCATTATAATCATTTGGCTTACGACATTGGACAAGAGCATTCAATATAAGCTTTTACCTCGTACCGAACACTTGGATGTTTACGCACGGAACGGAGATCAGTTTGTTCGGCGAAAAGAGGTGGAAGTCGTCTTTGTCTTTGCTCAGCAATACCTGAACTTTTGTCGCCGCTTAAATAATTGACTCAATAAACACCTTTATTGATTGGATTTCAATATAATGACCACAGGAACTGAACATAGAGGTGTTACGGTACCGTTTTTTGATAAGGTGTAAACACAAATAAGGAATAACCTTCCAGCCTAAATTTGGCTGTAGCTCTGAACGGCTCAGCGCGACTTATGCCTGGTTTCGTGGTGGTGGGTCACAAATATGATTTAAACCGGCAGAGGGCTGCTCCTCTAATACTTATATCACATTCTAATCTCTGCTCAAAGATACTGTGGTCAATGGTGTCAAAGGCTGCACTAAGGTCTAATAACACGAGGACCAATATTAATCCAATGTCAGCGGCTAATAATAAGTCATTAGTAACTTTAACTAATGCTGTTTCACTGTTATGATGGGCACGAAAGCCAGACTGAAACTGTTCAAATAAACTATTATCCTGGAGGTATTGGCACAGTTGTTTAACTATTACTCATTCTAAAACCTTACTCGACACTAAACCCCTATTCTTCCGGCTCACATTATCACCATAATTAGACTCTGCATACATGTCCAGTGTATTTTGCCAAATAAGCTTTCACAATCCAGGAGACAGACTGAAGTGTTGCACAGTGAGGTCAAACTGACCCCAGACAAGCGGTCAACCAAAATATATAATAATTACTTACTTATGAAAAGTGATTCCTTCCACCCTTAACTCAAGTGTGCGCTGGTTATTGCAGCCCAAGACACACCAAACTGGGGCAGACTGCAATTTGTCTGAACTACCTAGCACGAAAACAGTGGAAATGCCTTGAGAAGTCAACCACTCCAATATGGCTGCCATGTTGATGTATCCCGCAACCAAAGGTGCGGCATATTTCTATGTTTTCTATGTTATTTCTCTATATCTATGAGCTGGCCCTGCTGGATGTAGAAGAGCAGCAGCTCTACTTTGAGCTCCTTCCCTATCCAGATACCTGCTACTTTAAGTTTGCACTAAATGTGCAAGATCATCAGCTAACAGCAGGAGAATGTTAAAAAGATTTCATGCCTTTTTGATCTTCACCATATTGAAAACTTCAAAGGTTAATTTCATTTTAGCAACTTGTGTATCAAATTGTTCCTAGTTCTCCAGTGAAAAATGATCTGCAATTTTTAATCTCACCCGACATTGATTGGGAGAGATTATTGTAATCAGTGTGTCCACAGAGACATATCACTCAATGAATACTTGAGATATCACCATGAAATTACATGAGCATATACATATGGCTAATGTGCATCAGATGCAATGATCCATTTGAGTAAAGGTCAAGGTCGTATTTAGCAGAAACGTCAAAATCACTTTATTGGCTATAATTCAAGAATGAGTTGTCATAGAAACTTGAGATCGGCACAGAATAGGTGTGAGATTAGGCATTCTCTGAATACTTGTTGAGTTTTAATTTGTATTTTCTATCATTCCAATAGCATGTGAAGGTAAGATAACACACTTTTTCACAGGGCCGTTTTTTCCTATAGCTAAACTACCAGGGGGGCCACCAGGGGGCCCCGGAGCAGCATTTTTAGCCTCATCTGAAGACATCTCAAATGTGTTACCTTTATCTGTAGCTATCCCATGTGTTTATTATGTCACTTATATCCTTAAAATATCTAATAAAATAAATAAATCAAATGAAGTGCGATAATAAGCTGTAGCTAGTGTTTTGTAGCAATATTTATTTATTTTACCTTTATTTACCCAGGTGTGTCCCATTGAGATCATTGATCTCTTTTTTAAGGGAGACCTGTCCTATCAGTGCATGTCTTTGGTTGGTGGGAGGAAACCAGAGAAAAGCCACACAGATACTGGGAGAACATACAAACTCCACACAGAATGGTCGGGTGTTGAAATCAAATCAGAGACCTTTTTGGTGTGAGGCACAATGCTAACCACTGTACCTCCGTGCTGCCCATTATTAGCTCACATTTGTCAAACAGTTAGTGATGTAGCAAGACACCGACAGGGATGATGGGAATGATTTACCCACTTAGCATTCTTGTTAGCCAGAGTATTAAATGAAACAAACACCGTAAGACCCGTAACACCATCAAAAAGACAGTAACACCATCAAAAAGAATTGACCTCAGTGGTTGTTAATTTTTTCTTATTTAAAGTAAACATGTTTAATAAACAATAAAAATGTTTTTTATTGATGATTGAGAATTGTTATTTTCCTTCTATTAATTTTTTTTCAGCCAATGAGCCTGAGTGGCTCAATTTAAGATTTTTAATTTTAACAGCAAGTTGTTTTTTTCTCATGAAATCTATTATCAAACTAGGGGCCCCCAAACAACATCTTGCTCAAGGCCCCCACGAATCTAGAAACGGCCCTGGATTTACACTGTAACACTACGCTGTAACTGAGTGTGAAGCTTCCATTAAAAGAGTCAACTTTCAAAGGTTAAACATGTAATTCTTCTAAAGTACATTGAGCAGAGGTGGCTTCAGTGGTGGTCTAGCGACATTAGTCATTTATCAGGAGGTTTGAACGTGACACTGTGTGCACGACTCTTTCTCATTAGAAGATGATAAATGCTCAATTTCATGTTACACATTGTCTTTTGACCCTGTGTTCACTGGAGAATAATCATGAGTGCAGCTTTAATTTGGAACAAAGCCTTTGGAATTAAATGCATTGTTATGTAGTTGTTTAAAGTTTCATCTTTATGTGTCTGTGTTGGTCCCAGATTTACAGAAACACAGATGAGAAGATTTCCTCTGTCATTACACTGAGGATTTAGAGCCACGATTTAGATCCACACATTTTATAGACTGAAATATTGCCCTGCTGAAGTATGATTTACTGTGCCACCTGCCTTCTGCCCTCGTTTGTGAGCGCTGAAATTGGGGTTTAAATGACTTTCGGAGGCCAAGGAGGTCCAATAGAATCTTCTATCCTGACAAAACCTTGGTGGTTTGTGTGGTGCCAGAGCTGATCTGTGGGGCTTTACGGCATCTATGTGAACACCTGAGCAGGGCCTGACAATACAAAGACATGACTATGACCGTTTTAGCCCTGAAGAGTAAATGGTAAATGGTTTGCATTTATATAGCGCTTTTCCATCTTCATGGTGCTCAAAGCGCTTTACAGTAGCTTCACATTCACCCATCCACACACACACTCATACACCAGTAGGTTTCTAAAGTCTAAGGTCAGTCCTACTGGGGGCCTAAGTCAGGGTTCAGTGTATTGCCCAAGGACACTTCGACATGTGGACACGAACCACCAACCTCTCGATCATTGGGCGACCCACTCTACCAACTGAGCCACAGCCGCCTGGATCTGCTTCATCTGCACAGCCTCCACTTGAAAATTCAATTAAGTCACTTCCCTTCAACTTTCTTTACGGCCATATGCTGTTTTGATGACATGTGTGCTATTATATCAAGTATGGTTTTGTCAAACTTTCTTCCAAAGAAAGAGGAATAACTGTTTCCTTGCATACTTCTTCTAACCCGCGTTCAATAACGCGTGCCATTGCGCATGCCAGCACGCGTCCTGTAACGCATGATATAATAAATGGAATGCGTGCCTATGTGAACACTTTGGCCTGCCATAGTGGTCAGCATGCTGACTTTCTCTATCATATTCCACTCTTGGGATACATGCATGTAATGCTCTGCGCACGTACTGGTGAAATTGCTCTCCTATGTTTTCATAACAGTTAGAACCCACAACTGCTTCCACCTTGTCTGCTTGGTGGAAAGCACTGGAAATCACAGGCTCCCAATTAAAACCCAGTTTACTCTCCCCAATCTAGCACAACCCTGATTTTGCAAACAATAAAATAGATCTTTATTTCAGCACATGGGCAGAGAGAGGAGTCACTCACCTCCATCACCTTCTGGATGACAACACATTTAGGACATATATAAACTTATTCCAAACATTTGAAATAAGAAATGGAAATTTTCTTCAGTACCTACAGGTAAAGAAGATGATTACAAATAGAATTCCGTCGCGTCAGACTACTTCACAGCCAACGGACTTACAGCCACCTGAATTTGTTAAATATACTGTGAAAGAATAGAAATAAAAAGAATCTCTCAAAAAGGTATCATTTACTCTCAAAGACACACTCCATACACCTTCCAACTCAAAAATGGGAAAAAGACTTAACCAAACCTTTTGACTCTGATTTTTGGACCCAGATCTGTGAAAATACATCTAAAATGACTAAAAACACCAACTTACAATTGATTCAATTTAAGGTGCCCCACAGAACGCATATAACGCAATATAAACTGTATAAAATGGGCTTCTCTCGCTCAGACACATGTATGCCCAAAACATGACGGACACTTACTTTCACGCTCTGTGGCTTTGTACACCCGTCTATCAATTTTGGGTAACAATCACACAGAAAGGAGAGTTTTCAAAGAAAAATGGTCTCCATTCATTAAATCTATAAATATTAATCTATAGCCTCCGCTTGTATGTGAGCGTATGCCATTTCCCTCATAAAATTGTAATTATTATTCTGTCTGTGTGTATGGTTTGACTTCTCTCTGCTTTATTTCAGCTTATTAACCCTCTACCTTTTTAAGTAGGATGGCACCAAGGACCTCAAGGCTGTGTGCATGCACTGGGGGTGTCCCTTCCTACTGCTCTTGGGGTCGCTCTCTGGCTCCGCGAGGCCAGCATGGCTCGGGTCCCTCTGCCTGGGGGTGGTTGTTCCCGGTGTCTCTCCCTTTGAGCCCTGGACCTGCTGGGTCTGTGCGCTCTCCCAGGGCCTTGGGGGTGTTGGTGGCTGATCTCTTCTGGGGCGCTCTTGGCTGGCCCTGGGGCTTGGGGTGGGTCGGCCCTCCTCCTCCCTCCTCTCCTGCCTGGCCGCTCGTCCTCGTCCCTCTCCCTCCCCTGGTGGGAATGGGGGCCCTCCGCTGCCTGGGAGGCTGGGGTGGGGGCCGGGTGGTCTCTCTGGGAGGGTGGCTCTGGCTAATCCCCGGGCACAGTTATGTCTTTGGTAACCATGGAATGTTTGTATTTTTTATTACATGTAACACAAATATAATTTCTAACGACAGAGAATATTTTTTATGTTAAAGATCTGTGTATTGATAAACTAAAGATGTGACTTTGTTCCTAAAATAACGTTTTCTGAAGAAAATGTGTCCAAGCAAAAGGCTTTATAAGGCAATTTCACTGTGTTCTTTCAGCCATATTGGATTCTTGCAAATAAGGCAAAATACTATACACATTTTAGTTTTTCCCAGAGGTTTGGTTCATTGTTCACTAAATATGTTTTAGGCTTCACATCACTAAAGTATCTTGTTTAGAACTAATTACACAGCCAAAAATTTGTTTTCAGATGTTTTGGCTGCCATATTGGATTAATGCAAATCTGACACATTTGCCCAAGGTACATTTGGGTGCATTGTTATTATGTTGTTCTAGGGTCCCCTCTGATGTCAGATCTGAAGAAAAAAAATTATGTTGCAATTTGTGGTGGGTTAGGTGGCCAAATGACAGATGTACTACTCTGCAGCAACAGCCAGTGCCTATGGAACTGTAGCTGTCCCAGTTTGTCAAGATATTCAATCACAACGTTTTGATGTGAGGTCTGATTAGCTCTAAATGAACAAAGCAGGAATCAGAAGCATTAAGAAACAGTCAGGTGTTAACGGCCCTGCAGGAGTCAGTGTGGACATCAGACTTACATTTGTAATTATTACAAATGATCTGACAGACAATCTAATAAGTATGAAGTTCCTCAGAGGAAAGTGTTTGGATGTGTGCTTCATCACTACAGTGATTTTAATAAGACAATATCAAGCAAATGACCTGTGAAAATGAGCCGTCATTTACAGCCGCAGGCTGCCTCTTTCGCATCCAATTAGAATATTGCACTCATCTGAGAGTGGCCCGTTCATTGCATGGTGCATTTTTTCACAAATTACACTGTTTATTCAACATGTTGTGGCCAGATTTGATGTCTGGGTCAGACACTAGTGGGCGGAGTCTTCTGTTCCACACCAGGGGCCTCGTGATGGGGTCAACAATAGAGGTCTGTGGGGGACTCATTTTACCCTCCCACTTCCGCATACCCCCACAAGTTTCTGTCATGCCTCCACCTGCACCTGCATATATATATATATTTCAACCCTCTCTTGCCGGCATACGTTATGATTTGTCCCACTCCTGCCCCACTAAAATCCCACATTTTTCCCCAAGAGCTCACTCTGCTTCCATTCTAGCCTGCCAGATATTCACTGGCACGGAGGAGGTGTGCATGGGAGTGGGGATGGTGGTGATGACCACGATTTCACTTTGGCATGTCCAAAGACAGCATTCTGGATCCGCCCCTGAAGCTCACCTACCACATATCTTCCTCAGATTTGAGAAAAAAAATTGCCACTTTTCAAATACACAATTTAATCATTTTGTTGAATATATTTAATACAAATATATACTTTGTGGGACTCCAGAGAACATGCTTATACCCACCCCCTGTGACCACACCTCTCTATTTCCGCCTCCTCCCACAACAGACTGTCAAATAATGATCTGCACCACATAATTTAGTGCTACGTCTCGTGGTTCTGTCATATTCCTGTTGCAGACCTCTACTGGCAATATGGTCAAAAAATAATATCTTGATATTTTTAAAAATGTGTTTGTAAAGATTTTTGACAAACCTTGTATATGACACTGTTTGTACCAGAGGCTGCCCCAGACATTTTGACGGACAGGGTCATACAATTTCCACCATGACACATTAAAAATATAATTTGAAATGACGGATAATAATTATTTCATGTTTATTAGTATTTAATGTTCAAAAACATGTCAGTGATATGTTTGATGCTCGATGTTTGATGCTCGATGATAATCGTTATTTTTTTCCACTGCATTTATCAGTACATCACATTTACTGGATTTTTTTTTAAAAGAACTAAACAGACTCCATTGTTTTGACATTTAGGACTAGCAAAGTAGCAACTAATTCCAGCTAAAGTCAAGTAAACAAAACAAGAACTGAAAATGAGTGATTAATATTCAGACTCACCTTCAACCAGACAGGTGGACTGACAGGGAATCATGTAACAGCAGTACTGATGTAACAGAGTCCTGTACCGTCCACTTTACAAACTTGACCTGCACAACATTAGACCTGCAATCAGATCTGTGATTAAAGACAGTTTATAATTATTAACTCACATTTAAGGGCTTTATTTTTGGATAAAACACACACCATCAGTTGTGCTCAGTGTCTGTGGCTGGATATGAAGCTCCTTCGAAATAAAACTAACCGGCTGTGTGGCTATACCTGATCACACTTAAAATGAGAAATAATCACCAAAGGATAAAGTTTTCTTCGAGATATAAAACAGATTTTTAGATCTTGACATAATTCTAAAGATTTTATCAAGATAATTTTCCCTTGTTCCACGTATAGATTATTATTCTCCAGTTAAGAAAAAATAAGAACAATAAAAATAAATAATAATTTTGAATTAACTCACTCACTGCCATTGACGTATATATATGTCAACTGAAATACTAACGCTCACTGCCATCGACGTATATATACGTCAATCACGGGCAAGGGGCGGGGGACCGGTCTTGCGCAGCCTGTCACTAAAAATCAGAGTGGTTTCCAAGTGCTCCGCTATTTTACCCAGGGACAGATCCTCCTGGGCACATTGGACCCCTAAAAGGTCCAGGAACCGTGGTGTAAAACCCAGGTAATTTAACCCGATCATAATGCTCTGTTCTGGGGCAGAATAATGGAGCATGTGCCCCCCTCAACGGACAGGGTACCAGCGGTCTGAAGCGCAGCGTTTAATCCGCCCATAACGCTCTGTTCTGGGGCTGAATATAAAGGTATATTCATATATTTATATTATATAAAGGTATAAGTCCAATGTGGTTTTGTAGTACCAAGGCTCCGTAAAAATATTTCTAAGAACAGACTTTGACACATGCCAGGATTTTGCTTTTTGGTAGTTGCTAGGGCTTCCCCCATTCAAAGTCAACGGAGACACCGGCCGTAGAGTGCATTTTGTACTTTTCTGTGAGATATTTTTTCACGTATGTCCCCGTTATGAGAAACCTCTGTTTTAACTGGTGGTGCTCCAGTGCCAGTGTAATAGAGGCCAGCTTCGGAGGGTGAGTTACCCGGGCAAAGACAAAGGGACATCGGATCCCTTTAGTGGATTTTTGCCCTCCTAACCTCCAGATCGAAACGCATCTATGAAGCCCCACCTCTGAAGGGCCTCCGTTTGTCGGGCTGGTACACGTTAGGTATTCGGGAGGGGAGGCCGGGAGGACAGGGCTCCATCCTCCAGGAGGGGATGCCAGACAGGAAGACGTGCTGTCTCCCTCAGCGGCTCTCCAACGGGATCCGCAAGTGCCAGGCGGTGTCTGGGGTCCGTCCGAACCCGGCGGTGGGTTGCAGTCCTGGCAACGGTGGCCAGAGCTCACGAGATTCCGTTATAAATTACTATGTTTCTCTAATCCTGTTCACACACGGCAGTGGGCGCGGTAACAGCTCCGGCGGCGGAGCACTGGCCCAAGAAGTCAGCGCTGGTTGGTCCAGCGAACGTGTATAGCCCCAGAGGGCTCGCTGCTTGCGTGGTGCGCTCTGAGGGGGCAGTGGTTCCTTTTCCCTGGCCCCCGACCAGGTCTGTCACCCTAACCGAGGAGGCACCTTTCCCACCCCGCAGGACTGGAGGGATCACGGGGGGGTTGGGGATGCCCTCCTCGGGACCGGCGACTCTCCTGGGGGCCTTGGATCACCTCCTCCTTCCCCTCGGATCACCGCACTGCCGTTGGTGGGCTCCACGTACCCTCCACCCTCGGGGCTATCCTAGTTGATCCACCAGTATAGCAGCTGAAGATATATAAATATGTTTGTATCACTTAATTAGAATGAAGATATATAAATGTGCTTGTATTACTTAATTAATCACTTATTAATTCTACTCACAATCAAGTTTTATTGTTTGCTTAATTACTCCTTTCTTTGTATAACTATTGAATGTGCTGCCTCAAATAAGATTCTCACACATCAAAAACTAACAATGTGCTTACATGACTAACCTTGCATTCCTTTACACCTCTAAATCAGCTTGTTTATCTAACACGCCAAGGGTTTCTTCCCTAAATCACCTTTCTTATCTAACCCACCACCGGTCTGAACCGGGGGTGAAGTTCCCGTCTGGTTTTGAACAAAGTACCCAGTATACAGGTTTGAAGGACATCTCTCCCATCCTGGGTGCAGCTGTGATCCTATGGCAACGAGGGCGTACATCTTCAACTCCAGCGTGAAGAAGATGATGTCATCAAGACAACTATAAAATATTACTTCTGTGTTTCTCCTGTGTCTTTTCTCTCTGTAGCTCCACAGTTTCGTCCGGACCAGAACAGAGAAAAACCCAGATATCTGTCGCACAATTTTTCTAGATTTCTTTGTTAGGGTTAATGGTAATAAAACTTCTGAAACTTTATTTTTGGATCCTGTTGTTTTCTTCCCGACAAAAACAAACACGAGTAAGAGGAAACTAAAAACGTAAGATTTCCTACACAGCATATACTTGTCCAACAGATTAAACCGTGGAATGGCCAGTACAGTGAAACTACGAATGCCTCATTAAATCAGTTATGGTTCCTTTGGTCGGTGAGGTGAGTCCCAAGCGGGCGGGCTCTCTCTTCATGCGTCCGGCTCTGCCGGTCGTGTGGTGCATTGGCAAGTGGGGAGTGTGACTGGGGCAGTACAAGTGTTAAACGGTAATGCAGGTTGGCCTATTTTTATAAGTCCACACTGGACTTAGAAAAATTTCTACGTTTGGTTTTGTAGTACTAAGGTTGTGTAAAAATATTTCTAAGTACTGTGTAGCACCAAGGGTCCGGTTGTCTTACCGGGCCACATTGAAGGGTTTAGCCCGAGATGGGGCCCATCTCCTGTGCCCCAGGAGGGGGCCTTATGGCTGGGTCTGAAGCCTGGCCTTCTGAGCCCTTGTTCTTTGTGGTTCCAGGGATCCAGGTGCCCGGCTACCGTGCCCCAGGATGGGGCCCTGACCTATTATAAGGTCAGGGCGGGGGGAATATTTACATGTGTTCATCTGTTAGGAATCTGAAAAAATGAACATGATTCATTGTACTGGCTATATGTAAAACCTGTACAATACTTAAAGTATCTGGGTATGGTGCTTTTAGCTACTCTCTCAGGGGTTAAACACTCAAGAGCTTTAATGCGTTCATTGAGAGTGATTATTTCTGTTTTGTGAAGATTTAGTTCTGTTTTCAGGGTGTTGATCTTGTCTTTGTCCTCCAGTCTCTCCAAGGTGGTGTTCCTTTCTTCATCTTCTTCTGCGAAAAAATTAACAAGATATATGTTGTGTTAGATATGTTTTGTAGTGATCGTGCTTAATTGCTGCATTTATCTTCATTGTCATCCTCAGGTCCCTGTATTCAAACACATCTCTCTACATCATGCTGCAGCATCAGCAGCAGCTGCTTTATGCACAGGAGGTCAGAATATCCCACGGGCCCTGTCAGAAGATTTCAACACAGTATCACCAGTCAGTGACACATTCACCATTGAAGAAGCCCAACAAATACAGAGAGAAACCTCCAATCAATGCAGCAGTGACAAATGGCACAAAGAAAGAAAAGGGAGAATAACTGCCTCAAGATTTGGTGATGTCATAAAAAGGAAACAAGTCACAGAGAGGTTTGTCATATCTGTGTACTACCCAACTACGTTGACATCTGATACGTTATGGCACTAGGAATGAGCCTGCAGCCAAAAACAAGTATCTTCAGAGATTTCCTGAAAGACATATCCACAACTGTGGCGTTCTACTACAACCAAGGCTTCCCTTCCTCGGAGCTACGCCTGACGGCATAGTCTGTGACAGTAGAAACCATGAGATAGGCCTACTTGAAGTTAAGTGTCCATTTAAAGCCAGAGACATGACTGTGAAAGAGGCAGCATTGTCCCTAACAAATTTTTATGTGGTTGAAAAAAATGATGCTTTGACAATCTCTAAATCTCACAACTGCTATTATCAAATACAAGGACAGCTTCTACTTAGTGGACTTGAATTTTGTGACTTTGTACTAAATACAACAAAAGATGTGTTTATAGAGAGAGTTTACAGAGACGGCGAATTCATTAACCTAATAGTTGACAAACTAGTTACATTTCAGAAGAAATACTACCTCAGTGAGGTCTGAATTACCTGTAACAGCGTTTTCTGACATGTGTCTGACTGTGTTGGGCTGTGCCGTGTCTTCTGCAGTGTAACAGGTTTCTCCTCGGTTTGTTCTCTCTTCTGCCCCACTGCCAATCTCATTCGTCTCTTCTGCCCCGCTACCAATCTCTTCTGTCTCTTCTGTTATGCTGCTTTGCTGTGCGTCTTCTTCTGCCACGCTACTGGTCCATGCTGTATCTTCAGCCATGGTATGAGCTGGGCTTGCCAAAACGCCGCTCTCACTCTGGTGATGCAGCCTTTGTCTAAAAATTGAGAATACACATATTCTGATATGAAGTGTGATGTTTACCACAAGAGTGAAAATAGTGTTATGTATATGCCATATAACCATTGTACATGGCAAAAAAAATTGTTGGATTGCTCTTTGTAAGAATAAAATTTCTTGATATAATTTTTTTAAATATATATAATTCTCTGTGTCAAAAGCCAGTTGTCCAATAAGACCAAGTGGGGTAAAACTTGGAGATTTGGCATTATAAAGGCGGTCAGTCAATGCATGTTGTTGTGGGACACCACTGTAGAAACCCACAGCTGCTGAGAGCTCATTAGGAAGAAGTTATCAATAATATGGAGTAGTTGACTAATTTTGAGTCCATACATTATGTTTCACAATTACACTATCATAACATAATCACGGTATTTTAAAAACATCTGTCATTCTTATCTCAATAGGCAAAAGAGCTGTCTTACACTTAATAGATAAACAGTCTGATAACTACTATCATAATCAACATTACAGAAACATGACAATGCCACAAGGATTAGTAAATAAGATATAATATAATAGAGCACTTTTGTTTTACCAACATTACCTTTTTGGATTAAGTCTGCAAGGCTCAGCAGACTTTCCTGTTGCATCCACTGGGTTTGGGTATCGATCACTTGGTGCCCCATCAACAAAGTGCTTTCATGAAAAATATAAACAGATGTTACAGAAAGGCATCATCTTAGCCTGCAAACACAATCATGCTATGGCAGCTAATGGCTACGACAGCTAATGCTAATTTTGGCTAGCAGAGGAAATAAATGCATCTAAAACCAAAGTACAAGCACTAACATTAGCACTTAAATTGTGACATTACTACTGCAAAGAACAGTGTTGTGCCAACTTACCTCAGAGCAGATGTAGGTGTATTTCGTTATTTTGGACGGATTTAGCTACCAGTGAGGACGTCCACATAAACGTATCTAAAGTAGACATTTTTCGTAATGTACCTTCGGTTTCGGGAATGGGATGAAATATACTCCTGGGCTTCTCTCAGGGTAGCGAGAGTCACTTTTACAAGTACCCCATGCACACCGTTTAACCATTTTAAATCTACTCTTGTGACGGAGCCAAGGCCTCTAATGTCCGACCGGAAGTAGGGCAACGGCAAAGGATTTTTCTGATTGGTCGAGCCAGGAACCAATCAGAGGGCTGACAAAGGGTGAATTATATTACCTTTAACAGAAAACTTCTGGAATCCCGCAGTTCAAAACTCTTCAAATCTCTTCTCCATGATTCCATTTAAACCCACATCAAAGTGGTTCCAATCGTTACCTCTCTGGCGCGGAAGGAGCAGGAGCTTGTGGAGGAGGTTGAGCGCTATCAACTAGATATAGTTGCCCTCACCTCAACACATAGCACCGGCTCTGGAACCCGAGTCCTTGAGGGGCTGGACCTTGTTCTTTGCTGGAGTTGCCCCAGTGGAGAGGCGGTGGGCATTTTGATAGCCCCCAGGCTCTCAGCCTGCGTGTTGAGGTTTACCCCGGTGGATGAAAGGGTTGCTTCCATGTGCCTTCGGGTCAGGGGACGGGTGCCGACTGTTGTCTGGTGCATATGCACCGAACAACAGTTCAGATTACCCACCCTTTATGGAGTCCCTGGGACGGGTGCTGGAAAGCACTCCGAAAAGGGACTCTGTTGTTCTACTGGGGGACTTCAATGCCGACGTGGGCGATGACAGCGTGACATGGAAGGGGGTGCTGGGGAGGAACGGTCTGCCTGATCTGAACCCGAGTGGTGTTCATTTATTGGACTTCTGTGTGTGTCACAGTTTGTCCATAACTAACACCATGTTCAAATATAAGGATGTCCATCGGTGCACTTGGCACCAGGGCATCTTAATTGACTTTGTAGTTGTATCATCAGACCTGTGGCCGCATGTTTTGGACACCCGGGTGAAGAGAGGTGCTGAACTGTCAACCAACCACTACCTGGTGATGAGTTGGATCAGGTGGCAGGGGAAGATGCCACACCAACCTGGTAGACCCAAACGAGTAGTGAGTAAAAAAAAAAAATGTTCCTCTCGCCCCACGTGGGCGGTGTCTCCTTCAGGCTCGGGTCCTCTACCAGAGGCCTGGGAGCCTGAGGGTTCTGCGCAGGATCTTAGCTGTTCCTAGCAATGCGCTCTTTTGTACAGAGATCTCTGATGTTGTTCCTGGTATCTGCTGGAGCCATTCTCCCAGCTTGGGGGTCACTGCCCCTAATGCTCCGATCACTACTGGTACCACCGTTGCCTTCACACTCCAAATTTTCTCTAACTCCTCTTTCAGCCCTTGGTATTTCTCAAGCTTCTCATGTTCTTTCTTTCTGATGTTGCTATCACTGGGGACTGCTACATCTATCACCACCACTGTCTTCTCATGTTTATCCACCACCACGATGTCAGGCTGATTGGCCATCACCATCTTGTCAGTCTGGATCTGGAAGTCCCACAGGATCTTGGCCTGTTTGTTCTCTGTCACCTTTGGGGGGTTCTCCCATCTTGACCCTGGGACCTCCAGTCCATACTCTTTACAGATGTTCCTGTATAGTATGCCCGCTACCTGGTTATGCCTCTCCATGTATGCCTTGCCTGCCAGCATCTTACACCCTGCTGTGATGTGCTGGACTGTTTCAGGGGCTTCTCTACACAGCCTACACCTGGGGTCCTGTCTGATGTGGTAGACCCCGGCCTCTATTGCTCTGGTGTTCAGGGCTTGTTCTTGTGCAGCCATGAGTAGCGCCTCTGTGCTGTCCTTTAGTCCAGCCTTTTCCAGCCACTGGTATGTCTTTTCCATATCAGCCACTTCCTCAATTTGTCGATGGTACACGCCATGCAAGGGTTTGTCCCTCCATGATAGCCCCTCTGGTTCCTCGACCTTACTGGGCTTTTGTTGCCTGAGGCATTCACTTAGCAGTTGGTCATTGGGGGCCATTTTCTTGATGTATTCCTGGAGGTTCGCCGTTTCCTCCTGGACAGTAGTTCTGACACTTACTAGTCCTCGGCCCCCTTCCTTTCGCTTAGTGTACAGCCTCAGGACACTGGACTTGGGGTGGAACCCTCCATGCATGGTAAGGAGTTTCCTTGTCTTGATATCAGTGGCTTGTATCTCTTCCAGTGGCCAGGATATTATCCCAGCTGGGTATCTGATTACTGGCAGGGCATAGGTGTTAATGGCCTGGATCTTATTTTTGCCGTTCAGCTGACTTTTCAGGACCTGTCTTATCCTCTGTAGGTATTTGGCTGTGGCTGACTTCCGAGCTGCCTCCTCATGATTACCATTTGGGATCCCTAGGTATTTGTAACTTTCCTGCACATCTGTGATATTCCCTTCAGGTAGGTCAACCCCTTCAGTTGTGATCACCTTTCCTCTTCTAGATATCATCCGCCCACATTTATCTAGTCCGAATGACATCTCAATGTCTTTGCTGTAGATCCGGGTGAGGTGAATTAGGGAATCAATGTCACTTGGCATTCTTGGCATACAGCTTGATGTCATCCATGTAGATGATGGATGGATGTTCCACTTCGGAACTGGTATCCGAAGCCACTCTTTGAGATGATCTGGCTGAGGGGGTTTAGGCCTCTGCAGAACAGCAGGGGGGACAGAGCATCTCCTTGGTAAATGCCGCATCTGATGTTCACCTGTGCAATTGGCTTTGAGTTGGCCTCCAGAGTTGTCTTCCACAGCCTCATTGAGTTCTGGATGAACTCTCTTAGTGTCCTGTTGATGTTATACAGTTTTATGCATTCCAGTATCCATCGTGAGGTATAGGCATGTATAGCGTAAGGGCACACCTGGGATTCGAACCGGCAACCTTCCGCACCAAAGTCAGTGGTGTAGACCACTAAGCTATCCAGTCGCTTGAGTATATATATATATATATATATATGTGTGTGTGTGTGTGTGTATGTGTGTGTATGTATGTCATAAATCTTTAATCTGTTAGTAGAATAAATACTCTTTAACATTTACAAAGGTTTTGGCAGACACAAGTTTAGTTGTTGTTTGAAATATAATTTAATTGATGATAATGGTGATTATACCTATATTATCTATATATATATATCTATATTATTATATCTTTTTAGCCCAGAAAGACCCAGAGCTACTTTCGTGGAAGTTCCCAAATTATTTTTTTTCTCTTTTTTTTAACCTTGATTAAGTGATTTTCCATCTTTTTTTTTTTTTTTTTTTTACCTCTGGAGGTTATGTTTTTGCTAGAGTTTGTTTGTCTGTTAGTTAGCAAGATAACTGGAAAACCTATAGATGGATTTTTATGAAATTTTCATGGTAGGTTGGGGGAGGTGTCTACCTTGGTGGACGCCTGTGCTCTCAGAGTGATTGTCTAGTTATAATACTATTCTCAGTATTTTTCAAAAGATTTTCATAAAACAAGGCTATTAGGTTATTAGATCAGAAACAGAGAATGCTGAAGAAAAAGTAACTTTTCCAGAAAATATATGCATTACTGTCCAGCCTTGGCTAAAATGACAGCATTAATATAGAGTCTAAAATGTCTACATCACTGTCCAGTATGTTAAAATTAGTCCATCACTGCCCATTCTTGACTACATTGCTGTCCAGTCTTGGTTAAAATGACTGCATTACTGACCAGTCTTGGTTAAATTGACTGCGTTGCTGCCCAGTCTTGGTTAAAATGACTGTATTACTGTCCAGTCTTGGTTAAATTTACTGTATTACTGTCCAGTCTTGGTTAAAATTACTGCATTGCTGTCCAGTCTTGGTTAAAATTACTGCATTGCTGTCCAGTCTTTGTTAAAATGATTGAATAACTCTCCAGTCTGTTCTGTAACTGTGTTTAAATCAACACACAGTTGAGTGTGAGCATTGACTGTCCCCAAAGTTTCTGCTTTTGCTTGTTCATCTTGTGCCCCCTACAGCTCAAAAGCTGATGTACATCAGAACCACTGAGAAGCATTCATTCATTCATTATCTGAACCCGCTTTATCCACACTTGGGTCACGGGCCACTGAGAAGCAGAGAATCTTTAAACAAAGTATTTGTTCTGGAAACAAACCCCACATTTCATGTGTTTACATTTGACATACTTTAATTTTAGGGACATATCTGGAATTATATTTCAGTTTTGTGACATTTTAATTGTCATTTTTATGGGTTTTGAAGAATTACAAGGAAAAATGTGTAAAACCGGGCTCTCAAACTCACTTTTGGTCAGGGGCCAGATTCAGCTTGATTTGATCTCAATAAAAATAATAGCATAATAACAGTATAGAAAAATAAGTGTAATTTTAACTGTATTCTGCCTCAGTTTATCATTTCTACATGTGCATTATGTGTCAGGTCTACAAAGACACTAAACACTGAGGAAAAGAAACTGACAGTTGTTGAAGTTATTTTCTTCAGACATTTTTAAATATCAATATTTTCATAATTAATATAATATAATTAATTAATATATATATTAATTAATGTAATAATATTTTATGTACTAAAACAAAGACAACAATTTGGAGCTGTCACTTTTCTATACACACACATATACATATATATATGTGTGTGTACACTATATAGGTATATGTTTGTATTTTCAGCTCTTTCCCACAGTAACTAAAGAACTGCACTGAATTTTTGCTTACACAGCACAGGGCTGAGCGCTTGACAATATAATTTCTTTATTCATTATTTATTTATATGGGTTTTTTTCCTTTTATTATTATTATATTGTGGCAGTGGAAATAACGAGACATGCCCTGAGAGAAAAGTCCCAGCTGTCCCCAGTGTAATTGGTGCTGCCTTGGTTGTGATGTGTCAGTCACACACTGCAGTAGATTTACAACTTCATCTTGGTTTGGGGTGAAAGCGTGGAAGAGCACTTTCCCCTGACAGCTTTAGTTTGGTGCTGATACACCACTCGCTCTGTTTGCGCCACTCTTATCATGTGTCACTTATTTCTCTACATACTGGTTTTTAATCACACTTTATCCAACCATGACAACAAGGACTTTTATTTAAGTTTTTTCCTTTCAATTTGATTATTGCGGAAACAATGTAACACCTACATTTAAACATCCAGACTTTACACCAGGGGTCTCAAACTCATTTTCCACATTCAGCCAGATTTGATCTCCAATGGGTCGGACCAGTAAAGTGAAAACATAATAACCTATGAATAATGACAACTCCACATTGTTGTCATTGTTTAAATGAAAAAAAAACCCATCGGGAAATACTTTTATAGTTTTTCCAAATGCAAAAAAAGTTACATTTCATAAAGGCCAATTTTAACAATATTCTGCCTCAGTTTATCATTAGTCCATGTGTCCAGTTGTACAAAGACACTAAACTCTTAGTAACAGAAACAGAAAATGGTTCAAATTGTATGTGATTTTCAGGTTCAGGCTCACATTTGTTCAGGTTATTCAAACTTTCTTACAAGATATATTCTAAATGTCAATATCTTCATAACTTAATATTTTTGCAGTAAAACAATGAAAAAAAGGAAGTTGTCATTTATAGGAAAAAAAAACCCTGAAATAATATGTAGTCATTTAATAGGTTATTGTGGTCTTCATCCCACAGGTCGCATTGGAACCATTGGCGGCCACATTTGGCCGCCAGGCTGCATGTTTGAGAGCCCTACTTTACATATTGTAGTGTGTAATGGTAATGTAAATTGTGTTGTATTATCCATAAGTCATTGGGTAATGTCAGTTTGTAGAGTGGGTCGCCCAATGCCCGAGAGGTTGGCGGTTCCCTGCCCGGCTCTGGCTATCCACATGCTCTGGATGACCACATTGTCCTTGGGCAAGACGATGAATGCTGACCTGAACCTTAGAAACCTACTAGTGTATGGGAGGTTAATGTAAAGCTCTTTGAGCATCATGAAGGTGGACAAGTGCTATTTAAGGGCAGTGCACTTACCCTTTACATTATAGCCTACAGGCCCCGAAAAATGACACACTTCACCATTTGTTACCTATTACTAAATGGCTTGTTAATATATTGTTCATACATAACCATTTGTTAAACCATTGACAAATATCTGTAAAATTAGATTCAGAGATGCAATGTTAGTTTAGCTTGTTTACAGATAAATAAGCAGTTGTAAACACAATTTTACATTTATCTTTGAAAGATAGTATAAACCTTTACAATACATTAACAAATGAAACGAAGAAACATTTTTTCCCAGATGAAATGAAGCCTGTCAACAGGTTTATTCACCTGTCCATATGAATCACTACTACTATGGTGAAGAACACTGAGATGATTTTATTAAGTCGAAAGGGAAATTTTAGATAAACTAAAGAAGCATGAATGCAAATGTCAATGTCTTCAAACAGTAGAGCAAATGTAATGAAAGCAGCTAGTATAAGTAAAAACATTTGTTTCAATGAGAGCTAAGTTTAATGATAGTTTTTAATGCTAGATGTACCTACATCAAAGAACACTCTACTCTATCAGGCAGTAGCTCATTAAACAAGGGGTATGCATAGCTGTAATAGGACTAGACAAAAACCAGAAAGCCAAAACATGTTAAAAACCAAGAAAGCAAGACACGATACAGAGCGCTCATAAGTTACAGCCAAACTCACAACTAAAAGAGAGACACACAGAGTTTATATACTTACAGAAACAGGTGGGACACATTGCTGTGAATTAACACCAGTGACAGGAAATAAAAGAAAAATGAACATAAACCCACATAACAAAATAACAGCCCAGGACACCAACGATGACAGAAAAAACTGGAAGACTTCCAAAAATAAGACTGAAATGACACCAGAGTCTAGTCTCATAACAGAACCTGAAAACCTACCTTTTTTAGCTTAGCTTTTCATTACAATTTTACTTTTTTCATTTTATTCTGTTGGTATTATGTGTTTATATTTAGTTATATGTGACCCGCCACCACGAAACCAGGCATAAGTCGCGCTGAGCCGTTCAGAGCTACAGCCAAATTTAGGCTGGAAGGTGATTTGTTATTAGTGTTTACACCTTATCAAAAAACGGTACCGTAACACCTCTATGTTCAGTTCCTTTGGTCATTACATTGAAATCCAATCAATAAAGGTGTTTATTGAGTCAATTATTTAAGCGGCGACAAAAGTTCAGGTATTGCTGAGCAAAGACAAAGACGACTTCCACCTCTTTTCGCCGAACAAACCGATCTCCGTTCCGTGCGTAAACATCCAAGTGTTCAGTACGAGGAAAAAGCTTATATTGAATGCTCTTGTCCAATGGCGTAAGCCAAATGATTATAATACGTTGCAATTCTGTCCTATTATTATAATATATAGAACTTCTGTGACATGTCCATCAGAATGTCCTTTAACATCTGTGAATATTTTTTGTCAATCGGATACGAATTATTATGCATTGCTAAGGACTTCCTACCCCAAAACAATCCAAAACTTTAACGGACAATATCTAAAAATATGCAAATTGCATAATAGGTCCAACTGTGGATATTAAAATGACCATAACTTTGGTTCTACTTATGATAGAAACATAATTTTTTCACCATCTTAAACCTTAGTTTCCACCCTACCAATCTACACAGATAACTCAGTTTTGATTTCCAGACAGTTATGCCTGGTTTCGTGGTGGCGGGTCACATATTACTTTTTAAAGTATTTTATTTTAACTGTACCAGCAAGATAATGGGGAGGGGGATTTAAAGCGCTGTGTATGGTGAGGGAAGGGTGGTAGGGTGAGGTGAAGGGAAGGAGTCAGATGCACAGTGCTTAAGGGAAAAACAATATAATAATAAACAAAGCAAAATCATGACACAGAGACGAAACCAAAACAAGACCAAACAAAACCTGGGTGTAGATCAGCCAGAGTCAGTGGTGTGAAAATTGTCCAGATTATTGTAGCAAGGGAAATGGCAGCACATTCAGGTTACGGAGTTGACAAAGCAGAATGGTCCCACACTGGCAACTGCAAGCCTCATTGCTTATATAGTTGCAGATCAGCAATGGCTTGCAGCTGCGCAGTGCAGGCCAGGTGATCTGGAGAGCAGTGGGGCAAAGGTCACTGGAGGAAAGGTCGTGACAGTGTGCCACATGGACCATGTATGAAAAGTACTACAGAAATACGTTCACAATAATAATAGATTGGATTAGCACTTTTTTGGCCATTCAAAGCACTTCACATTAGTGATCCATTATCATTTTGCTCTCAAATGCATGTTCTGGTGGTGGTAAACCACATATGTAGCCACAGCTGCCCTGGGGTAGACTTGCAGAGGCACGACAACCATTCAGTGTGTAATGGTAATTAATTGTGAGTAGTGCTGGAGGCAAGGAGGGTGAAATGGGTGAAGGAGGGTGAAATGGGTTTTATACACCACTTGGTAACCAAAGCGCTTTACAATACCTCACATTCACACACATACTCATACACCAGTAGACGGCTGCTGCCAATACACCGGCGCTGTCTGACCCTACTGGGAGCAACTTAGGGTTCAGTGTCTTGCCCAAGGACACTTTGGCATGTGGACAGCCAGATGCGGAATGCGAACCACCAACCCTTGGATCAACTACCAACTGAGCCACAGCCGGCCAGTGAAGTGTCTTGCCCAAGGACACAACAGACTGCCTAGGACAGAGCAGGATTCGAACCTTTCAGTTACTGGACAACCCGCTGTACCAACTGAGCCATGGACACCCTTCGTGATAATATGGTCTGCATTACATTGTGATGAGCATTAATTGAGAGGTGTTGAAATACTGGACCCATATTTTTATCCATAGTTTATCAGACAAACATGGCCTGAGCAGGAGGGTTATATGAAACACACCAGGAACAATTTTGGCTTTAAACAGCCTTCAGTCCTGACAGAATAGTTTACCACACACAAATTGCCAGGAAGTGAGATGAATAAAAGAACCACATGAACAAATGAGAACAGTGGTGGCTCCTGAAAATTTTCACAGGAGGGGCAAATCTTCTGATAATGTCTGAGGTGACTCATTCAACTGGTGCATTAATAGGTAGTCATTTTTATAGTCATTATTCACCCTATTTCTTTGTCTCTGCAAATTGCAAAAAAAAAGATGCAATGTCAGTTCAATCTAGTAGATGGCATCACATTACATAAGTCTTTCCCCTGTAGCTAGCTAGTATATACTACATAATAGTGTAATGTTGTGAACATTCATAGTTGAAGAATAGTTTTACTCTGCAATAACCAATTCCAGTTCCACCCTATTTACATTTTTTCTAAATAGTAAAATGTGAAATAGCCAAGGTGTCATGACCTTTCCCCCAGTACTTTCCATACTCACCTGGCCCCGCACTGCGCAGCTGCAAGCCGTTCCTCTTCTGCAACTATAAAAGCAGTGAGGCTTGCAGTTGCCAGTGCAGGACCATTCAATAACGTCACCTTCATAACCCGGACACTTTGCAAACTCCTCAGTCACCATAACCCGGACATTCATAATCACCACAGACTCTGGCCGTTCTATGGCCAGGTTTTGGTTTGGTCTTGCTCTGTCTCGTCTTTATGTTGGGTTTGGTTATTAAATCTGTTCTCTCCTCAGCACTGTGCATTTGAGTCCTCCGTCACCTCACCCCCTCTTGACAGAATGGTCCCGCCAACCATCAGGACTCCCCCAGTGCTGAAGGGACCTGTTTTGTTTAGTTTCCCCCAGTCTGTTCTGTCTAAAGTCTGTCCAGTCTTGTGTTCTGTCCCTGTCTGTGTGCGGTTCCCGTCTTGAGTTATTTATTCCCTGCAAGCTATTTGTTCCCTATATCTAGCTAGCATTCTGTGTATCTAGCTAGTGCTCCGTATTTTTTTGCCTAGTGCTCTGTATTTTTTTGGCTCGCGCTCCGTATCTTTTTGGCTAGCGCTCCGTGTTTTTGGTTAGTGTGCCCGGTTTCTGACTGGTTGTTTTGTGTAGTTTGTTTTTCTGTCTGTTTGCTCTCTCTAGTTCTGTCTGTTTGCTGTCTCTGATTCTGTTTGCTGTCTCTGGTTCTGTCTGTTTGCTGTCTCTGGCTTTGGCTGTTTGGCTGTCTCTGGTTCTGTCTGTTTGGCTCTCTCTGGTTCTGTCTCTTCAGTCTAGTTGGTTTTCTGTCTAGTTTGTAGTCAGCGTGGGGTTCTGGCCTAGTCAGCCTAGTGGTTTTTGCTCTACTCTGCCTAGTGGTATTTGCTCTACTCTGCCTGGTGGGTTTCCGTCTAGTGTGTATCAGTCTTTTCAGTCTAGTGGGCATCAGTCTGGTCTCTCAAGTCTGGTTTCTGTCTGGTCTGTGCCTGACCCTTGCATTTTTCTTTAAGTGTCTCCTGGTTTTCCCATCTAGTTTCTTCTAGGTTGGTGTCCCTTTCTGGTTCTTTCCCCATTTCGGTCTCTCTTGCTTCCCTCTGTTGCTTTTCTCCCCCTCCAATTTTCCCTCTCTGGTCTGGGTCCTGTTGCCAGTCCGCCCTGGGCCAGTTGTCCTTATTACCAACTACCGAAGGTGGCACCGGTCATTTGGGGAACACTGGTCCAGGGAATGGGAACTGGATATGGGGTTCAGACATCACCTCTCTTCCTGTTCGTCGTGTTGGGCCGGGTCTCCCCCCGGACCTTTTTATGCAGGGTCTTGTCCCGGACCTTTTCCCCGTGTTCGACCCAGTATTGCCCCGGACCTGCTTGCGGTGTTCTGGTTGGTATCGCCCCGGACCTGTTCTCTTGAGCCCCCGTGTCGGCCCGGTCCTTTTGTTCCCTCGTTTTGTCCTGTCTTTGTTTAGTGACTTGTCTCTGTTCCATCTTGTCTCTCCCCGCCAGAGTCTGTGGTGACCCTGTGGCCACAGTCTTCAGTCTCCTTGGTCTTCAGTCAGACCAGTTCCATTGCTCCTGCTACCCACTCAGGCCACTCCATCCAGAGAGTCTTCCGCCTGGAGGGTTACCACACCGCTCTGCCCAGAGGGTACTCTGCCCAGGGGGTTCTTCACGCTGCTCTGCCAAGAGGGATTTCACACCGCTCTGCCCAGAGGGTACTTCGCCCAGGGGGTTTCCACGCCGCCCTGCCCAGAGGGATTCCACACCACTCTGCCCAGAGGGTACTCCGACCAGGGGGTTTCCATGCCACCCTGTCCAGGGGGTTTCCACGCCGCCCTGCCCGGACACACACTACTTTTTTTTTTTTGAGCTCTGGACAATGTTTTTTTTTTTTTTTTTTAGGGGCGTCAGGAGCCGCCCCTTAGGAGGGGGGTACTGTCATGACCTCTTCTCCGGAGACCTTTCCCCCAGTGCTCTCCATACTCACCTGGCCCCGCACTGCGCAGCTGCAAGCCGTTCCTCATCTGCGACTATAAAAGCAGTGAGGCTTGCAGTTGCCAGTGCAGGACAGTTCAGTAACGTCACCTCCATAACCCGGACACTTTGCAATCTCCTCAGTCACCATAACCCAGACATCCAGACGTTCTATGCCCAGGTTTTGGTGTGGTCTTGTCTCTGTCTTGTCTTTATGTTGGGTTTGGTTATTAAATCTGTTCACCCCTCAGCACTGTGCATTTGAATCCTTCTTCACCTCACCCCCTCTTGACACAAGGATATCTTTATTAAAAAAAACATGTTGAAGATGAGAGCGGCACTGATCATGACCGTGGCCCCGTTGGGATTCCACGGTGACCTGATAGAAAGAGTTCTTCACCTGCTTGTGTCTTATCCACTGGTCCACCGTGGAGAATGGAGTGATGTCTGGAAAGTCAGTATGTACTCCTCCCCATAGTCCCTGGTGTTCAGTTTGAAGGGGGTTCTGCATTTTGTTCCTGCACCATGACCACAGGTTGGGCTCCACCATTGCTACACAATTGCTCTGTGATGTTTGGAGCTGTGTCTCTGCCTATGGATGCTGGAGTTATGTCCGCACTGGGGTTCACTTTGTACCTGTGCTGGGGTTCACTCTGTACCTCTGCTGACATTTACTCTGTACCTCTGCTGACATTTACTCTGTACCTATGTTGGGGTTCACACTGTACCTCTGCTGGGGTTTACTCTGTATCTCTGCTGGGGTGCCCCTATCTCTCTGCAGCTTTTGGATATTGTTTCCATTTGGGTGTGAATCCTCCCCCCCAGTATGGATGTGTCGCATTATAGTTTGTGCTTCACTTTTACACACACTGTGTTGGGGAATCCATGTCCTCAGCTGCTCAGAGTGCATCTAAGATACTTCCATATTGGCATTATTTTAGAGGTGAGATCCATCCCGTTGACCATAACCTGGGTTGAGACCCGAAATGTAACCCCTAGGTTTGTCAGTATTTTAGCCTTTCTTGCTTGTGGCATTAATTGTGTGCATGTCCACACACCACTAACCTCACCACAGCCAGAAAACCTCTGAACATTGTGAAGTAATTGGTGACATAATGATTTTGTCCTCTACTTGTGTGCTCTGTTACAATCACTAGCTGAATCCTTGCTGACTGTCACAACCAATATCACCACATGGTATATTTATGTGAGCTGACAACCCAGCAAACCTTCCCATGTAACACTGAGGTCCAGCTTTGGCTGCTGGAGAACAGCCAGAGGCAAGAAGCAAGAAGAGAGAGTGAAAGAGACAGCAGAAGAGGGGAGAGTTACCAGTCTGCATATGTGTGTACATCTATACATGTATTAGGGATGTTATTAATGTATTAACATTGGTTAATCCATCATCATGATTAATCTGATGACAAATGTTAATGCAAGTAAATGCAACAGTTGTTTGTTTCAAGTTGTTTTATTGAGACAGTTAAAGGTGTGGAATAAACATTTTAATTGTATATTCATATTTTTTCATTGGTTTTTGAATATCTTTTTTGTGCTAGTTTGTGAATTCGAGAGGATTTTAGCATATTTTGCATGAAAACCCTTGGACAAACACATAAAATGTATTTATATTTATAAGGGGTGACTGTGGCTCAGTTGGTAGAGTGGGTCATCCAATGACTGAAGGGTCATATCCCAGCTGTGCCTGTCCACATGTCAAATTGTCCATGGGTAAGACACTGAACCCTGACAAAGGACTGGCAGAACCTTAGAATGAGTGAATATGAGGCTAATGTAAAGCGTTTTGAGTAAAGTACTATATAAGTGCAGTCCATTTACCATTAAAAAATTTCCTTTTTTGGGTTTGTTGGCTCATACAAAATGAAATGCAATTAATATAGATTACAAATGAATTATATTTCATTGTGATTAATCAAATTTAAAAAATATTAATCATTTGACAGCCCTAATGGGGAGCTTATGTCTCCGCCCCTTCCGGGAGGCTCATGGGGCATGAGATCAAAAAACTATGAATGGTATTCAATGGGACATAAAATGCTAAAATCGTATTGAGTTTGTCATGTGCCCTGAATCACACACATTGTACCTCAGTGATAATTACTGATATGCATTTCAACTGCTTCTGTTAAACAATGACTGATTCATTTGTGAGTAAAACCCACTACACGCCTAACTCCACACCACAGCTGAGTGTGACGTCACATACG
This sequence comes from Siphamia tubifer, assembly GCA_020466265.1. Lineage (NCBI taxonomy): Eukaryota > Metazoa > Chordata > Actinopteri > Kurtiformes > Apogonidae > Siphamia > Siphamia tubifer. The sequence goes on from CM035805.1 coordinate 11,521,466, forward strand.
TGACCATTGTCGTCCCTTACTAAGCACACATAAAACCTAAAAATGGGCTATCTGCCTATGCCACATCAAATATTTCTTATTAACCACTATCATATGTGAATTTCATAGTACTTGACAAACAGAATCAGAATTTAGCTTGACTTGCTCCCACCCATTCAAAATTTTTGCGAGTTAAGCACCCATGGACCGGAAGTAATCATCTGTATCATTTTAGAAATCGCAGTCTGAGTCCTCTGTGAAGTGGAGTTTTTAAAGACAGAGAGGGTGGAGGATGCATCCAGTTTTCATGTGCAGACATCAGGGCTGACATCTTCAGTTTCGGGAAAAGAAACGTGTCTAGAACCAGACTCAGTCCTTATTATCTGTATCAGTGTCAGTGGATCAAGAACATCTTATAACAGCCATTTCATCTCAGGAAACAACATATTTTATTCAGTGGGAATCTCATAATTCTTTTAAATGTCCTCATACTTAAGCATCACTAAATCTTTAATATAAATGTCCAGTTCTATGCTGCATCCAGCCATTTATATGACATGGTGAAGTGTCAAAAAGAAACATTACTCTTTGAATATAAGATAAAAGTTTTATGCTAATCATTCAATTTGAGCACCTCCTCAGTAATGAAATATATTCAATATATGTAAGTAAGATGTTCAGATGCACTGTGCTGCCTTTGGGGGTGGAATTCAGTGTATGCAGTGGACTGTTTTGTGTCTATTCCATTCATATGTAACACCCTGAAGTTACACACATAATGTATTCCGCAATTTTTCCAATTTAACTGTGTTAAACAATAGAGTTGAATGAGTTGTAGTGTCTTGTTTTTGCCCGTGGGGGCACATTAGTTACACACGAGTGCCACTCACAGTCTTGAGTTTCCTTGTTTTCCCCTATACAGACACTTTCGCCATTGAGACCTATGACAACAGACGCACTGCAGTGAGTGACAGTGTAATTATATGACTAATATATGAAAAGGTGGTTAAAACTTTATTTTGTCTTACGTTATATTGTCTTAAACAGTATCCGCACCATTGGGAGGATTTTGGACTGCTGAATGCCGTCTGTTGTTGAAGAAAACTCCTGTGAGTAACAGCTAGTAGCCACTAGTAGCATTTAGCCTGTTAAGATAGCGGGTGCCGACATGGCTAATTTGTCACTTATTTCAGTTATATTTCTTTATTTTTATGCACTATTAGCTCTGCAACAATGTTTAAAAACCAACGGGAAATATATGTTAGGTTATTAAAGGTGACAATGTAGTTAAAAATGTGTTGTGTTGAAAGTGTACATGCTAATTAAAAAAAATGTTTTTTTCTGAGCTAGGACCTGCATATGTCCATTTGAGTTACTTGATTCAGATTCAGTTTATTGTCATGGATACATGAAAATGAAGTTAGTACTCAGGACCAGCAGTATGTGACTTAGTATGTAATAATCTAACTACTAGAAAAGCACTCTGAGAGCGCAAATGTTCACCAAGGCAGAACCAAAGTTAAGAGGAGAAAACATGTCGATCGTTCTTTACTGTATCAAAAGAAGACAATAGGAAAGCCATATGCAACACTTGCAAAGCTGAGGTAAGGCGAGCATTCTGCATTAAGCCATTCATAACCACTAATTTGATTTACCATTTGAAAACCACCACCCAGACATTCACAAAGGCTAAAGCTGCCAATGCTAGCAAGTATGAAGCTAAAGCTGCAGCAATTAAGAGGCCAATACAGCAAATAAATGGACTGCACTTATATAGTGCTTTTCCACCTTCATGGTGCTCAAAGCGCTTTACATAACCTTCACATTCACCCATTACTCATACACGAGTAGGTTTCTAAAGTTCTGTCAGTCCTACTGGGAGCCTAAGTCAGGGTTCAGTGTGGACAGCCAGAGCCGGGACACGAACCACCAACCTTTCAGTCATTGGGCGACCCACTCTACCAACTGAGCCACAGCTGCACAAGTACTTGAAATTTGCTAAGGACAGCAAAAAAGCCAAGTCAATAACAAACAAGGTAATGGAAATGATAAAGCATATTGATCCCTGTTACAGCCTTCCAAGGGCCAATTCCAATTCCTCCCTTAACCCTCAATCTGAAAAATGCACGCTCCTGCGAAGTGTAAGTGCTGTCCCAATTCTAAGAACATTAAGTTGAGGGGCAAGTTTGAGAGCTGCATAGCCCTCAATATTGAGATTCCACGACTCCACCCTTGGGAGCAAGGGTTACACAGAATGCATTGCGTATGTTCAGCAACAGACATGACTTCAAAGAAGTCGAGCTATAAATGTAAGTATTTTCTTTGTTAATAGAAATAAAACAACTACAAAAATCATTGTATTATCTTAGTTTAGGTCCATTTTATGGATTATGTACCTCATTGTTGCATAACATGTATTTTTTATTTTATGATCTTTTGTCAATAGTAGCTGGTGCGGACAAGCTAGCTATCGCTTAAGTTAGCTAATGTTACAAAAATGGTCAAACTGTTATCAAGACTTTTTGGAGTTTAAAGGTGACTGTAAAAGATATCACAATTTACATGGCAGGAATGCAGGTTGCCGCAGTTTGGGGGGGTTGAGTTGATTAGGATAGGAACAAACAATGGGATCCTCCACGAGAACCGACACCCTACAACTCTTCAGGAATCTGACCAACGATCCTTCAGGAGCTAAAGAGAGATAACATTTGAAGAAGGAGTGGTCGATTAAGGTGTTAAAACTGTGTGTCTGATTTTTTCCCCCTTCGTGCTATGTGGCCATTCAGGCCATGTACACACACCGACCAGACTCAGACTGGACTCTCTGACAAGTGACTTTGTAATCTTAAAAGTAATCTTATGCTGAAATATTTTGTAATACTGTAACTGATTGTAAACTATGATTGTGACATTAGTTAATGAGAAGACTCAAAGAGGTATATCTTAACCAACCGCTTAGGCTATAAATATACTTTGAGTAGAGTTAAATATGCTTACTGAGTAAAAAAAGTATGAATGAATTAATTTAATTTTTACCAGGTGGAATAGCACTTTTTATACAATGCGGTTTCTGCTGGATCAGATGTGTGCACTTGGTGTGTCTGGAGCAGATCAATGCTGCCAATTTGTTTCAACGCATAGCAGTGGGGCCTTGTAAATATGACTATGCTTCTTGCTCCATTTGAACAATTAACGGGGGAGATCTTCTGCTACTACTGCCAATGTGATTCCATCTGTTGTGGCATTAAAATGTCTGCTGAGTAAGGCAGCTGACACAGACTGTGGAGTACGCAATGCAAAGAACACTTTCCTGGAAGTTGTGAGCAAAATATCAGAAAGTGCTTTCTCTGAGCCGCTTTACACCTTGTCAATGATCCTTGAGCCTAGGTATAAAGAAAATTATTTTGTCGTGGTCACCAAGTAAGCAGTGGTAGACACCGGACACAGAAGAACCACAAAAGAACGACAAAAGAAGAAAAATGGCGAGCGAGGGTGGAAAGTTGCTGCTTGACATGCATGATGAAATTCTGAAGGAAAACTCTACCATGGAATTGCAGGCCGGTGTGACGAGCCTCACATGTGTGCAGGTCAAAGTCAAATTCCTCTCTTTTATTCAAATAATGAACCCTTTTAAAATCCTTTGTGATTGTTTTAATATATACTCTGCTGTATGTTCTGTTAGAGTTCCTAAAACAATAGAATTAGTTGAAAAAGTAATATAAAGCAATCAATTAATGATACTCGTCCCTGTTGAGGTTGACCTTTAGTAGGGTACTGGTCATCTGATCAGAGTAAAGTTCAACAGAGCTCTGAAGGAGAGGATAATGAAATGTCAATATTGCTGATAATTTATCAGACATACACCTAATACATTTTAAACTGTTAGATAGAAATTAGAACAAATTAGAATAAGTACTGTGACATAACTGTGGCCTATAATCGAGGCCTGCTTCATCAGCAAAGGCATTTTAAAACGAGGTGTGTTGCTTTTCCAATACTGCAGTGGGCTCTCATTTCTGGGGATGGGCGGGTCATTCAGATAGCCATACATCTACAGTACAGAAATGCACTTGTCTACATTTCTGTACTATAGGTGCATGGCTATCTGAATGACCCACCCATCCCCAGAAATGAGAGCCCACTGCAGTATTGGAAAAGCAACACGCCTCACTTTCCTGCTCTGGCCAGAGCAGCATGCAAGTACCTTTCAGCTCCATGTACAAGTGTGGACAGCAAACGTCTCTTCTCTGCTGCATCATACATTGTTGATGATACGAGAAACAGGATCCACTGTGAGAAAGCAGAAATGCTTGTCTTTGCAAAAAAAATAAATACCATTGCTGATGAAGATTATAGGCCACAGTTATGTCACAGTACTTATTCTAATTTGTTCTAATTTCTATCTAACAGTTTAAAAGCTTGGACTCGAAAGGGACTTTCACACATTTTTTATGTATTTATTTTGTATTGCTGATTTATCCTCCTTGTATTTTTGTCTAAACTCTCACAGAGTGAAATAAGTTCAAATTTACTTTAATTTAGTGTTTTCAAAGCAGACACAAATACAAAGCAGAACATGCATTCCAACTTTTTTTTACACAAGAATAAATGGAGATTAAAGATAAAATGACTCAGATTATGCATTTCAGGAAGTAGGGAGAACTTCAGACTAAGTTTATGTTTTGTTTTGGTTCATTACTTTTGTCAGTACTACAAATCCTCACTCTGGATGTCAACCTTAGCTTTGACTTAGCTGCAGATGGAGCACTAGGAATCCTTAATAAGGTCAAGTTGTATAGGGATCTTGGTGATAAAACATATGCACAGTTGGGTTAATGTTGTATCTGTCCATGTTTTAGATTTTAGTGCTGAGGTTTGAGTTTACTGTAATTTGACAAAATGTGATCAAGTGACCCTCACCCCTAAAATATTGATAACAATAAATATTAATATTGTGACAAAATTATCAAAAATATTAATATTGGCCAAAATTATCACATCGGTGGATCCCTAATAAAACCTAATGCTTAATGAAATAAATAAATATATAGCAAAATAAATAAAAACAACTTCAGCAGAATGAGAAACATCTCACAGGACACAGGACAACTGATAAAAGCAGTGTGTCAGTGGTGTAAGGAGTTCATCAGCCTGAACGCCTCTGGAAAGAAGCTGCATCGAAGTCTGGTGATCTTTCTAATAATAAATGATGTGTTTATTATCCAATTGAGATCTCTGGAAATGTGGAGTCCCAGATACTTAATTGTCTGAACCATTTCCACTGGTGCTCCATTAATGAGCAGAGAGGAGAGGGGGTGTAACTTCTCCTCGTGAAATCCACCACCACCATCGACTTCCCCACATTCAAGCACAGGTTATTCTCTATCTAAAATTCACTTTCCACAGCCTACAACAAAGAAAAATGACAGATGACAGCAGGGACACATCTTTTGAATCTACGGATGAGGAGGTCATTGCTTCAACAATAAAAAAAACAAACATCATCTACACACTAACTCACTTTTAAAGGCTTTATTTATTGATTGATTTATTGATTGTAATTCAATTGTTTCCCGATTTAAACTTTATTAGCCAACTTAATAAACATAAAACGAATGAAACTTCAAATCATGACATAATTGAGATATTTAACCAAAAAAAATTTTTTTCGGTCAAAACACTATCTCTGATCCTGTTTATATTACAAACTTTTCAATGATTTTTTTGTATGAAAGCTGTATGTGGAACAGGTTTATGCAGATCCTTCAGTCTACAATGAACTAACATGTCCCTCTTGTAAAGCAGCAGATCATAGAAACAACTGTACTAGCATAAAGATGTCACAACATACAGATTAGAGCTGCACGATATATCGTTAAAAAAACCTGATCTCAGTTCACAACTACACATGATTCACCTTTTTGATGAGAGACGTTTTTTCTGTTTGTTTATTCACCATGAGCCACGCGTTACACTTCAGTTTCGTTATCTCTGCTTCTGTAAAGTCCACTGTCCACTGTCTCCCTTGAACCAATCATGAATGGACATACATGTCACATGATTCAGCGCCAGGCACAGCAGAAAGATGCCGCAGGACTGAGAGGAAGTGGAAATCCTCTCAGTTAGAGATTCACCGTCTCTATCTTAAAGATCTGAGGGCTGAATATAATGTCTCAGTAGGGCGTGCTAGGGCTGCTTATTTTAGCAATATCATAAATTCTAGTAGACACAACCCCAGAATACTATTTCAAACTATAAATACACTTGTTAGCCCCCCTCCCCCCGCTACTCCTGTGCTGTCAAATGATGATTGCAACAGTTTCCTTCAGTTTTTTGTTTCTAAGGTCACAAATATTGTGTTAAACATTACTCCCTCTCCCCCCCCCCTTTTTCACCACACCATCCAAGCCTCTCTGAGCAGTTTTTCGCCCATCTCCATGGGGGATCTCACTGGCCTAGTGAGCTCCATGAAGTCCTCCTCTAGCCCTCTTGACATCCTTCCCACTTCTATGCTGAAGGATGTACTTAGCTCTGTTGGCCCCAGTCTAGTCTCCATCATCAATACATCCTTAGCCTCTGGTTCCGTCCCTACCTACTTTAAGGAGGCGGTCGTCCAGCCCCTCCTCAAAAAGCCAAACCTGGACCCATCCATCCATAACAACTATAGACCCATCTCTAAGCTGCCTTTCATCTCAAAACTACTGGAGAAAGTGGTTGCCAACCAGCTCACCTCCTATATGACACAACACAACATATACGACAAATTTCAATCTGGTTTCCGCAAACACCACTCCACTGAAACCGCTCTGCTTAGAGTGTCGAATGACATAATGATGTCTAGCGACTCTGGCGAGTGCTCTGTCCTGGTCCTGTTGGACCTGAGCGTGGCATTCAACACGGTCAGCCACAGCATCCTCTTAAAGAGGCTCAGGGAGTGGGTGGGCATCACTGGAAGTGCTCTGGACTGGTTCACCTCCTACCTGAGTGAGAGACGTTTCTCTGTGGCAGTGGGCCCTTTTAAATCTGACCCTGCACCCCTCACCTATGGCGTACCACAGGGCTCTGTACTTGCGCCACTCCTCTTCGCCATCTATCTACTTCCCCTAGGTCACATCAGCAACAAATTCACCGGCATAAAATATCACTGCTACGCTGATGACATTCAGATCCACTGCTCCTTTAAACCCAATAACCTTACCATTTTAAACACCCTCCAGGAGTGTCTGCTCGCCATCGACAGCTGGTTAAGGAGCAACCTCCTGCAGCTTAACACGAGCAAAACGGAGGTGCTGATCATTGCGGCCGACAACACTGCCAACAAAGTGGCCTCTTTCATGGGGTCACTAAAAACAAACATCCGGCCACACCTACGCAATTTAGGTGTGATTTTTGATAAATCCATGCTCCTAGACAACCATGTCAAATCTCTCACCCGTACCTGTTTCTTTCACCTCAGAAACATCGCTAAACTCCGGTCCATCATTTCACACTCCGAATTAGAATTATCCGTACATGCATTCATATCCTCTAGATTAGATTACTGTAACTCCCTCTTCACCTGCTTAAAAAAATCATCCATTGATAAACTGCAATTAGTCCATAACGCCGCTGCCAGGCTACTCACCAGATCGAAAAAGTCCTGCCACATCACTCCCATTCTAGCTTCACTTCACTGGCTCCCGGTACAATACAGGATTCACTTCAAAATACTCACTTTCGCATTCAAAGCACTCCATAATCAGGCTCCAACATACATCACAGAACTCATACAACCATACCACAACACCCGCTCACTCAAGTCCGCAGATCAGCACCTCCTCGTGGTCCCTAGGACCAGGCTCAAAACAAAGGGCGATCGATCCTTTGAGGTGGCGGCCCCTAGGCTGTGGAACGCACTTCCTCTGTCCTTGAGGGCCGCCACCTCTGAGGTATCTTTTAAAAAACTCTTAAAAACACACCTGTTTAGACAAGCCTTTGGTCATCCATAACCACTGGACTGTTTGTCTTTTATACTGTTTTTTATACTGTCCTTGTCTGTTTTTTATATTGTCCTTGACTGTTTCTTATACTGTTCCGTAATGAGTTTTTACTGTCTGTATACTGTCTTTTATATGCTGTGTTTTTTACTGTATTGACTGTGGAATATTGTAGTCCTTATTGTAGTCCCTATTTTGTTTTATCCTGTTTTATTTTCTTTCTTTGCTGATGTAAAGCACTCTGTGCACTCGTGCTGAGAAGGGTGCTATATAAATAAAGGTCATTCATTCATTCATTCACTTACTTTCAAAACACAGCACTGTGAGTGAGGAGGTGAAGTCAGCATGAGTAAACTGAATGAAAGAGTGTTACCTGTGCACAAACTGAAAACGGAGTGCCCAACAAGATGAGGATCAAGGCAAGTGTTGGTGCAACGGATACTTGAACAGCTTCCAGCTATTTCGTATGTGCTCTCCCCTGATTGGAAGGCCAAGCATCTGATTCCTATGTGGCAAGACTTTGAAGTCATTGAGGCCATCAACAGTACCCTCTTCCTACGAGCTAACTTCACAGATGCCCTTTCTGTGGAACAATACGTCAGGATCTCTTCTGTAAAGCCGGTTAGCCGCCTAGTTTGTGAGAAAGAACAACTGTTAAATTACTTAATTATCAGATTCTTCCCCACTTTTCTCAAGGCTCTCTATAGACTTTCAGTTCTGCTTTAACCATTAATTTGTCATTTCTTTTAGTGTTGAGTTGTGAAATAACTATAGCATAACTTTATGTATCATTAGCTGAACCAGTTGTACCTGGTTAGTTCTTGTATTGAATGAAAGCAAATATTTGGCTTGAACAATATATGGGTGGACTAAAGGCCTAAATTTGATTTGCAAAGCATTTCTGCTACTTTTTTTTGGATACGGTATTGAATAAGACAGTTTTATTTTAATATTAATTTTATTATTATAGCAATGTTGGTTCCATTTTTATGCCATTGTCTTTATTGTCAATTAGGCCTACAGAAGTTTTTTATGAGTATGGGCTGGGAATTGATAGGATTTTACTTTTATTGTTGTCTCTCTGTATCTGTACAAATCTTTCAATTCTCTTATTAATTTTTTCATGTGTAGAAGGTATCCTAATATTAATCTTACTACATCTATTTCAATTCTGTATCAAGAATTATTTATCATGGTATGAAAAACAATGTCAGCACTGATAAGAGTCAATAACAATACTGATGCATGGTAATACCAATATAGTCTAGGTCTAGGGGAAGTGAACAAAATTCAAATGTTTTGGTTTGCTGCCCAGCTGTTTTTACCTTTTCTATATGAAATAGCCATGTGAAAAAGGCTTTTCATACTTTTTTTGGATAAGAACAGTGCCTTGGTTTTTTAATTCGTTTTCAAATGAATTTTGCCATTCCTATACCAACGAGCACCTTCGAATGTTTCTACAATTCCTGAGCACTTTGGATTTTTTTCTCAACTTAAAATTCAAATGTTGTTCTGCATTCATTATTATTGTACTGATATGACTTTTTCTGCCATTGCATTTTTTCCCCATTGAGTCTGTATTAAGTTGTGTGTCTCCTATTGTCACAGGTTCATTTGGGAGATGACGGAACCATCCTGAGGTCTGCCTGTGATTGTCCTAGGGGGGAATACAGGTGTAGCCATGCAGCAGCTTTGGCTATCCGTGGCATGTTCAACATAAGTTCCACCGATGTTGAGTGTCAGTGGAAGAATCCCAGCACTTCAAAGGCCGCTCCCCAAGAAGTATCAGAGGTGTACCAGCAGACGTTGGCGGTATACAACCCACTAACCAGAGATGTCACCTCTGAGGATGTTGACTGGTTTAGGTCATCACTCCAGGGCACACGGTGTGGAATGGCTTGGCTTATTCAGAATCGAAGATGATAGCCATGGTTATGTTTTTTAAACTCTTTTTTCATTGTTCATGTTTTTTATTCAATTTATTCATTAATAAAGAGCTTGTGGAATTGAAATACAATACAATGTCATTACTAATGAATGCATGCCTCAAATCTCATCAGTAAGAAATTAAGAATATTGTGGAAGACCCTTGTGGTCAAGAACCTTACAGCTTCCAGCTCCCTTACATCTTTCTTGCTCCCTTGGGTCACACATTGACTGCCACATTGACTGAGTTTTGTTTTTTTTTTAATGAAAAAAGTGCATTACTGCACACTTTTCAGTGTTTAATAGACAACAAATGCAAGACATAATCTCATCTTAATACTTTACTTTATTTGTAATCATGAATAATGGAAGTGCATGCTGGAACAGGACCTGGAAAGACAGAATAATAGAAAAACATTACAATCACAGGCAAACGGACTTCAAAAGTTCAATTGTTTGTGAAGTTAGACTAATACAGTATGCAAACTAGTTAGGACAATGTGTTACTGCTCTGAACAGTTACTGTGGAATGTAATTCAGCATATTCTACACATATTGACTATTGTAATGTTGGTACTGCACACTTGAATGTGTTTTAGAATTTGGCTACTGTACTTGTGTGGGTCAGTTTAAATTATTTTGGTTGCTGTAAACTGAGGAGGCTGTAATTACAGTCAGAAGAATTACTTGATGTAGGATGATTTGAGGAGATGGTGGCAGCAGCAAAAGGTTAATGGGGAAAGCAGGAAATCCTTAAGTTAAAAAATGTAGTTCATCTACACGTTTTGGTACTGTACAGAATTAGATCTACAGTAATTCTTACCTGGACATAGAAGTTCCCAAAGCTAATCAGTGATTGTGAAGTTCATGGTCTCAATGGCAATCTAGAAGCAAGATTCAGGTGAGTTTTTAAAAAAGGGGGACTGAGCGGTGTTAAGCACTTGGTCACATTGAAACTAAACATCAAATTGTATCAAGAACAACTAACTCACCTATCACTGCAAATGGTCCTTGTGAATAGCATGCAAAAACGTTCCTTCCTCTCCCTGAGTTGTGACATTTTATGTACATGCATACTATTATTAACATTAAAAAAGACATAAATTATTGCAAATGATTACAACCACTACATTAAATGACTCTTTCTTATAACAGCTCAAGGACTAATTAATACATTGTTTGTCATCTTTCATTTTATTACCCTTATGGATGTTTGGCTAACATTAGCGTTTGATGGAGCCAATGCTCTGTTTAAGTCTTGCAGCATAGCTGCTAAAACTAGCTTAGCAGCTAACTCTGCCGCCAACAAAAATGCCTCACCTGATCAGTTTAATCCACCTTCTCCTCGTTTTCTCGTCAGCCGGGAAGTGGTAGAGGGAACATGTGGAAATGGTGTTGTGATTACACCGGGGCACAAAGTACACATGCATTTTTCAAATGAAAAATAGAAAAGGCAGTATACGGTTTTGAAAAGTTTGCAGGGAAAGATTCTGCTGTGACGTCAGCTATGCGACGTCTGATATGTAGTCCAAACAGAGTCCAAATAATTACATATTTTTACACGCTAATAAATCACAAAACACATATCAAACTCCAAACGCACATCATTGGTTATGATTTTAATTGAAGTACAGCAAATGTGTGATTCAAGGCATAAAGTAAACTGGACCAGAAAATAATTATTTTCTCCTCATCCACTCTCATGTTAAATTTTTCCTGAACTTAGGCCCAGTGGACCAACCGGAAGGGTCGGAAACTTAGACTCCCTATCATCACCAGCACAGCGGTTCTCATGCTCATCCTGTCATGGGTCTTGCAGGTCAAGGATCAGGCTGTACAGCAACATGAGGGCCTGCAGAGGACAACCTTCCTAACATCTTTGGACACAAAGAACCAGCCACCAATCAGCTGAGCTGTTGAACACTGACATATATGACAATGGCATTTTTGGACCAGAATACTAGTTTGGACTTTATTTTCCCATTGACAATGGTAATTTGGTATGTGAAATATTTATTTTCATACATTTTTGCTAAGATATGTGTAGTTGAAGCATTTGCCAGTTATTACATCTGTTTTCATTATTATTATTTAAATGTAGCCACTTTGGAAAAGTTGATAATTCCCTAAATTTCCCCTCTGCAAAACAAATAATTATAACCATAGAAAAAAGCTCTAACACTGACATTTCTACAAATAAAGTTCTCAACTTTGAAGTGCAAAGTGCCAAGATATTGTTCTGTTGGTAAATGGTGTGTTTCAGTCTATCCCTTCCAAATACAGACAAATACACCCTGGTTTAAGCACAAAAAATTAAGGTGGGGGCGTCTAAATGTATTTGTGTTTGTGAGTTTACAGCATTTTACCTGAAAAATAAACAGTAAAAATTAGATTTATAGTCCAAACTCCAGTATATTTCTTTTACCCTTACCTTAGAGCCCATTCTTTTATCTGGACATTCTTGAAGAACAGCTTCAGTTCTAATTTGAAGAGGTATTTGTCAGGTGTTTTAAGCTGTGCTTTTTAAAACTTATATTTGGGTCAATTGTAACACCCAGATATTTAAACTGAGTAATATTCATAATTTGTTTGTCCTTTTCTCAGGATATGAGGAAAGTTATTGGGTTTTTTGCTATTTGTGAAACGTGCCAACTGAGTTTAATCAACATTGAAAGTTAAACAAGTTCCTCAGCCAATTTTAAATGCTCTCCATATTAGGCTGATATTAATCCTCTTTGTAATACCTTATATGGTTTAAGATGACAGCAGCCTGATGCTTTTGGGAATCCCACAGTATTCACTTTGACAGCCAACACTTATTAAGTGTTTTGTGCTGATTAATTGGAGCGCTGAATAAAAGGTGTTGCAGGGAATTGTGTTCTGTTGTGAACAAAGGTGTAAAGCAAGAGTCACTTAATTAAATATTGAACAGGTTCAGATAGATGTCTATGTTGGTGACCCAAACTGCAAGCAATGCTAATTAAAATGTGTCTGGTGTCAGGGGAGCGAGTGCAGCTGGTTCACCTGAATACCACATGAACTGCACACAGTCCCAGTAGAAACCAAGAAACATCAAAACAGCTTTGTTCACTTTATGCTGTTAATAAACTTTTTCAATATCACAAAATACCAGAAGTTCCCCAAGCCAGTATTTATGCATTTTTTGTGCATTACCACCATAAACAAACACAGGGATAAAATTAGTTGCTATATCAAGGCTGTGTCTATTCAAATTATAGAATATATGTAGCCTTGATATAACAGCTAAAGCATTAATTTACAATAATGATGTCCTACTAACACTGTTGTTTCATTGTTTCTTTTATGAAAGTAGATCCAGTAATCTGTCACCTGCCCCATGAAAATGTGATGCTGTGCTTTCAAAATAACCTGAAACAAGAGGCTATAAAACAAGTCCAGTAAAGTTTCAATTGTTCATATTTAGCCTAAATCTGTTTGTCCTTGATTACACTGTACAATAAATATTTGTACATAATATGTAAGACATTCAAACATGCAGTTATTTTTAAACTTATACATGTAGATTTTGAAAAAAAATTTAATTTGCTGCCTGCAATATGTCTGTAAACATTAATTTCTTTGACTTTCATTTAGATTGTTTTCCTGAAAATCTGTCTGGGATGAATATGGTTTTAGATTCCACTAGGATAAAAGTGAGATGGAGGCACTTTGTTCCAAAGTAAAGTCTAGACCAGTGCTACTGCTGGAGGCTTGATTCACAGATTTATATTTAATTTATTTTATTTTAATTAAAGTCTACATCAGTGCTACTGCTAAACTATTGCTGGAACCTTATGTCTGATTCACAGACATCCAGCTGTAGAAGATCCAGCAATATTAAATATTTATCAATTAAATGTTCTGCACTTCTATAGCTCTTTTCCACCTTCATGATGCTGAAAGTGCTTTACATTAGCTTCACATTATCACACACACACACTCATACACCAGTAAGTTTCTATGGTTCTGTCAGACCTACTGGGAGACTAACTTAGGGTTCAGTGTCTTTGCCCAAGGACACTTTGACATGTGGATGCGAACCGCTGACCCTTCAGTCACTGGATGACCCACTCTACTAACTGAACCACAGTTGTCAAGTAATAGATTGAGTTCTGTTTGTTTCCATTTATTACCTGCTATTGTATTATATAATTGTGCAAACTAAACAGATTTTTACCAAAAAAGATCAACATATTGAATCTTAGAGCAGATACCAAGATAGCACAAAACTACACCTAAACCTATTTGTAAAAAATATTTGATAAAATTCTGTCACACGGTGTTATTATTGTTCACCATTTATGTTTTTCAAATCCACCCGAAAATAAAGTGCCTTCCTCCTGTCAAAAATGGGAAAGGCCTGTGCAACAAAGCATCCACTGGTGAGGTAATAAAGATGTCCACTGAAAGCAGAAATTGTGAGAGTCAAGACGAAAAGTCTAGAATTTTATTTTTGACTCTGCAGAGCCAAAGTGACACCTGTGTGGAGCTGAAAAAATAATGAGGCAGGAATGTTGGCTCATCACTTTAAGAGCCCACAGTCGCTCTTAAAGTGAAGAGAGGAGGAGGAATCTAGCTTCAGCCACACTGCTGTTGTCTTTGAGGAACTTAGAAAGTTGCTCCATCATTGAGGGGGGGGGGTCAGGTATTTCAGCTCATGAATGCACGACTGCAATGCTTGCTTTCCGCCTCAGTGCATCTGCAGAAAAACCTGAATGGCGTGCTGCTGCAGAACAGAAATGATGAGACAGAGTTCCTGTCATGGAAGGAAGTCAACGGCTGTGACCCCCCTGTTAATAACTTCAACTGTGAAGCCTTTTCATTGTCCTGTGATCTGTGTGTGTATAAATAACAAAGAAAGAAAAGTGAATGGGGAAAAATAGCAATTATCAAGCAGCCTTCACCTGTGAGTGCTCTCTATTTTCTTCTCTGCCCTGTGCAGAAACTAACCTGAATCAAATATGATTTCTGTTTATTTTTGCCAGTAAAATAGGCACGGTGTATAATACTGTCCAGAAGAGTAAAGCTGCCCAGCAGAGGTCAATGAAAATGTCAGAAGCAGCCTCTGGAAGTGAAAATGATGATGGAAGTGAACGTGGACGTAGAAGTGGAGGTGGAAGTGGAAGTGGAAGTAGACGTAGAAGTGGAGGTGGAAGTTTAGATGGAAGTGGAAGTGGAAGTGGAAGTGGAAGTGGAAGTGGAAGTGGAAGTGCACACAGTCTCGTTGACTCGAGTTTTGCAGCTGGCTATGACCATTGTAATTCCCTTATTAAATTAAGCTGTATACCAGTAACACGGGTGCCATTGGCTCCCCATTGGCTTTTACCTACTGTGTAGGAGCTGCTCTGTAGATGCTCAGCACTGACGGAGGTGACAGGATAAACTGCAGATGTGCTCGACACACTTCAAACAGTGAAGGAGGACTAGGACAGTGGGAGTCCATCCATCAATTATCAATATGTGTCTCCAACAGTACATTCTGAACCAGGGCCGGCCCGACCGCTTTGCAATATATGCGACCGCTTAGGGCCCACACGCTCTGGGGGACCCAGAGAGGCCAGCTCAACACAGCGCGTGCTGAAGCACTGGAAGCGATGGGCAGCGCTACACTGCTACCTGGTGGTCGTGGAACGTTATTACGGCCACTTAAGGTGAGCGGTGTTAAACGTATATTGAGTACTGCCCAGTGCGCATGCGCAACCAATCCAGAGCCAGGCGGGTTGGCCTTCGGGCATTGTCAATTCTCCGACTGTCATGTCTCAAAAAAGAAATTATCCGTCTGGTGCAGAAAAAAGAAGGAGCTGGAAGAGGATGAAAACACCAAGACTGGTTGGCATTTTTGCATGTTCAACATGACAGTATTTTGTTATCAATCGGCAAGCCTTTGCCAAGGTAGCTAGATAGCTATTTAGCAATCTATCTAACCATATTACAATGGGTGTTGTTTTTCACTATTTAAAATCAATATTGTACTATATTAGTTACTATATTGTACTAGCATTAGTACTATCTGTCATATCCCTACTCACTGTCTCTTTTTCCCTTCGCTCTTTCCATTCTCCACCCTGTCACCTTTCACCTTAATTTTTCCCCTGGCCCTCGCATACTTGTCCTCATCACTTCGCCCTATTTAAGTGCTGTCTCCTTTGTCAATTCATCCCACACGTTTACCTCTACAGATGGTACCCATCGGAGGGTTGCACCCGTTTAGGACTTATTGTCTATTTTTGTGTGTGAGTTTTGAATGACTTTATGTCATACCTTGTTTCCGGACTGATCTTGTTTTGAAGCTCAGAATAAAGAGCTTGAGTGAAGCTGTTGGCGTCTGCATTTGGCTCCTTTCCACTACACCCCATAACAGAGTGAACTGACCAATAATGGACCCCGCAGACACGAACCAGATGGGAGCCGCCATCCATAATCAGGCACTCCGTCTCCGAGCACAGGAGGAACGGCTCACACAGCTCCAAGTGGCTCTCCAGGAGTCGGCCGATCAGCATGAGCGGATCCTTCTCTATCTCGGGGAACAGATGCAGCAGGCCCTTGTTCAGCTGGTTCTGAGCTCCCGCTGTCCACTGCCGAGCCCGCCCCGGCTGCCACCACTGCTTCGGCCACCGCCTCGTCCATCCTATCTCGCCCTGAGAAGTTCTCGGGGTCTCCGGTTGCTGTGAATCCTTTTTCACACAGTGCAACATCCACTTTGAACAGTCACCTTCCAGTTACCCCTCCGATCGGGCTAAGATTGCTTTCATTATTACTCATCTAACGGGACGACCTGGGCCACTGCTGAGTGGGGGAAGGATTCCCCCTGCTGCCGGTCTCTCCCGATTTTCATCGAATCCTTTAAGAGGATCTTTCAGCAGGCTTCGCATTGGCGGGAGGCGGCGCAGAATCTCACCACTCTCCGCCAGGACAGCGGCACGGCGGCGGACTACGCCATCACATTCCAGACGCTGGCGGCGGACAGTGGATGGAATGACATGGCTCTCCAGGGGATGTTCCTCCAGGGTTTGTCCTCCGTCGTCAAGGACCATGTGGTGCCACTGGACCTCCTGGAGGATTTTGACGCTCTCATCGCGCTCGTCATCTGGGTGGATCAGCAACTCCGAGAACGGCGGAGAGAGCGAGAGGAGGAGCGTCGGACTGGAGGATCTGACCGTGTCGCCCATGGTCAGGAGGCGGGTGCTTACGGCCCTGCCCGGGTCTCATCCCCACCAGCCTTTTCCGGTTTCTGGGAGGAGCCAATGGAGTTGGGAAGGGCTCAGTTGAACCGCGCTGAGTGGCGGCGACGTCTGGAGGTGGGGTTGTGCCTGTATTGCGGGGGTGAGGGTCACCTCGTAGACATCTATCCATCCAACCCGGTGCGTTCCCAACTGCCAAAGCCTGGTCGAGTGAGTTCTGCTCGTGACTGTTTCACTCTCTAACTTTCTTTCCAATCTGAGATAGTTTCGTCTTCTGTCCTAATTGATTCTGGCGCTGACGCCAATCTGATTAGTGTTGAGTTAGTTTGCAAATTACACCTTCCGGTTCCCCCCCTTCTCAGAACCATGCTCTACCACGGCTCTGGATGGAAGGCCGCTGAGTAGAATTACTCAGACCTCCCTAGTCAGACTAACTTTCCCTGACATCTGAATTAATCGCCTTTCTTCTTTTTCATTCTCTTGCTCACCTTGTGGTGTTGGGTTTTCCATGGCTTTCAGCACATAACCCTCACATAGACTGGAGGAGAGCTAGAGTTTTGTCCTGGTCTGACACGTGCAGTAACAGCTGCTTATCCCTCGGGGTGGGGGAGCCGGTATCCACTCAGTCTAACCTGTCTTGTTTTTCTGCCACCGTTCCTGAGCTCTCCATTTCCCCAGATCTGATCGGGGTTCCAGCCTGTTACCATGATCTGCAGGAGATATTCAGTAAGCAGCGGGCATGTTCTCTACCTCCTCATCGAGCGCCATTGATCTCTTACCGGGCACATCCCCTCCTCGAGGAAAGATATACTCCCTCTCTGGTCCAGAGACACAGGCGATGTCAGAGTACATCAGTTCTTCTCTCCAGGCGGGTCTTATCTGACCCTCCTCATCTCCCGCAGGGGCTGGGTTCTTCTTTGTGGAGAAGAAGGATCGCACCCTCCGACCATGTGTTGACTACCGGGGTCTCAATAACATCACTGTCCGCCTCAGGTACCCACTTCCACTCATCTCCACGGCTTTTGAACAGCTTCAGGGCGCCCGCGTCTTCACCAAGTTGGATCTGTGCAATGCATACCATTTGGTGTGGATACGGGAGGGGGACGAGTTGAAAACAGCTTTCAACACCCCATCTGGTCACTACGAGTACCTGTTTCAAAATTTCGTCAATGACATCCTTGAGGAATTCCTGAATCGGTTCGTGTTTTTCTATTTAGATGACAGCCTTATTTTTTCCCCTGATCTGTCTACTCACATCCAGCATGTCCGCACCATCCTCACCCGTCTTTTAGAGCACAAGTTGTTTGTAAAAGCTGAGAAGTGCGCGTTTCACTCCCTTTCTGTCACCTTTCTGGGTTTCGTTGTGTCTGAGGGTCGGGTAGCGATGGAGGACACCAAGGTGAAAGCAATCCGTGACTGGGCTCCTCCCCAGTCACGCAGGGAGCTTCGCCGCTTCCTGGGTTTTGCCAACTTCTACCGCCGCTTCATCCGTGGGTATAGCTCAGTCGCTGCCCCGCTATTCCAGCTGATGTCTGAGAAGACTCGGTTTGGGTGGACCCCTCGTGCCAATGAAGCCTTCACCCGGCTTAAGACCTTGTTCACCTCTGCTCTAGTACTCACCTTACCCGACCCTCACCTCCAGTTCATTGTGGAGGTGGATGCCTCTGAAGTGGGGGTTGTGGCAATTCTGTCCCTGCGGTCCTCCAAGGACAACCGTATTCACCCTTGCACTTTTCTTTCTTGTCGTCTCACCCCCGTTGAACAAAATTATGATGTAGGGAATAGGGAACTGTTGGCGCTAAAACAGGCCCTGGGAGAGTGGAGGCACTGGTTGGAGGGTGCAGAACAACCTTTCTTGGTGTGGACAGACCACTGTAACCTGGAATATATCCAAGGGCCCAAGCGGCTGAATGCCCAGCAGGCTAGGTGGGCACTGTTCTTCACCAGATTCAATTTTAGCCTCTCCTATTGACCAGGGTCGAAGAACAGAAAAGCTGGTGCTCTGTCCTGCCAGTTCTCCCCTTCTTCTCCACAGAAGGAACTGGAGAACATCCTGCTCCAGTCTCTGGTGATTGGGGTTCTTACTTTGTAGATAGAGGACCAGGTACGGTTGGCCGGTCAGTGTCAGGCTGTTCCTCCAAGCCTGCCCAAAGGGACTCCTTCATGTTCCTCCTGCCTTGAGGCCCTAGGTCATTCACTGGGGCACACCTGTCGGCTGGCCTGTCACCCTGGGGCCAGGAGAACCCTAGCCTTCATCTGACAGAGGTTCTGGTAGGAGGGAATGGAGCAAGAGGTCAGGAGATATGTTTTTTCTTGTCCGGTTTGTGCTCAGGTGAAGCCATCCCATCAGCACCCCGCTGGTTTGCTGCAGCCCCTGCATATCCCAACACGTCCCTGGAGCCATATATCCTTGGATTTCGTGACTGGGCTGCCTCCTTCAGATGGTAAGATGGCGGTGGTGGACAGATTTTCAAAGATGGCCCGTTTTATACCTCTGCTGAAGCTTTCCTCAGCAGAGGAGACAGCAGAGGTTCTGGTGTGTAGGGTGGATGGGTTCCCCAGGGATATTGTGTCAGAAATGTTGTTGTTGAAATTAATGACCTTGTCGTTTTTCCCCATAATCCCATACTCTCAGATCACTTTTTAATGACCTTCCAGGTTTTGTTTGAGGATATTTCTACCTCAGTGATTAAAACGCAAATGAAAAGGATACTATGTGACCGTGCTGTCTCAAAGTATAAAGAGTTAATTCAGTCACTATTTGTGCCTGTGTCATGTGATTATGTAAAGGACACATTTAGTCCCAGTATAAGTGATGAGTTAGTCGATAGTACCATGCTCACACTACAAACTACGCTAGATATAGTTGCCCCCCTTAAGTTAAAAACTACTAAGATTAGATTAACCTCCCCATGGTACAACGCTGACACTCGCTCCATTAAACAAGCAACACGTAAATTAGAGAGGCAATGGAGGCGATCCAACTTAGAAGATTCTCTCAAAGCCTGGAAAAATAGCTTAATAAAGTATAAGCAAGCTTTGCGTACAGCCAAAACTAGATATTACTCATCCATAATAGAAGAAAACAAGAATAATCCGAGATTCCTCTTCAGTACTGTAGCCAAACTGACAAACAGCCACACCTCCGTGGAACCAGTTATTCCATCCACGCTCCATCCTGATGATTTCCTGCAGTTCTTTAACAATAAAATATCAACTATTAGAGAGAAAATAGACACATTTCTCCCAAATATTAGATCAGAAAAAGTAGCGCTTTCAAACCTAGGCCTTTTTATAAATCCCTCTGTAACACTAAATAATTTCACCACTGTAGACCAAACTGATGTCATTTCTATTATCATGTCTTCCAAATCAGCCACCTGCCTCTTAGATCCAATCCCAACAAAACTCTTTAAAGAGATTCTGCCCCTAATTATTAGCACTGTCCTAAATATAATTAACACTTCATTAATTACTGGATATGTGCCACAGTCATTTAAATATGCTGTTATTAAACCAATTCTGAAAAAGCCTACCCTAGATCCTGACATTTTAGCCAATTATAGGCCTATATCCAATTTGCCCTTCCTGTCAAAGGTTTTAGAACGAGTAATAGTTAAACAGCTGTGCCAATTCCTGCAAGATAATAGTTTATTTGAACAGTTTCAGTCTGGCTTTCGTGCCCATCATAGCACTGAAACGGCGTTAGTTAAAGTTACTAATGACTTATTATTAGCCGCTGACATCGGACTAATATCGGTCCTGGTGTTATTAGACCTTAGTGCAGCCTTTGACACCATTGACCACAGTATCTTAGTGCACAGATTAGAATGTGATATAGGTATTAGAGGAGCAGCCCTCTGCTGGTTTAAATCATATTTATCTAATCGCTACCAATTTGTTCACATCAACAAACAATCATCGCAGTCCTCCAGAGTTAATTATGGCGTTCCTCAAGGGTCAGTCCTTGGGCCTATTTTGTTTACACTATATATGCTCCCTTTAGGTAACATCATTACAAATCATGGCATTAATTTTCATTGTTACGCGGATGACACACAGCTATATTTATCGATTAAACCTGACCAGACCAGGCAAATAGATAAACTAAGTACTTGTGTACAAGACATAAAAATTTGGATGAGTGCCAATTATCTTTTACTGAACCCTGAAAAAACTGAAGTCGTTATAATTGGTCCTAAAGATGCGAGAGACTCCCTAACTGACCAGATAGTTACTCTGGACAACTTAAGTGTAACACCCAGTGCCACAGTTAAAAATTTAGGAGTTTTATTTGATCCAGATCTTTCATTCAAAATGCATATCAAACAAACTTGCAGAACAGCCTTCTTTCACCTGCGCAACATAGCCAAAATTAGGAATATTCTGTCTAAAACGACTGCAGAAAAATTAATTCATGCATTTGTTACATCACGATTAGATTATTGTAACTCCTTACTTGTAGCATGTCCTAAATATTCCCTAAAAAGCTTGCAACTGGTTCAAAATGCAGCAGCAAGATTATTAACAGGATCAAATAGAAGAGAACACATCACGCCTGTGCTCCAAACCCTTCACTGGCTTCCAGTTGAGTCTAGAATTAAATTTAAAATCCTCCTCCTTACATATAAAACCATTAATGGTATGGGCCCCTCTTATCTTAAAGATGATCTGGTTCCGTACCAACCCAATAGAACCCTTCGTTCTCAGAATGCAGGTTTACTGAAAGTTCCTAGGGTTTCTAAAAGTACAGTAGGAGCTAGAGCCTTTAGTTATCAGGCCCCTGTCTTATGGAATCAGCTTCCCTTTAATATTAAAAATGCCTAAACAGTCTCTACATTTAAAATTAGGCTTAAAACATTCCTGTTTGAGAAAGCCTATGGTCAGGTTAGTTAAAAATTATGTGACTCATATATCATGTATACATGATGTATGAGTCACAGTTCAGTCTAGGCTGCCCTAGGAGTTAGAATGCTGGGGGAAGTACAGACACTGAGTTCTTTCTTCTCTTTCTCTTCCTCACATCTGTTTCTGTAATTTTTATAACATATCTTTCTTACCAAGTCTGTTCATGACTAGTCACCTGGTGTCCCCTTTCCCCCCTCCCCCCCTGGGGGGAGTGGTGGCTCTCCTGACAGTGCCTGCACGGGAGCCATGGACGACAGGATCTGGAGTATCTCGCCTGTGCTGACCTGTGACCCCGGACCACCGCCCCTGCCTGTCTGGACCAGGCCCCCTTCCTGCATTTATACATGGACGTTCATCTATAGCCTGTCCGTCCATGGGAGTGGATCTCTCCTTCAATGTGGTTCTCCTCAAGATTTCTTCTTTTTCCCACTGGGTTTGGAAGTTTTTTCTTGCCGAGAAGGAGGGTCTAAGGACAGGGGATGCCTGGGACTTTTCATGTATTTCTGTAGTTGATTATGTTTTTGTAAAGCCCTCTGAGACGACTTTGTTGTGATTTAGGGCTTTATAAATAAAATTGAATTGAATTGAATAGACCGGGGGCCCCAATTTATTTCAAAGTTTTGGACAGAGTTCTGTCGCCTTATTGGGGCCAAACCTAGTCTCTCCTCAGGTTATCACCCCCAGTCCAATAGACAGGCAGAGAGGACCAACCAGGCTTTGGAGACGGGATTGTGCCTGCTCACCTCCACAAATCCCTCCACCTGGAGTCGGCAGGTCATCTGGGTGGAGTTTGCTCATAATACTCTGCCCTCTGCGTCCACTGGTTTCTCACCGTTTCAGTGTGTGTTTGGGTACCGACCTCCACTGTTCAGTGATCAGGAGGGGGACATCAGAGTTCCGGCCGCCTCTGCACTCATCAGATGATGCAGGAGGGTCTGGGCCCGTGCCAAGCGGTCCCTTCTCAGGGCATCGGCTACTGCTAAGAGGCCGGCTGATAGGCAGCGCTCAGATCCTCCTCCATACCAGGTGGGGCAGAGGGTTTGGCTCTCCACTCGGGACCTGCCGCTCTGGGTGGAAAACCGTAAGTTGGCTCCCAGATTTGTTGGCACTTTTCCCATAGTCAAAATTATTAATCCTGTTTCTGTCAGGCGTTGTCTACCCAGGTCAATGGGCATACACCCCACCTTCCACGTCACCCGCATTAAGCCCCACCAGGTTCCCCACCCTCTGGTCCCTCACACAGCACATTTTCAGAGAAAATTGGCAATTCCTTCTTTGTGTGAATTATAGTAAAGTTACGTAATTAATTTGGTGTCTGACATACTTGTGTAATATTTTACAGGGGCATTTGCTGAAGTTTTTCGCAGCAAAATCTCCTTCACCTCAAATCAACTCCTCAGTTGATGATGATGATGCAGCAGGTGAGTAATGATGTAATTTGGTTGGTTGTAATTTCAAATAAAACAATGCAACAAACGTATAGTGTGAGCTTAATGAAGGTATATGTATTCCCTCCAACAGGGTTCATCTTCGCTAGGATCACCAGCAACTGAACATGAGCAGTCACCAGCACTTGTGAGCGAGGAACAGTCAGCAGCACATCAGGCAATTCAGCAGGTACCAGCACATCAAACAGACAGAGGAGCAGTCACCAACAACATCAGATGCTGTTCCAGGTCAGTTTACAGGGCTGCTATTCTCTTTTCCGCAGTTTACTTTTAAATATCATTATATTCATTCAGAACCGCTTCCACCCCGTTGGGGTTTAGAGGCAAATTCCTCCTTAAATACATGTCCAAATTCAAACCGCTATTGCTCTGCAACCACAAAGACCATAGTCATGAAACTTCACCTGTGTGTAGACATCACCTGAAAGTTTGTAAATCAACTCATATCATATCAAATTATATATTTGGTACCCAATAACAAATACAAAGCAGAAAAAATGGGGGGGGGGGATCCACCTAGATTGAAAATAAAACTTTAAAGTCAATTTAGACCCACAAGATGTAATTTCACCATGACACTGTGGACTTGCACTTGTAAAGTGTAAATCACCAACCTACAATGATCTCCTACAATGATGTGATAAATGACTTTGCTTCTAGAAAAGCCAGGAAGCAAAGGCTCTGAATACTGTGGGCTGGTCAAAATAAAAATGTAAATATTTTTACTTGTACATATTACAAGGATTCTATTTGTATTACACATATTCTTCATTTATTATTGTTATTAGTAATCTTATTTGTAATTATTGTTATTTATTTTTATTATTATTATTTGTCTTATTTATATTTTCTATTTTGTCACTTGGTTTACATTTGTTGTGAGTCATTTTGCACATCGCTTTTCATTTTAAAAAGAAGCAAAATTAAACTGTTCTACTTTGAAATTCAGTGTGCTGTCTGCTGATTTTACAAATAGTGAAAATAATTCACTGTACACATTCATATGATGCGAGTTTTCTTCATAAGTAAGGTTTAAAGAGTCAGGATGACAATGGCATATTTTAAGCACTTTATAAATGATGGTAATGGTAGTGGATATGTTTTGTACACATAGTGTGTAGCCCAGGGGTCTGCAACCCTGGTCCTAGAGAGCCGATATCCTGCATGTTTTATATGTTTCCCTCTTCCAGCACACCTGACAGACATTATCAGTCTTCCACACAGCTTGATGATAGGCTGATCATCTGAATCAGGTGTGTTGGAAGAGGGAAACATCTAAAACATGCAGGATAGCGGCTCTCTAGGACCAGGGTTGCAGACCCCTGGTGTAGCCTATACCAGGGTTCTCAAACTTTTTTGGCCCAGGTCCCCCTTGGAGGGGTGAAATTTTTCCATGTCCCCCCTCATCCTGGCGATACTGAAAATGATAAAAAACTACTTCAACAATGATTATTATGAAACAATGATAACCTTTTTTAATAGTGCTTTTGTGCAAACCAGCGACATTTTCAGGTATTATAATATAAATGAGCACTTCAGAAACAACAATTTTAAATAATTTTAAAATAATAAACGGAACAAAAGACACACAAAACCGTGTGTGTGTGTGTGTGTGACAGACAGACAGACCTTTGGTGGAATTTTGTTCTCCCATCATTGTTCTCAATGAAGCCAAACTCAATATAACTATCAATGTACTTTCTCTTTTTAGGTTTAGGATGTTTGTTTTTGTCATTTACATTTTCATTTTCTTTACCACTTCTTGAGGAACTTGGCGGACTGAAAAAGCGATCCATGTTCGCTGCAGGGTGGCTAAAAATAGCCTGTGACTCACTCCGTCTTAATTTAGTCAAGCTGGCGTCAAACAGCGCTGTTACTTACGCCCGCTCGCTACAAAATAAAACTTCCGCATTTCAAAATAAAACAGCAAAAAAACCAAACAACAAAAAAACAAAACCGTGAATAATTTCGCGTACCCCCTGGACATGCGCCACGTCCCCCTAGGGGTCTGCGGACCCCAGTTTGAGAACAGTGGGCCTATACAATGAAAGTATCGGATGCTGAGGAGACTGGTATGGGGGGGGTAAATGAAATATCACTTAGGGCCCCAGTAAAGCTTGGGCCGGCTCTGTTCTGAACAACAGCTAGAAGAAACATACAGTGGTAACAGGCTGAGTTGGCTTAGACCTAATGGAGACCTAATCAGGATCATACTGAGAATAATAAAGACCATCATACTGATGATAATACTGAGGATCATAAAAATGATCATACTGAGGATCATAAAGAGCGTCATATTGAGGATCATATTGAGGATCATACTGAAGATCATAAAGACCATCATA
The DNA here is from genome assembly GCA_020466265.1 of Siphamia tubifer. Classification (NCBI taxonomy): domain Eukaryota; kingdom Metazoa; phylum Chordata; class Actinopteri; order Kurtiformes; family Apogonidae; genus Siphamia; species Siphamia tubifer. Next base: position 11,547,250 of record CM035805.1, read on the forward strand.
CTGATTTTCATAAAAAGGATCACACTGATGATCATAAAGGGGATCATATCAAGGATCATACTGATAATCATATTAAGGATTATACTGATGATTATAAAGAGGATCAAACTTATGGAGCTAAATCCAGGCCAAATGTTTTGCTAATTTGAAAAAAGAATTGTAATTGAAAAACAAAAATTCGAAACTGAAAGTTCAAGTTTTGATCTTGAACTTTGAAATATACAACAATGTATTCAAACTAAAAATAAGTGTAGGAAAGGTTTTTTCAGGTTAAATATAATTTGGATTCAGTTTTGGAATTTTTTTGAATAAATTATTTATTTTCATTTTTCACTTTTCATATATATTTTGATATTTGAGGTCTTAATTTTTTCAGTTGCAGATTTTATGTTTTCAGATTCAGATCTTATTTTTTTACAGTTTCAAATCTTATTTTTTTGGTTTCAGATCTTTTTTTCACTTTCAGATTTTTTTTTCACTTTCAGATCTTTTTTTTTCAGTCGCAGACTTTTGGCCCTGATGTTGCGTGGGGGGCGTGGCATCATGAGTGACAGCATAACAAAGAAGGCTGAGGACCTCCCTCAATCACGTTGCCTTCAGGGAACGTAGGAACTGCGACAAGTTTGACTCTTCCATACACCACATTCATGTGATTGGCAGTTAAAAAACTGACGCCAGTGACAACGTTGTGTTTAGCAAACTGTTTTAGAACCTGCTTGGCTCTAATAGCAGTATAAGAGCAATAAACTATGCCAGATTGTGAAGTTAAACATCTACACTTTAAGTATTTATGTTTCCACTTCCACATAATACCATGAACGCAGCAGTGTCCGTTTGCGATCATGGTGTCCGCTCCACCGGGACCACCTGTTGGCACCAGCCAGGTAAGAAATGTTAGATATTTTTGAATAGATACTCTGGGAAATCATCATAAATGTTATAATGATGGGTAGTTTGTGTAACATAGGGACATACATGAAGGGAAAAGTGGGGAATTGGCGTTAGCATTAACTATGCTATGTAAACTAACTCCATGAAAAGGTGACGCTAATAACTGTTAATTTAGAGAGAGGTTCTGTATGAGCACATTTATAAGGCTCTGTGCAGCTGCTGCCACTGTCGAGTTATAGTCGACATTCTGGCAAACACAGATGTAAACAAAAACAATACACATTAAAGGCAAAAACCTTAGCCTTTAGCTAGACACTGTAAGGAGTGTACAATTAGGAACACTATTAGCATAAAGCTAGTTAATGCTAACGTCAATTCCCCACTTTTCCCTTCATGTATGTCCCTATGTTACACAAACTACCCATCATTATAACATTTATGATGATTTCCCAGAGTATCTATTCAAAAATATCTAACATTTCTTACCTGGCTGGTGCCAACAGGTGGTCCAGGTGGAGCGGACGCCATGATCGCAAACGGACACTGTGCTGCGTTCATGGTATTATGTGGAAGTGGGTAACATCTAACACTTAAAGTGTAGATGTTTAACTTCACAATCTGGCATAGTTTATTGCTCTTATACTGCTATTAGAGCCAAGCAGGTTCTAAAACAGTTTGCTAAACACAACGTTGTCACTGGCGTCAGTTTTTTAACTGCCAATCACATGAATGTGGTGTATAGAAAGTGTAGAGTCAAACTTGTCGCAGTTCCTACGTTCCCTGAAGGCAACGTGATTGAGGGAGGTCCTCAGCCTTCTTTGTTATGCTGTCACTCATGATGCCACGCCCCTCTAAGTTGATGCCACGCCCCCCACACAACATCAGGGCCAAAAGTCTGCGACTGAAAAAAAAAGATCTGAAAGTGAAAAAAAGATCTGAAACCAAAAAAATAAGATTTGAAACTGTAAAAAAATAAGATCTGAATCTGAAAACATAAAATCTGCAACTGAAAAAATTAAGACCTCAAATATCAAAATATATATGAAAGTGAAAAATGAAAATAAATAATTTATTCAAAAAAATTCCAAAACTGAATCCAAATTATATTTAACCTGAAAAAACCTTTCCTACACTTATTTTTAGTTTGAACACATTGTTGTATATTTCAAAGTTCAAGATCAAAACTTGAACTTTCAGTTTCGAATTTTTGTTTTTCAATTACAATTCTTTTTTCAAATTAGCAAAACATTTGGCCTGGATTTAGCTCCATACAAACTCAGGATCTTTCTGAGAATCATAAAAAGGATCATACCGATGATCATAAAGAGGACCATACTGATAATCATATTGAGGATCAATACTGATGATCATACTGAGAATCACACCGATTGAGGATGAATAAATGGTCTGCACTTATATAGCACTTTTCCACCTTGATGGGTACATTTACATTGGCTTCACATTCTCCTATTCACACACACAATCATATACCATTAGGTTTCTAAGGTTCTGTCAGTCCTACTGGGAGCCTAAGTCGGGGTTCAGTGTCCTGCCCAAGGACACTTGGATATATGGACAGCTAGAGCCAGGACGCAAACCACCAACCTCTCGGTCACTGGGCAAACCACTCTACCAACTGAGCCCTGTATCAAAACTGATAATCATACTGAGGATCTTTCTGAGGATCATAAAAAGGATCGTACTGATATGAACATCAGTACGATCCTTTTTATCATCCTCAGATCTGATGATCATACTGAGGATCATACTGATAATCATACTGAGGATCATACTGATGAGCATGAAGAGGATCAGAATCAGAATTGCCTTTTATTGTCATTGTATACACATTAGTGATGAACAGGCTGACCCAAAGTGCCCACGGTCAACTGCAGTTGCGGGTAAATATTTTTAATGATATTTGGGTCAGGTCATTTGTTATAATAAACATTAAAATAACCTGGTAATTACACTTTATTAACTTGTTAACTTAACTGTCACATCAGAAGTAGCCTATATTATGGAGGGAGCAAGAGAGAAAGTCAAGTTGGGAGTGTGGAAGCTCCGGAAGCATACAAACAAAAAAGGAAGGTTTGGGACCCATTCACCGAGAATTTTAAAGATGGACGATTCCAAGTGTTTTCTTTACTGTGGTAACTAACCGGGTTCAAGTAGTTCTTTGGGTTTTACAGGTTGCTGACCCCTGGTTTAGATGCATTTTGGAAGCTGAAGCAGGACAAAAGTATTTTCTCAACTAACTTACAAGCAATGACATCAGATTGTGGGTCATTTATACATCGACCTGCGCATCACTGATGTACAGTACATACACAATGAAATTTGAGTTGCTACTCCAAAGTGCTTGAGTGTATCAGATAAAATAAATAAAGTTATAAAATATACATTTAAAAAAATCCATTATAGAAATAAAAATCCAATGTGCACAGTAAATTTTGCAGTGTTAAATCAACACTTAGAGAGTTTATTTAACTTCTTCTAGAGTGTATTTGGTCCCATTGTCTCCAAATTAACTCTCTAAGTGTTGATTTAACACTGCAAAATTTACTGTGTGGATATTTAAAATATCACATAATGAATATCACGCAGTGACAGGTATCCAAGTGTTAAAAGATATTAAAACCACAGGAAGGATTGTGTCACCTGTACCATCTGCCTGAGGGTAGGAGCTTAAACAGGTGGTTGTTGGGGTTGCAGGTGTCCTAGGTGATGCTCTCAGCTCTGCTGCCTTTCCTGTAATAGACCCCTATCCTGTAGTAGAACACATGTCCTGTAGTAGACCACCAGTTTGTCCTGTTTTAGGCCACCAGTCTGTGGTAGACAACCTGTCTTATCCTGTCCATCAGTCTGTAATAGTCCACTTGTCCTGTAGTAGACCCCTATGCAGTAGTAGAACCCCAGTCTGCAGCAGACGTGTCCTGTAGTAGACCACCAGTCTGTAGTAGACCTCCTGTCCTGTAGTAGACACCTATCCTGTAGAAGACCTCCGGTCCTGTAGTATAATGGTCCCCAACCTTTTTATTACCGCGGACCGGTCAACATTAGACAATTTTACCATGGACCAGTGGGGAGGGGGGGGTTGTAGATTATTTATATTGGTTGCTGGCAAATTATACAGAGCAGGAGGTTTACAACAGTAGAAGCTGACCCCCCCTCCCCATTCCTTCTTGTTTAGCTGCAGTTGCCACTTTTCTGACACAAGTCTTAATCCATCATACTGTAAAGCTTGATAGAATTTAAAAATAAAATAACATTTTTAGCAATAGCTGAGAAGAAAATATCAAAGAGTCAAACATGGAAGTTTGTCATTCATAGACTTCCACAGGAAGACACTTCTGGCAAAACACCCAGGTAAATATCAAACCCCTGCTCTGACTTGAACAAGAACCCTAATATTCTTCCTCATTCTCACTTTCTACACTTTCACTGCAACTCCAAACTTTTAATATCACTTGTCACAATAAATTGAGACTATTAAAATGAAGACTGACCCAGATTCCAGCATCTGTTTTTGCACAAGCTCCTGCATAATCTGCTGTTGATCATAGATAGTACTGGTTTGTTCTGATGTTATTTCAAAGCCTACAGAGATGTGTTGCCATATATTTTTGCCACTGGGTGTTGTCTGTTATATTTAATCTGATAACTTTGGCTTCTATGTTTTATCACTGAACTCCATCCATGCAGGATATGGGTTTGTGTGGCCAGGCAGCTTCTGAATTCACTGGTGGTCTGATGCATCAGTGGGCAGGCATCGCCTGTAGCACCTGCTGTCAGGCACTTTTCACATTCATGTGAAAAAAGACAGGGGTCACCTCCAATAAAAAGAAAGTCTTTTGCAGAGAATAAGCCATCAACCACTGCAGTGCCTCTCTGGGGGCACTTTTCCCACTGTCAGGTTTTTATATACTGAATTTAACACGCTGTGAAAAATGCAGGATATTTACTGAAAACATGCTAAGGATCACAACACGCTAACACCACTGCACATTAGCAAAACACTGGACCATGAATGCTGAATGATCTAGCATTGTGCTCTGCGGACATACACTGTTGATGAAATGCCAGTCAAACATTTCACAACACAAATCCATTCATACCTCCAGTATTGTGTTTACTTGTTGAGCTTGAGCTACAACACTTGTATAACTTTCAATGATAAGATGTCTGCTGCAAATGGCAGTGTTTGTTACCCAGAAAACAACTGACTAATAACGTATTAAAGCTGTATGGTTTTGACCTAAAAATCTCCATTTCAGATGTCAGGAGTTCACGATGGTCAAAGCTGTGGTTTTTACAGCTTTCTTAACGTTGTTTCATTAACTATGATAGTTCATTAGTTAGAGGTCCTACACCAGGTCATATGATTATTATTGTACTGTATTGTATTGTACTACCATATGGTAGGAAAAAACCTGTTGAATTGTGGCTACTTGTTGATTTGGACACTGAAGATGAAGCTGTGCAGACATATACCGTTTAACAGCCACACTGAGCTTTTCTACTCCTGGAAAAGATGGGGAGAAATCAAATATTTTCAGTAACTTCAGTCTGGAGGAGTCATGATAGATCTGGATAATGACACATTTTCTGCAGGTTTTGTGTTTACGAGGTTCCCTAGATTATAAAAATTATATTTAGATAGTAAGGTGAATTTGTTTGTGAAGTTTGTAAGGAAAGGTGTCTTATTGTCAGATGAACTGTCAGAAAAGGGTTAGGATTCCATTTATTAGTTAAATACAAACACATTTTATGACTAACTGATCTTGTGACTAAAGGGCATTTTGACAATAAATGAAGTTTTGGCTCCTGAATGCCGCTTACTGTAATTTCCACTCCTGAATGCCGCTTACTTTAGGATTTTTTGTCGGCCTTTATTTTACAATAACTTTGCAAAAATTTACAATTTGTTTGTTGAAAAGCCTTTCATGTGCAGTGTTTTTTTGAGAAGCTTCATGATTGCCTAATTTTATGGCTTCATTCTGTTATAAAACAGTTCTTGCTTTTGTTTAATGTTTTAGCCAAATATTTTTGTTACACAAATGAACAGTGAGGTAAGCAGCAAAAGAAACTGGTAGCTAAGGTGGCTCTTCTGATTCACTACAAAACATGGGTGTTATACATCACTATGAATAGAATAGAATAGCTGGATTAGGCCCCCAGTGACGCCCACAACCCTAGTGAGGATAAAAGTGGGTACATATGAGAGAGAGATAGAAGTTTTATTGATTCCATATGTGGCGAGGGTTATCTTTGGGGGGGGGGGGGCTAATGGGCCGACAACGCCACCTGGGTCTTGGCCCAGGAAATGAATGTGATGTATTGGGTGGACACAGGCTCGTTCTGTGGACCGAGACGTGACTGGGTGGAATGTAAATCAAGAAAATAAAATACTAGGACTGTTAAAAGAAGGACATACTAAAACACACAAACTACAGAGGCAATTAATATAAAGGTTTTTATTTAAATTGATTTAAAATGCAAACAGTTCTAAAAGCACATGAGTTCTAAAAACAGGAGTGGACTAATCAGAAAACTAAACTTAGAAAACAAGGGGGGCAGGGGGCCACAGATAGGGAGCAGACTACAATGCAAGGTGCCCAGGAGTGCCACCAAACCCACCTCAGTGCAGCACAGCAGACAACACACAACGGAAAAGGTGCACCTAAAACATGTGTCCCATGGTAAAATCACACGGAGGGGAGACCACGCCAATGTGCTTAACCCCCCAAATGCAGCAACCAGCTCCTGAGAAAGGAAAACTAAACAAAATTGACATCCCAATTGGTTAACAAGATAAACAAACCCAAACTAGACAATACAACATACGAATGACAGAAACACAAAAGAAACAGAAAAGAACAAAAGAAAAGGGCAAAACAGCAACAGATGCACCTAAGAAACAAAAGGGGACAGAAATTAACTTAAAATCACCTCTAAACAGTATGTCTGGGGTCATGAGCCACTTACCACCTCACAGCAGCAGGAATGAGAGGAGGAGCAGGTGCAACACAGGTGTTTTTATACTCCTGTGTTGATTTAAGGGGAGTGGCCAGGGGAGAGGTGAAGTCCAAGCTGTGTTCAATAGAACATCAGTAGGGTTCCTCACCACAATCTACCCCGGGGATTTTAAATTGTCGACCCGACAATTTGATGCTTACTGCCAGGGCCTAAAAGGAGCAGCAGGTGTAGGCACAGGTCTAAGGGAATGCGTAGCCCCTATTGCTCTACTCTCAGCTGCCTGAGGTAGGTGATGGAGATTTGGGTGTCTTCCAGCATTGGTACGGGTCGTCCACCTCAGGGAAACCACGCCATTGTCAGAGGGAACAGTGGGGCTGTGTAGCTGCCTTACATGGTGTTGATTTGCAGATGGTATGGTTGGCACTGGCTGGGTTGGTGGTGGAGAGACGGGGGGCTGTAAGCCTTTGTCGTCTAGCCACTGGTGCAGGGGTAGGGTCAGAGGCCAGCAGAAACCATTCACCATCTGACGAGGGCTCCTCCACTTGGGGGACTTCTGTCTGTTGGATTGGCGTACTCACAGGATGGTCACTCACAGGCATCCATTTACCCTTTAAAAGTGAGCGATGGACATGTTTTACCTGACCAAGATCATCCTTGTGGGCAATGGTATACACTGATCCTCCAGGACCTGGGGCCTTCAGCACTTTGTATACCACGGAGCTCCAGATGTCTTGGATCTTGTGGCGCCCTCTGATGCCAACATCTCTGCAGTAGACCAACTGACCTTCTTGAAAGGGATCATCTCGGACCTGCTGATCATGGTGCTTTTTCCGCCGATGAGCTGCAGCAGACAGATGCCTGGTAGCCTCCTCAAATGCATGGCGTAGCCGTGTCTGGTGTTCTATAATCCAGTCATGGGGGCAGCCTGTCACTGGTTCCTGTACTCTGCCCAAAAGAAAATCAACAGGTAACTGGGGGTCCTGCCCAAACATTAAAAAGAATGGACACTCACCGGTAGACTGGTGTGCTGTGGTGTTGTAAGAGAAGGTCACTTGGGGTAGGTAACATGACCAATCTCTTTTCTTTGTAGCGGGCAAAGTGCATAGGAGGTTATGTAGGGTGCGGTTAAAGCATTCACATTGTCCATTACCTGCTGAGTGGTAAGGCGTGGTGTGAGATTTTTCTATCCCATACATGTGGCAGAGCTGTTGAATGAGGCTGCTCTCAAACTGTCGACCTTGGCCGGAGTGGATACGACCTGGGACTCCGAACCTGTAGAACCATTCATTAACCAACACTTTGGCCACTGTGGATTCCCGTTGGTCAGGAGTTGGAACTGCTTGGGTGAACTTGGAAAACACATCTGTCAACACAAGAACATTCTCCACCCCTTTCTTTGATGGCTCCAGCACTGTAAAGTCAATAGCCAGTATCTGATTTGGGCGGAAGGCAAGCAAGTGGCCCATATGACCATGGGCAGCCGGCCGAGTGTCTTTAGATACCTGGTAGCGCTCACATTTCTGACACCACTGTTTGACGTTGTGATGCATTCCAGGCCAGTAGCATCGTTGACGAGCCAGATCTGTTGTTCGTTCAATTCCTTGATGTCCATGTTCCTGATGCAGCTGGTGCAGGATTTTGCTTTTAAGTAATGCTGGCAGCACCAACTGGAAGACCTCTTCTCCCCTGGGGTGGCAAACTCTGCGATGAAGAACCCCATCCTTCTCCACCATCCGGTCCTACTGTCTGACCAACACCAGGACTTCCTTGGAGGCATTACGTCTTTCTGCTGCATCAGGGCCCCTCTGCCTGTTCCAAAACATCAGGAACTCCTTTATGGTGGGGTCACTTTCCTGTAAAAGGCGCAAGTCAGACTGAGTGTGAGAAGGAAAAGCAGAGATGGTGGCCTGGTCAGCCTGGGTGACCTCCCTAACTCCAATAGCCTGTTGTAATAGTCCTGGAACTGGAACACCAGGAGGGGCAAGGGGCAAATCTTCTGCACCAGCCAGGTACTGGCGGGAAAGGGCAGCATTCTGGTTATTGCGACCAGGTCTATACTTTATTATGAAGTCAAATGCTGCAAGTTGGGCGGCCCAACGCTGTTCTGTTGCCCCCAGCTTGGCTGTGGAAAGATGACTGAGAGGGTTATTGTCAGTATAGATTACACATTTCTGTCCCAGCAGGTAATCCCTGAACTTCTCAGTCATGGCCCATTTAAGAGCCAGAAACTCTAACTTCATTGAGCTGTAATTGTCCATGTTACGCTCTGTTGGCCTAAGGCCTCGACTAGCATAGGCTACCGGCCGCACCCTTCCCTCCTGCTCCTGGGAAAGGATAGCACCCAATCCACTATAGCTGGCATCTACTTCCAGAATGAAAGGACGAGAGAAATCAGTATTGGCCAAGACCGGGGCTGACACCAACCTCTGCTTGAGATCTTCAAAGCTCTGCTCACATTCTCTGGTCCATTCTATGGACAGACTCCTTCCAGAAGGCTTCCGGGATTTTGGGTCTGTCAGCATAGCGACGAGGCGATTTAGAGGAGCAGCAAGCTTGGCGAACCCCTCAACGAAGCGGCGGTAATAACTTGCAAAGCCTAAAAAGGAGCGCAGTTCTGATACATGGTTTGGCTTTGGCCACTTTGAAACCACCTCTACTTTACCTGGGTCTGTTGACACTCCATCCCTGGATATAACGTGGCCCAAATAGCTCACCTCAGGCCTGAAGAAAGAGCACTTTTCCAGTTTGGCCTTGAGACCCACTTCTTGCAGCCGGCCCAACACAGCATTCAGGCGGCTCATGTGCTCTGCTACGGTAGAGGAAAAAACATCATCCAAGTACAGACTGACATGACTGACAATGTTTGTCTCCAAAAATCCTCTCCATTAATCTTTGGAATGTACTCGGGGCATTGCACAGTCCAAATGGCATCCTATTCCACTCAAACAGCCCAAAGGGAGTGCAGAATGCAGTCTTTGGTTTATCCTTCTCAGTGACTGGTACTTGGTTGAAGCCGGCAGCCAGGTCCAAGGTTGAGAACCAGCGGGCCCCTGCCAAGGCATCGAGGGATTCCTCAATCTGGGGAAAGGGGAAGGCATCTTTAGGAGTCTTGCTGTTCAGGAGCCGATAATCCACACACAACCGGAGGCTGCCATCTTTTTTTCTCACCAGCACAATGGGGGAAGCAAAGGGGCTACTGCTTTCCCTGATGACCTGTGCCTCAAGGAGTTGGCGTATGTGGGCTTTAGCTGCCTCATACTCTGAAGGGGGGATGCGCCTATATCTCCACTAAATGAATATCATGGGAAATGAGGTTAGTACATCCTATATCTCCTGCATGAGCTGAGAAGACACCGCTATACTTTTGCAATAATGATCTGACCTGAGCCTGTCCCTGCTCTGCGAGTACTGTTAGGTCAACTGCTGCAATCATTTCCTGCACTGGAGTATGAGTTGACTGGGATTAGGTGGTGGCTAACACTTCCCTCTCCTCCAAATCTGTAGGTGGGCTCACAGGGTATGCCTGACTCAGGGTACCAAGCACAGTGCGAGGGTGAAGAACAACATCTTGGGTCCCTACATTTTTTATTTTATTTTATTTTTTTAATTTTGTCTGCATTTGTTCTCATTGTTTAACACCACAGAGAGGGTGTCAACATTGTTTGAGATCAATGCATTTTTTAGTCTTGCAGCCAAATATTTTAATATTTAGTGCATGTGTGTGACCATCACCGGTCCTCCCTGAAAGCTGAGCAGACATCCTTTATTAGAACTCTCTATTATAAGCCAGGGAGGGCAGTGCTACACCTCAGTGATGTGTGAGGGAAACAAAGACTCGACAGGACAGACAGGACGAACAGGGAAAGAGGTTAATAGGCGGTGCTATTGCAGTTAAAAGATTGAAAGGTGGTGTGTTATTCCCAACTTTTAACTGTCCATCAATAAAAATAAATAAATCGAAAAAAAGAGAAGAAAACCAAAACAGCACAAAAGAAAAAGAGAGTCAATAAATAAATAATTAAACAAAAACGGTACTGAGCATCATAGTTGTGGATGACTTGATAGTGTAAAATAGAATGCAATAGAACAGAACAGAACAGGCCAAAAGGGGACACCAGTGCAAGAAGAGAATGAGTTTAGGGTAGAAATCCTGGAGAGATTCTCAGCACATTCTGGCGGGTCCCATCATTCACTGAAATGGAACTCAGCAGTAGCTGGCAAGACCCGGTCAAACATGCAAGTGCGAAGGACCCCGAAGCCCAGAACAGCAATCACGACAAGGCAGGGCCAAGCTAACAGGGCACCCCCCATCCCGGGTCGTAGGAGCTACAGGGTGCCGCCCCCAGAGAGCCACCGGGGCCACCGTGAACGACGCAAACCCAGGGCGCAAGAGGGAGCAGCTACAGACCCCCCCAACACACCAACACCGACTCAGACGGCCCGGGGCACGAAGACCCACCCGCCACCCCAACCCCACCCCAACCCCACCCCCCACTTGGTGGCACTGTTGGAGGGCCTGCTGGATGGTGATGGGAGCCTGCAACACAGATTGTACAGCATGGCACTGCTCTCTTTGGCTTACAAACAACTCTGTAACATTCCTTAATAATGTTCATCCCCAAAACACCAGGAACTAGAGGCACACTGTGTGCTGGATCCCGGACCACCAACACACCCCGCTTGGCTACCATCTTACCACAAAGCTGCACATCCAACTCAAGGTATCCCATATAAGGTATTGCTAATCCATTAGCAGCACTTAGCCTCAGCCAATTACAAGACCGGAGTTTCTCAGGGCCCCAGGGTTCAAATTGCTTCACAAAGAAACTCTCCGTTATGGTTGACACCATAGACCCAGTCAACCAAACATAGGACCTGGACCCCACCTATCAGTACGGTTATCTTTGGACAGGTTGACACTAAGTGCTCAGGGACATTGACCAGTTGTGAGCCTTGTGAGCCCCCACCTGAACCTTGGCTCAATGGCTCAGGGGGTGCAAGTTTCCCTGGTTTGGAGGGCAGGGGCTACCACTCAGGCTGGAGTCTACAACAGGTGGCGGTGGCTGAGTGGCTACATACTGGCTATGACACTCCCTAGCAAAGTGACCAGGTTGATGACACCTCCTACAGATAGTGTTCTTACGATAACTCAGCTGAGTTCTAGGGGCACTATTAAGATCTGCAAGACTTTTCGTAAGCTGATTCAGTTGTTCTTGTTGGTTCCTAAGAATCTCTTTAAGGTCACCTAGCTCAGAACTAAAAGGTGACTGATCGACCGGATTGTGGCTGCGGTGGCCTCTATGGACAGTGTGCTGGAAACCAATTACAGAGGGGGCAGAATGGCTTCTACACCTTGCACCCCCCGGCATCCCCTCCTGCTCCCATCTCATGGCCTCGCTGCGTACATCTATCAAGGTGGCAGTCGGGTGACCCCGGACATACTGTTTAAGCTCCCTGCGAAGGGAGCAGTCAGACACGTGTTCAACAAATTGATCCCTAAGTAACACATCCTTGCTCGGTAGACCGTTGGGAGCCTTTCTAGTAACATTGTCCATTAAACACATGAGAGCATGAGAAAATTCTTGCAGTGTTTCTCCCTCCTGCTGTTTTCTAGAAAAGAAATCTTCCTGTAAACTCACATATGACCTGGTACACCCATACAAATCTTGCAGGATACCCAGAACCCCTTTTGGATCCTCCCGTTCTTCCTCGGGCCGGTATTTAATTTCCTCCCTGGCCTCTCCCTCTAAATGGTCATAAATAAACAGTGCTTGTTCTGCAGGTGAGAGATGCCGGGCACGCATACAAGCTTGGACCTCCTCAATCCATTCAGTGGTACTGAGACCAGTCCTGCCCCTAAACATTGGGCATTTCCTGTCCTGGGGGAGATAAATCAGTCTTTCAGTTACAGGGACGTGGGCTGTGGAGTACCCAGAAGCAGAAGAACTCGCTGATGCGTTGCAGGTCCCAGGTTAAATTCCACTTCCTGACGCAGCCGCCGATTGTCAGCCTGCAGCTGCAGGACTAGGTCTCGTAGTTGAGCGAGTTCCTCCTCCATTCATCAGCAGAGCAGAAGAGATTAATAGAAAACAGGCTTGCAGATCAGGAACCCGTCCTGGACCTGCTGCTGTTTTGCCCACACACAAACTATCAAAACACAATGAAGTTAACCAACTTGGATTTTGAAAAAGAAAAAAAAAAAGTAGTACACCTCTCTGCCTTTACAGATCCTGCCGACAACGCCAGAATGTGGCGAGGGTTATCTTTGGGGGGGGGCTAATGGGCCGACAACGCCATCTGGGTCTTGGCCCAGGAAATGAATGTGATGTATTGGGTGGACACAGGCTCGTTCTGTGGACAGAGACGTGACTGGGTGGAATGTAAACCAAGAAAATAAAATACTAGGACTGTTAAAAGAAGGACATACTAAAACACACAAACTACAGAGGCAATTAATATAAAGGTTTTTATTTAAATTGATTTAAAATGCAAACAGTTCTAAAAGCACATGAGTTCTAAAAACAGGAGCGGACTAATCAGAAAACTAAACTTAGAAAACAAGGGGAGCAGGGGGCCACAGATAGGGAGCAGACTACAATGCAAGGTGCCCAGGAGTGCCACCAAACCCACCTCAGTGCAGCACAGCAGACAACACACAACGGAAAAGGTGCATGTGTCCCATGGTGAAATCACACAGAGGGGAGACCACACCAATGTGCTTAACCCCCCAAATGCAGCAACCAGATCCTGAGAAAGGAAAACTAACTAAACAAAATTGACATCCCAATTGGTTAACAAGATAAACAAACCCAAACTAGACAATACAACATACGAATGACAGAAACACAAAAGAAACAGAAAAGAACAAAAGAAAAGGGCAAAACAGCAACAGATGCACCTAAGGAACAAAAGGGGACAGAAATTAACTTAAAATCACCTCTAAACAGTATGTCTGGGGTCATGATTCACTTACCACCTCACAGCAGCAGGAATGAGAGGAGGAGCAGGTGCAACACAGGTGTTTTTATACTCCTGTGTTGATTTAAGGGGAGTGGCCAGGGGAGAGGTGAAGTCCAATAGAACCCTACTGGTGTTCAATAGAACACCAGTAGGGTTCCTCACCACACATAATTGAGAAGTTGCTTCATAAAAACAGTAGCTTCACTTACAAGTAAAACAGTGAAGGAGTAAAACAAGTAGGTAAAGGTGTAAGGACATATTAAACATATATGTTAAAGGAGTCATTCCATTGTTCTTTCATTAATATTGCTATGTTCTCCATCCAGCTACATTGTGTGTTGGTTATTTGAAAAATGTCTGGATTGCTTTGTTTCCAGCTGTTTTTGTACAGTAGAAAAATGACTTGATGTCAAACAACAGAGTTTACCGGTATTTCCACATACATATCTATGACGCGGGGACAAGGCATCTCTGATTTGCTCCGAATACGTGAAGGAACACTCCCACCTCCCCTCTCAATCTGTGTGTGTGTGTGTTTACCTTACCAGAGTAACATCCAGTTAAGTTTTTTGCCGTTGCTTGTAATGAAAACGTGCAGAGACCAAATGAGGCTTTATTTCCACAGAGAGCACATGAACCAGTTTGTTCCACCTTTTTTTTCAATTTTGTGCAGCTACTGTGGTGCCGTCTGCTCGTGTAGATGCTAATGCTATTCCAGATTTGCTGCAATGGGGGACAGGCTTAACCCCACATGGTTGACAATAAAGTCCATCTCATGTCAGATAGATCAGCTTTTTCTGGGTCCCTCATTCTTCTCGTTTTCTGTGAATGGGGTATGCAGCCAGTGGAGTGACAAACCACTTTCAAAGGCAGCATGTATTGGTAAATGACTTAATGACACCTTATGTTAAAGTGATATGTTAAATGTGTCATTCCACTGAAAACCACTTTTACACACTCCTTTTGGAATCTGATGGGTCACCCCGAGTTACCAACACATGCTGTGTTTGAAAGTGGTGTGTCCCGTCCACTGGCTGTATTTCCATTCATAGAAAACAACAGAGAGAAAGGAGACACTCCTGTCCACATGATGTCATGCAGACATTTGCATCACCCACGTGGGGTTATACCCACTCCCAGAATGCAGGTAAGACTCCACCCAGCCTGTCCCTATTACAGCAAATCTGAAGTAGCATTGGCATTAGCATCTACAAGAGAAGATGGCGCAACAATAGCTGCTGCAAAAACCTTTTTAAAAAATGGTGGAGCAAACTCTTTCATGTGCTCTCTGTGGAAATAAAGCGTTTTTTTCCCTGTATGTTTTCAAAACAAGCGATGGCATGAAACCTAGCTGGATGCTACTCTGGGATGGTAAACACACACAGAGTGCAAGGGGAAGGGGGAGTGTCTCTTCACACATTAATTCTCTGAGATACCTGCGTCATGGAAGTACCGGAAGACTGTTGTTTGACCTCAAATCATTTTTCTACCCTTCAAGAACAGCTTGAAATAAAGCAATGCACCCTTTTTTTCTCAATAGAACCAACGCACAATGCATGCAATGACAATGGTGAATACAGCAATATTAATGAAATTAATTTAAGTGACACGTTAAAGTGACATTAAAGTGATGATACAGTGCAAAGTAGCAAAGAATGTAATCATGGTTTTATTAGCTCATCCAGGGATGAGCTATTGCCATTGTGCTTCATCTGTCATCCGTCCGTCATCTGTCATTGTCATCCACAATTCACAAAAACAGAGTGAATTTACATCCAATTTCTGTGCACTCAGTTTGGCTCATTTTTAAGTGCAGCAAGCATATATTGCTCTTATTGTATACGTCCTGCACAAAGCCTGCTTATTCCTCCAAATGTGAGCTTAAATACTATGGGGCGTGACCTCTACTGGACACAGACAAGCGGGTACGTGGCATACACGTGCTGAGGCCCGCCATTATGAAGTCAGGTGGACATTTTGTCTCTTAGCTTGCCTCTCTGTGTGGAGCCTGTTTGCTGCAACTGAAAAACAAAGACATCTGGCACCTATCAGCCTCCTACTCCTTCCAATAAGACCCATTATTCCATTAAGACCCATTACCAACACCTAGGACTACATATCGGTTAATCAAATGTCATTATGATTCACTTCACTCCATGAGAAAATTAGGTGATTTTGTGTGTTATACCGTCTCCATAAGGGTATGTTGGGAATAGGGCTGAAATGAGTTTTACAACTTTGTTTATTAGACAGAACATATTTCAAACAGTCCCTCAAGAATGTACAGTTTTTCTTTTTCACAGGAAAAAAACCCAGCATAACCCCCAAAATTAATGTTAGGTACCGAATATCAGTATAGGTATGAAACAGGGGCAAACATAGTTGTACCAGACCCAGATCAAGTGTGAATTTTGGTACCATTATTTGGTAAAACACATATACAGCTGTTGTTTAATTACATCATCTGTCCACTGTTAATGGAAGCGCACACACGTAGCGGTGTAAACAGCGACATGTCAAAGGCGAAAAGGTGGAATGTGCAGCTGCAGTCCACAGAAAGTTCCAGACCCTTCCACTTGTCACAGGTGTCCAAAGATATCTAGACGTAAAGGCTGGAATACGTCCAATTCAATAAAGCACCCATTGACACACAGTGTTTACTAAAGCCTCCAAAGCCTTCACGAAGAGCCAATCAGTCTAGCACTGTGCTAATAGCACAGTTAGAAATGGCAGACCCAAGAGACAGAGCTTCAAACCAGCTCCTGTGGAGATACCGGACTACGACAGTGGCAGAGTGAGTCATTTTAATAACTACAAATAAGTAACTGGTGTATGAACTTCTCAACTGGTAACATGACATATGGTAAAGGTATGTGTATTTTATTCGTCACTTTACACTGTACAACAAAAGTTGTCCTCTGCATTTAACCCAACCTTGACGCCACTGGGGCACCTGTAAAGCATCCGGGAACCCATCTCCAGCTGTAGAGCCAGGCTAATAGTCAGAATCACCTTAATAAAATTTTTTTTGGGTGATGATGGAAACCAGAGCACCCGGAGGTAACCCATCCAGACACAGGGAGAGAAACATGCAAACGCCACACAGTCCAAAATGCGGGCCGCACGGTCCAAAAATGTGGTGCCTGCTTAACAACAATAAATGTTCATAATGATAATAATAATAATAATAATAGGTCAAAAGTTGTAGCAGATGTGGTCTCACAGTTTGTGCACCTGCCAGGCAGTCTGGTTAAATAAGTTATCGATTAAATGTTGATGGTACAGTTCACGTATGTCTCTGGTTATATATTTTTTTCCTTTTAAAGCACTGATCTAAATATCATTTAGGAACCAACACCGCCTTGAAAGCACTGATCGATATGGTATGAAACTCCCTCGGCACCCAACCCCACCCCACATGTAAACAAAAATAGAAAAACCCTACATCAGTCAAATGGTAAATACAAGATACATTCAAACAGCTAAATAAACAAAACCACAGACAACCTTGGCATATCAATCACACTCATCCATTCATTCCACTTCTGCCAGTCATTGACAATCTAATTTGTTCTAGTTTGAGAAAATAGAGGATTTCTCTAATGCAACGAGTTGTGCAAAAGTGGCATTGATGACTTCCAGATTTTGGAAAAGAAATTAAAAAAAATTTAAGATGTAAATAAATTTAATGTATCCCCAAGAAAAGGGGGGGTCCTAAATAGTGCAGTAAATGGATTAGGCTCAACTCTTTCACCTATTACTTCTGACAAAGTGGCAAATAATTCTGACCAATAACTACATAATGACGGGCAACACCAAGACCTATGTACAAGGTTTGCACAGTAAGGGTCCATCACTCTCCATAACACACATCCAAACCAATTAATTTAATATCTACAAATACACATATGATCAGGGCTGTCAAAAATGAAATGTTCCAATCAGATTAAAGGGTTGCTGTGGATTAATTTTGATTAATCATGATTAAATAGCATTTTTTTATTTATTTTAATTGTGTTTCATTTTGCATGAGCAAACAGACTTAAGAAAGAAGTGAATATATCTGCACTTTACACATTTGCAAATATGCTGCACTTCTATAGTTGTTTTCCACCTTCATGGTGCTCAAAGCACTTTATATTAGTCTCACACACACGCACACAGGCATCAGTAGGTTTCTAAGGTTCAGACCTACTGGGAGACTAACTTAGAGTTCAGTGTCTTTGCCCAAGGGCACAGCCAGAGCTGGGACGCAAACCGCTGACCCTTCAGTCATTGGACGACCTGCTCTACCAACTGAGTCAAAGCCGCCCCATTTGTCCAAGCTGGCCGACGCATTAGCCTAGTGCTAGCAGAATCCTTGACTAACATATGCTACACTTCAATGTGATATTTTAAGCTGGAAGTGCTTTGGTGAAAAGAAAAATCACCACACCTTGTGTGGGTTGAATGTTCTGTTTTTGGTGTCTTTGTACTCAAAGTTTCCACAAAATACACTAAGAAACACAAAAGTACTATGTCACTGTACCTTACTTTGTCTGTTTGTTTTACTCAATAAAATATTTCTATTCTATAAAAATACTGAGAAAAATATACAAAACATGCTCAAGGGTTAGGGTTAGTCATGGTACCCCTTTAGTGACAGGTCGTAAATAACAGTGTTATAACAACTCCTAAGATCAACCGCTCAAACTGGTTCAAATATGCCACCATTCTTTTTGGTGGTTGTTGGCTGTGGTTGTTCCACCTCCTCCTTGCTTTTGATTGGTCAGTAAGAGAATTGTGACATTGATGAGTGCAGCGCTGTGGTAAAAGTTGAATTATTTCCAACTCAAAAAACGGTCTCTGTCACATTTTATTTATTTTTTTTTAGCTCTGAAGGGACTTAGCGCTCTTGACGCTGAACTACATTGGATTTGTACTGAAAGTTTATGCCAACAGTGCCAAAGATGCATCCTTTGTACACTTAGACCTAAACTCCTTCAGCAGATGCATCAATCCCTGGTTGTTTTTGGGTTACAAGAGAATGACAAACCCAACAGAGTCTATCTATGATTCTGATTGGTTAATGGTACTGGATTGAAATATCTGTTTTCAGAAATTATGTGTAAAGGTAGCCAAAGTCATAATCATAATTCAATAACAGTTAAGATCAGTAAACACAAAAGTTTGGAGGCTAACATGAACATTGGTAGAGCAGGTTGTCCATTAACCGAAGGGTTGGCAGTTCGATTCTCACTCTTTCCTAGTTGGGCAAGACAAAGAAAGACGCAGAAGGCTGTATATCAACCTTAAAAAAATAAATGGACATATTTTGGAAATAGTATGTAACTTTGAATCAGCACTAAAAAAAACACTGAACACATGTTAGTTATTTCTTTAATTTGTCATCTGTCTGTACATCTGTAGCGGATCTTTCATGCTGTTATCTGTTCTCTTTATGTATCTTCTAATCTTCTGTTGTCACATAATGTGTTCCAGTAAAGGAGAATCTGCCCTCATTGTGTCACATTGTCAAAAACAGGTTTTGAAGTTAAATGAACTGAAAGTCATGGTGAAGTTTGTGTTCTGCTTAGGTAACATTTGAAAAGTGGTTTGATATTCAAGGGCTGGTCCCCTGGTAGCAGCAGGAAATGTGTTTTCTCTGTTGCACTCATCAGTTTCCAGTCCCCAGAGTGTTTAGTGCATCACACTTCACCTGAATACACAGAGGGACCCAAATCATCTGAAAGCAACTGGTTCTAATTATGGATATCATTTATCACTTGACTTCCATTGTAATTTTATTTAGCATAATCATTTTAGATTATTTAAACCCCACTGTTATGAGACACATTCTAAAAGCTGGATTCAAGGACAGTGCTGAATTTAATCTACAGCTCTACTTAGACCCTCTACTCCAACTGTTCTGAATGTAAAAGAATTATATTACATCTGATTAACAAATCCACCCTTTTCATGGGGGCCACAGTGAAACTTCATGGAACCTACAGATAGTTAAAAAAAAAAAAAAAAGAAATCTAAGACCTCAATGGTTCATCTTATGCATCTTATATTGTTTTTGTTTTCAGACTCAAGCTCTGCATAGATGTTGAAATACATTTTTAATTGAAATATTGTCTCGGGCTCTATTTTGACCACTACCGGCTCTCCTTTTTATTCTACCCCTCGGTTAAATTTTTTTAAATTCAATAAAATGTGAATTATAAAAAAATCTAGACAAAAATAGACAGTCAACTAGGAAAACTAGTGTAGAGCAGCTTACAGCCAAATAATCCATAAACATGTGTCAGATGGTCAATTTTCCCACTTTGAGACAAAGGGTGGAAAGAGGTATTGTTTTACATCCTGGAACTGAAACTAGACAATAGTGAGGATTTTTTTCCTGCATATTATTTAGATATTGTTGGTTGAATGTGCCATTAATGTACTGATATATGAAGTGTATTTTATGTCATTAATGTTCATTATAACACATTTGTGGGAGCGATAGTGTCACAATGAGGACAGATAACATGCACGTACATCAAGTATTTTAAGTGTAAGTGAAATTTTGTAAACCAAAATACTCATTTTTAAAAATGCACCTACAATACTTACTTTGCTCCTTCAAATTTATTTTGTGCTTTACCAAATGCTGTCCATTAAAAAAAAAAAAAAACTTTTCTGCTGTTACAAACCATTGTGGCCTGTTTTGTATGAGGGCATGTGATTAGATAAGAGGCATGTTAGGGTTGTTAGGGTTAGGGTTAGGCATGTCAATGTAGAGTTACGATTAGGGGTGAAGGGTTTGGAGTATAGGGGTGATGTGCTTTCTTTTAATTGATCCTTTTAATAATCTTGCTGCTGCATTTTATACCGATTGAAAACTTTTTAAGGAATATTTAGGACTTGCTACAAGCAAGGAGTTGCAATAGACTAATCTAGATGTAATAAATGCATGAATTAATTTTAATCTGCATCATTTTTAGACAGAATATTCCTAATGTTAGCTATGTTGTGCAAGTGAAAAAAAGGCTGTTCTGCATTTTTGGTTAATGTGCATTCTAAATAAAAGATCTGGATCAAATAAAACTCTTAAGTTTTTAACTGTGGCACTGGATGTTACACTTGTGTTGTCCACGGTAACTATCTGGTCAGTTCGGGAGTCTCTCACAATGTTAGGAACTATAACAATGACTTAAGTTTTTTCAGGGTTTTGTAGGTGATAATTGGAACTTATCCAAGTCTTCATGTCTTGGACACATGTACTTAGTTTATCTAATTGCCTGGTCTGATCAGGTTTAATCGATAAGTAAAGCTATGTGTCAACCACGTAACAATGAAACTTAATGCCATGATTTCTAATGATGTTACCTAAAGGGAGCATATACAGTGTAAATAAAATAGGCAAACGACTGACCCTTGAGGCACACCATAACTGACTCTGGAGAACAACGCTGATTGTTATTTAACATAGACAAACGGGTAGCTATTAGATAAATAGGATTTAAATCAGCAGAGTGATGCTCCTCTACTAATCTGTCATCATCACCTAAAGGCCAAG
Source organism: Siphamia tubifer (assembly GCA_020466265.1). Lineage (NCBI taxonomy): Eukaryota > Metazoa > Chordata > Actinopteri > Kurtiformes > Apogonidae > Siphamia > Siphamia tubifer. The sequence goes on from CM035805.1 coordinate 11,568,626, forward strand.
CATACAAAACAAAATAAAGCATGACGCCTATTACAGTACGTCAGCCATTTCCTGCTTGTACCTTCTCTGTTTGTGAACACCTTCACTACAGTGTGTGGAGCATTTTGCTTTGGGTAGTGGTTTAGAAACATCTAGATGATTCTAGGTGGCAAAAGTAGTCTACACTTCTCTCTCTGGGACCTCAACTTCAGCCTCAATAACCTGGCATGACCATACAAGAAGAGATGGATAAATAATTTCTTACAATTTATGGAGAGCATAAACAAAACAGCCACATTTATATATGTATTCATATTAACATTGGTTGTATATAAATAAAATGGGGCAGCTGTGGCCTAATGGTTAGAGCGCTGGACTTAATAGCAGTGGGTTGCCCTAGTAGGTTACCCTGAACTGCTCCAGGTTGTAAGCATACCTGTCATATCCCTCCTCACGGTCTCTTTTTTCCCTTCACTTTCTTTCTAGTCTGCTCCCTGTCACCTCTCACCTTAATTATTTCACCTGGTCCTCAACACACCTGTCCTCATCACTTCTCTCTATTTAAGTACTTTCCTTTTCTGTCTCCTTTGTCAGTTCACCCCACACGTTAACCTCTACAGAGGTCCCTGTTCTTTCCAGGCGGTACCAACCAGATCGTTGCACCAGTTTGGTATTTACGACTATTTTGTGTGTGAGTTTTTGAATGACTTATGGTCATATTCTTGTTTCTGGACTGACTCCGTTTGAGCTCAGAATAAAGAGCCTGTGAAAAGCTGTTGGCGTCTGCATTTGGGTCCTTTCCACTACATTTCATAACAATACCAAGTAATAACTGTAAGTCGCTTTGGGTTAAAAAGCGTCAGCTAAGTGTAATGTAATGTGTATATATATATATATATATATATATATATATATATATATATATATATATATATATATATATATATATATATATATGAATGATATAACTGTTCATGACTAGTCACCTCGTGTCCCCTTTCCCCCCTCCCGCCCCTGGGGGGAGTGGTGGCTCTCCTGACAGTGTCTGCATGGGAGCCATGGACGACAGGATCTGCAGTATCTCACCTGTGCCGACCTGTGACCCCGGACCACCGCCCCTGCCTGTCTGGACCAGCCCCCCTTCCTGCATTTATACATGGACGTTCATCTATAGCCTGTCCGTCCATGGGAGTGGATCTCTCCTTCAATGTGGTTCTCCTCAAGATTTCTTCTTTTTCCCACTGGGTTTTGAAGTTTTTTTCTTGCCGAGAAGGAGGGTCTAAGGACAGGGGATGCCTGGGACTTTTCATGTATTTCTATAGCTGATTGTGTTTTTGTAAAGCCCTCTGAGACAACTTTGTTGTGATTTAGGGCTTTAAAAATAAAATTGAATTGAATTGAATTGAATATAAAGTTGGCAAATGCAATAATTCCATTGTTTTTGTTTCTATCTGTCTTTTATACCACACAGGGGTATTGTGCCTTTGTTTTCAAATAAGACAGACAGCTGTGTTTATCAGCAGGTGGAAGGGTGACACCAGACCAAATAAATGATCAAAGAAAGGCACTGAGGTATAACATGACAGTTTCTGAGACAACTGTACATAGTTGAAGGAGTCGTGATGTAATAGGAAAACCAAACAAATATAATAGCCTACAAGACTATTTAGCATGAATGGCGCTAATGTCATAGCTATGTGAATGCTAAAGTTAACTAGTGAACTAGGCTACGTAGACTGAGCATGATGGCACAGCGACATTGATTACTCATATGTACCATAATAAAGGACTGTTGGTAAATTTACACCCATTTCTCAAGTTTATTATCCCAAAATTAGCACCTGCTAAACCTGGTGCATGTCTACCTGATCACTCTGCGCACTGTGACCCTCCTCTGCTTTGTGTTTGGGCTCATCTCCATGTTCATGGCTACCAGTTGGCTCTGACTGCCGCCCATTACTGCTACCCCCTTCAATTTCATACTATAGTTTTCCCTGACCACCACTGCTGGCAAACATATCTGTGATTTTAATACATTTATTGGCAACTGTTACCAGGTTTTTTAAACACTTGGCTCTCAACTTTACAGCCCCACCTCTCTCCATTATCTGATGCGCCAATAGGCCAACCCCACTTATTGTGTGTAGGCTGATCTCTTTGGAGGAGGGCCGAGGGCTGATTCGTGGGCCAGTCTTATCTGCAAATGTCCGCAAATCAGGCCAGGTCTGTCCCTGGGCGAGTGATAGAAGTTTTTTTTAGAAAAGTGTTCTGATTAGAAAGCCTTCTCTAGTCCCGAACACCGACAAGACAAAAGTTCCTACATTTCCCATGAACTCTACCGTGATGACGTCGCATGCATCCATTGGCTGCATCCTCATTGCATTCGATTTCGAGCATTTTCACGCGGTTGACTCTGAGGTGAAGAAGAAGATGTTAAAAAGATAGAAGGTGAATATTTTCTGAAACGTTTGTTGTGTCAGTGAGAATGAAAAAAAAGAATGTCGCGGTGGTTGGGAGGTTTGGAGTTTGGGGTTGAGAAAAGGGCAAAGGGGATGTTGTTGAGTCTGAGGTAACGGTAACGGTATTGTAATATAGGTGAGAACAGTAAAGAAGTGTTAACAGTGAAAGGTGAGAAAATGTAAAAGCAACAAGATGTAATGTGAGTGTATGTTTACAGATATTTAAGGACAATGATTATGAGTATTGTTCATCAATTCACTGGAAACAGATATTGTGATAAGTGATATATTTAAAATGTTAAATCTAGGCTACATATTGAAAATGTTGAAACTACATGTTTAAAATGTGAAATTTACATGTTTAAAATGTTAAATATATATGTTTAAAATGTTAAATGTTTAAAATATTAAATCTTCATATTGAAAATATTAAAACTACATTTAAAATGTTAAATCTACGTGTTTAAAATGTTAAAACTTCATATTGAAAATGTTAAAACTACATGTTTAAAATGTTCAATCAAAATTTTTAGAATGTGGAATCTACATGTTTCAAATGTGAAATCTAGTTGTTTAAAATATTAAATCTACATTTTACTCCATTCATGGTGTGTTTTTACCAGGGTTGTTCTGTTCAGCTGCTTTTTTTCTGTAAAAACAACAGCATTTTGTATTTATTCATCTATTTTTACAGTGCAGCTGTGGGTGTACACATGTTCAACACATGGCCTCACTGTATCAGTCCTGTAAAAGTCAAATGGTCACTGTGGTTGACATTGATAAAGATGTGGCTGTTTGATAAAGGCGCTTTCTATCCTGCCTGTTCACACGCTACACCTCTGCTTTTCTTACTTATAAAATGTGACCTTCAAACCATTCTTCCTAACATCTTTTTTTCCTGCAACAGTGATAGACTGATTTTCATGCAGCTTATTTCTGCCTCTTTTGTGTGAAATACTTTCTAATTGTGCATTTCAGGATGGATTCAAATCCTTAGCATCCATCTCTTGGTTGACTGAGGGTTTCATCTTTTATGCTTTAAGAATCACTTGAAGGAATATTTGCCGTGGTACTTCATACACTTTATAAGGCATTAGCTGAGCAGCTGGGACTTGAAAGATAGAAACAAACATAAGCCTCTTGTCTGAAATTGGAACCTTCAACATAATTACATAGTATTTCGACAGGAGTGAGAGGAAAATGGGGCAGAGAAAGTGTTGTGGAGGATGCTTCCCACAGCTGCAGCAGATGCCACTGGTGTGAATAGAACAAGGTCCACGGGTGATCCTGGGACCATGATTAGACTTCCTCCATCTCACACAAATGAATTCTCACTGATTGAGGATGAGGCAACAACACTTGTCTGCACCATCCAGCTCAGTCGGCAAATACTGAAGGGTGTTTTTATGGGAGAAAAACAGGAGGACTGGTCCACCATGACCATCTGTGTCACCCACAAGAAAAGAAACCATATACACTCAATTCATTGTGAGATGACTAGATTTTAATAATAATGGATTGGATTTATATAACGCTTATTTGGCCACTCAAATCACTTTAAATTAGTGAGCCATTATTTATTCACTCTCACATTCTCCCTCTGGTAGTGGTAAACATTGACAATTTGTGTCTACGGCCACTCCCACTTTGCCTGATTGTCACAACTTTCCAATGATCTGCAAGCTAATGCTCTGCCAGCTAATGCTCTGCATGCTAATGCTTTGCAAGCTAATGCTCTGAAAGATAACACTTGGCCAGCTAATGCTCTACAAGCTAATGCTCTGCCAGCTAATGCTCTGCAAGCTAATGCTCTGCATGCTAATGCTCTGCCATCTAATGCTCTGCTAGCTAATTGGGTCTGGCTAATATGTTAAGGCGAACTGTTTCCCAGAGCACGTGGTTGACACACCTCTAACGTATCCAGTGGGGCTAACTGGTAAACTATCAAATTCAGAAACATCTGTCCTTTGAATAAATGCCTCCAGGGTTTGTGTCAGTGTTAGCATTAGTGTTAGCTCTCTGCTCCATTTTCAACCAGAATTTCCAGTTGAAATCTTTCAATACATCATCTACAGCTGTGTCAGGGACTGTGTCAAAGTCTTGGCCCTGCTTCTGTAAACAATCATGGGGTTCTGCTCACAGTTCATCACTACCCTGAACATGTCCCTACCCACTACCCCTGGAGATGCTCAATGTTGACTGGCTCCCGACAAAGAGGTTGGAGTTCCCGATTTTTCCAGAGTTTGTGCAGCTGTAGATAGCCTGCTTGGACAGAATAAAATGGTAAGTGGTAAATGGACTGTACTTATATAGCGCATTTTATACATCACATGGTGCCCAAAGTGCTTCACAATTCCTCACCCATTCACACACACACTCATACATTAGTAGACTAGTTGCAGCAACCCTGTTCCGTGTTGCATTAAACTAGGATGGGCAGGGCCAGACTAACTCCCACTACCACTGAACATTCATAGATTAGTGTGAATGGCATTGGAGGCAGAAGGGTGAAGTATCTTGCCTCACACAATGGACTGACTACGAGAGAGCGTGATTTGACTCACCAACCCTTGGGTTATTGAATGACCTGCTCTACCAGCTGAGCCATGGCTGCCCCAGTGGACACATGCTCACATGCAGTACACTTTGTTAAAGGGCAACATGCAGGTTAGACATTACCATGAATCATAGTGTATATAAATGATATAATATCAGGATGTTGATGAAGAAACTGCAATTCAACAACACAATAAACACTTTTAACCAAAAATGTGAAGAAATAATTTAGACTTAGACTTAGACTTTATTTGTCATTGTTTCATAAAACAGGTTCAGTGAACAACGAAATTGAATGCAGTCATGTCCGCGGTGCAGTTTTGGCATGCAAATGACACAAGAATAAGATAAGAAATAAGGTAAAAAGAAGTAAGATAAAAATAAGAACATACGTTAAATATAGTATAAACAATTTGTACATTAAACTATGATAAATCAACAAGGGCTGAGTTGTATACACAGTATACAGGTGAGTGTAAAGTACTTTAACGTACTAGTAAATAGATAAGTGGGTATTGCACAGTGGTTGTAATTGCACAGTTATTGCACTGGATGAAAGAGGAAGAAGGAAATTGCACATTTAGTATTGCACAGTTATTATTGCAGGCTGTTAAAAAGTTCAGTCATGTTTTGAGGTCCCTCCGGATGCATTGAGGACAGTTATGGCTCGTGGGCAGAAACTGTCTCTCAGTCTGTTTGTCCGAGCTTTTATTCCTCTGTATCGCCTACCCGAGTGCATACTTTGGAAGTGTTCATGACCGGGGTGTGTGGGGTCTTCTATAATGTTTTTGGCTCTCGCGAGGCAGCGAGAGCTGGCCAGTTCAGACAGTGAGGGGAGGGAGCAGCCGATGATCCTCTGTGCGGTGTTGATTATCCGCTGGAGCGCCTTCTTCTCTGCGGCCGTGCAGCTCCAGTACCACACGCCCATGCAGTAGGTGAGGACGCTCTCGATAGAACACCGGTAGAAGGACACCAACAGTTCCTGCCGGAGGTTGTCTTTCCTGAGGACTCTCAGGAAGTACAGTCTCTGGTTCGCTTTTTTTGTGATGACGTGGGTGTTGGTGCTCCATTTCAGGTCATCGCTGAGGTGGACGCCCAGGAAGCGGAAAGTGGAGGCTCTTTCAACCTCGTCTCCGTTGATGAGCAGGGGTTGGAAGTCTGTTTTCCTCTTCCTGAAGTCTATGGCGAACTCCCTTGTTTTTGAGGTGTTCAGGAGCAGATTGTTTGCCACGCCCATCGTCGCCAGACTCAGCACCTCGTCCCGGTACGCTGACTCGTCTCCCTCTGTGATGAGTCCCACCACAGTGGTGTCGTCAGCGAACTTGATGATGAGGTTGCTGTTGTGTGTTGGGGTGACGTCGTGGGTGTAGATGGAGTAGAGGAGGGGGCTCAGTACGCAGCCTTGTGGTGCGCCGATGCTGAGGGTGAGGGTTGAGGAGACATGGTTACCCATCCTCACGCTCTGGGGGCGGTTAGAAAGGAAGTCCATTATCCAATTGCATGTGGAGATCGGGAGACCCAGGTCTTGCAGCTTGGACACCAGTCTGCTGGGAATGATGGTGTTAAACGCCGAGCTATAGTCCACGAAGAGCAGCCTCGCGTAGTTTCCTGGTTTCTCCAGGTGGCTAATGGTGGAGTGCAGGGCTGTGGCGATGGCGTCCTCCGTGGATCTGTTTGCTCTGTAGGCAAACTGGTGGGGGTCAAACCCGGGGGGGAGGGCTGCTGTGATGTGTGTCCTTATCAGCTTCTCGAAGCACTTAGTGATGATGGGAGTTAGTGCTACAGGGCGGTAGTCGTTGGAGCAGCTGATGTTGTTTTTTTTTGGAACAGGGATGGTGGTGGAGGTCTTCATGCATGATGGTACGACAGCCTGAGAGAGGGACTGGTTGAAAATATTGGTGAAGACTCCCGCCAGTTGATCTGCACACTCTCTCAGTACTTGTCCTGGGATTCCGTCAGGGCCTGTGGCCTTCCGTGGGTTCGCTGCTTTCAGCATGCGCCTCACCTCGTGTTCTTCAACCTTGTGTGTATAGCTGCAGTGAGGTGACAGTGGGGGGGAGGGGGTGGGGAGGGTGGGTGGAGTGGTAGGTGGTTGGGAGGGAGTTGAGGTGGCTGCGGGTGGTTCCCTGCCGAAGCGAGCAAAGAAGCTGTTCAGTTCTTCCACTTTGGAGGCGTCACCGACAGCCGTGGGTTTGTCGTTCCTAAAGTTGGTCAGGTGTTGAATTCCCTGCCATACTCTCCTGGTGTTTTGGCTTTGCAGACAGTCCTCGATCTCACCCTTGTAGTCTGCCTTAGCTTGTTTTATGCCTCTCCTTAGGTTAGCTCTGGCGGCACTATAAAGCGCTCGATCGCCTCTTCTGAAGGCTGTGTCCCTCTCTTTGAGTAGGCCCTGCACTTCCTTTGTCATCCAGGGCTTCCTGTTTGGGTAGACCCGGATGTTCTTGTCCACCGTGACAGTATCCATGCAGTGTTTAATATAGCCTAGAACTGATGCAGAGTGTTGTTCAATGTCCTGGTTTTCAAAGACTGTCCAATCTGTGTCCTCAAAACAGTCCTGTAGCTGGTCCATTGCGTCCTCCGGCCATGTTTTCACAGTTTTCTTTGTGACCGGGGCGGTTTTCCTGATGGGTCTGTATGCTGGAATTAGCAGGAGGGACATGTGGTCAGACTGGCTCAGGTGAGGCAGCTGTCTGGTCCGGTATCCTCTTTTTATGTTAGAGTAAACCTTGTCCAGAGTGTTTTCTCCCCTAGTGGCACACTTAACATGCTGATGTAATTTAGGGAGTACTGTCTTCAAGTCAGTCCGATTAAAATCCCCTCCGATGATGTGGACAGCGTCTGGGTGTCTGCTTTGTTGTGTGCTAATGTTGTCATGAAGAGTGGCTAATGCTAAGTCGGTGTTAGCGTCCGGAGCTATGTAAACAATGGTGATGAAAACGGCCGTGTGTTCTCTGGCGAGGTGAAATGGTCGGCATTTGACTGTGAGGCATTCCAGGTCTTCGGAGCAGTGACTGCTTACCACTTTGGAGTCCGTCGTCCAGTCGTTGTTGAGGTAGAGTATGACTCCACCGCCGCGCTGTTTCTTTGTCGCCGCTTTGTCTCTGTCTTGCCTGTGCGCCGTGTAACCCGGGAGCTCGATGCTAGCATCAGGGATGTTAGCCGTTAGCCAGGACTCTGTGATGAGGAGCGCACAGCTGTTGATGTGTTTACCTTCCACCCAGAGCTTCATCTCATCCATCTTGTTTGCAAGCGCCCTTACGTTTGCGAGAAATAGGCTTGGGATTACTGGTCTGTGCGGGTTCCGCTTCAGTCTGTTTAGCGCTCCCCCTCTGACTCCACGGCGGCGTCGCCTCCGGCGCTTGGTGAAGACTAGCCATGGAGAGCCCGGGGTCCGCGTAATGTCCAGGGGTAGCTTGTTTTGCTCTGCAAATTCCGCCGAAATGGCTTGTTCGCAGCGCAGTCCGATGTCAATGAGGTCTTGTCGGCTGAATGTAAACTTCGCCCAGCAGAATACTGACTGGGAGATAAAGAACATATACAAATATAAAACTAGAACTGCTTTAGCGGAGCGAGCTGCTGGCGAAGCTGCGTCTATGCGCGCCGCCATTTTGCGAGCGAGTGACCTTGGCCATTAAAACGGGAAGTGGCTGGAAGTTACGTAGCACCAGGGAGTCCCGCAAGATCAAGCTAACTACGGTGTATTCTGACAACATGGAGACAAGAACAGATAGTATTTACGATGGGCCACAGCTCTATAAAGATGAACCACAGAGGAGAGAGGCCAAGGCAATAGAGAGAGGGATAGCTGCAGGAATGATGGGCAAAGGAGGGAGATAGAGCTTAATAATCAGTGGAGAATTGGCCAAAATATCTGGTGAATGCAGTAGTAGCATAGTGGCTAATGCTATGAGTTTACATGGGGCACGTTTACCTTCTTAGCATAATAAATGCATCATTAATACTTTCAGGGTTTTTTTTCTGTAAACACCTATGTAGCGGTTCTTTTCTTAGGAACAGGGCTCTAAATTAACTTTTTTCATCACCAGCCAATGTGGCTAGTAGATTTTTTATCTTACTAGCCAATCAGGAATTCAACTAGCCATTTTTCCCCTGACCAAAATGAGACACACGCCTTCAAATTTCATTAAATTATTTTATTTAACCTTTTCCTCTTGAAATAATTCATTTCTTTAAACATATGATCACTTTTTTTTTTACATTTTCTCACCTTTCACTGTTAACACTTCTTTACTTTTCTCACCTATATTACAATGTATACAATACATAGACTCACATCTTGTTGCTCTTACAGTACATTTTCTCAATTGGTCCCCATATCATTTCTTCAAACATATGATCACATTTGATTTTTTTTGCATTTTCACATTTAACTCCTAACTTCTTTACTTTTTATCTCCACTGTCCCCATTAACCTCTTCCACCCTGAGCCTATTTTCAGAGGAAAACGCCTAAAAAAACATACCCAAAGTAAATGAAGAATTGCTCCACAATCCTAAGGTTTATATGGATGTTCTTTGTATCTATGGACATCTACAGGCTTCACAGAATCTATTCCCATTGTCTAAAATAGTGTAGCTACTACTATGACTGAATAAACTGGAATAAACTAAAAGATAAAATAGAATTTTTTGGTCTCGCCTGAATTCATTATTTTTTTGACAAAAGAAAACACCCTGCTAACAATGATTCCATGAATATAGACACTATTGGTCACCTTCAGTAACTCCTTTCCAACACAGGAACAAAAGTTGATAGAATTAGAGCAAAGGACAAAGCCTCCAGAAAGGTTTAAGTCCAGATAACACCAGGCGGACACTGCATTTGGAACAGTTTGGCACACTGTTGTGCCAAACTGTTCCAAATACATTATTTTAATTTTCTAGTAAAATCTGTCTGGAAAATATAACTCATATCCATTACAGAAGTCTATTACTGTCTACTAGAGCTTTTAGAAATGACATTTACCTTGTGTTTCATCAACTTCTACCTTTGTGCACAACTAAAATGAATAAAACCATATAAACATGGATTATTTTGTCTCCAAATGGAGTAGTTTTATTAAGAACTTACTCCAAACAATATAATAATATATCAATAATAATAATACTAATACACTTTAATAAAAATCAAATATAAAGTTGAACAAATGTGCAAAAATATATGATAAATTCAATTAGAATAAATTTAAATATCAAAATTAGTGCAAACTTACTAAACAAAATAACTAATAAACATTCAAAACACAAACAATTGCAATAAAGTCCAAAAATGTCCATGTGTTATCATCAGGTGGGGGCTGGTTTATCATTAGGTTGGGGGGGGCTGGCAGCAGACTGAACTGGTCCATGTTTTCTCCAAAAAGCAGTTTTATTTGTGTCAAATAAGGCTGTCATCCTCCGACCTATGAAAAATGAAGACAATCATGATTTGAGACTTTTTCCTTCTCATGAAATGATAGAATGTTATTTATTTTTGACAGAGAAAGTGAATAAATCCTCAAACAATCATTGATTAATTATAAACTTATCTACTTATGTGTAAAAATAACAATACAATGAGAAATGAGACTGAAAAAATACTACTATAGTCAACAGTGTTTGCATGTGTATAGTATAAAATGTAGTATTATTGTTATTATTATTATTACTATTAGTTTGTAAAACAGATATCAGTAAGATACAACAACTTACTGGGTAGATGTTCATCCTGTTTTGAGTTCATATCCAGAGTCAGATCTCAGTCAGATGTTGAACATTCAGCTGCTTCTCTGTAGTGTCTCTGTTGTTTACACGCTAGCACGCGGCTAACAGGTAACACTTCACAAAGCTTACCAGTAACAGTCGGGAAAATACACTGTCACTCACTGTTACTCACTAAAACTCTCTAAAATGACTTAAAACTACGAGTAAAGTCGGGAAATATAACTATAACCGGCACACAGATGTCTCTGCCGTAGCGTGTGTGCCCCAGGTAGCGTGTGTGCCCCAGGCCAGTATGTGCATGCGCCCGACGTGCGCAAAGATGCTAACCTTTCACCTTTTACGCATGCATTTCCTGTCCAGAGGGAAATGTAAGTTCATGGAATGTGAGGTGTCATTGGATTCAGGAGAATCTCCTCTTTTAAACGCCTACAAACATGGCCGCCTTATCCCTCGCCAGAATAAGATATAAATGAATTAATAGCGCGTATCGGCGATTAAAAATAACTTATATTTCACCACACACACATTAAAGATCATGTTTAAAGGTGACTTTTATCACTAAAGTACACTTTATATGTATTTTTATGAACATTAGGGTCTTAACTTTGAGTAAAAGTTGAAACAAATTTCCATTGTCCAGATTTATTATATGTTAATAATTAATGAAAAATTACACAATTTTCGGGCTAAGGGAGTTAAGTAATATTTTCTTCATTAATCAGTAATATAACGCATTTTATAATGACTACAATTACCTGAGGGATAGTATAACATTTACTGGCAGGTATTTATGCAGTGTGAAAGTATAATAATGTCTTGATCTGTCTTACATTTGATAATTTCTTTCCAAATATGATTTTTTTGAAGCCTGTGGTTGTATTTCAACTGATACTGACCTAAACTATATTGAACTGCAGATTAAATTAGTTTAGATTCAACACCATTGCCATTGCCCATGTACAAATACAGAGAAATGCAGTTAGCATCCAACCAAGAAATGCATAGTAGTATGTGAATGCACGATATACTGTATATGCACACACAACAGTGCAGTATAGTACAAATAATATTGCTGTCACTATTTACAAAAATACAGAATAAAGTATAAGATACAATGTATTTAATATATTAAAAAAAAGATCTACAGTATGTACATGAGTGCTGGGAGGTACATACATTGTTACCAGGTAAGGTAGTCCAGATCCAGATCACCTCCTGGGGTGGAGGTGGAGAGATGGGGTGGTGAGTTCAGCATGGAGGCAGCTGTGGGGGAAAAAGCTGTCCCTGAACCTGGTGGTTCTTGTTGTGAGACTCCTATAGCACCACCCAGAGGGCAGGAGGACAGTCTGTATGCTTTGTGATGCTTGCTGCACTTCCTGTCAATGCTGGCGATGACAGGAAGTCATCCATACAATCACATAGCAGTGGTGATGCACATGGTGCTGTGGGAATATGTGTATGGAATTGTTTGGCTGTGGAGCACTGGAATCAGGACAGGTGATGCAGATGATTGACAGGACCTGAACTGTGTGGTCTGTGTGATGTTAAGAAGAATGGATGATAAATATACAGGTCAGACCATTCCACAGTGTTAACTATTCACACAATGAATATGTTATTCTAAATTAATCATGATACTGACACTTTGTGACCTGACCTGACCAAAGCCAAATGGTTAGAGCTTCATATTCTGACTGCCATCTTTAATTCCACTTTCTAAACTGATGCAGACTCATCTGGTGTCTGTGAGCTGGTTCTCAGAGTGAACTGAAATGAAATGAAGCCAATGAGTCTCAGAAAGTTCACGACAACTGTGTTAAATATAAGACATGTTCACATTCAGTGGGAAATGGCTGCTGATAATATACATTTTAACACATGATTTACTCAGCTGACTATGCAAAAGCACTGCGATGGTCCTTTAAAAAGTCAATCTGCATATAAACTACTCACCAACTTCAACCAAATGTACGAGACCATAAACTTACAGTACATGAAGAAACCTTTTTCATGTGCAAGGTATCAATAACACTGGTCTACAGTCAGAAGCTTCTGGAATCACATGAATGAAATGCTCCTACATATGTGTTATCCCTAACACATATGAGATTTGAGATTTCTGGATAAAGAAATCTCAAGTCATGCTGATTGCATGACAAGTTTCAAGGTAAGTCTGGGGTCAAAATGTGAAATAGTTAGAATGAAGGAGAGAAAGGGTTTTAGTCCAAGGGAATATTGGTCTCATATCAACCAGATGGACTTCAAAACACTGTCTGCACATTATGATCAATTCACTTCTAGTGGAATACTTACAAATCCAATGTATGCATGTACATAAACCAAATGTGGAATAACACACCACCATATATGTTAAAAAATAAATAAATTGTAGAGCAGTTACATTACACATTTAATATTTGCATGCATGTTTGCTTACCTGAAGTGTGTATTGTGTAGAAATGTGAAGTAATTAATGGTTAGGGGTAAGGTATCTGTACATTATTTGAGTATTTATTTCTGTCAACTTTTGACTTTTACCCCCTCCATTTGTTCATAAATATCTGTACTTTATACCTTTTGCATTTATATACAGTAAATACCTGTACTTTGTATTCCTTAGATGTATATAAATACCTGTACTTTACATTTATATAAATATCTGTAGTTCATTATCTTTACATTTATATAAATATCTGTACATTATAACTCTTACATTTATATAAATACCTGTAAATGACATTCACACCTGTGTGATTTCAGACATTACAGAAGCAGGTGTTTGTTTCTTTAAAGTTTGTGTTGTACTTTGTCGTTGTTTGTCTTTCTTGGGTTTGGGTTTCCCCATTGAGACGACTCAAAAATACCAGAACCAAATAAGAAAGGTTAACAATTTATTATAAAAATATAGACACATGAATTCAAACAATTGCGTAATCAATCATTGAGCTTACAAAGCTTCCAAGTCCTCAAAAGTAACTTCAGACAATTGCCTGACCACAGATGAGAAAGAAAAGTGAAGAGTCAAAGCCCCAGCAGCAAGAAGAAAAAAGCCCCCACCTCTATCTCTCTCATCCTTTTTATCCTTTCTCTAAGAGAGGTGGACCTTAGTCTTGACAACAGACCAAATGTTTTAATTCCTACGTCATTCTTCTGGCAGTCTTCACATGTATTCCGGTCTTTGTGTTCTCTCTTCTCTGCTTCTTCTCACAGGAATGCTGTGACCATTTAGGTCAACCCAGTGTACAGACATTCCAACACACACACAATCATTTAAAAACATTCCCCTCGACGGACCGGGGACCAGCGGTCTGAAGCGCGGCGTTTAATCCGCTGATAACGCTCTGTTCTGGGGCTGAATATAAAGGTATATTCATATATTTATATTATGTAAAGGTATAAGTCCAGTGTGGATATTTTTATGAAGTCTTGGTACTACAAAACCAAAGTGGAACTTTTTCTAAGTACAGACTTTGACACACATAAACGGATTTTGCTCTTTGGTAGTTGCTAGGGCCTCCATTCAAAGTCAACAGAGACACCGGCCGTAGAGTGCATTTTGCACTTTTCTGGGAGGTATTTTTTCACGTACGTCCTCGTTATGAGAAACCTCTGTTTTAACTGGTGGTGCTCCAGTCCAACTTCGGAGGGTGAGGTACCCGGGCAAAGACAAAGGGACATCGGATCCCTTTAGTGGATTTTTGCCCTCCGAACCTCCAGATCGAAACGCATTTATGAAGCCCCGCCTCTGAAGGGCCTATGCTCTCCGTTTGTCGGTCCAGCGGTAGGTTCCTTTTCAACATTGCGGGCTGGTACACATTAGGTATACGGGAGGGGAGGCCGAAAGGATAGGGCTCCGGCCTCCAGGAGAGGATGCGAGACAGGAAGACGTGCTGTTTCCCTCAGTGGCTCTCCAACGGGATCCGCGAGTGCCAGGCGGTGTCTGGGGTCTGTCCGAACCCGGCGGTGGGTTGCGGTCCCGGCCATGGCGGCCAGAGCACACCAGGTTCCGTTATAAATAACTATGTCTAATCCTGTTCACACACGGCAGTGGGTGCGGTAAAATCTCCGACGATAGAGCGCTGGCCCCAGAAGTCTGCGCTGGCTGGTCCAGCGACTGTGTATAGCCCCGAAGGGCACGCTGCTCACGCGGGGCGCTCTGAGGAGGTGGTGGTTCCTTTTCCCTAGCCCCCACCCAGGTCTGTCGCCCTAACCGAGGAGGCACCTTTCCCGACTGGAGGGATCACGGGGGGGTTGGGGATGCCCTCCTCGGGACCGGCGACTCTCTTGGGGGCCTTGGATCACCTCCTCCACCCCCTCGGATCACCGCACTACCGCAGGTGGGCTCCACATACCCTCCTAGGGCTATCCTAGTTGATCTACCAGTATAGCAGCATATGCTTGTTCCACAGATTAAACCGCAGAATGGCCAGTACAGTAAAACTACGAATGGCTCATTAAATCAGTTAAGGTTCCTTTGGTCGGTGAGGTGAGTCCCGAGTGGGCGGGGCTCTCTCTTCATGCGTCCGGCTCTGCCGGTCGTGACCCCACATTGGCAGGTGGGGAGTGTGACTGGGGCAGTACAAGCATCAAACGGTAATGCAGGTTGGCCTAAGGTGAGCTCAGGGAGGACAGACAGTCCCGTAGAGCAGAAGGGAACGTGAGCTGGGTGACAACCCAGATGGTTTTGTCGTACAAAGGCTCTGTAGAATTTTTATAATTTTTCTAAGAGAACCTTGGTACTACAAAACCAAAGGTAGAAATGTATTTTTATTTTTTGTCTGCATTTGTTCTCATTGTTTAACACCACAGAGAGGGTGTCTGTCACGGTACTGGAATGTGATGGAACCCAAATGCAGACTCACAGACCCAAGATCAAATTTAAGAGGATTTATTAATGACAAAATCCCTAATAAACACAACACTTGTTCTCTCCAGGACCTCCGTCTGGGGATAATGGCCTCAAGTAAAACAGCCACTGGGACAAAAAGCAGGGTCAGACAGTCAATGATCAGAACCAGGTAATCAGAATAAACAGAATAGTAATCCACAACACAGTTACCGTATGCCAGAAATAGGTCTGTCCAGAGGGCCAAGAGAGCATCAATTCCAAGGGGGGCAAGGCAGAGTCCAGGTCCAAAATCCAGGCCAAAGGTCATACACAAAACACATCCAAAACACAGACAGACAAGGGGCAAGCAAAAACCAAGTACCAGAAAACCAGAAAAACAGAGTCCATACCAGAAAACCAGAGAAGAAAAAACGCTCGTAGGTTGCATGGGGATAGCAGACGTACTCGCACCGAGTGAAGACACATGAGGGAATATATACTAACCAGACAGGTGTTCCACATGAGGGAAAATTAACAAGGGGCGGAACAACACAGGTGACAGGAAGTAAAGTCAGAATGAGTGACAAGAACCCACATAACAAAATAAAAGCCCAGACACTCACAATGACAGAAACTACATAAGACTCACAAAAATAAAACATTTACAGGACACAGAGTACTGCGTTCATAACAGTACCCCCTTCTCAATGCCGGCCTCCGGACGGCCCTGGGGCCTCTGGGTGACGTCGATGGAAGTCTGTGATCAGATCAGGATCCAAGATAAACGAGGCCGGTACCCAGCTCCTCTCTTCAGGCCCATATCCTTCCCAGTCTACCAAGTACTGGAAACCCCGGCCGTGGGGTCTGGACTGAAGAAGTCTCTTGACCGAGTAGGCCGGATCACCATCAATCATCCGAGGCGGTGGAGGAGGGGTAGTTGGTGGAACCAGGGTGCTGTGCCGAACTGGTTTTAATTGATTTGTGTGAAATGTTGGGTGAATCCTCATAGATCTGGGTAGTCGAAGGCGCATAGCCACAGGATTGATAATTTTAGACATGGGGAATGGACCAACAAAACGCGGGGCTAACTTACGGCTTTTCACCCTCAGGGGCAAATGTCTGGTGGACAACCATACTCTCTGGCCCACCTTATATTCTTGGTTGGTACCTCGATGAAGATCTGCAGCTCTCTTCATACGTTCCCTGTTATGAAGCAGATTGGTTCTGGCCCAGGTCCAAATCCTCTTCTTCCTCCGAATCCAGGCTAATGCAGATGGCACAGACGTGTCTCTCTCTGTCTCAGGGAAAAGAGGGGTAGGGAAGCTAGAAAACCACAGGAAAAGGAGAAAACCCGGATGAAGAACAGGGTAAGGAGTTATGAGCATATTCGATCCACATAATATTTGAGGCCCAGGTAGCAGGATTATTGGCAACCAGACATCTTAACATAGTTTCAAGTTCTTGATTAATCCGTTCAGTCTGGCCATTACTCTGAGGGTGATATCCTGAAGACAAACTTACAGAAGCCCCAATAAGTTGGCAAAAAGCCTTCCAGAAGCAAGCAGTGAACTGGGGTCCACGATCAGATACAATGTCACAGGGGAGTCCAAAAATTCTAAATACCTGATTGAACATGGCAGCAGCAGTCTCCTTGGCAGAGGGAAGCTTGGCAAAGGTGATGAATCTGACCATTTTAGAAAACCGATCCACTACGGTAAGAATGGTGGTCTGACCCTTGGAAGAGGGGAGACCGGTTACAAAATCAATAGAAATGTGAGACCAGGGTCTTACGGGTACACTGAGAGGTTGAAGTAATCCTGCCGGTCTGGTTCTTGGGTCCTTGCATGTTGCACAGGTGGTGCAAGCTGCCACGTATTCTTGGATGTCCTTCCTCATGTGGGGCCACCAGAATCTCCTGGAAATTACTGCCATCGTGCGCTGAGTTCCAGGATGGTTGAAGAGTTTGGAGGCGTGACCCCATTGGATGACCTCCCCTCTCAAAGCCTGAGGAACAAACAAACATCCTGAAGGAGTTATGGAGGGGGTCACCTTGTCCTTGTTGGCCTCATTGACCTTCGTCTCCAGTCTCCATCTGAAGGCTCCGATGATATAGGTCGGGGGAAGGATGGACTCAGGATCCTCCTTCTGTGAAGAAGAAGGAAAGAGCCTAGAAAGGGCATCTGGTTTGGTGTTCTTGGATCCAGGTCTGTAGGATAGGGTGAAGTTAAACCTTGTGAAGAAGAGACTCCATCTTGCTTGGCGAGCATTAAGCCTCTTAGCTGTCTTAAGGTATTCTAAATTTTTATGGTCAGTCCAAACAAGAAAAGGCTGTTCTGTCCCCTCTAACCAGTGCCTCCATTCTTCTAAGGCTATCTTAATTGCCAATAGCTCACGATTACCTACATCATAATTCTTCTCAGAACAAGATAGCTTCTTGGACAAAAACGCACAAGGGTGCATCTTACCGGTCTCAGGGGATCTCTGGGACAGAACAGCTCCAATGCCAGAGTCAGAGGCATCCACCTCAACAATGAATTGTAGTGTGGGATCAGGGAATTTAAGTACCGGAGCTGAGGTGAATAATTGTTTGAGTCTGTTGAAAGACTTCTCTGCCTCAGGACTCCATCTGAAGGGTGCCTTTTGTGAGCTCAGGGCGTGTAGGGGACTGGCCACTTTGCTGAATCCTCGGATGAACTTCCTGTAAAAGTTAGCAAAGCCAAGAAATCTTTGTACTTCTCTACGAGAGTTCGGTTGGGGCCACTCTTGGACAGCCTTGACCTTGTCTGGGTCCATGTGGATCTGTCCTGCAGAAATGGAAAACCCCAAGAACTGCACAGATGTCTGGTGAAATTCACACTTCTCAGCTTTGACAAACAGTTCATTTTCCAAAAGTCTGCTTAACACAGCTCGAACATGTTCAACATGGGTCTGTAGATCTGGGGAAAAAACTAGGATGTCGTCTGGATAGACGAAAACACAAACATTGAGGAACTCTCTCAACACATCATTAACTAGGGCCTGAAAAACAGCTGGTGCGTTAGTGAGACCAAAAGGCATCACCAGGTACTCATAGTGGCCAATGGGTGTGTTAAATGCAGTTTTCCATTCATCACCACTCTTTATGCGCACTAAATGATATGCATTGCGCAGGTCCAACTTAGAAAAGACACGAGCGTCTTGGAGCATCTCAAATGCGGATGACATGAGTGGTAGTGGATAACGATCCCGGATTGTTATTTCATTAAGCCCCCTATAGTCTATACATGGTCTTAAGGTCTTATCTTTCTTGTCTACAAAGAAAAACCCTGCTCCAGCAGGGGACGAGGATCTACGGATAAGACCGGCAGCCACAGATTCATTGTTGTACTTGGTCATGGCTTTATTTTCTGGGCCGGAGAGGGAATACAGTCTTCCCTTGGGGGGCATAGTGCCAGGACGGAGGTTAATGGCACAGTCGTAAGGGCGGTGTGGTGGTAACTTGGTTGCCCTTACCTTATTGAAGACCTGTTTAAGGTCATGGTAACAAGGTGGCACCTTCTCAATTGCCGGGAACTCTGGTTCAGGGGAAGTGGTCTCTGTGACAGCAATCTGGATCTGGTCTGGTTCTGCTTTATGGGAAAATTTTTTTGAAAAACAGCAGTCTTGACAGGAGGTGCCCCAGGACATAATTTCCTTAGTCTGCCAATTAATGTGTGGGTTGTGTTTAAGTACCCAGGGTAGTCCAAGTATGATGGTCTGAGTAGATACGGGGTAAACATGGAAACTGATCTTCTCCATGTGATGGTCAGGAAATGCCATGGAAATGAAAGGTGTACGGTGCGTTATCCTCCATAATTGTGTCCCATCTAAGGCCCATCTCTAAGTTTGGAGAGTTGAGACCAGGTGAGACAGACTCTGGTTAATGATTGTTAACTGTTGGTCATGATTACCTAGTAATTGGTTCTGATTAGCCATAGCCTGAAACACACTAGCAAAGTCTGCGGGATCCATACTCTGTGGCGAGTACGTACTGTCACGGTACTGGAATGTGATGGAACCCAAATGCAGACTCACAGACCCAAGATCAAATTTAAGAGGATTTATTAATGACAAAATCCCTAATAAACACAACACTTGTTCTCTCCAGGACCTCTGTCTGGGGATAATGGCCTCAAGTAAAACAGCCACTGGGACAAAAAGCAGGGTCAGACAGTCAATGATCAGAACCAGGTAATCAGAATAAACAGAATAGTAATCCACAACACAGTTACCGTATGCCAGAAATAGGTCTGTCCAGAGGGCCAAGAGAGCATCAATTCCAAGGGGGGCAAGGCAGAGTCCAGGTCCAAAATCCAGGCCAAAGGTCATACACAAAACACATCCAAAACACAGACAGACAAGGGGCAAGCAAAAACCAAGTACCAGAAAACCAGAAAAACAGAGTCCATACCAGAAAACCAGAGAAGAAAAAACGCTCGTAGGTTGCATGGGGATAGCAGACGTACTCGCACCGAGTGAAGACACATGAGGGAATATATACTAACCAGACAGGTGTTCCACATGAGGGAAAATTAACAAGGGGCGGAACAACACAGGTGACAGGAAGTAAAGTCAGAATGAGTGACAAGAACCCACATAACAAAATAAAAGCCCAGACACTCACAATGACAGAAACTACATAAGACTCACAAAAATAAAACATTTACAGGACACAGAGTACTGCGTTCATAACAGTGTCAACATTGTTTGAGATCAATGCATTTTTTAGTCTTGCAGCCAAATATTTTAATATTTATTGCATGTGTGTGACCATCATCAGTCCTCCCTGAAAGCTGAGCAGACATCCTTGATTCGGAACTCTCTATTATAAGCCAGTGCTACACCTCAGTGATGTGTAGGGGAAACAAAGACTGGACAGGACGGACAGGGAAAGAGGCAGTGCTATTGCAGTTAAAGCCTAGCGTTTTGACCCCTGGTTCTATGTTGTTCCAGGGGTCCAGATGCCTTGCCTTTTTACCCAAGGATAGGACCTTCTGGGGGGGTTAAAGCCTGGCCTTTTGACTCATTTTTCACAGGGGTCCATATGTTCCTTTACTCTTCCCCAAAACAGGGCCTTATTGGTGGGTCTAAAGCCCAGCTTTTTGACCCCGGGTTCTATATGGTTCCAGGGGTCCACGTACCCGGCTACTATGCCCTAGGACGAGGCCTTATGGGTGGGTCTAAAGCCCGGCCTTTTGACCCCCGGTTCTATGTGGTTCCACGTCCCCAGCAACTACCAATAGGTAAGACTCGCTACGTGTAAAAGTTGGACTTTGTGTCATTTTTCACAGGGGTCCATATGTCGCTCTACTCTGCCCCATAACAGAGCCTTATTGGTGGGTCTAAAGACCAGCCTTTTGACCCCTGGTTCTAAAGCCCGGCGTTTTGACCCCTGGTTCTATGTGGTACCAGAGGTCCATATGCCCTGCCTTTTGACCCCCAGATAGGGCCTTACTTACTTATTTATTTAGTATGTGTGCCCCGGAAGCCAAGCAACGACGTCTCGTTGACAAAAATCCCACTGTTGTGTGTATTCTTTTGCAATGACAATAAAGGAAGTCTAAGTTCTGCGTGGGTTAAAGCCTGGCCTTTTGACCCCTGGTTCTATATGGTTTCAGGTCCCCAGCAACTGCCAAGAAGCAAAACTCACTACGTGTGAAAGTTGGGCTTTGTATTATCTGGACTTAGAAAAATGTCTACATTTGGTTCTGTAGTACCAAGTACCCCATTTTTCACAGGGGTCCATATGTCGCTCTACTCTGCCCCAGAACAGAGCCTTATTGGTGGGTCTAAAGCCCAGCTTTTTGACCCCGGGTTCTATATGGTTCCAGGGGTCCACGTACCCGGCTAGTATGCCCTAGGACGGGGCCTTATGGGTGGGTCTAAAGCCCGGCCTTTTGACCCCCGGTTCTATGTGGTTCCACGTCCCCAGCAACTACCAATAGGTAAGACTCGCTACGTGTAAAAGTTGGACTTTGTGTCATTTTTCACAGGGGTCCATATGTCGCTCTACTCTGCCCCATAACAGAGCCTTATTGGTGGGTCTAAAGACCAGCCTTTTGACCCCTGGTTCTAAAGCCCGGCCTTTTGACCCCTGGTTCTATGTGGTACCAGAGGTCCATATGCCCTGCCTTTTGACCCCCGGATAGGGCCTTACTTACTTATTTATTTAGTATGTGTGCCCCGGAAGCCAAGCAACGACGTCTCGTTGACAAAAATCCCACTGTTGTGTGTATTCTTTTGCAATGACAATAAAGGAAGTCTAAGTCTAAGTTCTGCGTGGGTTAAAGCCTGGCCTTTTGACCCCTGGTTCTATATGGTTTCAGGTCCCCAGCAACTGCCAAGAAGCAAAACTCACTACGTGTGAAAGTTGGGCTTTGTATTATCTGGACTTAGAAAAATTTCTACATTTGGTTCTGTAGTACCAAGTACCCCATTTTTCACAGGGGTCCATATGTCGCTCTACTCTGCCCCAGAACAGAGCCTTCTTGGTGGGTCTAAAGCCCGGCCTTTTGACCCATGGTTCTATGTGGTTCCAGGGGTCCACGTGCCCGGCTACCGTGCCCCAGAACAGGGCCTTATGGGTGGGTTTAAAGCCCGGCCTTTTGATCCCTGGTTCTATGTGGTTCCAGGGGTCCAGATGCCCTGCCTTTTTACCCCCAGAACCGGACCTTCTGGGTGGGTTACATCCTGGCCTTTAGACCCCTGGTTCCTGGAGGTCCTGTCACCTGTCACTGAAAATCAAGCATGTACTCATTGAATTTTGGTGTATTACCAACCTAATACTGTAGGGGTGGACCATGGGAATCGGTTTGTGGGTGGGGCACAACTAGTGTTGGCAAAAGAAGAAGGACGAGCTTGAGTGAAGATGGTGAAAAAGCAGAGATGTAGTGAACTGAGGGAGCTGGCGGTGGAGGAGAGCAGGTTTAGGAGTATTTCAGGAGATACTGCGGCAGATTAGGGGGAAAGAGAAGGGAGAGTAGGTCGGAGATACCCAGCAAAGAAGAAGGGCAGAATGAGGGAGTGTGATGCGCACAATGTGCCCTCGAAGGACCAAGGGCACTAGCATGGCCCAGGTGAATCTGGTTCAGAGGATCCCAGTGAACCAGACCTGGATACTTCAGACGAATGGCTACCGCCTGGTTCGTCTGACACCAGCACAGCCTCATCGCCAGAGCAGGAGACGGACTGCTCTGATAATGGACGTGACAGAGGTTAGAATTAACCCCCAATCAGTCCATGTTACATGAACACCATTTTCCTCCAGTCGTATTATGGGCACCTGTTGCTAATCGTTATGGTAATTATGTGTTACAGGTGGTGAGTCCAGCAGGGCTCTCTTGGTGGAGGACAAAGAAAAAAAGGTAAAAGTTTATATATATACACTCAACAAAAATATAAACGCAACGCTTTCGTTTTTGCTCCCATTGTTCACGAGATGGACTTACAGATCTAAAATTCATTCCAGATACACAATATTACCATTTCTCTCAGACAGATTTGTGAACAATGATTAAATGTGTGATAGTGAGCACTTGTGCTTTGCTGAGATAATCCATCCCACCTCACAGGTGTGCCACATCAAGATGCTGATCTGACATCATGATTAGTGCACAGGTGTGCCTTATACTGTCCACAATAAAAGGCCACTCTGAAATGTGCAGTTTTGTCTCACAGCAAAATGCCACAGATGTCACAAGCATTGATGGAGCGTGCAATTGGCATGCTGACAGCAGGAATGTCAACCAGATGTGTTGCTCGTGCATTGCATGTTCATTTCTCCACCATAAGCCATCTCCAAAGGCGTTTCAGGGAATATGGCAGTACATCCAACCGGCCTCACAACCGCAGACCACGTGTGACCACACCAGCCCAGGACCTCCACATCCAGCAGGTTCACCTCCAAGATCGTCTGAGACCAGCCACTCAGACAGCTGCTGAAACAATTGGTTTGCATAACCAAACAATTTCTGCACAAACTGTCAGAAACCATCTCAGGGAAGCTCAACTGCATGCTCGTCGTCCTCATCGGGGTCTTAACCTGACTCCAATTCGTCGCCGTAACAGACTTGAGTGGGCAAATGCTCACATTCGATGGCGTCGAATGTGACGTTGGAGAGGTGTTCTCTTCACGGATGAATCTCGGTTTCAGGGCAGATGGCAGACAGCATGTGTGGCGTGTGGGTGAGCGCTTTGCTGATGTCAATGTTGTGGATCGAGTGGTCCTGTTGTAGATTTTCGTCAAGGATCAAAGATGTCGACACCAGAAGTTGAGTAGGAAAAGGCTCAGTTTATTCTGACATCTACACGTCCTTTATAATCCATGGTGGTGGGGTTATAGTATGGGCAGGCATCTGTTATGGACGAAGAACACAGGTGCATTTTATCGATGGCATTTTGAATGCACAGAGATACCGTGATGAGATCCTGAGGCCCATTGTTGTGCCATACATCCATGAACATCACCTCATGTTTCAGCAAGACAATGCACGGCCCCATGTTGCAAGGATCTGTACACAATTCTTGGAAGCTGAAAATGTCCCAGTTCTTGCATGGCCAGCATACTCACCGGACATGTCACCCATTGAGCATGTTTGGGATGTGCTTGAACGGCGTATTCGACAGCGTGTACCAGTTCCCACTCATATCCAGCAATTTCGCACAGCCATTGAAGAGGAGTGGACCAACATTCCACAGGACACAATTGACAATCTGATAAACTCTATGCGAAGAAGATGTGTTGCACTGCATGAGGCAAATGGTGGTCACACCAGATACTGACTGGTTCTAAGTCCCCAGACCCCCAATAAAGCCAAAAAAATGCACTTTTCAGGGTGGCCTTTTATTGTGGACAGTATAAGGCACACCTGTGCACTAATCATGATGTCAGATCAGCATCTTGATGTGGCACACCTGTGAGGTGGGATGGATTATCTCAGCAAAGCACAAGTGCTCACTATCACACATTTAGACAGATTTGTGAACAATGTTTGAGAGAAATGGTAATATTGTGTATCTGGAATGAATTTTAGATCTTTGAATCCATCTCATGAAAAATGGGAGCAAAAACAAAAGTGTTGCGTTTATATTTTTGTTGAGTGTATATATATATACACATTTGTTTTTTTTCCCCCTCTTCAATATAAAGAATGAAATTATTGTATTATGAATTATTGTCCTATATATGTACATCATTTATAGGTGTATCAACTAAGAGCTGGGACCAGGACCAGGGATGGTGTCAAATCAGCTGGGAACCCCTGGGGTTGGCGTTTACTGCAACACCGGGCCCTCAGAATGCCGCTGCGGACTTAGACTCCAATGAGCTGGCCGATTACCTAGATCTGTTTGTGACAGATGAGCTGCTGCAGCATATTCGCGATCAGACGAACTTGTATGCTAGTCAGTACTTTGAAGCCAACCCTGAGGCACTACCACACAGCAGAGGTAATGCCTGGAAGCCAGTGTCAGTCCCAGAACTGACAACGTTCTTTGCACTGAGTTTCCTCACTGGCTACATCAAATAGCCAAGCCATGACTTATACTGGAGTGTAGAGGAAATAGATGCAACACCATATTTCAGCTGGACAATGTCCAGGAACAGATTTCAAATTTTATTGCGGTTCCTCCACTTCAACAACAATGCCACACAAAATACTGGTGATAAATTGTACAAAGTCCACCCAGTGTTAGATTATCTTGTTGGGAAATGCAAAGAATTGTGCCAGCCAGGAAAAAACATTTGTATTGATGAGGGCATGATACAGTGGTGGGGTTACCTATCATTCTGAGTGTATAACCCAGAAAAGCCGGTGAAGTATGGTATAAAATCGTACATTCTGTGTGACTCTGCGACAGGGTACTGCTTCAACTTGCAGCCTTATGTCGGTAAAGGTAGTACTCTTCCAGAGATAGTGTTCTCTCTGCTTGATCGATGGTTATACTGTCTACATGGACAATTTCTATAATTATGTGTCCCTGTGTGAACGCTTACTGAGAGCACAGACAAACATCTGTGGAACCCTCAGGAAAAACATGGGAGAGCCAGTGATCATCAGGGAGATCAAAAAGTCTGACCTGGGGGCACATGATGATGGTAGCTTGGCAGGACAAACTAATCGTGAAGATGTTGACAACCTGCCACCAAGACAGAATGGAAGGGGTTGATGTGTGGCAGAGGGGGCAGAGAAATAGAGTGACCCAGCTTAAACCAGCGTTTGTGATCGCCTACAACTCCAACATGAATGGCGTGGATAAACTGGACAAGAATGTGGCCTACTACCCCTTCATAAGGAGGTCCCTAAACTGGTCAAAGAAGTTTGTGGCTTACATGTTACAAATTGTCATGTTTAATGTATATGTTGTTTATAGGGCCAGAAATCCAGAACAATGTAAGTCACTTTTGGAGTTCACATGCAGGGTCGTGAGGATGTGGTCAGGGAAGCAGCATGGGGTGCCAGAGGTGGAGACAGACCAGGCAGATGAGGCCCACAATCCCAGATCACCATACAACATGGACCCTGAAAGTAGGCTGGATGGCAACATGGTGAGGCACAGGCTGGAAAAGCTGTGCCTCACCACAGCTTTTGAGATGAGGATGTGGTGTGATTCCTGTCATGTGGCGTTACATGCAGGAAAATGTTTTACAGCATATCACACACAGAGAAATAATACATGGGCATGTTTATGAATAAATGACTGTTTTTCTATCAAACACCTTGTTTTCAGTGTTGTTTTTGTTGTTTCATAGAAGTCTACACTTTCTCTTGATGTGTTCTGTGTTTATGTAGTCATAAAACTCAATATTCTGTGGGTCTTGAAAAATCACTCAAAATTCTCCAAAACTGCTGGTACTGTGAGGCTGGCTGTTCAAAAAGTTGCTGGCAGTGAATGAGTTAAAATAAGAGACTTAAAAACAATTGAGAATCTAAGTAAAAGCTCCATTGAACAGTAATGTTTTCAGGCCTGATTTAAATGAACTGACAGTTTGAGCAGACCTTAGGTATTCAGGTAGGTTGTTCCACAGGTGAGGAGCAGAATAACTGAACAATGCTTCACTTTGTTTGGTTCTGATTTTGGGAAAACACAGTTAACCTGTTCCTGGTGACCTCAGGGCTCTGGATGCCTCATATAGAACCGGCAGGTCTAAGATGTATTTGGTCCAAGGCTGTTTAGTGCTTTATAGACCAAGAGTAAGAGTTTGAATTCTATCCTTTGACCTACAGGAAGCCAATGAAAGGAATTGCGGACCGGTGTGATTTGGTCCAGTTTCCTGGTACTGGTCAGGACTCTGGCAGCAGCGTTTTGGATCAGCTGTAGCTGCCTGGTTGATTTTTTGTTTAGACCAGTGAAGACACCATTACAATAATCTAACTTACTGAAAATGAATGCATGAATGAGTTTTTCTGTGTCTAGTTTGGACAGAAAACCCTTGATTCTAGCAATGTTCTTCAGGTGGTAACAGGCAGACTTGGTAATAGCTTTTAAATGGTTGTTGAATTTCAGATCTGAGTCAATAATCACAGATTACTGGCTTGGTTTGAGGGGTTCAGTGACATAGACTCAATGTGAGCACTGACCTTTGACCTTTCTTTATTGGGGCCAAAAACAATCACTACTGTTTTGTCTGCATTAAGCTGGAGAAAGTTGTGGCACATCCACTCAGTGATTTGAAGGATACATTTACTCAGTGTCAGTAAGGGACTGTAGTCATGTGATGAGACAGAAATATAAAGTTGTGTGTCATCTGTGTATGTGTGGTAAGAAATGTTGAAATGCTCTATGATCTGAGCCAGGGGTAGTATATAGATGTTGAACAGAACAGTTGAACAGTCCCAAAATGGATCTTTGGGGAACCCCACACAACATCTTTGTACTCACTGACTTGTAGACTGAGACAAAGTAGTTCCTATCTTGGAAGTAAGATTTGAACCAGTTTAACACAGTGCCAGTAAGCCCCACCCACTTTTCCAGTCTATCAAGCAGTATGTTGTGGTTAACTGTATCAAATGCAGCACTGAGGTCCAATAGTACCAGGACAGAAGTTCTGGATGCATCATTATTCAGATGAATGTCATGTAGCACTTTGATCAGTGCAGTCTCAGTGTTATGGTGTGCTTGAAATCCAAACTAAAGTCATTATAAAGGCTGTTTTTCACCAAAAAAGCATGAATTTGTTGGAAGACAGCTCTTTAAATGATTTTTCGCAAAAATGGGATCTTTGATATGGGCCTGTAGTTACCTATTACTGAAGCATCCAGATTAGGCTTTTTTAGAAGTGTTTAATTACTGCAATTTGGTAGGCAGATTGACAAGGGAGCATGTTGTGGACACACTACTGTTTAAGACTTTCCATCAGTGCTGTGTAATATACAGGGGCAAGTGTTCTAAATTAACTAGTGGACAGGAAGGCACTGTAGCTCATGACTGTCTGTCTTTATCTATTTGTAAAGAAAGGAGCAAAGTCATTGCATGATAATAAGGCTGTTGACGAGCGGTCTGAGGTGACTGTATTGGGCGGTTGATGGCAGGCTGAGAAGGTGAAAACTGGATTAGAATGAGGTACCTGGACTGTTTGTTGCTGTACCGGGGATGTTTGTCTGGATACTGGATGAAGAGGATATGGCTATATATGCTCAGTAATTGGCTGAAAACTGTGCTGGCTAGGTGGCACTACTGGTGTCTGCAGTTGCTGTCCTTCCCATGGTCGGTGATATGGAGACCTGGGTGGCTGATTACTAGTCTGTAGCAGAGGAGAGCTAGTATGACTTAAGACAGGCAGCATGGGATCCATGTTGTGCTTAAGTGTGGGGTGCAATCCATCTTCAACTACAACACAGAACAGTTCACTTTGGCTGTAAAGTGTTTCCACTCTTGAAGCAGGCAGAGCCTTCATTTGATGCTCTGGCATATATTGTAGCATCTCTTCATTACCCTGTGCTTGCTTGTGCTGTATCTCAGAAGAGAACTGTGGAAGGGAAAGTCTTCGGCCATCTGTCAGGTCGTAGTCCTGAAGGTGGATGAATCTGACGGCTGGGCCTGAAAGATTCTGGTTGGGATGAAAATGGCAGCATATTCTCAGGATTCTACTTTTCCAAGTCTAAAACCACGATCCGGCTCGAAGGACCTTTGTTGGATTGAGCAAGGCTCAAGAAACGATGTGTGGACTGTATCAGGTGAAGTAGGATGTGGGTGTCACCTTGGTGTGTCGGTCAGAACACAGGACAACAAGTTAATAGGAACTGGGATTATACTGATGGTTTCTCAATTACAGCGATACAGCAAAGCACACGATAAACAAGTGAAATCTTCTTATCTTCAATTATATTGATTGAAGAAGGTAAACAAGGTGATTTTGTATTTGTGTGTGTCTGTGTGGTCTAAAGAAAGGAAAAAACATAAAAGAAATCGCTATTAATAAACTGCATATAATCTCTATATACTAATGCACAGATACATACAGATATACTCCATACTCTACAGGCCATTAAATTAAATACGCATGGCCGTCAACATCAGCTGATGAGCACTACATAAACAGCATAAATCTAGCGAACTTCTCAGTGGAAAAAAATGAGTAATAAACGGTTAATTAATGTGAGATATGATTTCTAACTACTTCAAAACATACAACAGAAATGAAGGATAATTAATAATAGGAATAATAATAATAATCGGAATTTCACACCGTTAGTGCTATTTAACTAAAGTAAACTTAGCTTCCATCTAAAGTCAATAGAACAATTCCAAAGGAAGAAATTAAACAGAAACATTCAATATTAGGACAAATGAACTTACTTTAGAGGCAATTACGCACACAGAACCGAAAGAAGTCGTCAGCAGGGCTCTTGGCCGATGCTTCCAAACATGGCACACTCTTTACTGATCAAACACATATTGAATTACCGTTCTCATACACATTGGCCCTGGAACATGAACATGTATAACTAAGTGCACATGCGCACTAAGAAAAGACAGTCTTTCCAACACTCCCTTTTGTCAGGATTAGTAGGGGCGGTGGCTTTAAACAGGACACAATAGTGATCAGAGAGAGACACATAAATCACCATTACCTCAGAAATAGTAATACTTAAATCTAATATGTGTCCTTTGTTATGTGTTGGATCCTTTGCATGCTGAGGAAGGCCAAAATTATCCAGAATATTCAAAAGTTCTTTAGTGCTTCCATCATTACGGTTATCAACATGAATGTTAAAATCACCTACTAAGATTTAAATAATTTAAGGACAGATTCAGTGTCCTTGGGCAAGACACTGAAGCCTGGCTTAGGCCCCCAGTAGGACTGACCATAGACCTTAGAAACCTACTGGTGTATGAGTGTGTGTGTGAATGGGTGAATGAGAGGCTAATGTAAAGCGCTTTGAGCACCATGAAGGTGGAAAAGCGCTATATAAGTGCAGACCATTTACCATCAACTCCCATGGCTGGACAGGCTATAGATGAACGCCCATTTGTAGATGAAAGGAAGGGCATCTACTTTAGATGGGCAGGTTCCTCTATCAGACAGGTGAGGGTGAGCGTAGAGGTCTGGGGTCACAGGTCAGCACAGGACACAAGTGAGTCACTGCATATCCTGTTGTCTCTGGCTTCTTATGTGGATACAGAGAGAATTGAATTTGAATTGTGACTTCAGACTGTTTTAGCGAACCTGACAATAGGCTTTCTCAAACAGGAATGTTTTCAACTTAATTTTAAATGTAGAGACTGTCTCGGCCTCTTTGATATTAAATCGAAGCTGATTCCATAAGACAAGAGCCTGGTAACTAAAGACTCTAGCTCCTACTGTACTTTTACAGATCCTGAGAACTTTCACCAGATCATTTTTAAGATAAGAGGTGCCCATACCATGGTTAATGGTTTTATATGTAAGGAGGAGGATTTTAAGTTTAATTCGAAACTCAACTGGAAGCCAGTTAACGGTTTGGAGCACATGGGTGATGTGCTCTCTTCTATTTGACCCTATTAATATTCTTGCTGCTGTATCTTGAACCAATTGAAAGTTTTTAAGGAATATTTAGGACACACTAAAAGTAAGGAGTTGCAATAATCAAATTTTTCTGCATCATTTTTTGACAGAATATTCCTAATTTTAGCTATTTTGCGCAAGTGGAAAAAGGCTGTTCTGCATCTTGGGTTAATGTGCACTTTAAATGAAAGATCTTGATCAAATAAAACTCCTACGTTTTTAGCTGGGGCACTGAATGTTACACTTATGTTGTCTAGGTTAGTGTTTCCCAACCCTGGTCCTCGAGGCACACTATCCTGCCTGTTTTAAATGTTTCCCTCTTTGAACACACTTGACAGTCATTATCATTCTTCTGCAGAACTGGATGATAGGCTGGATCATTTGAATCAGGTGTCAAATGAGAGAGAGAAACATCTAAAACATGCAGGATAGTGTGACTTGAGGACCAGGGTTGGGAAACACCGGGGTAACTATCTGGTCAGTTAGGGAGTCAGTTGCATTTTTAGAGCTTATTTTAATGACTTCAGTATTTTCAGGGTTCAGTAGGATATAATTGGCACTCATCCAAGTCTTTATGTCTCAGACACATGTACCTAATGTATCTATTTTCCTCGTCTGATCAGGTTTAATTGATAAATATAGCTGTGTGTCATCTGCGTAACAATGAAAGTTAATGACATGATTTTTAATGATGTTACGTAAAGGGAGCATATACAGCATAAACAAAAAAGCACCAAGGACTGACCCTTGAGGCACGCCATAACTAACTCTAGAGAAAACATGCACTTCGAGGCTTCGAACAGGTGTCACAAGCCCGGTTCAAAATGGCCATCACTACCTGTGCCTGTTCCTGGATAAAGCATTTGCCTCACCCTCATTGGCTCTGTTTTGGATTCTGACCCTGGTTTTGACCCACACCTGTACTCTGGTAAAGAATTTTTGATTGTCCTCTTTTTGTGGATTTCTGGTTTTGTCTCTCGCCTGTTTTTTTTTACCACCCTTTTGCCTGGCCCCTCAGTTGCTGGCTTGACTGTGTGTCACCTGACAGCTCCTCATTAAGCAACCCAGGCCTCGAAGTTCTTATAATAAAACCTGTAAAGCTGTATTTCTGTTCCTGAGTCTTACTTTTGGGTCCATCTGCTTTCTGAACCCTTAACACATACTGTAGATTGGTTGGAGAAATCGTCTTGCATTTTCTTTATCTTTGTTGATCTTGCGTGCTTTTTGGACCTAAATATTTGACTGGATTATGTTCGCTGGAATGTTACGGGGAAAACAACACTACATTTGTCCAGCTTGATAGATGATTGATCAGATGGCAGCCTTCAAATCCACATTTCTCATATATGCCTTTGTGTATGTGGCATTGCTGCTGCACTTTTGAATAATTTATACAGTTCTGGAAGAAAATACGAGAGCACTGCAAAACGTCCTCTAATTTGACGATTTGTAGGTATGTGTTGAAGTAAATTGAACAAAAATCTTATTTAGAGCATGTATTTGCAGAACATGACACATGGTCAAAAAACATGCAGGTGTTTTCAGATGTAAATCATGCAAATAAAAGCAGCTCATATTTATTTGTAAAAAGGACAATGCTAATGTGAGTTGGTAAAAGTTTAACTTTACGCAGCTCCTGGAACACTAATTCAAAAAAGCTCATAAATGTTGGATGGTGTGTCCATCC
The DNA here is from genome assembly GCA_020466265.1 of Siphamia tubifer. Taxonomy (NCBI): domain Eukaryota; kingdom Metazoa; phylum Chordata; class Actinopteri; order Kurtiformes; family Apogonidae; genus Siphamia; species Siphamia tubifer. Next base: position 11,600,862 of record CM035805.1, read on the forward strand.
ACATTCCTGCACACGTTTCACACGGTGTTCAGGTTTGGAGATTGAACTGGACATGACAGGGTCTGACCCTGACCTATGCATGGTTGTGCAGTGGTTAGCACTCGTGCCTCACAGCAAGAAGGAATATGGGGAATATGGAATCTTTTTAAATTTTATCCTGAGACAAAAGTTAAAAGTACTGGTTAAGAACTACTTTTTTCTTAAGAAAGCTTTGTGAATCCCACCCCAGAAATCTATGCATATGGGCACAGGATGAGTTTTTAGCACAGAGTTAAAAACCCCTTTCCCTCGAGTGAGCACATGTTCATGGCTAAGATGACATGTCATTGCGTGTCATTGCGCACTTCTGTGTTAGATCCATTGTCTGTGTAAACATTAACACCTTCCTTGTTAGTATCATACAAAATTACTTTTATATATATATATATATATATGAAAAAAACAGTAAATATATACGTACCAGGCAGCCCAAATGACGCTGCTTTTAACCCCTAGTCATGGTACCAATCATGGTACCCCTTCAGTGACAGATCATAAATAACGGGGTTGTCAGAAACCAGCTCAACTACTCAGCTCATCCAAATAAGCAGTCATTTTTTTGGTAGTTGTTGACTGTGGGTGTCCCGCGCCCTCCTTGATTTTGAATGGATATTAAGACAATTTTGCTTTTGATTGGTCAGTCAGAGAATTGAGTAATTGACAAGCGCAGTGCTGTCTTAAACTATTTTCAACTGCATTAAAAAATGGTCTCTCTCTGCTTTTTTTTTGTGCCGACAGCACTCAAAGACGCATCCTGTTGACACAGGCACCATTGACCAAAACAGCGAGAAAAACATTGACCGTAAACAATTAAGAGGAGAAAAGGTATTCTGATGATTCCACTCTAGTGACCTCAATCTGATAATCATGTACAGTACCAGGGCAAGGTAGACTGGCTAATTGAATGGTGCGACAATAACTCACTGATTATCAATACTGTGAAGACTGAGGAAATAGTTTTTGGAAAACCTCCTGATCAACTTTCTCCAGTAATGACTCACAACTCAGAAATTAGTCCAGTTACATCTTACAAATACTTAGGTGTCATGATAGATCAGAACGTGTCATGGACCGATCATATAGAATTTACATGTAAGAAGATACAACAGCGCATATACTTTTTAAGAAGATTAAGATCTTTTGGCGCTAGTGCTAAAATAATCTCCCTGTTTTTTACATCTGTGATTCAGAGTGTCATGCTTTATTGTAGCACAGTCTGGCAGAGTAGCCTTTCTGTCAAAGATAAGGCAAAACTTCAGCAGCAAATCAAAATCTGCTCAAAGATCATCACATCTTTTTCAGGAAGCACACAACAAGAGCATGCTTAGATTACCCAGATACATTTCAACTGATGTCACACACATTTTACATCAAGAATATCAACTAATGCCTTCAAATAGGCGCTTTAGAGTTCCCCCTTTCAACCGCAATAGACTTAGACACTCCTTCATACATCAACCTATTCTTTTGTTAAACCTGAGATCTGTAATACTTCCAAAGTTATATATTGTCTGCTTGTTCTTGTCCCTTGTCTGGCTTGGCTTCATGTGTTAGCCTTGAGCTTCATGTTTGTTTGCTGTTTTTGTATGTTGTTATGTGCTTTATGCATTGCATGTGCGCATGTCTGTGTTGCCTTATGCTTCTACGTATATCTGTCTGCTGCTTGTATGTCACTTTGTGCTGCTGTTGCTGCTTTTATGTCACTGTATGTGTATGCTACTGTGCACGTGTTTGTGTGTATATGTCCTGTCCTTTCTTTTCTTAAACAAGCTTGCCCATGGATGCAAAAAGAATTTCAGTGCAAACTGACAATAAAGTAGTATCGTATCATAGAAACAGTGAATGACTGAATGCCCACAATCACTAAAAACAACGTATTCCTTCACATTTCCTTTCTATATTCACTACCAGAAATGCAGCATCCGTACTCTTTCTGTCAGGTGCCAGACAGAGTTTGGACCACAAAAGCTTCACGATTTAACACAGTTTATTGAAGGTTTTGGTTGTGGCAGTCAAACAAGGTTTGGTGATCAAAGTGTGGAGTGGTCTCCCCTCCAGATACTGACCGGGCCTGACCCTGCTTAGCTTTGGTGAGAAGCCAAGGTCAGGGGTGTTGGTGTCACGGGGGTGGGTGTGTGTGTGTTCCCCGGTGGCCGAGTGGCGTCTGGTCAAGCTGGTGTCTGGGGTTGATGGATGAAGCTCACTCGCCACGATTCTGGAAGTCCTGGGGGACACACACACACACACAACAGCAGGAGGGGTGAAAGCCAGGCAGAAGTACCATTAAGGAATAGGCAAAAATCTTGGTCAGAGAACAGAAAGGCAGGTTGAGTTTACCGGGACTGGAGATCAGAGGCGTAGTCAAACAGGTTCAGGATCTTCGGGTTGGAGTCAGAGACGTGAAGGTTCAGACAGGTAACAGGCATTGGTTTGCTGACGTTCTGACAAGGGTGGACTGGAAGACTGGGGTTTATATACAGAGGTTGATGGGAGAGAATGCATTGCAGCTGGCAGGTTAATGAGGGAGCACAGGTGTGGAAAATTAGACAGGATAGAGAGCAGGGAACAGAGAGAGAGTCCATGACAGAACCCCCCCTCTAAGGGACGGCCCCAGAAGTCCCCAAAAACAAAAACAAAAACAAAAAAAAAAAACCAAACCGGGCGGGTGGAGGGGGAGCAGGAGGATGGCTAAAACTCCTCTGAATGATCCGAGTCCATAGCAACGTCTTCAGAGAGGACTGGAGAGCAACCCCCAGCGGATGCGGCTGCGCCTTTGTCAGAAGAAGGGCAGACGGAGAGACGAGGTCGCCTTGGCCGGCCCCGACGGGCAGACGGCTGGTCTGGATGCTGCCGATGGAAGTCAGCAATGAGTGTCCGGTCCACTATCTGACGGGTTGGAATCCAGGTCCTCTCCTCCGGTCCATATCCCTCCCAGTCAACGAGGTACTGGATGCCTCTACCTCTCCGTCTGGACCGAAGCAGGCGTCGAACGGTGTAAACCGGCCCACCATCAATGAGGCGAGGGAGAGGAGGAGGTGGAGTTGGAGGAACCAATGGGCTTTCATGTACTGGTTTGATCTTTGAAACATGGAAGGTGGGATGCACCTTCATGGACCTCGGCAACTGGAGCCGTACTGCAGTGGGACTGATGACCCTCTGGACTGGGAAAGGACCAAGGAAACGTGGAGCTAGCTTGCGAGAGTCTACTCGCAGTGGCAGGTCTTTGGTGGACAACCACACCTTTTGGCCAATCTGGTACGTGGGTGCCGGTATCCTCCGACGGTTCGCCCCGGTGGCATAGCTGGTGACTGACCTGAGAAGGGTCGCACGGGCTTGTGCCCAGGTTCGGCGGCACCGTCGAGCACAGGCAAGTGCAGATGGACAGGAAATCTCTGCTTCCTGGCTGGGAAACAGTGGAGGCTGGTAGCCATACACACACTGGAACGGCGACATTCCAGTAGCTGAGCAGGTGAGGGAGTTATGGGCATATTCCACCCACGTCAATTGCTGTGCCCAAGACTGAGGTTTACCAGAAGCCATGCACCGAAGGGCCTTTTCTAGCTCCTGGTTAGCGCGCTCAGACTGGCCATTGGACTGGGGATGGAAACCAGAGGAGAGACTGACAGTGGCCCCCAAGAGGTTGGAGAATTCTCTCCAAAAAGTGGAAGTGAACTGTGGCCCTCTGTCAGAGACAATGTCCTTAGGTAGCCCGTGTAAACGGAACACATTATCCAGGACAACCTGGGCAGTCTCCCTTGCAGATGGTAGTTTCGGGAGAGGGATAAAATGTGCCATTTTACTAAAACGGTCAACTACCGTAAGAACGACCGTCATACCCTCAGAGGGCGGCAGGCCTGTGACAAAGTCTAAGGCAATATGGGACCAGGGTCGAGTGGGCACGGGCAGAGGCTGGAGCAATCCAGCAGGGGGCTGGTTGGAGGATTTGTTCTGGTTGCAGGTGGGACAGGCTCTGATAAACTCCTTGACATCTTTTCCCAGTGACGACCACCAGAAGCGCTGGGCAATGAGATGGCAAGTGCGACGGACGCCAGGGTGGCAGGCAAGGTGGGAGTTGTGTGCCCACTGTATGACCTGAGATCTCAAGTTGTCTGGGACAAAGAGACAGCCGTCCGGGCATGAACTGGGACCGGGTTGGTCACGGAGGGCCTCTTGCACCTGACTCTCAATATCCCAGGTCAGGGCAGCCACAATAAGGGGATTTGGGAGGATGGGCACAGGTTCCAGGGTGGGATCATCGCTCTTCTGGAACTGGCGGGACAGAGCATCTGGCTTGATGTTTCGGGAACCTGGGCGGTATGATAGAGTGAAGTTGAATCTGGTAAAAAACAAGGCCCAACGTGATTGTCTGGGGTTCAGACGCTTGGCAGTTCGGATATATTCCAGGTTTTTATGATCAGTCCAGACCAGGAAAGGTACGGTGGACCCCTCCAGCCAGTGACGTCACTCCTCCAGGGCTAGCTTGACAGCCAACAGCTCCCGGTTTCCAACGTCATAGTTGCACTCTGCGGGTGAAAGTCGGCGGGAGAAAAATGCGCAGGGATGCAACTTGTTATTCTCTGCCATGCGTTGCGAGAGAACGGCTCCAACCCCAACATCTGAAGCATCCACCTCAACTACAAACTGCCGATTTACATCTGGCATTTGGAGGATGGGGGCTGAAGAGAACCGGGCTTTGAGGAAATTAAAAGCTTTCTCAGCTTCCGGGGTCCATGCGAAGGGGTGTTTGGTACTGGTCAGGGCTGTGAGTGGAGCAGCAACAGTGCTGTAGTTTCGAATGAATCTCCGATAGAAATTGGCGAAGCCAAGGAACTGCTGCAATTTCTTTCTGTTCACTGGAACTGGCCAGGAGGTGACTGCAGAAACTTTTGCTGGGTCCATTTGGATATTCCCTTCGGCCACAATATAGCCCAAGAAAGACACGGATGACGCATGGAACTCACACTTCTCAGCTTTCACATAAAGGGAGTTTTCTAGGAGACGACTGAGGACCAGCTGAACATGACGAGTGTGTTCTGACAGGGTTCTGGAGAATATTAGTATGTCATCCAGGTAGACGAAGACGAATTGGTTCAGCATATCTCGGAGTACGTCGTTCACCAGAGCCTGGAAAACTGCCGGGGCGTTAGTAAGACCAAATGGCATTACCAGGTACTCATAGTGCCCGGTGTGAGTGTTGAAGGCCGTCTTCCACTCATCGCCCTCCCGGATGCGTACTAGATGGTAGGCGTTTCTCAAGTCCAACTTGGTAAAGATCGTGGCTCCTTGGAGTAACTCAAAAGCAGAGTTGATTAGAGGCAGAGGGTACCGGTTCTTCACGGTGATATTGTTCAGACCACGATAATCAATACAGGGACGGAGAGAGCCGTCTTTCTTTCCCACGAAGAAGAAGCCGGCACCAGCAGGAGAGGAAGATGGGCGGATGATTCCAGCTGCCAGAGAGTCTCTGATATAATCCTCCATGGCTTTTCTCTCAGGCGGCGACAGTGAGTAAAGATGACCCTTGGGTGGCGTAGTTCCCGCAAGGAGGTCAATGGCACAATCGTAGGGACGGTGTGGCGGCAGAGAGGTGGCTCTAGTCTTGTTGAACACTCGACGGAGGCTATGGTAGCATTCTGGGACATTAATAAGGTCAGGGGCAGCGCTGGGTGGCATAGAGCTAGGAGGCAATGAGGCAGCATGCAGACATGACAGGTGGCAGTTATCTCCCCACTCTTTGATGGTTCCGGAGGCCCAGTCGAGATGAGGGTTATGGAGGCGGAGCCAGGGATAACCCAGTATCAATCGCTGACCTGGAGAGCGGAGAAGGTGGAAACGAATTTCCTCTTGGTGGTTACCAGACACTTTCATGGAGACGGGGGCTGTGGTATGTGTGACTGTACCAAGAATGTGACCATCTAGGGCCCGGGCTGGAACAGGAGAGGATAAACAGTGGCTCTCTAAACCTAGCTGATGAGCTAATTCCGTGTCCATGATGTTCGCGTCGGCACCAGAATCTACCAGGGCTGCCAGAGTGTGGGTTGTGTCAGACAGGTGAAGACAGATCTTGATCAGGGGTTTGTGGTTAGTGGAGGGCCGAACGTTCATTGAGCTCACCCAGATCCCTCCTACATCTGGTGAGCCTCGGCTTTTACCGGACAGGTGGCGACTCGATGACCTTCCCCGCCACAGTACAGGCACAAGTTTAACGAGATGCGTCGTTGACGCTCTGCGGGATAGGTGGAGGCACGGCCGATCTCCATAGGTTCAGACAGGTCCAACTGGCTTGATGGAGTGACAGAGGTGGGCAAGATGGGAGCTGGATTGTGCTTGGGGCTTGTGGTTGGCAGGTTCAGGCGTCCTCTTTCCCTACGGCGAGTCTGAATTCTCCGATCGATGCGGATAGCTAGGGCGATCGCTTCGTCGAGGGTGGTGGGTGTGTCATGGGACACCAGCTCGTCTTTGATGTAGTCTGCCAGGCTGTGGTAGAAGACACTCACCAATGCCTCCATATTCCAGGAGGTCCTCATTGCTCGGGTCCTGAAGTGGATTGAATAATCCGCGACTGTTCTTCTGCCTTGGCGAATGTTCAAGAGACCCTGTGACTTCTCTGCTGGGGTGGACTCCAAGTCAAAAACCTTTAAAATCTCCTTGGCAAACAGGTCAAAGGATGAACATGCCAGAGTTTGGCGTTCGAATTCTGCCGTTCCCCACAGCCGAGCTCGGCCCGTCAGGTGAGTGATAGCGTAGGCAACCTTTGCTCCCTCCGTAGAAAAGGTTCGGGGCTGTAGGGAAAACTGGAGGCGACAACTGGTCACAAATGCCTGGGCCTGGGTCGGGTCGCCATCAAAGCGCTCAGGGTTGCCGATCCTTGGCTCTGGGGTATTGGTATCTGGCCCGGAAACTGGAGTTGGGGTTGGAGCTGGAGCTGGGGCTGGAGCTGGAGCTGGGCCAGACGGGGGAATCAGAGAAGTGAGCAGCTGCAAGGTCTGGTCAAGACGTCGTCGTTGCTCTTGAACCTCTTGTTGCTGCTGCTGAAACAGCTCTTGTTGTTGGTGAAAGAGTTGGATCATGGACGAGATGTCCCCAGCCATCTTATGCATTTCTCCCTCTGCATTTTGCAGGCGCTGCATTGCGGTTGGTGGTTCTGGGTTGGTGGTGTCCATGATGGATGTGTCGTGCGCTGGGTCCATACTGGTCAGAACGTACTGTCAGGTGCCAGACAGAGTTTGGACCACAAAAGCTTCACGATTTAACACAGTTTATTGAAGGTTTTGGTTGTGGCAGTCAAACAAGGTTTGGTGATCAAAGTGTGGAGTGGTCTCCCCTCCAGATACTGACCGGGCCTGACCCTGCTTAGCTTTGGTGAGAAGCCAAGGTCAGGGGTGTTGGTGTCACGGGGGTGGGTGTGTGTGTGTTCCCCGGTGGCCGAGTGGCGTCTGGTCAAGCTGGTGTCTGGGGTTGATGGATGAAGCTCACTCGCCACGATTCTGGAAGTCCTGGGGGACACACACACACACACAACAGCAGGAGGGGTGAAAGCCAGGCAGAAGTACCATTAAGGAATAGGCAAAAATCTTGGTCAGAGAACAGAAAGGCAGGTTGAGTTTACCGGGACTGGAGATCAGAGGCGTAGTCAAACAGGTTCAGGATCTTCGGGTTGGAGTCAGAGACGTGAAGGTTCAGACAGGTAACAGGCATTGGTTTGCTGACGTTCTGACAAGGGTGGACTGGAAGACTGGGGTTTATATACAGAGGTTGATGGGAGAGAATGCATTGCAGCTGGCAGGTTAATGAGGGAGCACAGGTGTGGAAAATTAGACAGGATAGAGAGCAGGGAACAGAGAGAGAGTCCATGACACTTTCAAATCAAGTGACAAGACTAACAAGTATGCGTTGGCTGCTTCTTGTGCACCGCCCACAAATGATCGAGTCCCTTAGTTGCAGCAAATTGGGAGAGTGTTAGGGCGATCTGTTTTTGTTTTGTTTTTCTTTGCTTTTTTTTTGTTTGGGGTGGATAATATGGAGTTATTTGGAGAGTTTGGGGGGAGAAAAACCTTCTTTCATGTCAGTGGTATGATTTTCTTCTTTTTTGTTCCCGTCTTGTTGGGGGGGCAGCCATGGCATTTAGTGGGGCGTTGCTGCCCCTTGCCCATGCCTAGATCGGGCCCCCATTATGACCCCTAATCCATGACCGAGTGTGACCCTGACAGCCTCTGACCCTAAGCTATAACCCCTGACCCATAACAGGCTCTGACAGTGAACCCTGACGGGCTCTGACCATGACCTATGACCCCTGACCCATGAGAGGCTCTAACCCTGACCGATGACCCCTATCCTGGACCCATGACAGGGTCTGACCTATGACCCCTGACAGGCTCTGACCCTAACCTATGACCCCTAACACATCACAGGGTCTGCATCCTCTGCTCTGACATCCAGACCTTTACTGATCTCACGGAGACCAGAAGCACTGACATGATAGAATAACCATTAAGCACTGACCTGATCAAAAAAAACCAGGAGCACTAGCACTGACCTGATGGAAAAACCACTCCTCTGAATTTGAGTCCAGTATATAGATCAGAGCTATATATTTTTTTCCAATTACTACTGTAATTTACCTATGGTATGGAGATGGTGATCTCCACAGTAGTAGTGTTTTTACTTTATCCTAAATACAGTAAAACATAGATTAGATGTTAATTCAGTACAATAAAGTATGTTTGTGTTGAATTGAACAGAATGACCCTGGCTGGAATGGCTGTCATACATGCACACATGATGAATTCAGAGAAAATTGCAGTGGTCTCTTCATTTTTATCCAGAGCTGTATATTCAGAAAGATGAGTTGATCTTCATTTGATGTGTGAAAAGTGGAACTGCATTAATGTGGGAGCTGTGTATAAAATAAAATATCTTCTACATCCTAAGACCCAAATGTAAGGCTGGTTTGAGGTTAACGTCTTACTGTTACTGTACTCTTACTGCACTGTTCAGATATCCATCTAAACTGCACTGTTCTAGTTAGGGAATTCCAGCTATTCTCCTCCTCCATATGAATGCTCGAGGTCATTAATTAGTTAGGATGAGCATCTGCTCATACTGCAGAATTCCACTCTTATTTTGAAACTAAAATTCCGAAGTACTGTGGCTCACAAACCAAGATTCTTGTACTACAGTCTGATTGTACTACAAATTTCCACTGTAAATCTAAAACAAGTTTACTGAACATGTACTAATTTCTGATACTGAATGGATTCAAAGGTTTCCTAACATTCAAGCTGCTCATTTCAAAAACAAGTGCTAGTATTGTTGAACTGTGAAATATTTGCTGCTGCCACATCCATTTGGGTGAGTGGATTCATGCTGGAAAAAAGTGGGCAATCATCTGTTGGTGCCTATGTTATTCTTCACAGAGATGGTGTTTTGATTGCCTGGGGGGAGGAAATTGTATTTTTACCCCCAAAAATGCCTTGCTTGATCCACACTGAGCAAACAAGCAGGGCAAAGTAAATATGTCTCCTCTTTTTGAACAAATCATATCCACCACCCAGGAGTTTTTGTTTGTTTTTTCTGGTAGCATGGTTGGGAGTGGCAGGCAGTGAGATGGCAGTGTTAAGAGTGAAGAGGTGAAGTCCATCACCTCTCAGTTCCATGACTGTGTTAAAGAACCTGGTAGAATAGTTAGACACAGCAGGGCCACACCAACATGTTTCCTCAAATTACTTCCTAATATCAGGATGAGATAGAGAGCAAAAAAAAGGCTATTCTTACTGTGACTACTTTTTAAACACACCCACCTTTTTCATTCCAAGTGTATTTGTGTGGTCATTGCTGGAATTTGTAAACAGTTATTCTAGTGTCTGGTGTGATGTGAAATCCAAAGCAGGTGCAGAATGAATCACTCTGTAAGCCACTAAAGGAAAATAAAATTAAAGAATCGCAGATTTTTTGTAATACATACTTGGGAATATGCAGCACTTTGAATAAAATACAAAAAGAAAACCTCAAGGAAAATTTTAGTACATGCTATGGCGGTAGGAATCAATTGGACATACTATGTTCAAGTGAAACGCTCTGTGTTTATTCAGAGCTCTCCAGAACAGGTGGCAGATTGGGATGGTTTGGTCCAGTTCAGATCATCTTGGTATAGTTTGTCTCACTTGAGCTTGCGTTTCCACTGCCTACAGCGACCTTAAATGCCCCTGGGAAAGCTATGTAGCCTCATGACATCATGGCTGCGCAACACGGTATAGCGGTCTATTGCAAAGGTTTTGGGAAACTAGCTGAAAGACTTTCTAAATTAGGGCAGCCCCATCCAGCTCACTCATGACTTCGACCTCTTCAACAATACAAAGGAGCATCTGCACCTCCTTGTTGCACCATGAAATACAACTATGGGTCGACATGATGCATAAAAGTTTTTTTTTCTTTCTTCGCTCATTGTTGAGTGGAGATTTAACTGGCAAGGTGTTTGTGCTTTTGTCCTTCAGTCACATGGAAATGACTATTCTGCCAACCAATCAATGAGATGCAGACTGTTTAGTTCCACCCACATGGATTGCTTTGGAGCAGTTGGCACCCCAAGGGAAGGCATGACAAAAAGTGGGACAGTTTGGACTGATTATTTTGGTACCCTTTGCAGTGGAAATGCAAAAAAAAAAAATGCGTACCAAAACAAACCAAACCACCCCAATCTTCTTTCTGGAAACATGCTTTCAGGGACCATTTATATGAGGATTATTGCAGCTAAAAACAAAAAAATATTTTGTCAGAAATGCCTTTCGTTTACATGACAAGAACACTGTCAGGGTCTGAAAATGCAAAAATCTTCAGATCCCTTCCAGAGTTGGGAGTTTTGAAGAGGATCCGCATCATGTCTCCATTTAAATGCTAAGAAATGCGGAACATGTTGACCTGGCATACACCTTTACATCACATGTCAGACTGCCTGAATCCCACAGATCAAAAACTACAAACATGACAGACTCCCTGGATGCCAAGAATCTAAAACTACAAACATGTCAGACTACCTGGATCCCAAGGATCTAGAACTATAAACATGTCAGACTACGTAGATCCCAGGGATCTAAAACTACAAGCATGTCAGACTCATGTTTATATACTATAGCCCAACACAGACAGCTGTACAGTTACGTACGGCAGCCTGGCATGACTACTCACTCAAATTTCACCCACTGTTGCATATTCATATAAACAAAGATTTCCATTTTTTCATGAAAACGTTAATCTAAATGCTGATGAAAAATTTAAGATGAGGCGCCATTTTTGCATCTTGTGTTTTCATTATCACGGTATAAACGTCGCCTACATGAAAACCATGTTGTAGTACGGAACAGTCTCTGGTTAACCCTTGTGGCCTTTTGTGATGTATATATATATAAAAAAAAAATGTTCCTCTCGCCCCATGTGGGCGGTGTCTCCTTCAGACTCGGGTCCTCTACCAGAGGCCTGGGAGCCTGAGGGTTCTGCGCAGGATCTTAGCTGTTCCTAGCAATGCGCTCTTTTGTACAGAGATCTCTGATGTTGTTCCTGGTATCTGCTGGAGCCATTCTCCCAGCTTGGGGGTCACTGCCCCTAATGCTCCGATCACTACTGGTACCACTGTTGCCTTCACACTCCACATTTTCTCTAACTCCTCTTTCAGCCCTTGGTATTTCTCAAGCTTCTCATGTTCTTTCTTTCTGATGTTGCTATCACTGGGGACTGCTACATCTATCACCACCACTGTCTTCTCATGTTTATCCACCACCACGATGTCAGGCTGATTGGCCATCACCATCTTGTCAGTCTGGATCTGGAAGTCCCACAGGATCTTGGCCTGTTTGTTCTCTGTCACCTTTGGGGGGTTCTCCCATCTTGACCCTGGGACCTCCAGTCCATACTCTTTACAGATGTTCCTGTACAGTATGCCCGCTACCTGGTTATGCCTCTCCATGTATGCCTTGCCTGCCAGCATCTTACACCCTGCTGTGATGTGCTGGACTGTTTCAGGGGCTTCTCTACACAGCCTACACCTGGGGTCCTGTCTGATGTGGTAGACCCCGGCCTCTATTGCTCTGGTGTTCAGGGCTTGTTCTTGTGCAGCCATGAGTAGCGCCTCTGTGCTGTCCTTTAGTCCAGCCTTTTCCAGCCACTGGTATGTCTTTTCCATATCAGCCACTTCCTCAATTTGTCGATGGTACACGCCATGCAAGGGTTTGTCCCTCCATGATAGCCCCTCTGGTTCCTCAACCTTACTGGGCTTTTGTTGCCTGAGGCATTCACTTAGCAGTTGGTCATTGGGGGCCATTTTCTTGATGTATTCCTGGAGGTTCGCCGTTTCCTCCTGGACAGTAGTTCTGACACTTACTAGTCCTCGGCCCCCTTCCTTTCGCTTAGTGTACAGCCTCAGGACACTGGACTTGGGGTGGAACCCTCCATGCATGGTAAGGAGTTTCCTTGTCTTGATATCAGTGGCTTGTATCTCTTCCAGTGGCCAGGATATTATCCCAGCTGGGTATCTGATTACTGGCAGGGCATAGGTGTTAATGGCCTGGATCTTATTTTTGCCGTTCAGCTGACTTTTCAGGACCTGTCTTACCCTCTGTAGGTATTTGGCTGTGGCTGACTTCCGAGCTGCCTCCTCATGATTACCATTTGTCTGTGGGATCCCTAGGTATTTGTAACTTTCCTGCACATCTGTGATGTTCCCTTCAGGTAGGTCAACCCCTTCAGTTGTGATCACCTTTCCTCTTCTAGATATCATCCGCCCACATTTATCTAGTCCGAATGACATCCCAATGTCTTTGCTGTAGATCCGGGTGAGGTGAATTAGGGAATCAATGTCACGCTCATTCTTGGCATACAGCTTGATGTCATCCATGTAGAGGAGGTGGTTGATGGATGTTCCACTTCGGAACTGGTATCCGAAGCCACTCTTTGAGATGATCTGGCTGAGGGGGTTTAGGCCTATATATATATATATATATATATATATATATATATATATATATATATATATATATATATATATATATATATATATATATATATAAATAAGCAAATAAGCAACTGGATAGTGGTCTACAAGGTTGCCGGTTCAAATCCCAGGTGGGCCCTTAGGCAAGGCCCTTTACACTATACATGCCTATACCTCACGATGAGCGGCATGATAAATGATAGAGCTTGGAAGGTGCCCAGGACAACAAGGTCCACGTCAGGTGTTGAGGAACCAGGACACTCAATTGGCTCCTGAAACAAGACATTCATGGAGCAGGGCAGAGAACATGGTACTGATGGAGTGGTACTGATGGAGTGATACTACGGGAGCAACCCCAGTACTGATGGAGTGTTACTACGGGAGCAACCCCAGTGAGAGAGGGTACATCCAGAAGATGTGGGAGAAATGGTTGCTTCGAAAGCCCACATCCTCACTGACTAAGAAACAACTCAGAGACAAGCTCAGTGTTTGAATATCTGCAATAAGAGGTTGCTAACAGAGCTAGAGATTGATGAGGTACAGCGTTGTACCTCATTCATGGTACAAAGATGCTATGGCAAGGGGAAGCCAGGCAGGTGAGCTTGGGGGTGGTTTCACCATCACCCCCAAATATCGAGATTGGGTACGAAGCCCCAGAGACAGATAGACTAAACACAAGGGCAGCTGACCTGAGAGAGAGAATCATGAAGTCCTGGGGTAACACAACTACCTCCTACATGCCAAGACTAAAGAACAAAGTACCAGATCAGTCTCTACTGGAGGACTTGAACACTGCAATGCAAACTGTCCCTAGCACTACCATCACTGAGACCAATCAGCTGATGCTTGCAGCAGCAACAGTAATCCTTAGAGATGCTTGGCTACAAAATGAAGAGCATAAGTAGTAGCCAGAAGGTTGCCCCATGGAGGAGAACGCTAGAGGCAAAGATCATGGCAGCATGGAGAGAAGTGAATGTTCTAACAGAATAATAATAATAATACCTCAAACTTTTATTGTGCTTTGTTGCACACTCAAAGATGTTTTACATAACAGACAACAAGCAATGCATTAAAATTATTACCTGCGCCAAAGAGGTTATGTTTTTGCCGGCGTTTATCTGTTTGTCTGTGTTCAAGATAACTTGAAAACGTATGGACGGATTTTGATGAAATTTTCAGGATATGTTGGAAATGTGAACAGGAAGAACTGATTTCATTTTGGGGGTGATCGGGGTGGAGGGGATCTACCTTGGCGGAGGTCTGCGCACTCAGAGTTCTTTTCTAGTTAAATATGTAAAATAAAAAAAATAAGATGAAATAAAATATAAATAGATAAAATACAAAATAAATAAAATAAAGTAAAAATAAAAACTAAGTGAAAGCCCGTTTGAAAAGATGAGTTTTAAGACAGGATTTGAATGTGGATAGTGAGTCAGAGTTCCTGATGGGTAGTGGGAGAGAGTTCCAGAGTTGGGGGCCACGGCTGCGAAGGCTCGGTCCCCCAATGTCCGGTGCTTGGTGTGGAGAGTGGGCATGAGGAGGTTTAAATTTGCAGAGTGAAGATGACGGGTGGATGTTGGAAAATGTTGGAGGAGGTCGGAAAGGTAAGGAGGGGCCAGGTTATGAAGGGACTTGAAAGTGAGGAGAAGGAGTTTAAAGTGTATACGGTAATGAACGGGGAGCCACTGAAGCTCTTTGAGGATGGGGGTGATGTGTTCCCTAGAGTGAGTGTGAGTCAGAAAGCGGGCAACAGAGTTCCGAATGTATTGTAATTTTTGTAGCTGTGTGGAAGGAAGGCCGAAGAGGAGGCTATATTGCAGTAGTCAAGTCAAGAGGTGATAAATGAATGAATGAGTATTTCTGATATAGGGAGGAAGAGTGAAGGGCGGAGACGAGCAATGTTGCGGAGATTAAAGAAGGAAGTTATCTTGACATGATTAATGTGAGCTGTACAGGTGGGGTCCATGATAATGCCCAAGTTATGAACAGAGGGGGAAGGAGTGACATGATGACCATCGAGGAGGAGCGAAATGGCAGGGGGGGGGGGTTTAGGCCCAATGATGAGGAGTTCTGTTTTATTTGTATTGAGTTTTGGAAAGTTATTGTTCATCGAGGATTACATGTGTGAGAGGCAGTTGGATATGGAGGAAAGGATAACGGGTGTGATGAATTCCGTTGTAACGTAGAGTGGTTTGCTGTCAGCTTAACAGTGAAAAAAAGTCCATGGTGACGAATGATCTGGCCAAGAGGAAGCATGTAGATGATAAACAGAATGGGTCCAAGCACCAAACCTTGGGGGACTCCATGCAGTGAAGGATCTTGTGTTATTTGTGAAGACAAAATGATGAGATGCCAATGGATTTTAGATGGTGGAGAAGAATGGTGTGATGAATGGTATCAAAGGCAGCAGAGAGGTCTAGGAGAAAGAGGATAGAGAATGGTATCAAAGGCAGCAGAGAGGTCTAGGAGAAAGAGGATAGAAAGGGAACCAGAGTCAGCAGCAAGGTTATCATTAGTGGTCATTAGTGATTTTGAGGAGAGCTGTTTCTCTACTGTGGTGGGACCGGAATCCAGACTGAAATACTTCAAACAGATGGTTGGAATGAAGGTGGTGTTGGAGTTGGGTAGCAACAGCACGTTCCAGGATTTTTGAGAGCAGCGGGAGGGTTAGATAGGGGTCTGAAGTTGTTGAGATTGTCCAGGTTGAGGCCAGGTTTTTTCAAAAGGGGTGTGACAGTGGCAAGTTTGATTTGGGATGGAACAGAGCCAGAGGTAAGGGAAGTATTAATAACTGAGGTGAGGAGAGGAGTGAGGAAAGGAATGCAAGGTTTTAAGAAAGAGGAAGGAATGGGATCAAGGGGGCAGCTGGAAAATTTCATGGATGAGAGGAGTTGTGTAGAGTCACAGGAAGACAGGGGAGAGAAAGATGTAAAACTGAGAGATGTGGGTGGAGAAATATCAGGTTTTGAGGGGATGAAGAAGAGATGGTGGGGGTGAGTGAGTTGTGTATTGGCTGATTTTTGGAGTGAAAGGAAATAAGAAAGCTATTGCATTTGTCAGTAGAGAATGTGGAGGTGATGCTGTCTTTGGGTGTTTTCCATTTTGTAAACGTGGAAAAGAGGGTGCGGGGGTTGCAGGAGTTGGAATGAATCAGATCTGAATAGAATTTGGAATGGGCCTTATTGAGTGCAGAGTTGTAGAATGTGACAAAGTCTTTGTAGGTATGGGTATGAATTGTGCGTTGGGTCTTCCCGTGGAGTCGTTTTAATCTTCTGTGTTTCTTTTGAGGATATGGAGATCAGGAGTGTACCACGGTGCGGAAGTGGAGAAGGAGACGGTAATGGTTTTGAGGGGGAATAACTGATTTAGACAGGAGGAGAGAGTGATGTTGTAATAGTTGACAAGGTCAGAAGCAGAAGAGTCAGTGGGAAGAGAGGAGGTAGAGAAGGCATGGAATACAGAAGAGGAGAAAGAGATGGGCAAGAGTGATTTCAAAATACGGAAGATTCCGGTACGAGATTGTTTGGTAGTGGGGGTAGTAGGTAGTGGGGGTGGGGGTAAAGATGTCCAGAGTGATAGCCAGGTGATCGGAGATGGAGAGGTTGGTTAATGAGATAATTCTGAATTGTGAGGGAGGGTGTGGAGCAGACCAGGTTAAGAGTGTGTCCATTAATGTGTGTGGGTGAGGAAACATGTTGGGTGAGGTTGAGGCAATTTCAAATGTCCAGAAGTCAGAGGATAATTTGATTTCAACAATTGGGGTGTTGAAATCACCAAGGAGCACTATGGACGGAGAAATGGAAGAAAGCTGGGTGATGAAGTCAGTAAAATCATTGATGAATGAAGGGCAGTTTCTGGGAGGGTGGTAGATGACAGCAGTCGCAAGTGACTGGGATCCATGAAGTCTGAAGGCTAAATGTTCAAATGAGGTTACAGGTGAGATAGAAATAGGGCGGAGAGAGATGTCACTATGGTGAATGACAGCAATGTCTCCACCCCATTTATCCAGTCTGGGCTTGTTCATATATGTGTATCCGGGAGGGGTGACTGGATTGAGAGCAAAGTAGTCAAAGGGTTTATGCCAGGTTTCAGTAAGACAGAAAAAATCCGGTTTATTGTCCAGAATGAATTCATTAAGAACTGAGCTTTTATTGTTTAGTGATCTGGCTTTTGTTGTGAAGTCCCTGAGGCGGAAGTATAAAAACAGGAAGGAGGTTGTAAGGATTTATGTGATGTATATCCCGAATGTACATAGACTTGATCCATTTCTGAGACTGATGAGCTGCGTGGATGTGTAGCGAAGAGCCCTGGTAGAAGCTGGAGGTGATAGGATCAGCAGAAACACCAGCAAAGAAGCCATGAACTGCAGGTAGAACAGGGGTAAATTGCCCGGAGTGGAGGTCTGCCGGAACCAGGTTGTAGTCCGCTGTTAGCGAAGAAACGCTGTGGATTCTCGGGAGTTAGACGTAATGATAGCTGTTCTGCAGGGCCAACGCCGTAACAGGCGAGTTGGAGGACCAGGATAATCCAGCCATGAACAGCAAACTGTAAGCCGGTGGAATCAGGCAGAAAGAGGTAATCAGCATAGGATGTAACCCAAGCTGGTTACACTTTATTTATTTGATATTAAAATTTAAATTATCCGCTGAAAGAAGTGGCAGCTAAACTGCGCCAGCATCCTCTTACACACCGTAAGTGTCACAGAAGTCCTTAACACAACTAAGCAGAGGTGTGAATCTGAGGAAATAATAATAATAATAATGCCTCAGCTGTCCACAGCTGAGGCATGGAGACTGCTAAGCAAAGGCTCACAGCACTAGCTACAACCTAAAGAGATACACAAGAGAGGTAGAAGCCAGGAGAATAAACCAGGTGTTCTCCACCAACCCAGCTAAGGTCTACTCTCAGTGGCAGGGGAACAAGGTGACAATGGATCCGCCCAGGACTGAGACTGAGCAATACTGGAAGAGCATCTGGGAGAAGCAGGCAACACATAACACCAATGCCCAATGGCTGACAGACTTGCATGCAAAGCACAGCCAACTCGCGGAATAAGACCCAGTAGTTATCACACTAGCAGACATCCAAACCAGAGTGTCCAAAATGAAGAGCTGGGCAGCATCAGGGGCTGACATGATTCACGCCTACTGGCTTATGAAACTGACAGCACTTCATGAATGCCAAGCAGCACAGATGAACCAGTTGCTGATATCGGGAAACCACCCAGAGTGACTAACCCAGGGCCGGGCAGTCCTCATAATGAAGGACCCCCAGAAGGGAACAATACCATCTAACTACCAGCTATAAACTGACTCAGCACCACATGGAAGCTCATATCAAGCATCATAGCAGCTAAGATGAGTAGGCACATGGAGCAATACATGAGCAGAGCACAGAAATAAATAGGCAACAACACCAGGGGAGCCAAACACCAGCGGTGGTTGACAGGGAAATTGCCTGAGATTGCAAGACGAGGAACACCAACCTGTGCACTGCCTGGATTGACCACAATGCCACACAAATGGATACTGGAATGGTTAAAGGTGTCATTCCATGGTTATTTCATTAATATTGCTGTGTTCTCCATTGTTATTGAATACATTGTGTGTTGGTTGTATTTTTTTAAAAAATGTCCGAATTGCTTTGTTTCAAGTTGTTTTTGCACAGTAGAAAAATGACTTGAGGTAGAACAACAGAGTTTACCAGTACTTGCCCATGATGCAGTGGCGAGATTTCTCTGATTGGTTCAGAATGCGTGAAGGAACACTCCCCCCTCCCCTCTCACTGTCCGTATATGTTTACCTTTAACAGAGTAGGATCCAGCTGGGTTTTATGCCGTTGCTTGTTCTGAAAACGTGCAGGGAAAAAATTAGGCTTTATTTCCAGGGAACACATAAACCACTTTGATCTGTGATTTTTTGCAGTTTGTGCAGCAGATACTGTGGCACCTTCTTCTCTTGTAGATGCTAATGCTACTTCAGATTCGCTGCCAGGGATGGTCTTAACCCTACGTGGGTGACACTAAAGTCCCACTTTTCCTGGGTCCCTTGTTCCTCTTGTTGGTTTCTGTGAATGTAGTATACAACCAGTGGAGGTGACAAAGGACTTTCAAAGGCAGCATGTGTTGGTAAGTCAGATTCCAAAAGGAGTGTGGAAAAGTGGTTTTCAGAGGAATGACACCTTTAAAGCTGTATAACCTCAACAGGACACTAAGAGAGTTCATCCAGAACTCACTGAGGCTGTGGAAGACGACTCTGGAAGCCAACTCAAAAACAATTGCACAGATGCGGCATATACCAAGGAGATGCTCTGTCCCCTCTGCATGGGCCTCAACCCCCTCAGCCAGATCAGAGTGGCTTTGGATACCAGTTCCGAAGTGGAACATCCATCACCTACCTCCTCTACATGGATGACATCAAACTGTATGCCAAGAATGAGCATGACATTCATTCCCTGATTCACCTCACTCGGATCTACAGCAAAGACACTGGGATGTCATTTGGACTAGATAAATGTGGGTGGAGGATATCTAGAAGAGATCACAACTGAAGGGGTTAACCTACTTGAAGGGAACATCGCAAATGTGCAGGAAAGTTACAAATACCTAGGGATCCCACAGGCAAATGGGATCCCGAGGCAGTTCGGAAGTCAGCCACAGCCAAATACTTACAGAGGGTAAGGCAGGTCCTGAAAAGTTAGCTGAACAGAAAAAATAAGATCCAAACCATTAACACCTATGGCCTGCCAGTGATCAGATACCCTGCTGGGATAATATCCTGGCCAGTGGAAGAGATACAAGCCACTGATATCAAGACAAGAAAGCTCCTTACCATGCATGAGGGGTTTCACCCCAAGTCCAGTGTCCTGAGTCTGTACACTAAGCAAATGGAGGGGGGCCGAGGACTAGTAAGTGTCAGAACTACTATCCAGGAGGAAATGGCAAACCTCCAAGGATATATATAAAAAAAAGGTCCCCAATGACCAACTGGTAAGTGAATGTCTCAAACTCAATAAGGCGAGGAACCAGAGGGGCTATCATGGAAGGACAAACCCTTGCACGGCATGTACCATCATCAAATTGAGGAAGTGGCTGATATCGAAGAGATATACCAGTAGCTGGAAAAGGTTGGACTGAAGGACAGCACAGAGACAAGTGTCGGCTGTGTAAAGAAGCCCCTGAGACAGTCCAACACATCATAGCGGGGTGTAAGATGCTGGCAGGCAAGGCATACATGGAGCAGCATAACCAGGTAGCAGGCATACTGTACAGGAACATCTGTACAGGGTATGGGTCTGTGGGTCAAGATGGGAGACCCCCTCAAAGGTGACAGAGAACAAACAAGTCAAGATCCTGCAGGACTTCCAGATCCAGGCCACCAAGATGGTGATAACCAATCAGTCTGACATAGTGGTGGTGGATAAACATCGGAAGACAGTGGTGGTGATAGATGTAGCAATCCCCAGTGATAGCAACATCAGAAAGAAAGAACATGAGAAGCTTGAGAAATCCCAAAGGCTGTAAGAGGAGTTAGAGAAAATGTGGAGTGTGAAGGCAACGGTTGTACCAGTAGTGACCGGGACACTAGGGGCAGTGACCCCCAAGCTGGGAAAATGGCACCAGCAGATACCAGGAACAACATCAGAGTTCTGAAGGAGACGCCACCAAGGTGGGGTGAGAGGAATTTTTATATATATATATATATATATATATATATATATATATTAGAACTGAGCTGCTAACATTAAGCTGTCAGAGCTGATGGTGATCTAGTAAACAAAACAAATGGGTATGACATAAACAACTGGTATTACTATTGAGTATGCTAACATCTACACTAGTCAACAAAACATCCCGGCATCATACATAAAATAATTTCATGAATGAATAAACTGTAACAACCAATAACATCATCAAGAGCACAAATCCACTGAAGCACATAAATGATTATAATAAAGAACATAAAGAATGTATTTCAGCAGGCTCTGTCATTTTAAACACCTGTGAAATGAAGGCATGTGCTTGTGTTTAGTTCACAGCGGTAAATGGCTGGAGGTGTGTTTGTGTGGTAGTACCGTAGATCATGATGTTTCTTGCAAGACATAAGATCTTAAATGACATGGAAACCATGGGACATGCACTAAGATTCGGCCCTAGAGGTGCAAGTGGGTGGACGGAGGGTCTTCTAGTCAACCCATAACAAGACATTTAACCATCAGAATATCTCTGAAAGTGTTTAATGTAAAAATATCCTTTAGTTCTCCTTTAAAAATTATGTAAATATATTAAACACATTTGTACTGAGATGTTATTATTACTAATAACTAATTGATTGATTGCCTAATCAATTTACTATTTTTGTTTGTTCTGTAATCTATTTCTGTTTATCTTTTTATATATCTGTATGTGTATGTGTGTGTATATATGTGTATGTGTATATTTATGCGTATGTTTAAGTGAAAATGGAAGAAAAAGGAATGAAAAGGGAAACTAGGGTGAAGGAAATAAAAGTAAAAAGAAGGGGAGAGTGCGAGAGGGAAAGCGAAACAGAAAGGAGAAAGTAGAGAAGGTGAAAGAAAAAAATGACTTCAATGGTGTGTTCTATTTGGACAGTTGTTTTTGGGTTTGACTTTTGCATTGTGGGTTTTTTGTTGTTGTTTTGTTAGTTTTTTCTTGTTTACCAATACCTCACCGGTAATGGTGGACTAAATAAGCTTCGGCTTCAGCCCTAAACCTTTTCAGTCAAGCAGTGTATTTATCATGTGTGAAAATGTGTCTTACCTGCCTTGTGCTTGTACCTTGTTTAGTATTTTGACCGAAATAAAATAATAATAATAATAAATAATAATCTCAATTCTGGGGAAACCCAACCACAAACACTGTAGAGCAATGTTGAGCAATCTATATCAGCTAAATCACTGCTAATCAATACCAATAACCTAAGGGCATCATGGGAACATCCCTCCTCCTTCACACTCTAGCTTTAGATATCAAATGCTAATTAATTCCTAATAAGTGTTCGAAATTGCCTAATTAGCGCATATGCCCCATGCCTGCTACTCAAGTCTCCATTTGGTTTTCACACAGGATGAGTGAGCTGTTAATGATGCTCTGTTCAGTCTGTCATGACCCAGACACTGTTCTTTAATTACGAGGCCTCAGACTGCATCATCATTACAGCTCAGAGACAGAGCGACAACTCATCTGTTCTGACTGCAGTGTCAGCTGTGTTTAGTCCTTCTGTCACTGCTCACACTATTTCTGGCTTTTCATAGGCCTGAAAAGTGTCACACAAATTTGAATTAGTTCCAAAAATCCATGTGATTTTTTTTCATACATGTTAAATATATGACATGCAGATATCTAAGGTGTTAATTAGCATTATGGCTGTCATTAATCTGAACCAAAGATAACCCTACCTCATCTCCTATGTTGTTGTTTTTTCCTTCTAACCTGAGCTGAAATTACTGCTGAATAGCACATACAGATGAAAAAAATCCACTAACAGTTTACTGCAGTGCACATATGCTTGTTTTAAGACAGACTGAAAGTAGTACTCATTGCCACATTTACTGAAGTACATACATTGAATGTCTGAAATGAATGAATAAAAGACAAAAGACGGTCTTTGAAAGACATTCATAATGGTTCCATCTTGATGCATCTTTTACATCATTTTCACCTTGTTGCATCATTTATATTGGTTTTGGTTAGAAGTACCACCCACATTCCAATTATTATTTTCTTCAGATTTACTTTAATACATCCACACTGAGGGATAGGAATCTTAGTTGTAAGGTCAATATGATATGCATCTCAATAAGGCATCTACGATCTGATATATTAAAAAAATGCATGTGGCACATCACGATGATGATACAATACACACCCAAATCATATTAGAGCAATTAAGCCCATTCTAATTCAACACATTCATTCTATAAAATGAGCTGGATTATTTACTGTATTTATGAATTCATTCCATGAAAATGGCTTTTATCCAATTTCAGAGCATGTGTCTCATGCAGTCAGTGAAAAAGTCAGGACTTTGTTTCTAAAGTAATTTCTCTACATGCTTCGCACACTCAACATCTTGCTTCCTCTCAAAATCAATTTGTCATGTCAAGTATTTGTAATGTAGGTAAAAGAGTAAAACGGTTCTGTCACTTTAAGTTGATATAGTAAAAAGTACATGTTAATAAATCACAAGTCATCATCTCCATCTATGTCTGCCATATTCACACACATCCATTTTTTCATCAATGGTGCTCCTGCCACAGTGGTGGACAGAGCTCATACTCTTCTGTACAGTAGTGGCTCATAATATCCTGTATGGTGGTGGCGGAGCTTATACTGTCCTGTACAATGGTGGATGGAGCTTATGCTGTCCTGTACAGTGGTGTGCAGAGCTCATTGTCTCCTGTATAGTGGTGGGTAGAGCTTATATTGTCCTGTACAGTTGTGGGCGGAGTAGTACACATCCGTGAATCTGTGGTGCACGTTAATGTGGGTCTCTAGAAAAGAAAAACTTTACTGAAAGAAAGAGAAACACTATTAAATGCAACTGAAAAAACCTTCTGTTGAACAGATTGAATTTTATCACTGCAAACATTTAGTAACTGATGCATCACAACATTTCAAACATGTCATTAACTTACAGCTGCTCTTAACAGAGGTGTGGACTCGAGTTATGTGACTTGGACTTGAGTCAGACTCGAGTCGTCAATTTGACGACTTTAGACTTGACTCGACAAAATGTACAAACACTTGCAACTCGACTTGGACTTCAACGTCAATAACTCGTGACTTCACTTGGACTTTGGCCCTTTGACTTGCGATGACTTGCTACATCCCATGAGAATATTAAAGTATGTTAATAAATGCCTCACTCAATTTACTTGTTATTCTGTAAAATGATGTGTGAATGCAAAGAGCATATGCGCGCTGCTTGCACGACAGCCAATCACAGTGTTGCTTTTCATTCCACCGCATCCACCGCAAATCTGAAACAAGCATCAATGACAACTACGTGCCGGAGTGCAAAATGATGCCGAAGATAATTTCCTTTGGCTATAAAAATTACGAAGTTGTCAACATAAAACAGATCGCAATATGCAAGACGTGCAGGTCAAAGATTACAGACGGAGTTTCTACAACGTCCAACCAGTGCTCCAGTGGAACGAGTTTTCAGTCATGGTGGCATCATCCTACGTCCTCATCGTGCACAAATGATTTTTTGCAAATGCAATGCGCTATAGGTCCTCCACCCAGCACCACCTCTCCTCAGGACATGGACACACACACACGCATTGTGTGTAGCTTTCTCCGACCATCAGCTGTCCACACACATCTCTCTCTCTCTCTCTCTCACACACACACACACACACCCCTCCCTGTATTGGCATGTTGGCCGAGTTTCAAAAGTGATCGTAGGGAATGACAATTTTGTTTATGTTAAAAAACTTGCTAAAAGGACCCCTCTCTAATTTAAGGTAAACTTTTCTACAATATGAGGCGAATAGAGTACACTTGTTATAGTACAATACACTATTGAAATACAAGCAATTTCTTGCCCACATCCCCTCCTAATTTTACATGGCCTCTCACTACCTTTTCATCTGTCCACATTGCGCACATAAACACACACATTCTCCATGTTAACTGTCTCTCCCTCTGTCACCGTGCATGCATATCTCTCTCTCTCTCTCTCACACACACACACACACACACACACACACTAGTGTCTATGGATGCATTACTGTTCAGTTCAGTTACATGTCAAGTATTCAGACCCTTTACAGTTTTGCCAGTCTGTTGTTTTTCTGCCATGAGCTAAAATCATTTTAAGTTCAAGTTTTTGTTGTTGTTCATTAATGTACACAAACACCCCATATTGACGGATACAATTGCAGTTACAATAATATTGAACGCACAATTACAGAATATTTACATGTATTAATATGCAGACTTATTAAGAAATAAAAACTCAAATCACTGTCAAGTATTTTGACCTTTTCTTCAGTATGAAGTAGGAACACTCCTTTGAGCTAATACAGCCATGGGATTTTTGGGAATGTTACGTTTTTCACACCTGGATCCTTATTTTCCAATGCTTTTGATGCTTTGCATAAAAAAGGTTAAATGAATACAGACCTTACAGACATGTATGATTTGTAGAAATGTTATTTCTTTACAGGGGACTCGAAATGACTCGAAGCTAAAATGCTGGGACTTTGACTCGACTCGAGACTTGTGAGCTTTGACTTCGGACTTGACTCGGCACTTGGATGGTGTTGACTTGGGACTTCACTCGGACTTGAGTGCAAAAGACTTAGACTTACTTGGGACTTGCCCAGCAATGACTTTGTCCCACCTCTGGCTCTTAACAATGCACTCACATCATGCATGTGTGTCAGTGTATCGATATATTTCGGATAATCTTCCCATCCCTAATCCACACAATGTTCTCATCCCTTCTGACCACACCTTTTGTAGGAAACAGGAAATGGAACATTTTATATCAATGGAAAGCAATATGCTGCACCATCTTTGTATATTTAACTTCACAGAGTGTTTTAGGTATTGACATTTTGTGGAAAAATTATACTGGATCCAAATGATAATGATAATCTAACTATGAACCAATTTGACATCATCATTAGTATTAATGAACAACATTGAGGCTACCTTCAACACACCGGACTCTCATTTTTTAAGTAACACACTAAATTAATTTCACATCATTTGTTGGTAAGCTCAGCGTGTAGAAGGTGGCTTTAAAATTACAATGAGCCAAACATTTCTCTAAGGCATTGTAGAGGATTAATTAATAAATATAACATTGTAAGGCACAAGAAAGACTGATCGATAGTAATATAACGAGTGTGTTAGAGTTGTGTAAATGCTGAGAGGTCAGAAGTCCATGACAACTGTATTGGAGTTGTGTAAAGTCTGAGGGGACAAAAGTCCATACCTGTGTCCTGGATAGATAAATAAAGATAAGAGTACTAGAGTGTGTGGCGAGAACACGGGTGTAACTCACAGCTGTGACCAAGGGTAATAAAGATTGTATGGGCGTAGATCGCAGTTGTGGGAGGCCCTGTTCCGCCTTACGTAAAAAAAGGGGTCATCGAACTCTTGGCCACCAATAAAACTGACTTATATAATTTACCGGAAGATAAGACATTATGAAACAGTCAAAAATGGGAAGGGCCGTGGGCGTGGCCACCCAGACCCGAGAATGGTATATATACTGGAGTGATTTCAAGCATTTTTCAGACTCTCTCGAGATGTTGTCTCCGAGTGTTTAATGTAATTTACGAATAAACACTTGTCTGTACCAAAGACTGTCTCAGCAGCTGTTTTGTGCCACCAGCACACTAGTCCAACCTAGATTCACTGTGTATTTGTTTAATTAAGAGTATTGGCTAGCACAACTTAGCACAAATCCACGACGAGAAGACGTTCCTCGTCAGCATCATCCATCATCAAAGAATTCAATACTAGTTACAGCAGGAACTGATAAGAACCAAACATGAGATTATTTATAAGGGTTTTCTTCATTGTCATATCATTTTCTCTCATCATTTGTGATTAAAAAGATGGTCTGTCCTGATTGCCCTTTTCCAATTTTAAGAAAAGAATTTAAAAAAAGGAATGTAGTGCAGTGGTTTCCAACTCGTACATAGTAAGTGTGCTGTGAGAAATCATCAGGTGTACCAGGGAAAAGTACCTGATCGGACATTATAGGTAGTGTAAGCAAGTAACGTGATTATAGCTCCTTATGACAGCACACACCACTGATTCACTCAGAGCTGTTCAGGAAGATTTGTGTGTCTTTCTTCAGTATGACCTTTATGTTTAACTACGCAGGGCCAGGATCCACACTGGATCAGTACGACGACATATTAGGGCCACGTAAGAAAAGAAAAATACTCATCACTACAAGAATAAACTAATTAAATAACGAATATATAATATAATAAATATATAATGCGTTTATTCTCATAGTGACGACGATTTTTATTTTTCTATGTGGCCCTACTGTAATATGCATCATAAATCAGTGAATCCAGACTAGATTTGCATTATATTTCAATGAATCTACTTTTTGTGACATTTTTGTCATAGGACATTTTTGCCCACAGGTTTTCAAAATCCATGAATTCACTTTAGACATATATTAAGAAACCATTTTTTCTTATGAACAGAAAGATGCATCTCCACTAAGGACCACAATGGAAATAAACCTTCAAACTTCATTGTGATGTGACTCTCCGTTTTATTTTTTTAAATTAAGTGTGAGTTGTGGTTTATTTGAAACTAATCATGTATTTGTGTCATGACCTCCGCTCCGGTGACCTTTCCCCCAGTGCTCATCCACACTCACCTGGTCCTGCACTGCGCAGCTGCAAGCCGTTCCTCATCTGTGGCTATAAAAGCAGTAAGGCTTGCAGTTGCCAGTGCGGGACCATTCAGTGTTGTCACCTCCATAACCCGGACAGCTTCTGCCATCTCCTCAATCACCATAACCCGGACATTCATCATCACCACGGACTCTGACCGTTTTCTCCCAGGTTTTGTCTGTCTTGTCTTCATGTTTCTTAGTTTTGTTATTCAATTATTTTTCCCTTCAGTACTGTGCATTGGAGTCCTCCTTCACCTCACCCCGATCCCTGACAGAATGGTCCCGCCAACCATCAGGACTCCGCCAGTGCTGAAGGGACCCTTTTTGTTTTAGTTTTCCCCGGTCTGTTCTGTCTAAAGTCTGTCCAGTCTTGCGTTCTGTCCAGTTCTGTGTATCTGCCCAGCGTTCTGTGTATCTGCCCAGCGTTCTGTGTATCTGCCCAGCGTTCTGTGTATCTGCCCAGCGTTCTGTGTATCTGCCCAGCGTTCTGTGTATCTGCCCAGCGTTCTGTGTATCTGCCCAGCGTTCTGTGTATCTTCCTAGCGTTCTGTGTTTTTTGGCTAGCATTCCGAGTTTTTTGGCTAGCGTTCCGAGTTTTTGGCTAGCGTTCCGAGTTTCTGGCTAGCGTTCCGAGTTTCTGGCTAGCGTTCCGAGTTTCTGGCTAGCGTTCCGAGTTTCTGGCTAGCGTTCCGAGTTTTTGGCTAGCGTTCCGAGTTTCTGGCTAGCGTTCCTCTATTCGTCTCTTTTGTCTTCTTTGTCCCTTTTGTCTTTTCTTCTGTTTTAGTCTGTCGTTGGTCTTTTCTGTCTGTGGCTGTCCCTACCTATTGCCCGTTGCTGGCTTCTGTCCCTGACTCTTGCCCGGTTCTGGCTTCTTAGTCCCTGTACCTGCCTGTTGCCCGTTGCTGGCTTATGTCCCCTGTCCCTGCCTGTTGCCCGTTGCTGGCTTCTGTCCCCTGTCCCTGCCTGTTGCTGGCTTCTGTCCCCTGTCCCTGCCTGTTGCTGGCTTTTGTCCCCTGTCCCTGCCTGTTGCCCGTTGCTGGCTTCTGTCCCCTGTCCCTGCCTGTTGCCCGTTTATGGCTGCCTGTTGCTTTTCTCCCCCTCGGATTTCCCCTCTCTTCCTTACCCCGGGCCTTTTTGCCGTGTCTGGCCGGGTTTCGCCCCGGACCTTTTTGCCGTTTCTGGCCGGGTTTCGCCCCGGACCCTTTTTGCCGTTTCTGGCCGGGTTTCGCCCCGGACCTGTTCCCTTGTTGCCCCCGTGTCGGCCCGGTCCTTTTGTTTCATCATTTTGTCCTGTCTTTGTCCAGTGCCTTGTCTGTTCTTTTTTTGTCACTCCCTGCCAGAGTCTGTGGTGACCCCACCCTATCAGTTTTGCTCCTGCTACCAACCCAGTCCACTCAGACCACTCAGTTCTGAGGGTACTCCGCCCAGGGGGTTTCCACACTGCCCTGCCCAGAAGGGATTCCACACCGCTCTGCCTAGAGGGTACTCCGCCCAGAGGGTTTCCACACCGCTCTGCCTAGAGGGTACTCCGCCCAGGGGGTTTCCATGCCGCCCTGCCTGGAGAAATACTACTTAAATTTTTTTTTTTTTTTTTTTTTTTTAGCTCTGGACAATGGGGGGGGGGGGGGGTCTTTGTTTTTTTGTTTTTTAGGGGCGTCAGGAGCCGCCCCTTAGGGGGGGGTACTGTCATGACCTCCGCTCTGGTGACCTTTCCCCCAGTGCTCATCCACACTCACCTGGTCACGCACTGCGCAGCTGCAAGCCGTTCCTCATCTGTGGCTATAAAAGCAGTAAGGCTTGCAGTTGCCAGTGCGGGACCATTCAGTGTTGTCACCTCCATAACCCGGACAGCTTCTGCCAACTCCTCAATCACCATAACCCGGACATTCATCATCACCACGGACTCTGACCGTTTGCTCCCAGGTTTTGTCTGTCTTGTCTTCATGTTTCTTAGTTTTGTTATTAAATTATTTTTCCCTTCAGTACTGTGCATTGGAGTCCTCCTTCACCTCACCCCGATCCCTGACAATTTGCTTTTATTTAATAAATGAAATTGTCAAATAAAATAAATCAATCAATGTAACTTTTCCTGTTCAACAAGCAAATGAGGAACATTAAAATCCACTTAACTTCACTGCGTACGTTTACATGAACTTAGAAATCTGAATTATTGCCTTACTCCCATTAAGGACTTAACTGGAGTTTTCCAGGACTGTGTGTTTGCATTCCAGGAAAAGAAATTCACACACCCTTTTGCATTAGCATGCTTCTGGTAGGTGCCATAGAAGAAGAACAATAACTAAAGAAAAGCGTCAGATTTGAAGCAGACATAGGACAACAGCATCCAGGGAAGAAATGGAGCTCAGTATATTTAAACTCTGATTTATTACAGTAACGTACGTGTTGTCACGGTGACAAGTCTTAGTCTTAGTCAAGCTAAGGTTGGGTGGCGTTCATATGCACAGAGAAATTCCATTACAATCGCATTATCTGATTTATTCTGACTCCTCAAACTGAAGTTAGATTTGATTCCACTCAGATTAAAGTGTTTATATGACTTTGAAAACTCCAACTTTAATTGGAGTAGGACATAACTTGAATTTCTCAAAGTGCATGTAAACATAGCTAGTGTCACAAGAAACATGTCTTCACTGGCATTGGTTCCAAGGCTGTGGTCCGAGTCTTCAGGTGGGATTGGAGAATGCAAAAGCACTGGTGGGAGTTCTGGTACTGATCAAAGAAGGAATCACCATTCTGTTCCAGTCATACATTCTGTGGTGTAGTCATATACTGCTGTGTAGTGTTGAGAAAGTTCACTTTGATTAGGAACTAGTTCAAAGTTCAGTTCAAGTTACTCAATATGAATTAGTTCAGTTCATTGTTCATTCTTCCAAATTATGAGCTAGAAGTTCATGGATCCCAAAATGAACTTTTTCGTTTGTGTTATTATTGTAAACTTATTAACCGTTCCTGACATTATCCTGACCGTAGTCAGGAAATCAGGGGAAAATGCCGTCCTCCTCTCGGACGGATTCTCCAGTAAGTGCCTTACCCCGGGGTTAACTTCCCTCTGCGGGTTCTTAGAACACAAGGAGCGGTTTCAGTGAGCTTTGTTTTCAATGTTTATTTCCAAGAACGGGACAACACCTACTCCGGTCGCCGGTCACACTGTACATTTAGATAGATAGATAGATAGATCTTTATTGTCATTGTCACCAGTACAACGAAATTGAAAGTGCTCTCCAGTCAGTGCATCCTAAAGATATAAGATTTATAAAAAATAAATAACAATAAATAACATTACTAAATTTACTAAAAACAGTTAAAATATATCTCCAGACACATTCACCCTTCCACACATACATTAAAACACAGACATTAACTCTTTTTCTCCGCTCCCAAACTCTCTGCACCCCTCTCTCTCTCTCTCTCTCTCTCTCTCTACCCCGCCCAAAACGCTTCTCATTGGCTATTCCACAACATTTTGTTGCCAAAATTTGTTCAGAATAATACAAAAATAACATCTATGATAATGCTGTGTTTTGATCCCATTTTATACCTTATAGGACTCAATAATTGCAACATAATAAGAACGAAATATGAACTACATAAGAGCGCAGTTCAATAAATGCCAGAATAACCGCGTTCACAACTTCCCGTTCATTTGGCAAAAGTGAACGAGTCATTCACGTTCGTCAAAAATAACTCAACAACTATTATCGGTTGAAGTCTCAACATAGTTTTAAACCCTTCAGTAGATCGATCTAATAGTCCAATACATGTAAAATGATCACAATCAGTTAAAGTCATACAGGATTATATGAAAGATTTTGGACTAGACGACGTCTGGAGACTCAAAAACCCAACAAAGAGGGACTATAAGTCTTTTTTCTGCGGTACACAAAACATTTTCAAGAATTGACTTTTTTCTCTCAAATAACTATCGCTCATAAAGTTACCACTAAAATCTACCCAATTGTTGTCAGCGACCACACACCAATATCTCTCAGCCTGCAAACAGATTCCATCCTCCTCAGACTTGGCGCCTCAACATCTCTCTGCTCAAAAACCCAGAATTTGATCGAGTACTCCTCATACAAGAAAAAGAAAGATCTACAAACAGAGAAAGACGTTGAAGAAAAAATTTAACAACTTACAGAGAATTATGCAATAAACCCAAGTGATCAATTATGGTCCGAACTACAAAATGCAAAACTAAACCTCGATAATATCCTATCCAAGAAAACAGAGTTTTTATTAAAACTAAGACATAATGATTTCGAACACAATAATATATCAGGAACATTTCTGGCGAACCAACTCCAGCGCAATAAAGAAAAATCCTTCATAACAGCAATTCAGGACCCCTCAGGAAAATATACTCAGTCACCTCAGGGAATCAACCAGACATTCTATAATTATTACCAGAGTTTATACTCAGCAGCAGCTAACCCAAACATGGAAGATATTAATAATTTTCTCAACAATTTAAACATGCCCAAACTGACGTCAAATGTTATTAGAATACATATTAGATGCTTCATTGACTATGAAAGAATTGTAATGTGCATTAGACAGTATGCCAGCAGGCAAGGCACCTGGCCCTGTTGAATTTCCTAAACATTTTTGGTCAATGTTAGCACCCCTTTTCTTCAGGACAGTGACAGAGATAAAAAAAAAATAATGGTTATATCAGTCGGCACATGAATACAGCTGCAATTAAATTATTACTGAAACCAGACAAAGATTCTACGCTTCCCTCTAGCTATCGACCTCTGTCACTAATCAACACAGACATCAAAATTATCTCAAAAGCTCTCACTTCTAGGCTGGAGGAAATCATCCCGTCAAGAATCCACAGCGATCAAACAGGATTTATAAAAGGCAGACACTCCACCAAAAATATCAGAAGACTTCTAAATCTCATCTCTTTGACACAACACCACAACAAAAAAGCTATTGTTATGTCACTGGACGCAGAAAAAGCCTTTGACAAAGTTAATTGGTCCTTTCTCTTTACTGTGCTCCACAAATTTGGCTTCGGAGAATCGTTTATCTGTATAACTCACCCAAGGCTACAGTTACCACTACTAGGATCACTTCACAAAGCTCCAGTTTGTAAAGGGGGACGAAACAAGGATGCCCACTCTCTCCCTTACTGTTTGCGATCTTTATTGAACCATTAGCAACAGCTGTACGTCCGAACACGGATATCAAAGGTATCTGCACTCTAGAGTTGGAACATAAAATTAACCTATACGCAGATGACATTTTACTTTATCTACAAGAACCTAAAACTTCAGTAAAGGAAGTATTTAACCTCATCACAACCTTCTCGCGTATCAACTGCTCAAAATCAATTATATTACCTTTAACAGAAAACTCGTGGAATCCCGCTGTTCAAAACTCGCATTATTCTTTCCTACTGGCAATATCAGATATCTGGGCATAAATATTTCCTCCAAACGCTCTGGCTAGTCCGGGCACATGCCTCGGCACTTGCCTGTGGGCTTCTGTCAGGGCTTAGGGGCTGTCCAGGGGGACTGGTGGGGTGGGGGGGGAATTCGGTGGTGCTGCGGGGTGGGCGCCCTGCGTCCCGGGTGGGCGCCCTCGCTTCCAGGTGGTGCGGCCTGGCCCTCCCTCCGGGGCAGGGTACTGCATGCGGCTGGCCCGTAGTGGGACTACGGCATCTGCCGGGGCGCTGGTCTAGCGCTGCGACTTCTGGGGGTTTTGGTGCTGGCTGGGCTGGTCGGGTTCGTGGCGGGGTGGCGGGAGGGTCTTCGTGCCCCGGGCCGTCTGGGTCGTCCTTGGTGTGCTGGGGGGGTTTGTAGCTGCTCCCTCTTGTTCTCCGGGTTTGCGTCATTCATGGTGGTCCCAGTGGCTCTCTGGGGGCGGCGCCCTGTAGCTCCTACAGCCTGGGATGGGGGGTGCCCTCTTAGCTTGGCCCTGCCTTGCCGTGATTGCTGTTCTGGGCTTCGGGGTCCTTCACACTTGCATGTTTGATCGGGTCTTGCCAGCTACTGCTGAGTCCCATTTCAGTGAATGATGGGACCCGCCAGAATGTGCTGAGAATCTCTCCAGAATTTCTACCCTGAACTCATTCTCTTCTTGCACTGGTGTCCCCTTCTAGCTTGTTCTGTTCTATTCTATTGCATTCTATTTTACACTATCAAGTCATCCACAACTATGATGCTCAGTACCGTTTTTGTTTAATTATTTATTTATCGAATCTCTTTTTCCTTTGTGCTGTTTTGGTTTTCTTCTCTTTTTTCAATTTATTTATTTTTATTGATGGACAGTTAATAGTTGGGAATAACACACCACCTTACAATCTTTAACTGCAATAGCACCGCCTATTAATTTCTTTCCCTGTTCATCCTGTCTGTCCTGTCCAGTGTTTGTTTCCCCCACACATCGCTGAGGTGTAGCACTGCCCTCCCTGGCTTATAATAGAGAGCTCTATTTCAGGGAGGACTGATGATGGTCACACACATGCACTAAATATTAAAATATTTGGCTGCAAGACTAAAAAAATGCAGTGATCTCAAACAATGTTGACACCCTCTCTGTGGTGTTAAACAATGAGAACAAATGCAGACAAAAAAAAAAATCTCTGACCGTCCCTTTATCACCTCCGCCCTTAAACATCATTCCTGCTTCAAGAACCCTATGATCGCTTCCACCTTGTCTGGTTGGTGGAAAGCACTGGAAATCACAGGCTCCCAATTAAAACCCAGGATACTCTCCCCAATCTGGCACAACCCTGATTTTGCAAGCAATAAAATAGCTCTTTATTTCAGCACATGGGCAGAGAGAGGAGTCACTCACCTCCATCACCTTCTGGATGACAACACATTTAGGACATATATAAACTTATTCCAAACATTTGAAATAATAAATGGAAATTTTCTACAGTACCTACAGGTAAAGAAGACAATTACAAATAGAATCGCTTCAGACTACTTTACAGCCAACGGATCTACAGCCACCTGAATTTTTTAAATACACTGTGAAACTGTCTCCAAGAAATAAAAAGAATCTCTCAAAAATGTATAGTTTACTCCCAAAGACACACTATACACCTTCCAACTCAAAAAGGGGAAAAAGACTTATCCAAATCTTTTGACTCAGATTTTTGGACCCAGATCTGTGAAAATATATTTAAAATGACTAAAATCACCAATTTACAATTGATCCAATTTAAGGTCCTTCCCAGAACGCAATATAAAATGGGCTTCTCTCGCTCAGACACATGTACGCATGCACCCAAAACATAACGGACACTTACTTTCACGCTCTGTGGCTTTATACACCCGTCTATCAATTCTCGGTAACAATCACACAGAAACTCTCCAATATTTTGAACTGCGGAATTCCGCATTCCCCAAATGTTTGCCTAATTGGTGATCTAACGCAAACAGCCCTTCCAGATATTTATATCCAGCCCAAACTTGCAGCTATCGCCATCGCCAAGAAAAATATTTTAGTTAACTGGAAAGATAAGAAATCCCTCAACATCATCCATTGGCTGAAACTTCTCACAGAATACATTTCACTAGAGAGAATATCTGCTATCAGAAAAAAAACTATTGGACTCCTTCAAAGAAAATGGTCTCCATTTATTAAATCTATAAATATTAATCTATAACCTCCGCTTGTATGTGAGCGTATGCCATTTCCCTCATGAAATTGTAATTATTATTCTGTCTGTGTGTATGGTCTGTCTTCTCTGCTTTATTTCAGTATATTAACCCTCTACCTTTTTAAGTAGGATGGCAACATGGACTTCAAGGCTGTGTGCATGCATTGGTGGTGTCCCTTCCCTATTGCTCTTGGGGTCGCTCTCTGGCTCCGCGGGGCCAGTGTGACTCGGGCCCCTCTGCCTGGGGGTGGTTGTCCCCGGTGTCTCTTCCTTTGAGCCCTGGATCTGCTGGGTCTGTGCGCTCTCCTGGGGCCTTGGGGGTGTCGGCGGCTGGTCTCTTCTGGTCTGGCCCTGGGGTTTGGGGTGGGTCGGCACTCCAGTCGCCCCCCTGTCCCTTCCTGCTCTGCTTCCCTCCTCCTCCCTCCTCTCCTGCCTGGCTGCTTGTCCTCATCTCTCTCTCCACTGGGGGGGCTAGGGGCCCTCCGATGCTTGGGGCCGGGTGGTCTCTCTGGCTTATCCGGGCACAAGCCTTAGCATTTGCCTGTGTGCCGCTGGGGGCTTCTGTTCGGGCCTGGGGGCTGTCCTGGGGAGTGGTGGGGTGGGTGGGGTTTCAGTGGTGCTGCGGCAGGGTGGGTGCCCTGCATCCCGGACGTACCGGCTCCGGTGTGGGGGCTCATGGCCCTCCCTCCGGGGCAGGGTTCTGCATGCGGCTGGTTGGGTTCGGGTGGGCCCACCTTGGCCTCTTGCCTCGGGGCACTGGGGGCCCTCTGCATCAGTACCAGTGGTCTCACTACCATGTTGTTGTGGCTGGGGGGTCCCTGGGACCTGGGGGCTGTGGTCGGGGGGGGGGTTCTCCTGCTTCCCCGTCGGGTCCAAGCTGGTGCGATGGCTCTTGGGGGGCTGCTGGGGCTGGATTGGGCTGGTGGTGTGTGGTGGCTCAGTCCTGGTAGGTTGTCGTGGCACATTGCAGGGGGGTGGGGGCCCTGAGTGTATTGTGCTCGCCTGGGGCCGGTGCAGGAGGTGTGCAGGGTGCCTCCCTGTTGGTGTCACTGGGCCCCACCCTTTTACCCTCTGGGCTCACGTCGGGTCCTGGCTCCGTTGTCCTCTGACCGGCTCCCGGTGGCGGCCTTCCTTTCGGCGGGCCGCTAGGCCCCTGTGTCTGGCTTCCTGGCTGTGTGTCTCGCCAGCTACTGCCGAGTCCCATTTCATTGAATGATGGGACCCGCCAGAATGTGCTGAGAATCTCTCCCCTAAACTCATTCTCTTTTTGCACTAGTGTCCTCTTCTGGCCTATTCTATTCTATTCTATTGCATTCTATTTTATACTATCAAATCATCCACAATTATGGTGCTCAATACCATTTTGTTTAATTATTTATTTATTGAATCTCTTTTTCTTTTGTGCTGGTTTGGTTTTCTTCTCTTTTTTTGATTTATTTATTTATTTTGTATTGATGGACCGTTATTAGTTGGGAATAACACACCACCATAAAATCTTTAACTGCAATAGCACCACTTGTTAATTTCTTTCCCTGTTCGTCCTGTCTGTCCTGTCCAGTCTTTGTTTCACCCACACATCACTGAGGTGTAGCACTGCCCTCCCTGGCTTATAATAGAGAGTTCTAATAAAGGATGTCTGCTCAGCTTTCAGGGAGGGCCTGTGATGGTCACACAAATGCACTAAATATTAAAATATTTGACTGCAAGACTAAAAAATGCATTGATCTCAAACAATGTTGACACCCTCTCTGTGGTGTTAAACAATGAGAACAAATGCAGACAAGAACAAAAAAATCGTTCGTGAACGATCATTCAATGAACTCGTACAACACTGGTACTGTGCATGTGGCATGTTTCTAATAGAGAAGCATCCATCTGCACTCACTGTCACATTAGCATCAAGACATTACAGGGGCTATTCTACAGTTTCTGGGGACCTGTGCCAAAATTCTCTTGGAGCCCCTCCAACCAGCCTTCATGTAAATACTAAGAGAGAAAAAATAGGCCCTCACTGAGGATTATAAAATTTTGTTATTCATTTTCTTTATCCTCACTAGGGTCACGGGAATGACTGCAGCCCATCTCAGCTATTTTTGAGCGAATGAGGGATTCACCCTAGAGGGAAGTTCGGGCCTAAAAAATCCAGCCCGACCCGACCCACAGGCCTGCAGTCATCAAAGCCCGACCCAGCCCGAGCTCGACCAATTAACTTGATTTGCAGGCCCAAGCCTGAAGCAAACCCGAAATGTAAATTTATCCCATAGTATTTTTGGCAGAAAAAAACAAGATTTTTAAAATAATCTACATATTTTTATTATCATGATAAATGCATTTACACAACGAAGTAACGCTGGAACACAAGAATAAAAGGCCAGACAATGAGAGTGAAAGAGAGATCTTGATGCGCACTCGCTTAATTACGTGTAGAAAAAAAAAGTCAGTGAGAGAGAAACCCAAGCCCGACCGGACCCGAACATAATGATTGACATTTTAGGCCAGACCTGAATTTTGTTAATAATAACTAAAAAAGCACTCTGAGAGCACAAACCTCCACCAAGGCAACCCCCCCCCCTTTGGATAAAGAGAGGTCTGCCAAGGATTTATTAAATTCAAGTTTGTCTGTTTGTCTGTCAGCAGGATTATGCACAGAGATGTTAGCTCCACCCTCAGTGTTATTTACAGAGGTGTTAGCTAACCGTAGTATGTGTTTTTTGATAGGAAGGTTAATGCATTTGGATGTTTTAAAACACAAAGATATGAAAATGTATTTAAAAAGATGTTAAAAACACATGAAGATCTTAAAATGTGTAAAATGCGTGTTACAATCACGCACAAATGTTAGAATATGTTTTAAAAAGTTAAGCTGTTTAAAATGTTTTAAAGCTGTAATTCCATGGTTATTTCATTAATATTACTGTGTTCTCCATTGTTATTGACGATATTGTGTGTTGGTTCTATTTTAAAAAACGTCCGGATTGCTTTGTTTCCAGCTGTTTTTGCGTGGTAGAAAAATTACTTGAGGTCGAACAACAGAGTTTACCGGTACTTCTTCATACGTGGTCACGAGGAGTCTCTGATTGGCTCAGAATGTATGAAGGAACACTCCCTCCTCCCCTCTCGCTGTGCATGTATTTAGCTGTACCCATGCAGCATCCAGCTAGGTTCCATGCTGTTGCTTGATCTGAAAACATGCAGGGAAAAACAAGACTTTATTTCCACAGAGAGCACATGAACAAGTTTGATCCACCGTGTTTTCCAGTTTGTGCAGCAGCTACATGGCTCCGTCTTCTCTTGTAGATGCTGATGCTAATGCTACTTCAGATTTGCTGCCGGGGACGGGCTTAACCCCATGTGGGTGACCCTAAAATCCCTCTGTTGTCAGATGGACTGGCTTTTTCTGCATCCCTCCTTCCTCTTGTTGTTTTCTGTGAATGCGGTATGCAGCCAGTGGAGGTGACAAAGGACTTTCAAAGGCAGCATGTGTTGGTAAGTCGGGGTGACCCATCAGATTCGACATGGAGTGTGGAAAAGTGGTTTGCAGTGGAATGACGCCTTTAAAATGATGTTTAAGAAATAGTACATTAAAATACTGATGTTTATAAAAAGGGGGCTTTTCAGTTCCTTTCAGGGAGGCTCTCTATCCCAGCATTTGAAAAGCCCTCTACTTCCAATGTGGGCTGTTGTGGGTTAGTATACATACACACATTAGCAAAACAGGAAGACAGTATGATCTTACCGGGAGACAACGAATGCACCACGGTAGTCATGGATAGGGGACAGTTACAGCAGAAAAATTAAAGATCTATGAAATGACAATATGTACTGTGCTTATATAGCACATTTTATACACCACTTTACAATTCCTCACATTCACCCATCAGTAGATGGCTGCTGCCAATACCTAGGTGCTGCCTGTCCCTACTGGGGGCAACTTAGGATTCAGTGTCTTGCCCAAGGACACGTGGACACGTGGACACGTGGACAGCCAGAGCCGGGCTGCAAACCACCAACCCTTCGATCATTGGACGACCCGCTCTACCAACTGAGCCAATGCCACCCTTAAATATTAAAAAAAACCCTGACAGAATACATGAAGAAAACACTCAAGGGAATTCTGAAGTCGCTACTGCACAACAACAAAATAACTCAAGAAGCATAAAAACATTTCTTACCCACAGTCAACATCACACTCCAAATATATGGCACACCCAAGATCCACAAAACAAACATACGACTCCACACCATTGTAGACAGTATAGGCTCAATAACGTACACCTGGCAAAATCACTCATAGAAATCACAAACCACTTCTTGGACTCACAGAGCAACACTACAAAAACACTATACAGTTAGCACTGGATCTCAGGCAAATCAATATACAACCAGATGAAATACTCATGTCACATGATGTAATATCACTGTTCACAAAAACCCCAGTTGAAGTAACATTAAACAGTAGAAAACAGACTCAAAAAGGACAAAACTTTACACAAAAGAACTAAACTGACAATAGAAGACATCAGGTAACGCTTAAGATTTGTGGCCATATCAACATATTTCCAGGATCAAGAAACAATTTTCAGACAAAATGAAGGCTTTGCCATGGGAAACCCATATCCATCATGGGTGGATTTTTCATGGAGAACTAGGAACAAAAAGCAATAACCACAGCACCAAAGGACTGCCAGTTCACTTTATGGAAAAGATATGCACGTAGATGACATTTTGGAAAAAATAAATCAGGCCACACCAAACAACTCACAGACCATCTCAACACCATGAATAGCACAATAAACATCACATTCACACACGAGGAAGAGATAGACAACACCATAGCATTTTGAGACTTAAAACTCACCCATAAAGAAGACGGCAGCATACACATCAAAATACACTCCAAACCAACACACACAGACTGATACCTTCTTTGGAGATCATTACATCCCACGGCACGCAGACTATCAGTTACTAGGGTTAATCTGGTTACAGACACACAGGACAGGGAGGAAGAGGAGATGCAACATACAACATGCACTCACCCATGCACTCACCCTCTGCCTGTATCAACAGTTGGAAATAACAAAATCCAAAAGTCGGGCACAACACACATAGAAAACAGTAAAAAAACAATAACAAAAACGAAGAAGAAGAAGAATACGACACAAGAAACAAACAAACTCACCTGCCATAGTCACTCCGCCATATGGCATTCAGGGGGGGGGGGTCACAGAAAAAAAATCACAGGGCAATGAAGAAACACAACATCATCACACCAGCCAAACCCCACAGTGATGGTCACATCTAAATACAAGATACAACAAGAACAAAGATTTTACATCATATATGAAATTTAATGTTTATCATACAATTAAACATATGTGAGAAAGACAGGGAGAATGTTTGGACAGGTAAAAAAAGAATGCCAGACTGAATGTGAAAAGGAAACCTCACACAGACAAACAAGAGCAGCAAATCAACAAGCACACCAGGAAAACCTCAAATCAGCCATCTCAGACCATTGCAAGAGAGAGAACCACACCATGGACTGGAGAAAGGCCAGGGTCATCTGTGCTGAAAGTAACTGATACCACCGCTGGATCAAATAGGCCATTGAGATAAGAAAACATGAACCAAAGACCATGAACAGGGACGCCAGTGCATACACCTTATCTCACACCTGGGATGCGGTTCTGGAGAAAATGTCAGACAGCAGGGGGCGTAATGATGATGATCTTAGTTAGTTGTTTGTATGTTAGTCGGACTTATTAGTTAGTTGTTTGTCTGTTAGTCTGGCTTGTTAGTTGGTTGTGTGTCTGTTAGTTGGGCAGGACTAGTCCAACAGGGTCTAAAACCAGGGTGACAGGTTGGACCAAAGCTCCAGGGAATGCTCAAAATATGAAAAACTAACATGGAAGCTGTAAAAGAAGGTAAAACCTAAAACCTCAGTGTTCCTTCATAACCACCACAACCATCACATACAAAGGTTTTTGTTACTTCAGACCATGAAGTCTGAAGGGTGCTATAACCAAGGATTATAGCACCCTGAAAACGTAAGTCCAAAATGTAATAATTTCCCCAATAATGTAATAAATAAATAATAATTGTACATTTGGTGGGGCCTTTATTATTATTACTTATATATATAGTATTAGTTTTGAAAAGCGTAAATAAAATATTTACGCTTTTCAAAACTGATACTATATATATATATATATATATATATATATATATATATATATATATATATATATATATATATATATATATATATATATATATATATATATAGGTTGATGTATAAACGACCTACAACCAACCGCTTTTTTAACTAGCCCGACTTGGACTATAGGAAATATATTTGAGAACGATGGACCCAACCCACTTCTGAACCCACATTTTTAAAGAGTAGTCAATTGTCTTTATGAACATCAAATGAACTTACTACTATACCTGCATTTATTTTCGTGTTAAAATCTGATGTCATTGCATCTAAACCAGGGGTCAACATCCTGTAACACCCAAAGAGCCATTTCAACCCATTTTTCACGGAAAAGAAAACACTAGGAGCCGCTCATCATCTTTAAAAATGTCAGTGAATGTGTCCCAAACCTTATTTTATTTGTTTGTAAGTTTCCGGAGCTTTCACTCTCTCAACTTGACTTTCTCTCTAGATGCGTTTCCATTCATCACCTTTGGAAATTTGCAAAATGTAAATATCGCTATAAAACACTGGTAATAGAATTTTAAAAAACAAACAAACACTCAAATATGGATAAAAGTTTTTCACACTTCCATGAGGTGGTTTTTCAGGCGTTTTGATATTCTAATATATCACAAAAGCCCAATGGAAACACTTTTTCTGCAATTATATGTCACAGGATGTGACATATATGGTCACATGATCACTTTTCTTAGAGTGAAAATGGCAGTCGCTGTGACCTTAACAACATTGGCGTTTTTTTTTTTTTACAGAGATGTTCTGTAAAAGTGCAAGTACAATCACTGTGCAAAAAACACTACATATATTTATAATGTGTTGTTGTTGTTAAGTGCTGAGCATATTTACTCATAATATTTCGACCTGACAATGAAGGACAGATCCTTTACAGATCCTTATAATGGGAGCCACATTATATGTTATTGACATGTTATTGCTTTAAAGAGTTCTCCAGTGACTTTTACTGATGAAATAATTAGTGGATTCATTCATGTTAATGCTATTACATGCTAATTTGTGATTGTCATTTAAACACATCTAAAGCATATTTCCAGTTAATATTTTGTCCTGACAATGTAGGGACCACATGTACAGACCCTTATAATGTGAGCCAGCTGGTTTGTTTGACATGTTAGTGTCAAGAGTTCGCCAGGGACTTTTACTGACAAGAGAATTAGCTGAATCATTAATTCTAATGCTATTAGGATGATGGCCAAGCTTAAGCTCCCAAGGTGACAGCAGTGGGATGATATTTCACAAGTTAAGATGCCCCTGCCCAGAACAACTGTCAATGAAAACACTTTGTTGAAATTTTAAGAATATTGTTAATGTTTTGTGAAAAACTGTAATGGAAACAC
Source organism: Siphamia tubifer (assembly GCA_020466265.1). Taxonomy (NCBI): domain Eukaryota; kingdom Metazoa; phylum Chordata; class Actinopteri; order Kurtiformes; family Apogonidae; genus Siphamia; species Siphamia tubifer. Next base: position 11,643,505 of record CM035805.1, read on the forward strand.
AGCTTCTTGCTTCCTCTATACTGTAGGATACTTCCGACGTTGTACATCACCCTCACAGAAATTCAGTCAATAAAGCATATTTGCCAGTTTATTTTAATGTTTATCTCAAACGACCCAACCAACCAGAACCCGAATATCATTAAAAATATTTCTGCGGTTGACCGTGGAGACCCGCTCACTTCAGGTCAGCCCGTGCATCACTGATATATATTCATTTTCAGTCCACAGTTCTACACCATGGCTCTACCTCTTCAGCCACACCCCTTTAACCCACTAGTCATTCTGTTGTTTCAAATCCAGTGTAAATAACATTCTCAGATTCTCAAGAGTCCCAAATCACAACAAAGTCGTCTCACAGGGCTTTACAGAAAACACAATCAACTATAGAAGGAGAAAAAAAAGTCCCAAGCATCCCCTGTCCTTAGACCCTCCTTCTCGGCAAGAAAAAACTCCAAAACCCAGTAGTAAAAAAATACATCTCAAGGAGAGCCACACTGAAGGAGAGATCCACTCCCATGGACAGACAGGCTATAGATGAACGTCCATTTGTAAATAAGGGAGGGGGGGTGCAGGTGCATCCACCAGAAATGCAAGGGAGGAGGTCCAGGGTCACAGGTCAGCACAGGACACAAGCGGGCCACCGCGGATCCTGTCACCGATGGTTCCCCATGTTCATATACATAGACATAACAAATAAAGGCATGAGAGAGAGAGAGAGAGAGAGAGAGAAAGAATACAGTGCTGTACTTCCCCCAACATTCTATCTCCTAGGGCAGCTTAGACTGAACTGTGACTTCTAACCTGAAACAGCTCAAACAGGAATGTTTTCAACCTAATTTCAAATGTAGAGACTGTGTCGACCTCTTTAATATTAAATGGAAGCTGATTCCACAAGACAGGAGCCTGGTAACTAAAGGCTCTAGCTCCTCCTGTTCTTTTAGAAGCCCTGGGAACTTTCAATAGACCTGAATTCTGAGAATGAAGGGTTCTATTGGGCAGATCATCTTTAAGATACGAGCGGCCCATGGATTTATATGTAAGGAGTAGGATTTTAAATTTAATTCAAAACTCAACTGAAAGCCAGTGAAGGGTTTGGAGCACATGGGTGATGCACTCTCTTCTGTTTGATCCTGTTAATAATCTTGCTGCTGCATTTTGAACCAAATGAAAGCTTTTTAAGGAATATTTAGGACACGCTACAAGTAAGGAGTTGCAATAATCTAATCTAGATGTAATAAATGTATGAATTAACTTTTCTGCATCATTTGTAGACAGAATATTCCTAATTTTGACTATGTTGCGCAGGTGAAAAAAGGCTGTTCTGCTGTTTGGTTAATGTGCATTTTGAATGAAAGATCTGGATCAAATAAAACTCCTAAATTTTAACTGTCACACTAAGAGAGCCTGTGCTCAGAGAGCACAGACTTTGCCAAGGCAGATCAGGCTGTGAGCAGTCGTCTGCCCCCACCAACCAAATGAAACAAAACTCACACCTGTTTCCCTCACCTTCCATATACCTCCACTGATGTCCAACACAAATTAATCATGTGTTTCTTGTGCCAGTGTCAACATTTTATGAAAATTCCAGCAAATCTGTCCATAATGTTTTGAGTTATTTTGCACACAGACAGACAGATAAATACAGCCAAAAACATAAATATGAGTAAATATGTGAACGGGACTCAATATGTGAGACTGCAGGCAACATGGTATGTTTTATGCTGCATACATGTCCCCTTTTATAAGTGTGGCAAATACATCCAAAGTTGATTGTTGTTCAAGCATCAGCTCAGATAACACCTATAACCTAAGTCAAGCAGTATGATGACTATATTTGTAAGCTCTTCCAAGGTCTGACACCTGTGTAAAAAGCAATTTTGGTGAAGAAATATCTGCTGAAGAGTATAACACAGACCAGCTCTTTTTATTTGATAACTCTAAATATATATCATCTATATATTATCTGAGCCCTGTGGGGAAAGCAATTTGACACTTGATACCATGCATCAGTGCTGAGCATTGAACCTTACAATACAGTGAAACAGGTTTTTTAAGTAACATAACAACCTACGACTTATGGAAACAAGTTAGGATATATGATATATTGCAGTCAACCATGGTCTCCAAATCAATTCCAAGTTGCCCACCACCTTATCTCATGTTATGGAATCTGATGAAATGGAAAAATTCAATGAAGGCTTTGCTGAATTCAGGCAAACTCAGGTAAAAGTTTTCATTTCATTTTTCATACGACAGCAAGACATGCAGGAAATGAAAAAGGAGAATGAAAATGCTGAGCTCAACAGTGGAAGGAAAATACAGAGGGAGGCTGTAACTCACTTTTTCCCCAGTGCATAAAACCTACATTTACATTTGTTAAATTTGTGTAATCATATGAAATTGAAGCACTGATGTGTGGTAAGGAACAAAGGTCGTTTATGTCCAATGACCCAAGAGAGATTCATTCCAACGAGGAAATAGAGCCTTGTTCAGCTTTGGGGATAATTGACAGGTTTCTAAACTTAATTTCATTTCTTGAGATCCCCTTTAGCAAATTATGATTTAGTTGCTATTCTTCCTGCATTCTCCTAACATTCAATTACAATTTTAATATTTACAATTGTGTTTTAATATTATACAGATGGGCTGGGTGCGATGTGCCATGACAGATACTAATATTGATGTCCAAAACCAGAGGGGGTGGGGGTGGGGGGTTATCAAAAAACATCCACCTGCAGAAGGCTGGGAACGTCCATTCAAAATGAACGGGAGCTGTCGCAACATTCTAGAGGGCCGTAGTAATATAATTTAAGTCTTTTTATTTTTTATTTTGATTTAAAATATCAGATATTTTTAGATGCAGTAAATAAATAATGTAAACATGTATCATAAAGTGAAAATATATCTGAACGTGTCATGAATGAAGATTTTTCTTTTCAAATTTTTCCAACGTTTTTATATAGAGTCTGTTGTGCTTATTTGACCCAAGTTCTCAAGCTGTAGAAAACACCCATTCACACATTTCACTGTAGAAAATAATCTGAATAGTAAACTAACCTTTACTAACACTTCCACTGGCACTTAACACTGGCTTTTACCCCTAATGGGTGACAGTGCAGACATCCCAAGTCTCCCGGGAGTCTCCCTGATATTGATAGTGGCTCACTGATGCCCGCAAGTCAGATGAAATCTTCTGGATTTTGGACTATGCGAGGGAGTTTTTTTTTAACACTGCAAGTGAGAGCGTGCAGGCAAATGATCAAAACTTATGCCCGGTGAGCTGCTTAAGTGTGATATTTGTCAGATTTGCCCCTTCTCCACAAGCATCAGCGGCTGTCCGGTCAGCCTTACCCTACTGGAGAGGCTACACACGGCAACACTAAAAAATAAAAAAAATTAAAATTCTCAAAATCAATTGTATATTCATCTCAAATGTATACATAAATACACGAATGAATGAATCAATACATAAATTAATTAATAAGTATTAATTTAATTTAACTGGCAAATGCTCCCTCAAATTACAAATTTGATCAAATCAAATTACCCCCATGAGTGTGGGTTATGTGACCTCTGGACCTCTAATAGGCCTTTAATTTACAGCCCTGGTCTGGTCATACAAAACACACCTCGTATATTTAATTTATATCACTTCATTGATTTTCTAGCAGTTTTTTACTCATTAATTACACATTTTCGTTCAATAATTCAGAACGGGGGTCAATTATTATCAAATATTGGAAGGGTCAATAAGCATCTCCTTGAAATGAGTTTTTGGAACTTGGGATGTCCGGACAGTGTAGTGTGTCCCATTCCAGTCAAACTGCTAAAAATAACTTCAAACTTTCCCTTCATACTTAGTGGGGTTAGGGGTCAAAGGTCAGGGATGGGGTCAGTGTAAGGGGTCAAAGGTCAGGGTTAGAGTGGGACCCACACTTGAAGATCATATTACCCAGAATACTGTGCAAACCTGGCAAAATCAAAAAGAGAGTTGACAGCTATGACTGAGATCAAACAGTTTGACAGTACTAACAGGACAGACACTAACAGGACTCAGACAAAGGTTAGTAGGGTTAACCCTAACCCAGGGGCGGAAGTAGACAGTTTTTAGGGGGTATGCAACATCAATTTTGGCACCCCCACCCACAGTTAGAAGAAAAGAGACAAATAACACATTTTAGGCTACAGAAGTTTACTGAATTAGATTTCATGTTTCCATACGAACTATAATAACTCAGATACTTTATATTAACATAGCATTGCAAAATTTTCCCTATCTTTATTTAGTTTCTTGTTCTAATCCAGAAATTCTAAATATAGCTGGTCGTTACCAGTGTCATTCAAATACTAGCTGGTTTAATATTGTTCTTTTTTCCTCAGATGTGAAGACTGCCAGAATCAAAACAATTTAATTTAATCCAGGTAGGAAGATCTTTGTGGGAAAATACATGTTTTAGCTTATATAGCAGTCGAATATTTGATTGATGTGTTGCACACTGTCTAAGTGATATTTCTGTTTGGTTGCATCATATCAGCTGTTTTACACCAGTCCAAAAGAAGCCGCCCTAACAAGCTGGTTTCAGAAGCGCTGATCTATTGCTTTTACATAGCAATAGATGTGTACTGTTGCCACAGAGAATACTACATCCTGTTTGAGTTTAAAAATAAGCAATTTTCTCCTTGGCTTAGGGCCCTCTCCATAAGACGCAGGGCTTTATGTGACCTCTGCTTTGACAGATTTGCTGATGTGCCTACTGAAGCTCCATGTAGAAATGTATCTCAATTTCCTTTCTTAATTTTTAAATGTCAGTATAAATTTGCCTCTAAGTGGAGCTGACCCCACATTTTAGCTCAGAAGCAAACAGGAAGAGGTGTTAGTATCACTTTCACACACACAATGCTAAAGAGAGTCTAACTGAGGCTTTAAATGATGTCTCTGTGCATTGTAGAACAAACATACATTCATTTACTCTGACAATAGTATACAGTAAAACACTGACCTGATAGAAAAATCAGGAGCATTGACCTGAGAGAAAAACCAGGAGCATTGACCTGATAGAAAAACTAGGAGCATTGACCTGATAGAAAAACCAGGAGCATTGATTTGATAGACAAACCAGGAGCATTGACCTGATAGAAAAACCAGAAGCATTGACCTGATAAGAAACACCAAGATCACTGATCTGAAAGAAAAACCAGGAGCATTGGCCTGAAAGAAAAAACACGAACATTGACCTGATAGAAAATCTATGAACATTGAGCTGATAGAAAAGCCAGGAGCATTGACCTGCTTCTGGTGTGTCTATCAGGTCAATGCTCCTGGATTTTTTATCAGGTCAATGGTCTCAGCAAGCTCAGTAAAGGTGTGGATTTCAGAGCAGCAGATGCAAACCCTGTCATGGATCAGATGTCATAGGTCAGGGTCAGACCCTGGCAGGGGTCATAGGTCAGTCTGAATGGCCATGTCGCATTTGTCCAACTTTTCCACATACTGCTGTGATTGAAACAACATACGTAAAGACCCAGGGGTACGATATTATGAGTTCACCACTAGTTTAGTCTGTTTAAACTATTGGTAGGTTGACCTTTGACCTTTAGCACTACAGTCAGTGATGCACAAGCTGACCCGATGTGAGCCGAATATCATTAAAAATATTGGTAACACTTTACTTCACGGGTGAGTTCATAACACATTCATAGCAGCTGTCATTAAACTGCACATAAAACATTCATGACTATTTCATAAGACATGACTCAACATTCATATCAAACCTTCCATAAATGTGGAAGACAGAATGTCGACAACTTTTCAAAATAAAAGTCCAACAATTGCAAAGCACCACTTCCGTTTTTGGCACTTTTCACATACACATTTGAATCATTTTGTGAAATGTATTTAATGCTTTGCAGGACTTCAGAGAACATGTCTGTGTCCCACTCCCGCAACCACAACTCTCTATTCCTGCCGACTCCTGAAAGAGACTGTCAAATAACGGCCTGTGTCACATGCTTTCGTGGTGCATCCCGCGGGTCCCGCAGAGTCCCATCCCGTTGCAGGCCTCCAGTTGCATGTCCAACCTGGAATGGTTGGACATTCCCATTAGCAAAAGATAAATCATCAGCAAAAGTTACATTATTAAACAAATTGGCACTGTTTGTTTAATACTGACTCAGATGTGAAGTGATGGTAAGCGCTTTGGGGGGAAAAACAGCAGTGCTGCTTTCCGATTGTTGGACTGGATTTTGAAAATGTTGTCGTTCTATCTTCCACATTCATGAATGGTTTGGTATGAATGTTGAGTCATGCCTCATGAGACAGTCATGAATGCTGTTTATAACAGCTGCTATGAATGTGCTATGAACTCACCTGTCAAGTAAAGTGTTACCACTATTTTTAATGATATTTGGGTTGCGGTGAGTCAGGTTGTTTGAGATAAACATTAAAATTACCTGGTAAATCATTGTAATTTAAATATTAGGTACATTATTTTATTATTAATACAAACACTTTATTGACGGAATTTCCGTTAAGGTGACGAACAATGTCAGAAGTACCCTACGATATGGAGGGGGCAAGAGAGAAGGTAAAGTTGGGAGAGTTGAAGCTCCAGAAACATTGCAAACAAAAAAATAAGGTTTGGGACACATTCGCTGAGATTATCGAAGATGACGTGTGGCTCCGAGTGGTTTGTTTTTCATGGAAACCGGGTTCAAACAGCTCTTTGGGTGTTACAGGTTGCCGACCCCTGGTTTATGTTTGAATGATGAAGCAGGACAAAAATATTTTCTCAAAATATTAACTTTGAAGCAATGACATTGAATTTTAACGCAGAAATAAATGCAGGTATGTGAGTAAGGTCATTTGATGTTCATAAAGACCACTGACTACTTTTTAAAAATGCAGGTTGAGAAGCAGGTCGGGTTTGTCCTTTTCAAATACATATTTCTTGCGGTCAGAGTTCCGAGCTCGTTAAAAAAGAAGAAGAAGCCATATATGTATATAAATGACCCGTGCAACACTGACTACAGTGTTTCCAGTCATCAGGCTGTAGATGTTAAACCTTGAACCTTCAGTAAAACGGTTCATGTCTGTTAAAGGTGTCATTCAGCTGAAAGCCACTTGTCCACGGTCCTTTTGGAATCTGATGGGTAGCCCTGAGTTACCAACAAATGCTGTTTGCTGTGTGGTGTGTCCTAAAGGAATGGGAAATAGTAAATACACTGGCTGTATGAGCTAAAATCTAAATCTACATTTTCTTTTAACACATATTTCAAACAAAATCAGTAATTTTTTTATAAATTTAAAAGGAGTTAGTATTGGGGGCCTTGGAATGAATTAGACATTTTTAGTCCCCACTATCAGGAGCTCGCTAATAAAAACGGGTTCAAATTGTGAATACTTTTTGAAGTTGTTAATTAACCTGATCACATGACTGAACAGGAAATAGAAGGGGTTCGCCACAGTACCAAGAATGACACTCACCTTAAATGACACATTCACATGACATCATAACCTCACTATGTCTATGGCACCAGACCCAGAAGACTGACCAGTGCTACAGGAGGGGTCAAAGGTCAAGGCAAGCTCCAACTGCATCTGCTCCAAAACAACAAAAGGAGGCAGCCACCTGGGCGGGATCAGGATTCGCACTCTCTGCAAAGTCAATGGTCAAGACACTGGAGCCATGAGGGGGCGTCAGGAAAAAGAGGGTGTCTCTGCCCAATGGTGATCAACAACAACCAATGTTTTTTCGCTTTCTCTATGTTTAACACTAGAAAGGGTGGAGATGAATGAATGAGATTAGAATGTGAGATAGGTATTAGAGGAGCAGCCCTCTGCTGGTTTAAATCATATTTATCTGATCGCTACCAATTTGTTCACGTCAATCAACAATCATCGCAGTCCTCCAGAGTTAATTATGGCGTGCCCCAAGGGTCAGTCCTTGGGCCTATTTTGTTTACACTATATATGCTCCCTTTAGGTAACATCATTAGAAATCATGGTATTAATTTTCATTGTTATGCGGATGACACACAGCTATATTTATCGATTAAACCTGATCAGACCAGGCAAATAGATAAACTAAGTACATGTGTCCAAGACATAAAGACTTGGATGAGTGCCAATTATCTTTTATTGAACCCTGAAAAAACTGAAGTCGTTATAATTGGTCCTAAAAATGCGAGAGACTCCCTACCTGACCACATAGTTACTCTGGACAGCTTAAGTGTAACACCCAGTGCCACAGTTAAAAATTTAGGAGTTTTATTTGATCCAGATCTTTCATTCAAAATGCACATTAACCAAACTTGCAGAACAGCCTTCTTTCACCTGCGCAACATAGCCAAAATTAGGAATATTCTGTCTAAAACGACTGCAGAAAAATTAATTCATGCATTTGTTACATCACGATTAGATTATTGTAACTCCCTACTTGTAGCGTGTCCTAAATATTCCCTAAAAAGCTTACAACTGGTTCAAAATGCAGCAGCAAGATTATTAACAGGATCAAATAGAAGAGAACACATCACCCCTGTGCTCCAAACCCTTCATTGGCTACCAGTTGAGTCTAGAATTGAATTTAAAATCCTCCTCCTTACATATAAAGCCATTAATGGTATGGGCCCCTCTTATCTTAAAGATGATCTGGTTCCGTACCAACCCAATAGAACCCTTCGTTCTCAGAATGCAGGTTTATTGAAAGTTCCTAAGGTTTCTAAAAGTACAGTAGGAGCTAGAGCCTTTAGTTATTCGGCGCCTGTCTTATGGAATTAGCTTCCCTTTAATATTAAAGATGCCGACACAGTCTCTACATTTAAAATCAGGCTTAAAACATTCCTGTTCTGTTAGAAAGCCTATGATCAGGTTAGTTAAAAAATTATGTGGTGTATGAGTCACAGTTCAGTTTAGACTGCCCTAGGAGTTAGAATGCTGGGGAAGTACAGTACACTGAGTTCCTTCTTTCTTCTCTTTCTCTCCCTCACACCTGTTTCTGTAACTTTTACAACCTATCTTTCATACCAAGTCTGTTCATGACTAGTCACCTGGTGTGTGTGTGTCCCCCCCCCCCTGGGGGGAGTGGTGGTTTTCCTGACAGTGTCTGCACGGGAGCCATGGACGACAGGGTCTGCAGTTTCTCGCCTGTGCCGACCTGTGACCCCGGACCACTGCCCCTGCCTGTCTGGACCAGCCCCCTTCCTGCATCTATATATGGACGTTCATCTATAGCCTGTCCGTCCATGGGAGTGGATCTCTCCTTCAATGTGGTTCTCCTCGAGATTTCTTCTTTTTCCCACTGGGTTTTGAAGTTTTTTCTTGCCGAGAAGGAGGGTCTAAGGACAGGGGATGCTTGGGACTTTTTCATGTATCTCTGTAGTTGATTGTGTTTTTGTAAAGCCCTTTGAGACGACTTTGTTGTGATTTAGGGCTTTATAAATAAAATTGAATTGAATTGAATTGAATAGGGACTGGTGACCCACTGCAACCAGAACGCTGACAGAGACACTGATGCCGAAGGGGGCAAGGGTCACTGCCGGATGGACACTGACTGTGTGGTGAACCACATGACAAAGACCGATGCCTGAGGTCTCAGCGGAGGTCACCGCTTTCCTACTGCAGGAGTTCCAAGTCATCAACATTGTCTGTTTCCCCGTGAAGGGTAGGGGGAACCCGGGTCTGGTGCTAAGAACTGGAGACTAGACACCACTACACAACAGGCCTGCAACCCTAAACTCTATATTTCCCTTCATATTCAATTATTTATTCAATTCTTGACAAAGTGCAGTTAAACTGGGAAATGGTGATGGGATCAAAGAGGATAAACCTGAAACATGTGTGATGTAAGCCAATGACCTAAAATATTACAAACTTAGAACTTAGATGAAGAACGCACAAGGAAAAAAAGGGGCTACACCCTAATGAACAATTTTTGGAAATTTAATATAAATTAATATAAATGTAATCTCTAATTGATACCAGGTCCAACTTATAGAAACCAGGCCTAATTGGAACATGTGTATATAATTAATCATCTTGATCTGACCTCACCCGGATCTACAGCAAAGACACTGGGATGTCATTCGGACTAGATAAATGTGGGCGGATGATATCTAGAAGAGGAAAGGTGATCACAACTGAAGGGGTTGACCTACCTGAAGGGAACATCACAGATGTGCAGGACAGTTACAAATACCTGGGGATCCCACAGCCAAATGGTAATCATGAGGAGGTAGCTCAGAAGTCAGCCACAGCCAAATACCTACAGAGGGTAAGGCAGGTCCTGAAAAGTCAGCTGAACGTCAAAAATAAGATCCGGACCATTAACACCTATGCCCTGCCAGTGATCAGATACCCAGCTGGGATAATATCCTGGCCACTGGAAGAGATACAAGCCACTGATATCAAGACAAGGAAGCTCCTTACCATGCATGGAGGGTTTCACCCCAAGCCCAGTATCCTGAGGCTGTACACTAAGCGAAAGAAAGGGGGCTGAGGACTAGTAAAGTGTCAGAACTATTGTCCAGGAGGAAACGGCGAACCTCCAAAAAATGGCCCCCAATGACCAACTGCTAAGTGAATGCCTCAGGCAACAAAAGCCCAGTAAAGTTGAGGAACCAGAGAGGGGCTATCATGGAAGGACAAACCCTTGCATGGCGTGTACCATTGCCAAATTGAGGAAGTGGCTGATATGGAAAGACATAGCAGTGGCTGAAAAAGGCTGGATTAAAGGACAGCACAGAGGCACTACTCATGGCTACACAAGAACAAGCCCTAAACACCAGAGCAATAGAGGCCGGGATCTACCACACCAGACAGGACCCCAGGTGTAGGCTGTGTAGAGAAGCCCCTGAGACAGTCCAGGAACATCTATACAGAGTATGGACTGGAGGTCCCAGGGTAAAGATAGGAGACCCACCCCCCAAAGGTGACAGAGAACAAACAGGCCAAGATCCTGTGGGACTTCCAGATCCAGACTGACAAGATGGTGATGGCCAATCAGCCTGACATAGTGGTGGTGGATAAACATGAGAAGACAGTGGTGGTGATAGATGTAGCAGTCCCCAGTGATAGCAACGTCAGAAAGAAAGAACACGAGAAGCTTGAGAAATACCAAGGGCTGAAAGAGGAGTTAGAGAAAACGTGGAGTGTGAAGGCAACAGTGGTACCAGTCGTGATTGGGGCACTAGGGGCAGCCATTCTCCCAAGCTGGGAGAATGGTTCCAGCAGATACCAGGAACAACATCAGAGATGTCTGTACAAAAGAGCGCATTGTTAGGAACAGCTAAGATCCTGCGCAGAACCTGAGGCCTCTGGTAGAGGACCCGAGCCTGAAGGAGACACTGCCCAGTATATATATATATATATATATATACACGCCTGAGACCCGATACGGATAAAGCACTTTAAAATTTGAAATTACTTCCATGATTAAAGTGACAACACTAAACGGTGCACATTAGTGTCCCTTGGCAGAAGATTATTTTGCCCAGTGGCACAACATAGTTGAGACGACTGCATAACTCTTCTGTTGCCAGAGATGTTGCCGAGTTGACGTAGACATCACTGATAGCCAGAACTGACTAGATAGGATCTGGGTGTGCTAACACTTGCCCAAGGTGTACACCCAAGGCTAGTGGAGGGAAGGAGGTGCCTTACATCTCCATTCTAGACCGGCGCCACGCAGAGACCGGCACCAAGATATATATATATATATATATATATATATATATATATATATATATATATATATCTTGGCACCGTATATATATATATATATATATATATATGGCTATATGTTTATTTTTTACACCAATTGGGGCCACCCCTTGTGAGATGAAGTGCATGGGGCTGAAGCCATATGAAGCCTGTGCGGTGATCCAGGCATGCCAGTGGTCCACTTATACCCTGTGAATAGGGCCTTAAATGCAGTACCTTTAAACCAGTGGGAAATGTATGTTTTTATGAAGATAAAAGTCCATGAAAAAGTCCAGCCAAATCAGATTCTATTGTTGCCTAAATGAGCACAGTCTGTCTCTAAAAGTGGTTTTGGCCACTCCATCTACAGGCAGGTGGCCAAAACAAGAACACTAGCCAGATTTAGTCCTTTTCAATGAAGCTGTATGTGCACGTGTGTAGGTAGGGCTGACATATCTGTGTTTCCCTCCTGTTCATACAGTGATCTGAGAATAACCATGTGACCGCCGCCAGCGTCAAACCTGCCAGAGGCACTGTGACCTGACATAGCTGAGGAATAACTTTATTTGCAATATGATGCCTGTCTGTCTGTCAAACAACACATTCCTCATTACAGGCAATTTATTTGACTGGTGGTTGAGATGTCAGCTGTCACAGTTCATCAGCCAATGGCGAGGTGGGGGCACCAGAAGCATGTGTCACCTCAGCTCCAAAGACTAAATGATGGAAGCAGTACACTGGATGGAAACAGGGTCACTTTAACTTCATACAAGTTCTATTCTAATGCATAGCTGTTCAAACCTGATCCTCAAAGGTCAGTATCCTGCAAGTTTTAGATCAGGGGTGTCAAATATGCGGCCTGCCAAAGGTTCCAATGTGGCCCCTGGGATGAATTAGTGAAGGTCAATAATTCCACAGTCAAGGCTGTGGAACTCATTTTACTTCAGGTTACACATACAGACCAATATTATCAAGAGTCAAATCACATAAACACCTACAAAAAATAATAAATCCATATTTTATTCTCAGTTTGATGTGAAAAACATTTGACATTATATCAATAACTACAAATGGTTATTTTAACAAACTATAATATATTTTTAACAAAATATATTATATTATTATTATTATAAATATATTATAACAATAAAATGTGGAAAAACCTGAACAAGAAAAAACAACATGAAATGTCTAAAGAAAATTCACTATAATTTTAACAATTTTTTTCTTCTTCAAAACATTGTTAAAATTGTATTGATTTTTCATATGAAATTCGAATTTGGTTATATTCCATCTTTTTTTTTGTATAGTCTGTAAAAGAAAATATTTTCATAATTTAATGGGGGTATTTTGTACTAAATCAAAGACAAACTTTTGGAGTGTGGATTATTTACATGCTATTCTATATTTTTTTTTTAAACTGGAAATCAAATCAGGCTGAATGTGACCCTGGAAAGAGCATGAGTTTCAGACCACTGGTTGAGAGTTTCCCTCATCCAGAACATCTGACAGTCATTATCACACAGGGGAAAAAATAGAAATCCTTTCCAGTGTACTTTTCTAATCTATAGTCAAAATATTTCATCACACATGGGTCATTCCTGGATATTGGTCATTTTTCTGTCCCCAGGATATAATATTTCATCATATCATAAGTAAAATAAATGAATTAAAAACATCTATGTTTAAAATAAAAGCTTCTATGAAGTGTTTTGAACAGGATCAATACATAAAATCAGTGCAAAATATATCTCCAAAACAATATTTCAGTTTTTAATGAGACAATGAGACAAGACTTTATGATTTTTAAAACAAAATTAAAATCTGAATACAAATACATGTAATTTTTTTTAAATGATAATTTATCGGATGTCCTCAAAATCATGTTCTGCAGTGTTAGTTTGATGTTTTTCAGCTTCTAAACACAATGTCTACAATTCCCATGATGCCACACTCAGAAAGTCCATTCACTCTTTTGGTAGGAATTTTGAAGAAAAAAGAGAGTTAAGCACTAAATGCCTTTTATTTACAACTTTTATTATGTTCATTATGTCATTTTTTTTTTTTGCAATTTTGCAGTTTTTTTCTTTTACAGTAGTATGAACATCCATTGAGTTTTGCATCCTTATTGGACCTGGTGGAGCAGCATCCAGGTTCCAAGCGAAACTAAAAGGTGACGTAAAAACCCTGTAGACACTGACGCAGCACCTTCCACAGTTACACAAGTACACCGACCCCAGATTCTCCTCCACAACAGTGCAATCATTAATATTTGTAAACAGGTCTGCTTTTCAATCACAGTGTGTGTGTGTGTGTTATTAAAATGTCATCTCAATCCCCGGACCAGGATACAATGCTGCCAAGAGGTTAAAGCAGCTTAGGGTTGCTCCAGCTTTTGGAGTCCTCACTACCTGTTAGCTTGTTGTATTCATGAGCATGTGTCTGCTTTACATGACAATGAACAAGAAAATTAGGCAAACCCAATTGCCTCATTTATCAGGAAAAAAAATCCATTTCTTCTGGAAGCAGCAACTTTTCTCGTTTTCTTTACAAGCACCATGTCTAGAATTTAGTAAGAAGGGTTCACGACAAGGTCACAGATCCAGATAGAGTTAGAGTGGTGCTACCATCATGAGGTCAAAAGAGGAACTGCATTTTTCACCTTTTTTGATTTCTATATTCTGTTCAACAGTCTGACCAGTATATAAATAATACATTATAAAAAACTCTGTGAAATCTAACCATGCACTGTGATTGGATATACCACCTTTCTAGGTGTGTAGTAATTGGAGCTTAGCAGTTAGTGTGTACATTAGTGTTGATGTGGTCTGGGGTCTGTGTGGTGCTGGGTGACAAGTTGACTTTAATTGACCAGACCGAATTTTAAAGCAGAACAGTAGCTAGTGTTATTAGAAGTAATCTATTAATCTATTGTATCTTTGATTTGATTTTGTTGTTTTTAATAGGCAAAAAAGGAAAAAATGTAAAATAGACCTGTCTGAAAATGACATGTTCCAGTTGAAACAGACAAAAGTATACAAAAGTATATACATATAAAAGTTCAAATGTGTATATATATATATATATATATATATATATATATATATATATATATATATATATATATATATACATTAGCTAACGTTAGCAAAGAGTTTTCTGTTAAATTTAACTGAATAACATCAGTAGCATTTGGTCTGGACCAACGGCTCTAAAACTGGACCGTCCACACGTCTGTCACATGTCCTCAGGTTTCATATTACATGTAAAAACTTTAAGGCCAACAACACGAACACCACACTGTCCATATCATGTTTGGGGGAAAAAAGAGCATGATGTCTTAATGCGGGTTGTCTGCACTGCTTATCACACAGGTTGGCTAACGGATGCTGCTCTTATCACTCATGTTAGCAGCATGCATGTGACAGACACACATGTGATTTGTGTCTGTCACTCTTGTTTTCTTAGCCCACCACAACTGTCTTACCCGCAGGTGTCTTGTTTACGTCTGGTCTGTGTTTACTTGCGGAGCGAGAGAGAAAGAGAGTGAGAGAGAGGCAGGGAGAGAAAGAATAACATGCGCCAAATTGAAGTCGACTTGTGCTACAGAAGTTGAAGTGTCAACAGGTCAACATTTTAGTTAATGCTCTAGTATATAATATACAGCCTGTTCGTAGATTTGCTGTGGGTTTTGAGGAACAGGAAATGATCTTGCCTGCTGTTTTTACAAGATTGAATATTTGTGTTTTAGATTTAACGAGCAGGCTCTCAAACCAACTTGTGATTCCGTACCTGATCACTAACTCTATAGCTGCTCGATGGAAAATGAGCATGATGTTATGAGACACACCATACAGTCTGAGCCTGTGCAGGAAGTGGAGGCGCTGATGGACTTTGCTGCAGACTGCGGTGACCTGTGTGTGCCAGCTCAGGTCACAGTCATTGTGGACTCCTAGATATCTAAAGGAGTTCACCTGTTGTATTTCCTGACCATAGATGTGAACGGGGATGTGGTCCCTCCCTGATATGGGGTTAATTATCATTTCTACTGTTTTACTAGGATTTATCTGGAGTTTGTGTTCATCACACCAGGCAACGAGATTTGTTACAGCTGCACTGTGGACGCTAGGATTTGATTGATTATCCAATAAACTGAGTAAAACTGTATCGTCTGAGTATTTCAACATGACTTGGTTTGGTGATGTGCACAATTTAAAAAAAAGTGAGCTTACAGAGCCCTGTGGGGCGCCAGTGCTGCAGATGGCTATTTCAGACAGAGTTGAATTAAATTGACAGGGTTTGATAGAATGAGCAGACATGTCATGATAATGGATAATAGACAGTATATATTAAAATCACATTTAGCATATTCACTGTCTGTAATATTAAATTACAGGCCACAGCAACAGGCTCCAGAAGGGGAAAAACTCAGAGACCCCTTAATGTCACCTGCCTTGAATGTCACAATTTTAGCGAACATCTCAACTTATTTTTGTTTCCTATTGGTGAAAATAATATAGCCACATGAAGAATATTTCACCCTTAATACTGGTAAAATATTTGAGACAAACTATTGTCTAACATTAACAGTAAATATATGTTCCACCCAAAGCTAACGTGACTCTATGACAAGTCCTGTGTTTAAGCAGCTAGCTAACAAGGGGGATTAACTTTAAAATGAGTTCATCTCTGCTAGCTTGAAGGCTACATGGCAAACTTGAAAAACTAGCTGTGTTATTATTGTGCATGTTACCTGTGGCGTGTCTGCCTACTTTTGTATAGATTAATGGAAAGTAATGATTGAGTTTCATGAGTCTTAATTTATAGCTCACCTGTAATTTTTTTTTTTTTAAATGTCCCTGTTGTCGCATTTTCCTGCTGCTGGGTTGGCCATGCTGAGTTGCTGACATTGTGTGTTGTGGCTCTGCAGTTAGTCCCTCCCTCTGGCATCAGACGTCAACAATTTGAAAATAACCATCATGTTCATTGTATATTTTTGCACCCCTGTGTCCTGTGTTTATTATTTATTTATATTTATGTGATATTTCCAAAATTTACTGTAAAAAGTGAAGAGATGGAAAGGGGGGGGGCAGTTTTACAGGGGGGTCGACTTTGATCGTTTTTATTTTAGGGGGGATGCCATCCACCCTTATCCACCCTCAACTTGAGTACTGACTATAGCTATCACCTTGTATCATTATGTTTTCTTTAGATAAGATTATGTGATATCAGGGGGAATGGTTCTTCTTAGAAATCCTGGGTGTTGTGACACTGTTTTTGCGGTAACACTTTACAATAAGGGTACATGAATCATGTTGGAATCATGTTGGAATCATGGTCTGATTCATGATGAATTAACATATGACTCATGTATGTACTAATGATTAATATATCATGAGTCATGAAAGGATTCCTGTTGGAATCATGATGACTCATGATGAGTCACTATTAATATATCATGAATTAACACTGCTGTTAATTCATGTTGTTAATATATCATGAATTGTTAATTCATGTTGTTAATATATCATGAATTAACACTGCTGTTAATTCATGTTGTTAATATATCATGAATTGTTAATTCATGTTGTTAATATATCATGAATTAACACGGCTGTTAATTCATGTTGTTAATATATCATGAATTAACATTGATGTTAATTAATGCTGTTAATATATCATAACACTGCTGATAGCTATCAATCAAATTATATATGAATCAAACTTTAGTGAAGGGTGCATGAGTAATGATGGAGTAATATCTGTTTTATGGTGAATTAAAACTAGGACGGGGGCTTCCAACCTTCATATCCGTCACCTGCTGGCCGTGGTCTACTTACCCCTCTGCTGGACTCAGCCCCTGGCCTACTGTTTTCCACAAGTCATATTCATGATGAATTAACTTATTAATTAGCAAAATCTTTTGAGTCACTATATGAGTCATGATATATTAATGATTAACATATGATGAATTAATGTATGAACAAGCATATTCATGATGAATTAATGTATGAACAAGCATATTCATGATGAATTAATGTATGAACAAGCATATTCATGATGAATTAATGTATGAACAAGCATATTCATGATGAATTAATGTATTACTTAGCAAAATCTTTTGAGTCACTATAGGAGTCATGATATATTAATGATTAACATATCATGAATTAATGTATGAACAAGACATATTCCTACTGTGTTAATGCATACTCTGAAAATAATTCATGTCTGACTCATGATAGGTTGCCCCTTATTCTGCAGTCATGACATTATCATGATTACTACACCATGAGTTAATGTATGAACAAGCATATTCATGATGAGTTAATGTATGAACAAGCATATTCATGATGAATTAATGTATGAACAAACATATTCATGATGAATTAATGTATTACTTAGCAAAATCTTTTGAGTCACTATAGGAGTCATGATATATTAATGATTAACATATCATGAATTAATGTATGAACAAGACATATTTCTAGTGAGTTAATACATACTCTGAAAATAATTCATGTCTGACTCATGATAGGTTGCCCCTTATTCTGCAGTCATGACATTATCATGATTACTACACCATGAGTTAATGTATGAACAAGAGATATTCATGATGAGTTAATGTATGAACAAGAGATATTCATGATGAATTAACATATTACTTAGCAAAATCTTTTGAGTCACCATATGAGTCATGGTATATTAATGATTAACATACCATTAATTAATGTATAAAGATGTGATATTCAGAATGTGTTAATATATACTTAGAGAAGAAATTATGATTAAAGTTTTCTTTGCCTCTTATTGTAAAGTCATGACATCACAATCATAACTATACTATTAACCAGTGTGTAATATACAATTACAATACAAATGATTTATATAAACCAAGTGAAATCACAGCATTGTGTATTTTCCGAATGTCATCAATACAACCAAAATACCAGATTGGGTACAACAACATTTTAATTACCAAAAATATCCAAAGGCAGATCACAGAGAGAGAGGGAGAGAGACAAAGAGAGAGAGAAACGAAAAGTCATTCTCCACAGTACACGGATGCATTGTCCTGCATGAAAAAAGTTAAAAAGTGCCCAAAAGTCAAGTCAAAATCTGCCTTGTTCAGAGAGACAACCAGAAGGAGGTTTTCCTGCCGCCTTCTCCGCAACCAGCCGTTTCTGGCGATCATGCACTCCTAATATGCCGAATACCCACTTTTTCTGTCGGCATGTTGCTGCAGCCCTTCCGCGGTGATACTGTAAAACACAAAAAGCAAAGATGGCAGACTCATGGTGAGGACAAGGGGGAGTTTGTTAAAAAAAAAAAAAGTTTGAGAACTACCACGTTAGTGTATGTGACCTTTTCTTTTTTGCAGCATATCATCAAAATAGTGTCCACCATGCCAAACAACGCCAAAGCGATCACATGGAACAAGCTCCAGCAGCACCTACTGTCCCATGCCCACACTAAACTAAATATGTGGATTAGAGATGGTCTCCACAGCCACCTTTTGCACCACAAGAATAAAACCTTCACTGACAGGACACTGTGTATAATAATAATAATAATAATAATAATAATAATAATAATAATAATAATAATAATAATAATAATAATAATAATAATAATAATAATAGACTTGTCTTTTTATGTCACCAATGCTGACCTCATTTAAAATAATATAAGTGCTTGTGAATTTTGCCTTTGAGTAGTAAACAAGTGCATGCAAAATTTTAGATGTTTTGTAAAAATAATAATAAAAAAAGACAAAGTTTGGCCCTTGATTTCATCCCAGATTAAAATTTTGCCCCACTGTGAATTTCAGTTTGACACCCCTGCCCTATCCCACCAAAATACTGCCTCTGGTTCAGTTTCATCATGCAAATATTCCACTATTTTAGCCACCTTGGGTTCCATGAAAGGCACCATATAAAACTAAGTTATTATTTTCACATTGCTGTAAGAACAACAGTGTTTCGGGGAAATTGTCAGAGGTGGAAAAACTACTGAAAAAATATAGTTGAATAAAATTAACTTTACTTCGTTTAAATTCTACTCAGAGTAAAAGTACACATCTAAAAATATACAAAATTACTTTATTTAAAATATAACTTGAGTACAGGTTACTTCATTAAAAGTTTCAACCTGCGCAGAGATCAACCACGCATCTATGAGGGGTCAGATAGTCAACAAATTATGTTCCATAATTCTAGCAACTGGAGAACATCAGCCAAATGATATGTCTACAGCCGTTTTTTTTACGTTCAGAACTAATAAATTATGAGAGATTACCGGCACAAATTACAAAGCGGGAGGGGGCGGGAGATGGGTCTGAAATACGGGAGAGTCCTGGGAAAAACGGGAATGTTAGCAGTTCAGTGTAAACATTTTTCAGTCCCATTGTACAGCCCACAACATGAGAATAAAGAAATTTAAACAACAATTAAAACTATTCAAACACACAAAATGCACGCAACACAAAGTGTTGAACTACGACTATCATCCCATTCCCTCGTCTACTTCCCTTGATCAGGGTAAAAATAATATAACGGCACGTTGTGCTTACATTGTGTCCCGTTGTTACACGGGGTGTTTAAAACAAACAATAAATTATCCGTTTGTGATGTGATGACTTACCACCACAAGCTTTCGCTAATTTTGACGTAGAATTCTTCTCGGAATCCTTCAATTTCAGAAAGGTTGCTAGCAAGACAAGGTCACGCAACTGACGTTCACTTCCGGGGTCAAAATGTTCCGCCCAAATATATTTTCCCCCACTATCAATATTGTACTCAGTAATGTGAGGGGTTTAAAATATAGCGTGTAAAATACTTGCATCAAAATGTAATTGAGTAAAAGTAAAAATTGCACATTTAACAAACCACTCTAAAAATTACAAGTTAAAACAACCGTGACCCCGGAAGTGAACGTCAGTTGCGTGACCTTGTCTTGCTAGCAACCTTTCTGAAGTTGAAGATATCATGGACGAGGATTCCGAGAAGAATTCTACGTCAAATTAGCGAAAGCATGTGGCGGTAAGTTAACACACGTGCCTTGTCCCTCACATTACAAACGGGTAATTTATTGTTTGTTTTAAACACCCCGCATAACAACCTTCCCATGTAAGCACAACGTGGTGCCGTCATATTATTTTTACTCTGATCAAGGGAAGTAGACAAGGGAATGGGATGATAGTCGTAGTTCAAAAGAATGTATTTTAAACAGTTGGACCCAATGTGGACATTTTTAATTTTAGGATCCTGTGGGCACTTTGTGTTGCATGCATTTTGTGTTTTTGAATAGTTTTAATTGCCGTTTAAATTTATTTATTCTCATGTTATGGGCTGTACAATGGGACTGAAAAATGTTTGCACTGAACTGCTAACATTCCCGTTTTTCCCAGGACTCTCCCGTATTTCAGACCCATCTCCTGCCCCCTCCGGCTTTGTAATTTGTGCCGGTAATCTCTCATAATTTATTAGTTCTGAACGTCAAAAACAAACTCCGTGGACATATCATTTGGCTGATGTTCTCCAGTTGCTAGAATTATGGAACATAATTTGTTGACTATCTGACCCCTCATAGATGCGTGGTTGATCTCTGCGCAGGTTGAAACTTTTAATGAAGTAATTTGTACTCAAGTTATATTTTAAATAAAGTAATTTTGTATATTTTTAGATGTGTACTTTTACTCTGAGTAGAATTTAAACAAAGTAAAGATAATTTTATTCAACTATATTTTTTCAGTAGTTTTTCCACCTCTGACAATTTCCCCGAAACACTGTTGTTCTTACAGCAATGTGAAAATAATAACTTAGTTTTATATGGTGCCTTTCATGGAACCCAAGGTGGCTAAAATAGTGGAATATTTGCATGATGAAACTGAACCAGAGGCAGTATTTTGGTGGGATAGGGCAGGGGTGTCAAACTGAAATTCACAGTGGGGCAAAATTTTAATCTGGGATGAAATCAAGGGCCAAACTTTGTCTTTTTTTATTATTTTTACAAAACAGCTAAAATTTTGCATGCACTTGTTTACTACTCAAAGGCAAAATTCACAAGCACTTATATTATTTTAAATGAGGTCAGCATTGGTGACATAAAAAGACAAGTCTATTATTATTATTATTATTATTATTATTATTATTATTATTATTATTACACACATTATTATACACTTGTTCCATGTGATCGCTTTGGCGTTGTTTGGCATGGTGGACACTATTTTGATGATATGCTGCAAAAAAGAAAAGGTCACATACACTAACGTGGTAGTTCTCAAACTTTTTTTTTTTAACAAACTCCCCCTTGTCCTCACCATGAGTCTGCCATCTTTGCTTTTTGTGTTTTACAGTATCACCGCGGAAGGGCTGCAGCAACATGCCGACAGAAAAAGTGGGTATTCGGCATATTAGGAGTGCATGATCGCCAGAAACGGCTGGTTGCGGAGAAGGCGGCAGGAAAACCTCCTTCTGGTTGTCTCTCTGAACAAGGCAGATTTTGACTTGACTTTTGGGCACTTTTTAACTTTTTTCATGCAGGACAATGCATCCGTGTACTGTGGAGAATGACTTTTCGTTTCTCTCTCTCTTTGTCTCTCTCCCTCTCTCTCTGTGATCTGCCTTTGGATATTTTTGGTAATTAAAATGTTGTTGTACCCAATCTGGTATTTTGGTTGTATTGATGACATTCGGAAAATACACAATGCTGTGATTTCACTTGGTTTATATAAATCATTTGTATTGTAATTGTATATTACACACTGGTTAATAGTATAGTTATGATTGTGATGTCATGACTTTACAATAAGAGGCAAAGAAAACTTTAATCATAATTTCTTCTCTAAGTATATATTAACACATTCTGAATATCACATCTTTATACATTAATTAATGGTATGTTAATCATTAATATACCATGACTCATATGGTGACTCAAAAGATTTTGCTAAGTAATATGTTAATTCATCATGAATATCTCTTGTTCATACATTAACTCATCATGAATATGCTTGTTCATACATTAACTCATGGTGTAGTAATCATGATAATGTCATGACTGCAGAATAAGGGGCAACCTATCATGAGTCAGACATGAATTATTTTCAGAGTATGTATTAACTCACTAGAAATATGTCTTGTTCATACATTAATTCATGATATGTTAATCATTAATATATCATGACTCCTATAGTGACTCAAAAGATTTTGCTAAGTAATACATTAATTCATCATGAATATGTTTGTTCATACATTAATTCATCATGAATATGCTTGTTCATACATTAACTCATCATGAATATGCTTGTTCATACATTAACTCATGGTGTAGTAATCATGATAATGTCATGACTGCAGAATAAGGGGCAACCTATCATGAGTCAGACATGAATTATTTTCAGAGTATGCATTAACACAGTAGGAATATGTCTTGTTCATACATTAATTCATGATATGTTAATCATTAATATATCATGACTCCTATAGTGACTCAAAAGATTTTGCTAAGTAATACATTAATTCATCATGAATATGCTTGTTCATACATTAATTCATCATGAATATGCTTGTTCATACATTAATTCATCATGAATATGCTTGTTCATACATGAATTCATCATATGTTAATCATTAATATATCATGACTCATATAGTGACTCAAAAGATTTTGCTAATTAATAAGTTAATTCATCATGAATATGACTTGTGGAAAACAGTAGGCCAGGGGCTGAGTCCAGCAGAGGGGTAAGTAGACCATGGCCAGCAGGTGACGGATATGAAGGTTGGAAGCCCCCGTCCTAGTTTTAATTCACCATAAAACAGATATTACTCCATCATTACTCATGCACCCTTCACTAAAGTTTGATTCATATATAATTTGATTGATAGCTATCAGCAGTGTTATGATATATTAACAGCATTAATTAACATCAATGTTAATTCATGATATATTAACAACATGAATTAACAATTCATGATATATTAACAACATGAATTAACAGCCGTGTTAATTCATGATATATTAACAACATGAATTAACAATTCATGATATATTAACAACATGAATTAACAGCAGTGTTAATTCATGATATATTAACAACATGAATTAACAATTCATGATATATTAACAACATGAATTAACAGCAGTGTTAATTCATGATATATTAATAGTGACTCATCATGAGTCATCATGATTCCAACAGGAATCCTTTCATGACTCATGATATATTAATCATTAGTACATACATGAGTCATATGTTAATTCATCATGAATCAGACCATGATTCCAACATGATTCCAACATGATTCATGTACCCTTATTGTAAAGTGTTACCGTTTTTGCTTTCAGATCAATAAATAATATCCCAAAAAGATTGCCTTTATACTGTCATGCTTACAACTTGTTCTGTCCTGGACTCGGTTTTGTCTCAGACATTAGTCTTTTGGACTTGGTCTTGTCTTGGACTCGAGCCTCTTGGACTCAGTCTCGTCTTGGAGTTGAAGCTCTTTGGACTCGGTCTTGGACTCAACAAAGGTGGTCTTGACTACAGCCCTGATGCTAAGGGTTTTAATCTGTTTCACTCGTCCACACAGCAACACAATGACACCATTGCCAGATCTTAGCACTCTGGAACCCATTCTCAAAAGATGCTGTGTGGACAAGACTTTAGTCCAGCTCTGTGGTCAGTCCAACTCTCCGGTCAGTCCCACTCTGTGGTGGGTGTGGTGGTTTGTTCATACGAGACAGTGGTGCAGAAAATAAATAAGTTCCTCACACTTTACGGTGGTTGAGTGGGCGCATGTCTAAAACTCTAAAAGTCTGTTTCCTCTTTTCTTATCACCTGCAGATACTTGAGGACTGTTCACATATAACAGAAGTGTCCTTGATCCCTGTCTAACACCCCAGGAGAATACTCTTCTACAGTGTTTTTGCTGTGATAGTGTCTGTTTTCCTCAGCAGCATAAGCCTTTAATTTCAGCCATGACACCAGAGCTGTTCAGTTTCAGCCATAACATTAGACCTGTTCAGGGGACTGTCACGAACAGGCTTAACCTAACATGAAGTGTAGGGTGAATCTTCATGATTCTAGTTAATCACAGACATATAGCAACAAGGTAAATAATCTTAGTTACAGGAAAGGGACGGGAACCATAAAATGAGGAGTCAACTTGCAGCTTTCCAAGCAAAGCGGAAGATGCTTTGTAGATAACCACACATTCTGGTCCACCTTGTAACTTGGGTTGACTACTCAATGCCGATCTACCACTCTTTTCATACTTCTGCGGATGCGATTAGTCCCCGGCCAGACCCACATCCTCTTCTTTTTCTGAATCGATGATAGTACAGATGGTACTGTGGCGTTCATCTCCGTCTGAGGGAATAGAGATGTAGGAAATTCAAATATTATATGAAAAGGTGAATATCCTGAGGAAGAGCAAGGCAGAGAATTAAGCGCCATTTCATCCATATATTTGCTGTGCAAAAGGTGCAAGGATTTTTGGAAACTAATCATCGTAGTGTGGTTTCTTTTTTTTTTTGTCTGCATTTGTTCTCATTGTTTAACACCACAGAGAGGGAGTCAACATTTTTTGAGATCAATGCATTTTTTAGTCTTGCAGCCAAATATTTTAATATTTAGCGCATGTGTGTGACCATCATCGGTCCTCCCTGAAAGCTGAGCACACATCCTTTATTAGAACTCTCTATTAATTTCCCTCCCTGGCATAGTGATATGTGGGGGAAACAAAGACTGGACAGGACGGACAGGACGAACGGGGAAAGAAATTAACAGGCGGTGCTATTGCAGTTAAAGATTGTAAGGTGATGTGTTATTCCCAACTACTAACTGTCCATCAATAAAATTAAATAAATAAATCTAAAAAAGAGAAGAAAACCAAACCAGCACAAAAGAAAAAGAGATTCAATAAATAAATAATTAAACAAAATGGTAGTGAGCACCATAATTGTGGATGACTTGATAGTATAAAATAGAATGCAATAGAATGGAATAGAATAGGCCAGAAGAGGACACTAGTGCAAAAGAGAATGAGTTTCGGGTAAAGATTCTGGAGAGATTCTCAGCACATTCTGGCGGGTCCCATCATTCACTGAAATGGGACTCGGCAGTAGCTGGCGAGACCCAATCAAACATGCAAGTGTGAAGGAGCCCGAAGCCCAGAACAGCAATCACGGCAAGGCAGGGCCAAGCCAACAGGGCACCCCCCATCCCGGGCCGCAGGAGCAACAGGGCGCCGCCCCCAGAGAGCCACTGGGGCCACCGTGAACGACACAAACCCAGAGAACAAGAAGGAGCAGCTACAGACCCCCCCAGCACACCAAGGCCGACCCAGGCGGCCCGGGGCACGAAGACCCTCCCGCCACCCTAACCCCTTCCCAGCCTCCACCAAACCCCTCACCACCCACCCGACCTGCCCAACCCCACCCCCACACCCTCCCCGAGGGGGACAACGGCCCCACACAGCCAGGAAGCCAGACACAGGGGCCCACTGAAGAGGCGGTATCCAGCCCATCACAAGGCAGGCCGCCACTGGGAGCCGGTCAGAGGACAATGGAGCCGGGACCCGATGCAAGCCTAGTGTAACCCTGAGTGTCATGTGGTGCATTACAATTGGAGAGGCTGGGCGAGGCATCCAGGGGGCAGGCCAGAGGACCACAGAGGATGGCTACTCTGCAGCCTACCCTGGCCCAAGTTCCCTGAGCCGTCCCAGACCTACCCCCAAGTTGTGAATGTGTGTGGTACTGTAGGTTTGCAACGTGAGAGGACGCTGGCGCTCTATGTGCGCCGCTTCTCCGTTCCTCCAAAACAAGTTTTAGCTCTTTTTAGCTCGTTTTAACTGTGTTTTAGATTGTAATTAGTGTAGTTTTTAACTGTGTTAACTGCACAGCGAACTTTCACAGACTTTAAACCATCTGTACAGTTGGACTACCGTGCACTTTCGCACGACCAAGGACGTCAACTCTACCTGCTGCCGTCCGTCTCCAGCGCCAACGAGCCGCCGATGAGCCGTGGAGCCGTGTCTTTCAGCACTGTCTGTCGGTAGTCGACAGGTTGTGAGTTCTGTGGCCGGGCCATACGTTGCCTAGGACCGCTTTCTCCACGCCAGCAAAACCGCTCCCCGTTTCAGCCCTCCCAGGGCCTACTGCTGAGGACAGTCCCCCAGCTGTCCCGGTGCGGCGGGGCCGTCGTTGCCCAGGACCGCTACCTCTTCAGCCATACAGCCGTCAGTCAACGGGCAACTGGTGCCGGCAGCTAGCCCGGCTAACGGCTAACAACACCACTCCGTCTCCTCGTCTACGGCAGGATGCTACAGTATTCCATCTCGCAACTGCTCCAGTTCAAAGACGTCACCACTCCGATATCCACCACAGTCATCAGAAAACTCGGAATTCTACGCCGTTCCCGTTACAGTCACAGAAGTTCCCGGCGTAGGTTTGTTTTCACTCAGCCTCGTCACTCCATTCCCTGCATCTGGTCACCCATACGCCGCGTCGCATGTGTGACACGTCATCAGAGCGCTGCCCCGGCTAGACTAAATAGCAACACTGGATTTACCGCGGGACCTCTACACTGCTTGTGGCCTGCAAAACGTTGGGTGGATTCCAGCCTACTCCGGCCCCTGCAGAAATCCTCTTCCCCAGTAACTGTCAAGATTGAGCTTTTCAATCTCCAAACCCTCCAAAAAAAATCCACACTCATCCATGACCACATTTTGGACAAAAAACTGGACATCATGTGCCTGGTTGAGACCTGGCATCAGCCAGGTGTTTTTTCATCCCTCAACCAAGCCTGCCCTCCTGGCTATAATTACTTGGAGAAAGCACGCAGCACGGGTGCTAGAGGAGGCGGTCTAGCTATCCTGCACAAAACCGGCCTGGACCTGTCTCCCCTTCCTCTCCCAGCACTGTCCTCTTTTGAATGCCTCGCCTTCAAAAGCAAACCCCCCTCTGCTATGACACTGCTATTAATCAAAACCAAATCCACTTTTTAATTCCGAACTGCACGATCTCCTCACAACCCTCTGCACCACCTCTACAAATACAGTTATCCGAGGTGACCTGAACATCCACGTGGACACCCCTTCCTCCCCCCCTGCAGCTGAACTCCTTCAACTACTGGACTGCCTTCACCTCACTCAACATGTCACCGTCCCAACCCACGACAGGGGTCACACGCTTGACCTTGTCATCAGTGACTCTGGCCTGATCAGCAACCTGCTGGTCTATGACATGGGTGTATCTGACCACAGGGTCATATCCATGGAGCTACCTTTCCCCTCCCCCCACAATAAGCCCAAACGTCAAATCCATTTTCGTAGCATTAAAAACATCAACCATGACGCACTAGCCCTGGATCTCCACCATCTCTCCTCTGCTACCCCCACATCAACCAGTGAATCCGTTGACCTCTATAATAACACCCTCAGTCACCTCCTGGATCTTCATGCCCCCATCAAAACCAAATCTGTCTCCTTCTCAAGCTCCTCCCCCTGGTTCACCAGTGAGCTACGGTCACTGAAGGCAGTGGGCCGGGTCCTTGAGCACCGCTTTTTAACATCAGGGCTCACTGTCCACAGACTGGCCTATCGGGTGCACAGAAAGGCCTACACAAAGGCCCTCAGAGACGCAAGGTCAAAATTATATTCAAATATCATCAATAACAGTCTCGGAAACTGAAAACAACTATTCTCCACCATTAACAGCCTCCTCAAACCACAACCACCCACCCACAGCGACATTACCGAAGACACCTGCAACCTCATCCTCAACACCTTCAGATCCAAAGTCATTAATATCCGCTCTGCACTATCCCACCTCCCCACTCTTTCTGCTCAGTCTGCCTCCCCACAGCCAGCGATCCCCCAGCCTCTCCACTGCTGGGCTAACACCTCCCAGCGTGAGGTCGAGGTCCTCATCGCTAAGATGAAACCCTCCACCCTCGACCCCTTCCCCACAGCCCTCGTAAAAGCCCACATCACCGCCATAAGTCCCCTCATCACCTCGGTCATCAACCACCCCCTCCAAGCCGGCCACGTTCCATCCACCTTAAAAACCGCCATCATCACACCCCTCCTTAAGAAACCCACCCTGGATCCCACAGTCTACACAAATTACAGGCCCATCTCCAAGGTCCTGGAAAAAGTTGTCGCCGCCCAACTTCACCACCACCTCCACAACAATAACCTGTATGAAAAATTTCAGTCCGGTTTCCGATCAGCCCACAGCACTGAGTCAGCTCTGGTCAGGGTCACCAATGACCTTTTAATGGCAGCTGACACTGGCTCCCCCTCCCTCCTCATCCTCCTGGATTTATCTGTGGCTTTCGACACAGTTGACCATACCATCCTCCTCGACCGTCTTCACTCCACCACCGGACTCTCCGACTCTGCACTTCACTGGTTCTCCTCCTACCTCTCCGACAGATCGGAATGTGTCTCTCTGGGAGGTTTCCGCTCCCGGACGCAGCCTGTCACTTGTGGTGTCCCCCAGGGTTCCATCCTCGGCCCCACCCTCTTCACCATTTACATGGTCGTGTCGACCATGTAAACCACGGCATGACCACGGCCCTTGGTCGTGTCATCAGCCGGCATGGAATCTCTTTCCATTGCTACGCTGATGACATCCAACTTTATTTTAGGATTGTCCCTCTCCCCTCTGCTCCCCTCTCATCACCTTCACCTTCATCTCCATCCACATCCTCACTAACCACCTGCCTTGAGGAGATAAAGTCGTGGATGGCTCATAACTTCCTCCAATTAAACAGTTCTAAAACAGAAGCCATTCTCATCGGCACCCCACATCAGGTCAAATCCTCAACCATAACCAGCATCACCTTTTCCGGCCAAAACCTCCCCCTCTCACCAGTCATCACTAACTTGGGCGTAAAAATGGACCCCCACCTCTCCTTTGACCCCCACATCAGACATTTATGCAAAACCTCATTTTTCCACCTCAAAAACATAGCCCGTCTTCGTCCCACACTCACCCTTCCTGATGCTGAAAAACTTGTCCATGCCTTTGTCTCCTCAAGGCAACGCACTTCTCATCGGGATCCCTAGCAAGAGCATCCAGAGGCTCCAGTACATTCAGAACAGTGCTGCTAGGATCCTGATGAGAGTGCGGAAACATAATCACATCACACCCATCCTTCACTCCCTTCACTGGCTTCCCGTCACTTCCAGGGTTCAATACAAGGTCTGCCTCCTCACCCACAAATGCATCCACAGCAACGCCCCCTCCTACCTCAAAGAACTCCTTTCACCCCCGACCTCCACCCGCTCCCTCCGTTCCAGAAACACAAACACCCTCAAAACCAGGCGGACCAACCTTCACACCATGGGGGAACGGGCTTTCTGCTCGGCTGCTCCGCGGCTGTGGAACTCCCTCCCTGACCACCTGAGAGCCCCTCAGACAGTCGAGACTTTTAAACGGGGACTAAAGACCTTCCTTTTTAACAAGGCATTTGCCTAAATCATTGTTTTATTTCTTTGTTTTTATTTCTTTGTATGCCTCTTGCCTTTTTTATCTATGTGCTTTTTAACCCTCTTGAGTTGATTATTTAAATAGCCTTTTTAGTCCTTTTATATTCTCGCTATGTTTTTAGCCATGCTTGTTTTAGCTTTTTACCCACCTGTAGCACTTTGAGATTTGTTTCAAATATCTATTAATCTATTATTATTATTATTATTATTATTATTATTATTATTATTGGTGCATTAAAAAGAAATTAGAGAGCAGGGGAGGCAAGCAAGGGGGTGATGGGGAAAAGAGAAGGCCGTAGAGCCCTGCCATCTGCCCCACCACAGAGCCCATCCCTCCCGCTCCCACCTGCTCTCAAGGCCCTAACTGTTGTGTCCCTATATGTGCCTAAGAGTAGCTATATACAGTGAGGTGTGAAGTGTGTGAAGTGCACAGTAAGAGGTGTGGGTCGGGCACATTAGGACAGAGCAGTGGGGTAGACAGGTAGTGGGATCACTGGTACTGATGCAGAGAGCCCCCAGAGCCCCGAGGCCAAGGTGGGTCCACCCGAACCCGTCCAGCCCAGCCAGCACCAAAACCCCCAAAAGTCACAGCGCTAGACCAGCGCCCCGGCAGATGCCGTAGTCCCACTACGGGCCAGCCGCATGCAGCACCCTGCCCCGGAGGGAGGGCCAGGCCGCACCACCAGGAAGCGAGGGCCATGAGCCCCCACGCCCACCCCGGAGCCGGTGCGCCAGTGTGGTTTCTAACTCCTGATTGAGGCTTTCTGTCTCTCTGTTGCTCTGTGGGTGGTAACCAGAAGACAGAGTAACGGCACCAATAAGCTCACAAAAGGCTTTCCAAAATTGAGCAGTAAATTGAGGTCCACAATCCGACACAATGTCACAAGGGAATCCAAAAATCTTAAATACCTTGCTCAGGAGAGAGGTAGCAGTTTCCTGAGCCATAGATAGCTTGGAGAAGGTAATAACCCAAATTATCTTTGGGGATTGGTCCACAACCACTAGTATGGTGGTTTTACCCTGAGAGGTAGAATGACCAGTGACAAAGTCCATAGAAATGGTTGACCAGGGTGTTACAGGAACTTCCAATGAAAGTGAAAGGGGGTCTTGCATGTCACACAAATAGTACAGACTGCCACATATTCATCTACATCCTTCTTCATCTGGGGCCACCAAAACCTCCTGGCCAGTGTGCGTTGGCCCCTTGAGTGACTGGTGAACTTGGAAGTATGAGCCTAATGGATGACCTCAGTTCTCAGTTCTTGTGGTACAAACAGCCATCCAGATGGATCTCCAGAAGGAATCACCTTTTGATGACTTTGCCCTCAATTTTCCACCAAAACCCCCCACCACACAGGTACTTTATATGATGGTGTCAGAAGTCGTGTTGGTGGGATCTGATAGGAACAATATTGATAATATGCCAGGATTGAGGTTCTTGGAACCTCCTTCTATAGGAGTGAAAAAAGAAATGGGACCATCTTACCTGGCTAGAATTGAGCCATTTACCAGTCTTGAGATACTCAAGATTTTAATGATCTGTCCAAATCAAAAATAGTTGCTCAGCACCCTCCAGCCAATGTCACCATTGTTCTAGGGCTACTTTGATGGCTAATAGTTCTCAATTACCGACATCATAATTCTTCTCAGAACTGGACAATTTCTTTGAAAGAAATGCACATGGGTACATCTTACCCATCTCAAGTGAATGCTGTGACAGCATCTCCCCCACTCTGGAGTCCAAGGCATCCAACTCCACAATGAACTGGAGGGCTGGGTCTGGGAACTTAAGTACAGGAGCAGAAGTAAGCAAATGTTTCACTTTCTTAAAGGCGGTCTTTGATGTCAATGCGTGCAGGGGGGAGGCCACATGACTGAATGCTCTAATGAATTTCCTATAGAAATGAGCAAAACCAAGAAATTGATTTACATCCTTATATGAACCAGGTCAGGGTCACTCCTTCACCACTTTGACTCTGTCCGGGGCCATCTGAATTTTTCCTTCTGAAATAGAAAATCCCAAAAACTGCACAGTGGATTTATGAAACACATACTTCTCTGCGTTGACATATAGATTGTTCTGTAGGAGTATCTCCAACACTCGTCTGATGTGCTTGACAGGGGAAGCCAGACCAGATAAGAACATCCGAATATTGTCTAGGTAAACAAATAAAAACTCATTAAGGAATTCATGTAGGACATCGTTAACTATGGCTTGAAGAACCACTGGGGCATTGGTTAATCTAAAAGGCATGATTAAGTACTCAAACTGTCCAATTGGAATACAGTTCTATTTCATCCCTACTGACCACCAGAGGGCAGTGCTGAAAGCCTTTGTGCATGCGCAGTTCGAGGAGTAATACCAAATGAGTCACACCTGTGACCCTGGATGACACATAAACCCTCGTCATCCATGGCTCTGTTCCTCTTTTCTTCTCGCATGCAGTTCACTTGCATGGCTTTGGCAGTTTGCTAAATGCTTGACTTGCCCTGTCGCTGGACGGCCGTCTGCGATTTTCGCCCTCCATGTGCTGTGATGGGCTTCTCTTGTTGGAGGTATATTACCTTGCTGTGTGACCATAGTGTTTGTGAAGTAAATTCTATAGTATGTGAAGTAAATTCTATTATAAGATATGAATTAATTCTATTGTATGTGAAGTAAATTCTGATTTATATGAAATATGATTTACACTATTCTATTATAATATATGAATTCCACTACTCTCATAGACAAAGCATTTATTGTCTGAGTGTTCTTATGAACCTACAAATGTATATTTTGCTGGACATCTGCTTATCTGAAGGTTAAATTCCTTTCTGTAGCTTGTTTATCTCAAAGTTTCGCTGTGTGAAGACTTCCCTTCAACCTGTTATCTGTCCTAGTAACTCATGCCATGCTTTTTCTAAATCTCATAATAAAAGCTGAAGCAGGAGGAGATCTTAGGCAGAATAGAGGCAGAGAGGAGCTGGAGCAGACCCTGTATTTTTTCCTGCCAATATTCTCCCTCTGCAGAGGCAATAAAACGGCATCGTTCATCTCCTCTTGGTTTCATTAAATTTGATAAGTGTTGTTTTAGATCCAACATTTCTTTGGTGCCGAAACCCTGGACCCAAGAACCTGAGGCACTGGGACGACGCAGGATCGACACGGCCTGAATCTGGTACCAGCCGTCCGGCATTCACGGACGGGGCCCATAGAGGTTCAATCCGGCGCCGCCCCGGAGCACAGTGACAGGTCCCGATGAACCAGGAGCCAAGGTGTGAGACAGTAGGACAGTCTTAAAGTAACACCAGAGAATAGCTTGGTGTTACGCTTCACACCATTTTGTTAGGCTTGGGGTCAGAACAAATACTGGGCCAGGACCCAGTTTACAGAGATTCAGGGAATCTCCTAAGTCCGGGACTTAGAAGCTAAAGTTAAAGGGGAATTTACAGTCCTTTGATGTCTGAGTGAATGAATGTGAGTGAGTCTGAACCAAAAATAGATAGAAACCTGCGTATGAAAGTCACGTTTGTGCACTGAAGCAGCAGCGTCAGTCGAAACCTAAGGGTGATAACACAAACTGACGGTCTGTTGAAGTAGGTCACAAACCTCTGAATTAAGGCACAAAAGGTTTATTGTATTTCAAATCAACAACTTAGGAACCGCATCCAAACAAACGATAAAAAAAACTGTTAAGTATTATACGAGTTAAAAGCGAACCAGGCGAAATTCTTACCAATTTAAGGGACGTCCCAGGTGAATATAATATTCATATAATAATAATTCGTATAATAAAATAAAATAGAAAAAAATAAAATAAAACAGAAACTAAATCTTAAAATAAGATCAGTCTGATAAACAGAAAAATGGGCGCCGAGGACAGTAAAGAGGTCCCGCCCGATATCAGATTCATATTAAACAAAGATGAAAGTAGTGTCCGTCATTGTAAAAAATGGAAGGAGAAATTTGATTTCACAGGAAAGCTCCAGACCGGACCACTGAAGGAGATCCAGAAGAAGCTGGAAGAAAAGGAACGTGTAACCAAAGGGAAGAAGCAAGTTGAACTGCAGGATCAGCTAACACAGCTGAAGAAATGGCTAAATGAAGCAGAAAGATGAGAGACTGAGAGAGAAGGAAGAAGAAGAAGGAAAAAAAAGGAGAAAGTTGATATGAAAACAGCAAGACAGATGCTGTCAACCAGCCGCGTAGGTGAAACCACACCCTCCACCCACTGGCATTTGCAGCAAGCCCTGAACCCACAGCAGCAGTTAGCTGCAGCCCAAGCTGCACAGGCCCCGGCCCAGGCTGCGGAAGTGCAACTCTCTGCGCAGCTCCCACCCCACATGCCACATCAGCCACAACTGCAGCACGGAGACAGGGAGGCGGCCAACAACGACATCAGCCACATCTCATGTCTGGTACCATAGTCCCCGATCTCCAGGCTGCAGACCCCTCAGTTGCGGCTCACACACGCAGCCGGCGACAACCACAATGGAAGGTTTAACACCACCTCTTTTCTCAGGTGACGACCAGGACCACATGCATGCTTTCCCTATGGTCCAAGTGGCCAACCCCCATCGTGGAATTGACAACGATCAAGTTCAACACGTATGGGTGTTTCGCCCGTGGTCCCAAGCTGAACTAATTGAATTGAACTGAACTGAATAGGGACGGCCGTGGCTCAGTTGGGAGAGCGTGTCGTCCATTGACCGAAGGGTTGGCGGTTCGATTCCCGCTCTGTCCTAGTCAGTCCGTTGTGTCCTTGACACTTTACCCTCCTTGCCTCCAGTGTCACTCACACTGGTGTATGAATGAGTATGAATGTTGGGTGGTGGTCAGAGGGGCCGTAGGCGCGAAATGGCAGCCACGCTTCTGTCAGTCTGCCCCAGGGCAACTGTGACTACATATGTAGTTTACCACCACCAGAGGGAGCATGTGAGAGTGAATGAATAATGGAACACTAATGTGAAGCGCTTTGGGTGCCTTGAAAAGCGCTATATAAATCTAATCCATTATTATTATTATTAACTAACTGAAGCGTGCCTAGGCGACGTCACAACAGACCCTACAGGTTGGATTGAGAACTTCCGCCTGCTTTGTGAAAGCTACAGACTGAATGGCAAGGAGGTGGAAAGAGCCTGCAGGACAGCCCTGGGCCACAGCTACGCCAGAATAAGAGGGAATTTTAACCCAAATGAGAACGACGGACAGGCCTTCCAACCAGGCCGAGACCGCAATGCCCAAATTGAGGGACTGGCAAACAGAGTGAGTCAAACATTCAGACCCACTCCAAACTATGGTCTGATAGCCCAGACCCAGCAGAGACAAAGACCCATATCAGTTTGCTGAGAGACTGGAAAAAGTGTTCAAGTCCCATAGTGGTATGGAAGAATCCCAAGAACGTGACAGTCCATACCAAGTGAATCATGCTAAACAATCTGAAACCCCAAGTGAAATATTTTATTGTCAAACACTGCCACACATATCGCACCCTGTCCAGAGATTAACTCCTTGTGTCCAAGCAGTGTGTGCAGCAGTCATGGTCGTACAGTGCTCAGCTGAACTAGTACTGTTCCACCCCACCGTTCTGAACGTCCCACATGCGGTGGAAATCCTGATCATTTCGACAAACATGTCCTACATGTCACCAGCCAGGTATCTAGGAGTAATGACCATCCTCCTGTCACAACTGCAGCTGACAATCCAGCGCTGCAACACTCTAAACCCAGCCACACTGCTACCAACTGAAAATGATGGAGACCCACACCTATGTGAACGAAGGACTGCTGCGTGTTGTAAACCGAGACCGGATTTGGACCATACCCCACTGGGAGACAGCGAGTATGTTTGTGTGGATGGCTCAGTGTCCAAGTCGGCCACAGGCCAGAACCAAGTGGGTTATGCAGTGGTCACGGACACTCACACCCTGGAGGCAAAAAGGCTCCCAGGCAACAATTCCGCACAGTCAGCAGAACTCACAGCACTAACCAGAGTCTGTCAACTATTCAGAGACAAGAAGGTCACAATATTTACTGACAGTCAGTATGCATTCTCCACACTGCACACCTTTGCTGCCCAATGGGCAAGAAGAGGCATGAAGACGTCCTCAGGGAAACCAATAGAACATGCAAAACTGCAAACGGCTCTGATAGAACCAGTACAACTCCCTGACAGAATCACCGTGTGAAAATGCAAAGCACACACCAACGCAACTGGCTGAGTGAGCCGAGGGAACCAGAAGGCCGACCTAGCTGCAAAAATGTCAGCCACATAAGCCACTGTAAATGTGGCACTGACCCTAAACAACACACAAGACATCATCCCCAAACAAGTCTTGTGTGATATGCAGGACCACGCCCCACCAACAGAAAAAAGGCTAAATGGAAAGCAGATGGAGCCATCCAGACAGAAGACGGGGTGTATCATGTGAACCACAAACCACAAATCACAGCCTCTATTCCTTAGCGGCTAAATTGAGCCGCTAAGCCGCTGTCTCTCATGTCTCAACAGGAGGGATGATCAACATAACACAAAAATCATTCCATACAACTCTAGGAACTGTTGAAACCAGGTGACCAGATCCTGATCAAAGTCATCAAGCGGAAGTGCTGGTCATCCCCACGCTGGGACGATCCATTCGTAGTACAGCTGACGACGCCCACGGCAGTAAAGATCGCAGAAAGACCCTCCTGGATCCACCAATCCCACTGTAAACTGGTGATACCTCAGGAGGATCAGACCACCTCTGAGTAGGCCGGAAGTCGGACAAAACCTTTGTCCGCAGAAGATACCATCTGACGTCTACTAACCAGCCACGAGGGTAGGTCCATCTGATCTCCCAGAACGTCTAGACTCAGGACTTCTTTGGCATGCAGTGATAACAACAGTGTTCTTATAGCTTTGGCTAGGCACTGCTACCAGATCTACCAGACAACAACAGTGTTCTTACAGTAAAGTCACTACTGAGCACTGCAACAATTCCACCCCCACGCTATCCATCCAAATGGGTGTGGGTAGGCTTGGCAGCAGTGATGAGTATCGCTGTTGTACTCCTGATCCGATACCTCGGGCCATATAGACAGTACAATGATCCCATGCCCCCAGTACAATGATCCCATTCCCCCGTAAACACCAGCTCCCATGCCCGGAGCACAGTGACAGGTCCCAACGAACCAGGAGCCAAGGTGTGAGACAGTAGGACAGTCTTTAACTCCCAGAGAATAGCTTGGTGTTACGCTTCACACCATTTTGTTAGGCCTGGGGTCGGAACAAATAAATTAGGAAGTAAGGGTTGTGTTGTTTAGACCCAACAGTGTTACGCGGCTGACGTAGCTAATGGTGTTAGCATTCTGTTTCTCCTGGTGAAGGTAACGTCCACGTCCCTCTCCCAGTTTTCTTTTGTATTACTGTTGCACCCATACCATGTGGACAGTGTGTGGACTAACGGTATTAGTTTCCTGTTTATTTGGGTTTCCTGACTGGTTCCCTGGCGCACCTTATGTTTGCGTTGTCTGCCTCCCTTCAGGGTATTGAAGGTGCAACTGCAGCTAGTGGTTTCAGTGACGCAGCCCTGCAGGCGTTTGCGTTACTGACGAGAGAGCTTGGATGGACTATGTCTTACATTGTCCAGGCTCATCAACAGGTGTGGCTTGCCCAGTCTAGCCTGTCTGAGGCATGTCGGTGGTCCCTCTGCAATGTGCCTGTGGAGCCGGGGCAACTGTTTTGTTCAGCTGCACTTGAGGCTCTAGAACGGACGGTGCAAGCCCGGCAAACCAGGCAGCAGCTTTCAGAGCTCAGCCGCAGTGTGCCTTCTTCCTCTTCTCCGGGGTCGAGGCACATGACCGCTGTTCCACGTGTTCACCTTCCTCCTTGGGGTGAGCGTAGTGACCCTTGCTATGCTCGCCAGGGATGCAACAGGGGCACTTTTGTTCCCCGCCTACCAGTACGGCGGTACTGGTAGGCCCCCCCCATGCTCTCTTGGGCCATGGGGCCAGCCGGTGGGCCGGCCGTCGGATGTTTTTCCCTAAAGCAGCTCAGTGTCTGGGCTGCTCATGCAGTAGACCCGTGGGTGGTTGCCAATCTGACTCATGGGTACAGACTGCAATTCTGATGCCGGCCACATATCTCAGGCCGGGTCGTGATGACAATCATTCACGACCTGGCAAAGGCACAGGCCCTGGACCAGGAGCTTTCTTCCCTCCTGGCCAAGGGTGCAATCGAGGCAGTAGATCCTCTGCAGGAGCCCGGTGGCTATTATTCCACGTACTTTCTCGTGAGCAAGAAAGATGGTGGATTGTGTCCCATATTAGACCTGAGGGGACTCAGCTGAGGCTCAGGGTCAATCCTGCGAAGACCATTCTGACCCCATCCCAGACTGCGACATTCCTTGGATTGTCCTTGGACACAGTGGCCATGGTGGCTTGCCCATCTGCTCATCGGGTAAACGACATACTCAGTATGGTCAATCATTTCAGGTTAGGCTGTCGCCTTCCTCTTATCACTTTTCTTCAACTTCTGGGGAAGCTAACCTCTGTGACACATGTTGTGCCCCTAGGTTTGCTGTCTCTGCACCCTTTCCAGAGATGGCTGAACAGCTGCCAATTGGACAGGACACGACACAGGTGTCGGAAATTGAGAGTCACATGGCAGTGCCTCCATGCGCTGGCCCCATGGAGGGACAGGATGTGTCGCAGGGAGGTGGTCACCACAGATGCTTGCCCCACAGGGTGGGGAGCTGTGTGGCAGCACAGAGCAGTTGACGGGACCTGGCCTCTGAGAGATCGTGCCGAGCATATAAACATTCTGGAGCTGCATGCTGTTCATTTGGCTCTCAGGCATTTTCTGCCTCATTTGAGAGGTCTGACCGTATGTGCTCATACGGCCAGACCGTGCCTCTGCCGGTTACCACATAAATCACCAAGGGGGTGTCAGGTCGGCGCGGCTCCTGTACGTGTTCCGCTGTCTTCTACTGTGGGCTGCTCCTCGTCTTGCTACCCTGCAGGCAATATACCTGCCAGGAGTAGACAATCGGGTTGCAGACTCCCTTTCCCGCCACACAAAAAAGCCTCACAGTAGTGTTAATTCAAGATGATTGATTCAAATTAATGGTTCCCCAGATTAAACATGGTTGGTCATCAAAAAAATCTTGTCTTTTATTGGAACACTTCTGAGCAAAATCCCCTGATTTGCTCCAGTAGCGACAGAGAAATAATGCTGGTGCTCTTCTACTGACAACTTGGTACCACCTAACTCTACGTTGATGGTTGACGTCAACGTAGAGTGGGTGACGGTTTGTATCCTGGCTCTCCACATGCCGAGGTGTCCTTGGGCAAGACACTGAACCCTGACTTCCAGTAGGATTCACAGAACCTTAGAAACCTACTGGTGTATGAGTGTATGTGTAAGTGGGTGAATGTGAAGCTAATGCAAAGCGCTTTGAGCGCCATGAAGGTGGAAAAGCATGATATAAGTGCAGACCATTTACAGGAGAAACAGTGTCACTGGTAGATGACGACTATTGCAGGATCAGACCCTTTCCATGGCTATTGAGGTTGCTCAATGGCCATGGAAAGGGTCTGATCAAGGGTTGAGCTACGGCAATGTAAGGGAACCTCTTTTTGCTAATTCCTGGTCATAATCTGGCCTTAAAGCTGATACTAGGATTCGGTCATTCCAACAGGATTCCACAGCCAGTGTGCGAAAACAACTGACATACTTACAGACATTACCAGACCCTTGAGTGATCTGGCGAAACCTTTGACCGGCTTCTTGTTCCTAGACTAGTGGTCATAGATTTTCTTAAATTCTTCCACTAATTGATCAGAAAAACAGATAAGTGGTGAATCTTGCTCGATGAGTGCATTGAGATAACTTAATGATGGCCCCTCCAACACACTAACCAGGTAAGCAATTTTGGCTGGATTAGATGAAAATGCAGTAGGCTGAGAGTAGAATATTATGCTGGGTTAGGCAGGTTTAGGTTGTACTCAGAGTGAGGAAACTAAGAAAGATAGATGTGATAAGTTCTTAGTAACTGAATGAATGGGTCTGTGCTGTTTTAACTGTCATTGTAAGTGGGACGGATTGTTTCAATATTAATTTAATGTTTTAATAATGTTATTGTACAATCTTTAGTGACTGTGCATTTTAAACGTACTTATTGTGTTGTCAGGGACTACAAAGCTATTTAGCTATAATCTGGTGCAGTTCATCTCTGTCTCTGTGAGCTTAATGTTGCCTGTACATTGTCCCTTAAAAAAGGCAACAAATAATAATAACTCCAACTGGTATTCATGGTTGCCTAATAACTGACCTTGGCCAGTGATAGTCTGTTGAAACCGAGCTGAGTCTCCTGGGTCCATACTTGAGCCGAGTTTGTACTGAAATAGAGTCAGAAAACTAATAGACCCAAATGCAGTACTCAGAGACTCTAATAAATTTTCACAGGACTTATTAACACAAGCTATAATAATAAAGCATGAAATGTCTCCTAATTCATCTGTCTGGACGAAAAAATCACCAGAGAGCACCAACTGAGAGATCAGAGGTCAGAGAATCAGAGGTCAGGCAAGGGTCAAACACAGACAGTCCAAATGTGAGCCAAAGGGATTTCCAAAACTAATTACCAGAATGCAGATGAAGGTCAGGCCAAACTTACAAAGGTGACTGAAGTACCAAGCAAGAGTTAGACGAGGTCAAGGTCAGGGACAGGAAAACCATCAGGCAACAAGAAATCCACATAACAAAAACAGGCAGACAAGGGGTAGACAAAAACTGTTATCCAGAAATCCAAAAACACTTCAGTAACCAGGAAAGCATAGATGTAAGCACAGGTGGTTGTACCTGCTTGGCTTTCCTGCCTGAAGCACCTTCGACGGTGCCATTATGCAGACTGCAGGGTCATCAGCTGGGAGGCCACCTTTCACTGATGTTTCACTCCATTATCCCCAGGAACATCTCTGGGTGGTGGAGCAGTGACAGGGATGTCTCCCTGCTGCCCCCTGTAGCCTGTTGAAGGATCTTTTTTCTCCCCACACTCTGACCCCAGTGTTATTGTTGTTGTGTTTGTTGAGTGAGTCCTAGGGGCCTGTGCATGGCAGGGATGTCCATCTCCCTAAGTTAGGCGATGGCCTGACCACATACCGTGACAACTTTCTTAGGAGCCTTCTTTGCCCCACGTCCTGTCCTTTCTTCTGAGCCATTGCCAAAAACTAACTTCCTCTGCAAAATCCAGAAGAGCTTGCTTTCTGTTGTTTCCTGTGACTCAGGGTTTTCAGTAGACGCTGTGTGGATGTCCTGGTGAAGCCCCTACATTTGACCTCCACTGTGAAAGTGACTGGTCTCCACCCAGCTTGTGAGCCTGTTGCTGCCAGCTCTGTGTATTTGTCCTTGCGCTCGTATGCGGCCTCCATGTGTTCTTCCCACGGGAATGTCAGCTCCGCCATGATGATGACTTTGGCAGGTGCTGACCAGAGCACAATGTCTGGACGAAGGGATGTCATGTTGATCTCTGCAGGGAATTTCAGTTGGCAGCTGAGATTGGCTGCTAATTGCCATGTGACAGGAGCGATCTCTCTGACCCCGTGTCGTGCCGCGCTGTTGTTCCTGGCCTGGTTGTTCCTGGCTTACATCCACTTCGAGGATGTAGGTGTATTCTCCCAGTTTACTTCCAGGATTTCTGCTAGCTTGCACAGGACCTTGTCATGCAGTCATTGGTATCTTCCCTATGACAAGCCATCTTGCATCCATAGAGGATATGCTTCAGGTACAGACAAGGTACGTAATGTTGATAGGTCGTAGACAAACTCACACTGGAACAGAGGACACGAGAGGTTTATTTAGCAGGAGACACAGGTGAAACACATGAGGGAATTTAATGGGGAGGTGTCACACCATACCTACCATGTAAAGTAGAACAGAGTGAACATGAACCAACATGACAAACTAAAAGCCATAAACACTAACAATGACAGAATAATAGGAAGACACACAAAAAATAGACAAAAAGTTGACATTGAGACTTGATTCATGACAGTACTTTATACTCCTTACATTTATATAAATATCCGTACTTAATACTCCTTACATTCTCAGAATAGATTTTTCAAACTAAACAGATGTGACAATATGAAAAAATAAGTCACTTTAGAGTATGGATCGCAGAATGCATCTGGACAATGGGGTGCCATGTCAAGTGCTTTTGGGGTGGGGGTGAGAGGGGATCCAACAGCAAAACTATGGCAAGCCAAAGTGTTTATGGCAAGCCAAAGTGTTCACATACACACGCATTCTGTTTATTATATCACGCGTTACAGGATGTGTTACGGAACGCGTTCTAGCATGTGTGCTATCATGCTGTACAGTAATGATTTCCTCCTACTGATTTTCTCTGCCAATGAATTTGTACTGCTTTCAGCCAATCGCTGGCCAACACAAAGAGTCAAGAATAGTGGAGCACTGATCTTGCCCTTTGCAAGCGAAGTGCATTTACTCAAGATGTTTAATTTTTGCGAAATATTTTGACTTTTCCTTAATATATCTACTTTATTTATCTTGTTCAACTTTGCTTTGTCTATTTTGTTTGTTTATTTTTTTGTTTTGTTTTTTTAATTCATATTTTATTCTGCTAATCTAACTATAACAAATGGGCTGTCTGTGTGGTTGCATGTCTTTCCACGAGATGGCGAAGTAAGAAGATGGATAATAGCAATGCAGTTTAATCTGAGTTAAAAAGGGATTAACATGGCCACGATTGTTGACAAATGTGTTTGTGATGTATAAATTCTAATGTAGTGTTGTGAAGTAAAAGAAGAAGAAAAAAAACTATGTGTTAAAAAACTATTTGACATCGCATGAAACACAGAAATCCAAAATAATCCAAGCTACACAGATAACTCAGTTTTGATTTCCAGACACTTATGCCTGGTTTCGTGGTGGTGGGTCACATATTTTATTTTTTACTAGGCCTTGTAAATACTTCCTCCTCCCTTGCTCTTGGTTGTACTTTTGAAATTGACACTTGATGTTTAACCATGCACATATTCCATCTTCTATGCATGTTTCGCACTTGTCACTGTATTGAAGATTAAACTGCATTGCTATCATCCATAGTCTTACTTTCCCATCTAATAGCAAGACATGCAACCATACAGATAGCCCATTTGATTAGATTAGCACAACAAAATAAGAATTAAAAAACAATAAACATATGTAAAAATAGACAAAGTAAAGTTGAACAAGATAAATAAAGTAGATTGATTAAGGAAAAGTCAAAATATTTCGCAAAAATTAAACATCTTGAATAAAGGCACTTTGCTTGCAAAGGGCAAGATCAGTGCTCCACTATTCTGGACTCGTTGTGTTGGCCAGTGATTGGCTGAAATCACTACAAATTCATTGGCAGAGAAAACCAGTGGGGGGAAATCATTACCATTGTTGAACAGCCTTGGCTGTTCTATGATGACCGCTTCTATTTCCTGCCATACCAACAAAGAGACTGTTCCATTTCCTGCCTTGCAATAAGAGAAACTGTTAT
Organism: Siphamia tubifer; assembly: GCA_020466265.1. NCBI lineage: Eukaryota > Metazoa > Chordata > Actinopteri > Kurtiformes > Apogonidae > Siphamia > Siphamia tubifer. Next base: position 11,687,223 of record CM035805.1, read on the forward strand.
ATGTATATATATGATATCTAAAAAGCTTGCAATATGGAACTACTTTACAAAATTGCTGTATTGCTGTTTGTATGGTGAAAAACCATGATACTTGTTATAACAGGATGTATGTGATCATGTCTTGTGATAAGAACTGCTGTATTGCCGTAAGAGCTTATATGGTAGAAAGAACATGATAACCACGTCCTGTTTTGAGAACTGCTGTATTGCTGATGTTTACTAAAACAGGAATTATGAATGAACTATGAATTATTAGAAGAACTGTTGTATCGCTGTATGTACTTATATGGTAAAGACCTAATACTTAATACAGGAAATATGTAACCACATCCTGTATTTACGTAGGAGCTTTTTTAGCATAATAGGAGAGAGGTTGGAGCTGTTCGGGGCTCACTCTCTGGGTCATAGCTTAGCTTAAGAACACCCAACTTCGGGACCCTCTTGCAGGATTCAGCCTATTTAGCCATATTGACTTAGGAAAACCTCATCCGTGAGGAAAGGCACCACTTTCAGTGGATTAGAGACAAACAGTAAAAAGAACCTCGTTCGTGAGGAAAGGTACCGCCCTAAGGGGAGGGATAGTCACATTAGCTTGGTTGTGTTTTACCTGTTAACTCCTTGAATAAAGGAACCAGCCGTCACTGGTAATATAAGTTAAAACATCGGCCCTTGAGTGAGTCACTTCCTTTACAGTAATGTGAACCGCAGGCTGTGTAGAGGTGCTCAACTACCCCTAGGACGAATCTCCACTGGTGTGTCCTCAGGAAAGAGGTGAGTATTACTTATGAGTAGCTATTATTGACCAAGGGGGCAATAGGGCTTAGTTGCGTGCTCATACGGGCCTACGAGATAAATAAGAAAGGCCAATGTCCGACACCTGCAAAAGGTGAACAGGTAAGACAACGTCCTCAGCCACCCCAAACATCCTGAAGACAAATAGACCTTAGACACAGACTTTTTAGCCCATAATTTCAACTCTTTTCTTGTAACTATGCATTTTTTAAATCTCACGTGTTATGTTGTTATGTCATAATGATGATGTTTCATTGAAATTCATTTTCTGCCCATATCCACAAAACTGAGTAACATTGATCTGAACAAACACATTTTCTACACACTAAGTCATTTTTAAAGGCTTTATTTTTAGATACTTTTGAAACGTTTTTTTCCTGGTTAAATAAGTATTACTTAATCAATGGCAAAGAAATGGAGTTTTGCTTTTGACTTTATTACAATTGAGAAGTTGTACCTTTTTACTTCTACTTCCTTAAAACCAGTTGAATCGGTACTTGTACTTTTACAAGAGTATTTCTTCACACCAGTAGCTATACTTGTAATTAAGTACAGCATGTTAGTACTTTGACCACCTGTGGTATGTGGGTTAAATAACAAACGTACTTGTTCACAGCTATATCCAGCCTGAAACAAGTCATGTGTAAAATGTGCAAAGCACAGAACAAACGTATCTATCACGATGCTCTTACAAAGACTGGACCAGGTCAAAGGGGTTTGATGAATGAGTCTTTCTCCAGGAACTCTGTGGGAGCACCAGACTTTCTTTCAGATGATGTCACTGGCTTCATGAGCCCCACCATAACCTCCAGTTTTTCCAATAGTAACAGTAGGCTTTGAAATGAGTGTAAAACCACTTCAGCTTTGAACTGCTGTGTGTCAGTGATTTGTCTCCATAATAATATAGTCCAGAACCCAAACAACTCTGCACATAGGGCTGTCAAGCTGCTGCTTTCAGATGATATGTAGTGTTTACTGAGATGTGTCCCCTGGGAGCTCTTTGAAGAACTAATTTACATCTCTTGATACTTTCCAGCAATTTTTGCAATTTGTTTAAATATGACACATTCCCCTGACAAACATAGGCATACAAAATACAAAAAAGGATCTCCTTAAGAAAGATAAACAAATTGAAGAGTTTAACTCTTTAGCAGAACCTTAGTCAAGATTTTTCCTAAGTGTGTTTATTCCTCTTTAAGTGTTTTTATTCCTATTTAGGTTGGAAACAAAAACAATGTGATTGAAATATTTTTAATGAACCTATTTTTTATGAAGTTGCGTTTTTAAGCTTAGAAACAAAGAAATGTGTATTTAACACACAATATCACAACAATATCACAACACTGTGAAATAAAACATTTTAATACAGTTTTTGTTTAAGAAGAGACGGTTAATTACTGTTAATGACTGTTAATTACTGTTATTTACAGTCTAATAATAATAGGGTTACATTTAAGGTTAGTTGGCTCAGTTGGTAGAGTGGGTCGCCCAGTTACCGAGAGGTTGGCGGTTTGCGTTCCGGCTCTGGCTGTCCACATGTCAACGTGTCCTTGGGTATGACACTGAACCCTGACTTCGGCCCCCAGCAGGATTGACAGAACCTTAGAAACCTACTGATTTGTGTGTGAATGGGTTGATTTCAGACAACCCCGTTATTTACAACCTGTCACTTAGGGGGAGGGCTGTAGGAGTCGAGTCAGGTTTTGGACTCGAGTCCGGGTTTTTATGGTCTCAGACTTTTCTTGAACTCACTGGTATTTGACTTGGACTTGTCTCGGCCACAATTATGGTTCAGGCATCTTTATTTTGTTACAACATTTAAGGGAAAAGGCATCATTCATCTCAGTAAGTTAACTGCAGAGCTAGACAGTGCTTAGCCTCTTAAGCTAGGCTATGTGTTATGTTAACATTAACTAACACAGTGGAAGATAAGCCAAGGTAATGTGTTTTTGGACGAAGTTATCACTCACTGTATGTCTGGTATTACTGGTTTTACAAGATATATATATATATAAATCAAACGATTGGTTGCCATGAATTACATTTGTGGTTGTGTGATACTGTATTGGTGTTACAAAGGGTAGCAGCTACACAAACACTCCAGCATTTACGTTGACAGTCAAGTTAGGGTAGGGTGTGTGTTCTTGTCACATCTTTGTCAACCTGTCTCTTCTTTCCATATTGTTTGGTTTCCATGTTGTCTGGTTCTGTCTTTTACATCATGTGTTGTTGAAGTTGTTATGTCATGTTCAGCAAGGGGTATTGTTACCCTGCCCCCTCAAGGGGTATTGTTTTTTAGCCTGTCTGTTGGGCAGCTGTGGCTCTATTGGTAGAGCAGGTGGAAGTGTCCTTTGGCAAAGACACTGAAGCCTATGTTGGTCTGGCAGAACCTTAGAAAACTACTGGTGTATGAATGTGTGTGTGAATGAGAAGCTAATGTAAAGTTCTGTCTTTTGCATCATGGATTGTTGAAGTTGTTATGTCATGTTCAGCAAGGGGTATTGTTACCCTGCCCCCTCAAGGGGTATTGTTTTTGAGCCTGTCTGTTGGGCAGCTGTGGCTCCATTGGTAGAGCAGGTGGAAGTGTCCTTTGGCAAAGACACTGAAGCCTAAGTTGGTCTGACAGAACCTTAGAAAACTACTGGTGTATGAGTGTGTGTGTGAATGAGAAGCTAATGTAAAGTGTTTTGAGCACCATGAAGGTGGAAAATGGCTATAGAAGTGCAGAAGTGCAAAAACTATTGGATCAATTACCATTAAACTTTCAGTAAATGTGTGAAGTTGTCCAGAATAGATAGCATAAAATTTTGGTGAATTTCAAAGGTCACAGTCACCAAAAATGTGTTTTCTCAATGATCAGAGATAGGGCCACTCAGGAATTTCCTTTTCTTTCCTGAATACTCAGTTTACCATATAGCTTCTTTTTGCTCTCACTGTTGATGTGCATGGGCCTTATTCACTCAGAATGTTCAAAAGACAATGAAACGAAAAAATCGTACCGTGGACAGACCTTCCATCATTTCCCGAAAGATAAGCCACTTCGGTGAGAATGCATCAAAAACATAAAGAGGGATTCTGGTCCATGTTTCACAGTAAGATAAGGATAATTATGTCCATTGAAGTGCATTAGCTAACACATTACATAACACTACATTCTATATGCTATTTCAAGATTATGCTTTCCATTTTGTGGTTAGCATGCCAATGGTTATCAGCACTGATGATATGGTAGTGGTGCCATTAGCCTACTTAAACTTTATGTAGCTTTTCACCCAGTTACTGTAACCTTTCAGCAAGACAGCCTGGAGAATGTTGCAGTCCTTACATGCCTACTTTTCAACAATATCAATTGTTAACTCCAGCATGACGGAGAGATTGGTGGTCCAAACTGCTGGCATGTTGCCAACCCAAATGTTCACTGAACCCAATGTTCATTGTCAACGTATCGAACTATGTACTTCTATTTAACTTCTGTACCTCTCAAGCGTAAAAATGGCCACCAGGTGAATAAGGCGAATTGACATCAGAACCCTGAATGACACATTTGAAGACTCTAGGTCAAAGGTCACAATAAAGGTCAAAATTTAATGATGGACATGACTCTTGAAGTATTAATTTTACAGACTTCCAATCAGCACCAGAATGGCTGGTCTTTCAATTCAGTATCTTGTGTGTATAGATTTTGCCTAAAAACCTCAAATAGACAATGACAGAAAAATCAGTGGAGATAAATACTCAATTACTATTGCTGACAGATATGAAACTTCATGTAGGGTACAAAATGACATGACCTTTGACCTTGAGTGACCTTTAATGGTCAAACCCATAGCCTCAAATTTTGAGAGGGACACATCTATTCAGAGATAAAAACCTTTGCCAAGGGCAGGTTTTGTTGTGCCTGGCACTTATTTATGCTGTTTTGATTTTGGGTCTTTTTCATAATTTTTGTCATTGATTTTGATTTTTGGGAAGGAACACAATGATGTATAACCAAATTAGTCAAATATATTATTACAAAAGCAACAAGGCAGTTCTGAAGCACAGAGGTAAAATGTAGGCTATATATATATATATGTATATATATATATATATATATATATATATATATAAAATGAGGAGGTAGAAAGAAAAAGGAGAGCAGGTGGTGGCCAAAACAGAGCCTGAGTCAGTAGTTCAATTTAAAAATATTTATTCAACAATTATGCCGAGCAAGGGATAAAGAATACAACAACAATCATAATATTAAAATGCTAAAAGTAGTTGTAAATTAAAAAAAAAGATGTTCCACTAATTAAAATATAGGAGACTTGCCAGCGAGGGGGGGGTGGAGTCGTTGGAGCAGAGTGCCCACTACGCACTCCGTGCAGCATACACACACACAAAACAAGGATAACCAAACCATGCAAGAGTGGGGAAGTGCAGAAAAAACACACACGGGGAGTGATGGGACGGTAGTGGGAAACTCTGTCTCCACAGCCCCTCGCCACTACGGGAAACCACGCCCAGACCAGATCCTAAAAAGATAAAAGGAACTGTTCAAACAAATATAAAAGAGAACCCCGCTCTGCATAGGGATCAAACCATAATACAAATTAAAAAGACCCGATCTCACATTAAAAACATGTAAAAAAAACAACAGCAGTAAAAACAAGATAAAAACAATATAAAAACAGCAGTGGCCCGGCTCCTAAAAGAAAAACGCATGCTGTTAAAAACAACACAAATATTGCTGCTAAACGAATTGTGCAAGATAAAATACCTAAGCAGCATGCGTGATTCGGCCGTCTGGCACTGACACTCTAAAAATAAATAAATAAAATCAGATCGGGCATACATTTAAACATTTTAAAAGTCAATTTAAATGAACCTATATCGTGTAGTGTTTGTTCAGTGAGGAGTGTAAGGCTGTCTACTTTTCTGGCCACTAGCGTTCATATCTGTCAGAAAAGATTACCCACACCTGTGCGCTCTGAATTAGCAGTACGGCAGTTCCCGAGGGACAATCGTTTCCGGTCACAATTTGCCCAGGGTTCTTAAATTGGCGTCCCGACAATTGGTCTAGCACCAGGGTTGGAAATAGGATAGGCTACTGGACGCCTGCATTTGGGAAGTTGTAACCCTACTTCTAGCTCCAGTTGGCAAGTGATGTGGGTTTGAATGTTGACCAGCAGTCTGCTGTGCAGATTTCCTCAGTGGTGGAGGTACAGGGAGATCAGGCCCCTCAGCAGGGGTCCCTGGTGTAGTCATTGCTGTTGTGCATGGCTGGGGCTGGCCTGTGACTGGCTCCGGGGCTGCTCTTCCCATGCTTACGACCCAGCATCCATCTTCACCTGTGTCGGGGCTAGGGGCTCTGTAGGTGGGCCTGTTAAATAGTAGGTGAGATACAGGTGCATGTGCTGGCTAAAACATATTACGATGGACCTGACGTACCTCATCTGGCTGCCTCTCTGGGGCGATCATGTACACGGCTCCCCCAGTCCTGGGGTGCCTAATCACCTGGAAGACTTCAGGGGACATGCGTCCTGGATCTTGTTCTGTCCCCGATGGGAATGGTCCCGGAGATACACCCTCTGTCCAGTGGGGATAATCTCTTCTTGCACATGTTTGTCTGCCCTCTCTTTCCTTTGAGCTGCCGCATGCTTCATCCATTCCTTTGCAGTCTCTATTGCTATCTTCAGGCGTCGATGATGCTCATGGATCCAGCTCCAAACCTCTCCAGCAATAGGCTCCTCTATGTGGCCGAGCAGGAAGTCGACAGGCAGTTGAGGTTGCCGCCCAAACATCAGGAGAAATAGGGAGTGGCCACTGGTGTTATAACTTAATAAGACCTGTTGCAGGTATTCTGGCCAGTGTTGCTTTTGATCAGTGGAGAGGGTACTGAGGAGATCGTGGAGAGTTCTGTTAAAGTGTTCACATTGACCATTACCTTGTGGGTGATAGGGTGTTGTCCTTGACTTCTTAATGTCATATAAATGACATAGCTGCTGTATAATAGTCCCGGATGATTGCCCTCATTCCAGGCCAGTAGTATCTCTGATGTACCAGTTCTGTAGTGCGTTCGATGCCTTGATGACCATGGTGTGTATGCAACTGGTGAAAGACTTCCTCCCACAAGGTCTCTGGAAGTACCACCTGGACAATTTGTTTCCCCCCATCTGACCGTTGACAGGCACGACACAGGAGCCCATATTTTATGGTCAGCCGGTCCCACTAGCGGAGTAGTCCTTGGGCAGCAGAGCTCAGTGCTTGCCTTTCTAGCCGACCCAGCATGCGCTGTTGCTGCACGTAGGGCATAATTGAAGAAATGAAGGGGTCCACTTGCTATAGCAGAACCAGGTCACTGGTAGACTGCTCTGGCATTGCAGAGATCACCGATTGTGTGGCTACAGTTGAGTCCTGGGCAGCTGCATGCACTACTTCTGGGAGGGGTGTTCCTGGACGAGCCATCACCGCCATCAAGTTATTAGCAGCTTGGACCTCGAGAGAGCATCAGCATTCTGATTAGTGTGCCCGGGGCGATATTTCACAGTATAATCAAACACTGCCAGTTCAGCCACCCAGCATTGTTCTGTGGCTCCCAGTTAAGCTGTGCTGAGATGACTCAGGGGATTATTGTCACACTTACCCTGCACACACTTATTCCCCAGCAGATACTCCCTGAATTTCTGGGTCATGGCCCACTTCATGGCCAGAAACTCCAACTTCATGCTGCTGTAGTTCTTCTCTGCTTGGTGGAGGCTACGATTGGCATAGGCAACTGGTCGCGCTTTTCCATCCTGCTCTTGGGGCAAGATGGCTCCCAGGCCCTTATGGCTGGCATCAACTTCTAGAATGAAAGGAATGTTAAAATTTGCATAGGCCAGCACTGGTGCTGAGACCAAACTTGACTTCAGCTCACAGAAACTAGATTCATACTGTGGGGTCCAAGCTTCGCGCAGAGACTCCACTTTGCCTCGATGACCCTTCTTGCTCCCAAGCTGCGCTACGAGGTGATGAAGTAGGGCTGCAAGCTTCGCAAAACCCTGCACAAAAACGTCTGTAGTAGCTTGCAAAACCAAGGAATGACTTTAGTTCAGTCATTATACCTGGAGTCTCCCAGTTGGCCACACACCCTCTTTTTGGGGTCGGTTGCAACTACTGCTGGCAACACCACATGGCCCAAGTAGTCCACCTGCTGCTGAAAAAATTTACATTTTTCAAGTTAAACTTTGAGACCTTCTTTCTCAAAACAGCCCAAAACCAGATCCAAGCGTTCCAAATGTTCATCTACTATGGGGGAAAACACAATGACATCATCCAAATACAGCAGTAGAGTGTGACAATTCTGGTCACCAAACATTCGCTCCATCAAACGCTGGAAGGTACTAGGGGCGTTGCACAATCCAAAAGGCATCCTCTGGAACTCAAACAACCCAAAGGGTGTACAAAAAGCTGTCTTCATTTTGTCCTTTTCACCGACTGCCACTTGGTGGTAGCCATTGGCCAGGTCAATGGTAGAAAACCATTGCACCCCACAAAGCGCATCTAGAGATTCCTCAATCCGAGGCAAAGGGAAGGCATCCTTTCTAGTTTTATTATTCAACAGCCGATAGTCGATGCATAGCCTAAGACTGCCATCTTTCTTTCTAACAAGAACTATAGGGGAAGCATATATGTGCTACAACTTTCCCGAATGACTTTGGCATCCAGTAGCTTACGTATGTGTGCTCTGACCTCATCATAATCAGAGGGAGGAATGCGCCTGGACCTTTGCCTGATGGGAATATCATCCACCCATGAGTCATGGGTGGATGTCATGAGTTATAAGTGTACTACACCTTAGGTCCAAATCTGAGGCAGCAAACACACCCTCCAGCTTGAGTAAGAGTGCCCTACTTTTCTGTTGATCTGGGACTGGCAATGTAGATAGATTAAGAGACTCAATTTGCTCCCTAACTGGATGTATTGTTTCCATATGTGAGGTAACTGTTGCTTTAACACCATGTAATCGTGGTTGTACAAAAGATACACCCTCAGGTAGACTAACTATATCCGCTTGACTAAGCAGCCCAATAGGATAACGGGGGTGTAGCACCACATCGACTCTGCCTACATTAACAATAGGGAAGTGCACTGTACCTCGATTGACGGTAACCATGGCAGGGGAGATCAGGAGGCCCTCAGGGAGAGACTGGTCACCATCTAGTGGCTCGATGAGGGCGGCACCTGCACCCTTATTAAAATGAGAGGAACATGTCGCTGTCACCCATTTGACAGAGCCCCCAGGGATTACAATAGTTCGTCTACCTCTCACTCGGGCCACACCTCTCAGCGGGGAAGGAGAGTCTGCATTGGTGACAGTGCTGCAACGCTTGTTGCCATGAAATAGGCGCCCCTCGTATCTCAGCGAGGTTAAAAAGCTCAGGGCCCTGCTGAATGAACAGCTGTCTGTAACAATCTCTAATAACATTCATACCTAGGACTCCCTCAAACTCTGTTGGGCCATGTTGCGTTGGTGGGTCCTTAACAACTAAGATGCCCCGCTGTGGTACCACCTGCCCGAAAACTGTAACATCTAGCTCAATAAACCCAACGTAGGGGATATCAAACCCATTTGCAGCAGTTAACTCTAACCAGTTACAGGGCCTTGGGATGTCTTGGAATTTCTGCTCAAAGAAACTATATGAGATAGTTGTTACCATGGAACATGTATCTAGAAGGAGCTTAGCTGAAACATTACCCAATGTTACAGGTACCTTAGCACAAGGTGCAACAAGGCTTTCTACCGGATGTTTAACTGCTCATTTGAACTGCGAGCCAGAGTACTCCCCACCTGATGCTTGGCTCCTCACACCAGGGGGGTGAAATTTCCTGGCTCCTGTAACCTGGAGCCTGCAGCTGTCAGGTGAGAGTCTCTTGGTTGAGGAAGAACACGTTCATTATCAGACTCATGGGCATAATGGACTGGCTTACAGCAGCGGTGGCATATAACCGTTTGTGTACGTACCGGTCTAGCTGAAGGTTGAGGTGCAGCCTGTAATGCCAAAAACCCCTGTGTCAGTTTGTTAAGCTGCTCTTGCTGGTTTTCCACCACCTTTTAGAGTTCTGCTATCCGAGTAGGTTGAGGGCGAGGGGTTCTAGTAGACTCACTCAATGAAGGGACAGAATAACTCCTACCCCTAGGGTCCTCTGGCCTACCTTCCCGTTCCCAACGAGTGGCTTGTGTTCTAACCTCTAACATGGTGCTCCTAGGGAATTCCCTCACAAACTGCTTTAACTCGCTGCTGAGGTTTCGGTCTAATACAAATTCCACAAACTGATCACGCAACAGCACAGGGGCCTCAGGCATCTCTCGTGGAGTGGCCCGTTCCACCTGCTCCATTAAGCACCACAATGCATGTGAAAACTCATGTAATGACTCGCACTCTTGCTGCTTCCTTGAAAAAAAAGGCATGCTGCAATGACACATGAGACCGTGAGCAACCATACATATCCTGCAAGATATCAAACACTCTATCAGGATTATCTCTATCTGCCCTGGATACCAGATCTCATCCTTTGCTTCCCCTTCTAAGTGGTCATAAATGAAATAAGCTTGGTCAACTGGAGTTAGCCTCCTGGTTCTGAGAGTAGCCCTCATTTCCTCTACCCAATCCTCCACTGGAATACCTGAAGTGCCCCTAAAACATTGGACACTTTCTTTCCCTAGGAATATAAAGCATTCTTTCAACAGGGGAGGGGTCAGCAGAGTTTGAGTCTGATACACCAGTAGTAGGAGTACTAGTACTGGCAGTAGCATTGTCTTTTAGTCTCTGGTTCTCCAACCAAAGCTGCTCCACCAAGTCTTTGAGTTGTTGTAGCTCGTCTGTCATCATTGCAGTCACAGGGCACCACACAGCAGGAGAAGAGAGGGGTTGATGAGGAGTTGACACACATCAGGATGCAGGGTTCCACAGGTCCCAGTAGGGGGCACACTGCTGTTTTATTTGGGTCTAAAAAAAATAAATAAATAAAATCTACCTAACCTTTCAGAACTCAGTCCGACCACTACTGCTCATCCTCCCAACAACGCCAGAAATTAATCAGCAATTACCCTCAAATATATTATTACAAAAGCAATAAGGCAATTCTGAAGCACAGAGTTAACATGTAGGATATATATATATATATATATATATATATATATATATATATATATATATATATATATATATATATATATATATATATAAAAACGAGGAGGTAGAAAGAAAAAGGAGAGCAGGTGGTGGCCAAAACAGAGCCCGAGTCAGTAGTTAAATTTAAAAATATTTATTCAACAATTATGCCAAGCAAGGGATAAAGAAAACAACAACAATCATAATATTAAAATATTAAAAGTAGTTGTAAATTAAAAAAAAAAGATGTTCCACTAATTAAAAAAAATAAATAAAAAATATAGGAGACTGGCCGGCCGTGGATGCGTGCCGCGAGGGGGGGCGGAGTCGTTGGAGCTGAGTGCCCACTATGCGCTCCATGCAACATACACATGCACACACACAAAACAAGGATAACCAAACCATGCAAGAGTGGGGAAGTGCAGAAAAAACAAACACGGGGAGTGATGGGACAGTAGTGGGAAACTCTGTCTCCACAGCCCCTCGCCACTACGGGCAACCACGCCCAGACCAGATCCTAAAAAGATAAAAGGAACTGTTCAAACGAATATAAAAGAGAACCCCGCTCTGCATAGGGATCAAACCATAATACAAATTAAAAAGACCCGATCTCACATTAAAAACAAGTAAAAAACAACAGCAGTAAAAACAAGATAAAAACAGAATAAAAACAGCAGTGGCCCGACTCCTAAAAGTAAAACGCATACTGTTAAAAATGACACAACTTAAGCAGCATGCGTGATGCGGCCGTCTGGCACTGACGCTCTAAAAATAAATAAAATCAGATCGGGCATACATTTAAACATTTTAAAAGTCAATTTAAATGAACCCATACCGTGTTGTGTTGGTTCAGAGAGGACTGTGAGGCTGTCTACTTTTCTGGCCACTCGCGTTCATATCTGTCAGAAAAGATTATCCACACCTGTGCGCTCTGAATTAGCAGTACGGGGGTTCCAGAGGGACAATAGTCTCCGGTCACAATTGGCCCGGGGTTCTTGAATTGGCGTCCTGACAATTGGTCTAGCACCAGGGGTGGAAATAGGATAGGCTACTGGACGCCTGCATTTGGGAAGTTGTAACCCTACTTCTAGCTTTAGTTGGCAAGTGATGTGGGTTTGAATGTTGACCTGCTGTGCAGATTTCGTCAGTGGTGGAGGTACAGGGAGATCAGGCACCTCAGCAGGGGTTCCTGGTGTAGTCATTGCTGTTGTGCATGGCTGGGGCTGGCCTGTGACTGGCTCCGGGGCTGCTCCTCCCATGCTTATGACCCAGCATCCATCTTCATCTGTGTCGGGGCTAGGGGCTGTTAGGGGGCCTGTTAAATAGTAGGTGAGATACAGGTGCATGTGCTGGCTAAAACATATTACGATGGACCTGACGTACCTCATCTGGCTGCCTCTCTTTCTAGAGCCTTCTATAGGTTTAAGATGCTCTTTCAGGTGTGTGTTGGGTATTCAGCCACGTACACAATCCAGAAACACTCGCTCTGACTAATTAACCTGTGAGATAATTTTTCAGGATAAGTAATTCAGCATAAGTAAATGGAGCATTTAGATTCAGTTAAGATGATTTTGCAAAATGGTGTCTGTGGTGTTTACTTGTTGGAGAAAGGTATAGCGGGGCGGGAGCAGTGGGAGTTGCTCTGCTTATAGAAAATGATTCAGGTGAATTTTTGCAGAGCGCGTTCTTTTCCCCCCTTACCTTAATTAAACAATGTAAGTGGTATCAGGGAGGACAGAGATATGTATAACACCAACCTGCAGCGCTTATGGCACTTAAAAACCATAAACAAATGTTTATCAGCTCCACGGGTGAATCATCAATCATACAACTGAATGCTGGAAACAGATTATTTCCCATGTAGGAGAGTGCTGATGCCGACATGAGAATATAAATGAAGGCTTTGTGATGGTTAGACATTTCTGTGTATAGTTGTACACAAACAGATGAAATATATAGCTTCCCGATATAACTAGAAGAACAGAGACAACTGTGACTGATCACTATCAGGCTCATGCATGGAGTTGAAAGTGCACCAGTGACACCTAGTGGCCTAACAAAGACATAACACTCATTTCTGGAGACATCCGAGTAGCAGGGCTCTCAAACTCGTTTTGTTTCAGGGGCCACATTCAGCCCGATTTCATCTCAAGTTGGGCAGAGCAGTTAATAGTAGCATAAATAACCTACAAATAATGACAACTCCAAATGTTTCTTTGTTCTAGTACAAAAAACGTTATTCAATTATGAAACTACATACCTTCTATCCAAACAAAAAAAGATGTGAATGAATAAAAATGTAAATTCAGAAGAAAAACAAGTGCAATTTTAACAATATTCTGATTCAACTACATGTGCATTATGAATCAGTTCTACAAAGACATTAAACTCTTAGTAACAGAAACAGAAAATGGAACATTTTATTGTTTACAGGATAGTTTTTAAATGTCAATATTTTCCACATTTATCGTTACTTTTTGCAGTAAAACAAAAAGAAAAATTTGAAGTTGTCATTATTTATGGGTACAATGTCATATTATTTATTTATTAATTTATTAATGGTATGTATTTATTTGTTTTGTGTGCATGCAGGTTATTATGTAATTATTTGACTATCCATCATATTGGTCTGTATGTGGAACCTGAACTAAAATCAGTTCCACAGCCTTGACTCTGGAATTTTTGCACTTTGCAAATTACTCCCAGGGGCCACATTAGAACATTTGGTGGGCCACATTTGACTCCCGGACCGCATGTTTCATACCTGATTTACAATGTAATTGTTCAACATCAGGATCCCCTGAACGTATCATACAGCAGCAATGACAGCTGTTTTTCTGTCCTCTGAGAAAACACACTGAATTCCAACTGTTAAATGTCACTTTGGATCAAAACCAACAGAAATTAATACCAGAGGAACTAGAGGTGGTCAAAGTACTGACAATCTGTATTGCAGTAGAAGTTCTACTGGTGTGATAAAATACACGGTAAAAGTACAAGTACTGATTCAACTCCATTAATGAATTAAAAGTAAAAAAGTAAAAATTCTCAATTAAGAAAGTAAAAATTAAAACTGCATTTTTCCCCAATGGATGAAATAATACTTATTTAACCCTTGTGCGGTCCTTCATAAAAGGCACACTGGCTGTGTCCTACAATCGGGTCTTAAAAACCCAAATTCCAAAGTTCAGTTCCATAGACTCATCACCCCACCCCCCAAGGATATATTACTGTTTTCAGTAGTAAGCAATGGCATCCTACAGTACGTATAAAAAGGTACATTTGTGAACCACCGGGTCTCTTTGACCCGAAGGACCGCACAAGGGTTAAACAGTAAAAACCAGAGAAATGTCACAAAAATATCCCAAAATAAAGCATTTAAAAGTCAGTGTTAAGATTATGTGTTTTATTGGGTCATGGTACTTAGTTTACTGGGTATGGACCAGAAATTTAGGAAAAATTCAAAAGTCACAAATAGGAGATAAAAAAAAGCAGAATTCTGAAATTTAACAAAAATCTAAATCAGGAGTTAAAAAGTCAAAATTATGAGAACAAATTTCAGAATTATGAGAAAAATAATTCAAAATTATAAGATGACAATCAAAATTATGAGATAAAGTTAAAATCATGAGAAAATTGTCAAAATCGCAAGATAGAAAGTGTAAATCAGGAGTTAAAAAGTCAAAATCACAAGATAAGTCAAAAACATGAGATAAATAAAGAAACACAGACTCCTTCTCACAAGCACCTTATTTAGAAACTTTATTTTTATTTTACAATTTTATATTAGACAGACAATAAAATGTAATAAAATAAACAGAACAAAATCCATAACAATTACAGCAATCTCCAGAAAAGATGTGATTAAAATCAGATCCATTCGGTGTTTTGTTTTATCAAAAATTAAAAAAATACAAAGGAGATGGATCATTTTTGTTTTCTTAATCCAACATGAAAAATTAATATATGTCTGTTTTTTTCATATTTCAATTTTAGTCTTGGATTAAAATATAAAAATGGGCCACTTGAATGAATTACTTTTTTATATTGTTTGTATTTATGTGATCTAGAAGTTCTACATGCAGCAGTTCTGGTAGCAAGATTTTTTTATTAATAAAATAATCTTTTTTATTAATCATACTTTCATGCCAACACTGCCAGCAGCCAGGAAAGGGAGAAAATGAAATTTAAATCAAACTTTTTTCATATATCACTCAAGCATCTCAGGTAGCAGCCACAGAGCGCTTTACATTAGAAAGAGTAAACTGCACAACAGCGTAGTGTCACAACCTTTCCACCAGTTCCTCGCCAGCTTCACCTGTTACAACCTTTCCTCAAGATCCTCACCAGCTTTACCTGGCCCGTGTTGGGTACATGTGTGTCAAATTAATTTGTGTTACAAAAATACACTCACACAGAACTAGACACACTAATAACAATAATCTATATCCACCTTTATCCTGCGCTTCACATAATCAACTCAATCTGTCATATAGATGCTCTGGAACACTTTACCTCCATCTGTAACATTTCTCTCAGTCTCACAGTATATTACTGTTTAGGAACCTTAAACCTAACCCTTATTTTGTACTTTGTCTCCTGATTTATTTGTTAGCCTTATTAATCTAAATTGAATATAATTTCTCTTAAGGGTGGAACTCCTGTATAAGCCCAATGGACTTGTACAAGTAAATCATGGGCTTACACCATTGATTTACTGATGTGCTAAATAAATTAATTAAATTAAAATGAAATGAACAAATAGAAATTAGCATTCATGGCTGGCCCGACCGCTTTGCGAGATATGCGACCGCTTAGGGCCCACACGCTGTGGGGGGCCCCGAGAGGCCAGCTCAATATAGCGCGTGCTGAAGCACTGGAAGCAATGGGCAGCGCTGCACTGCCACCAGGTGGTCGTGGAACGTTATTACGGCCACTTAAGGTTAGCGGTGTTAAAGGTATATTGAGTACTGCCCAGTGCGCATGCGCAACCAATCCAGAGCCAGGCAGGTTGGCCTTCGGGCATTGTCGATTCTTCGACTGTCATGTCTCAAAAAAATAAATTATCCGTCTGGCGCAGAAAAAAGAAGAAGCTGGAAGAGGATAAAAACACCAAGACAAAGGTAGGTTGGCATTTTTGCATGTTCAACATGACAGTATTTTGTCATCAATCGGCAAGCCTTTGCCGAGGTTGCTAGATAGCTATTTAGCAATCTATGGAAAATACACCAACTACCTAGGGATAGACAGGAAGACATTTGAAGGAGTATTAACCAGACCTAAACTTAATTAAATTACTATGGGTGTTGTTTTTCACTATTTGAAATCAATATTGTAATATATTAGTTACTATATTGTACTAATATTAGTACTATCTCCTTAAAATTATTGTTTTATTAATTACTTGTTACTTATACAATGTGACTTTCCGAGAAAATTGTCAATTCCTTCCTTATGTGAATTATAGTAAAGTTAAGTAATTAATTTGGTGTCTGCCATACTTGTGTAATATTTTACAAGGGCATTGCTGAAGATTTTTGCAACAAAATCTCCACCTCAAATCAACTCCTCAGTTGATGATGATGACAGGTGAGTAGTGATGTAATTTGGTTGGTTGTAATTTCAAATAAAACAATGCAACAAACGTATAGTATGAGCTTAATGAAGGTAAGGTTCATCTTTCATCTTTCATCTTTGCTAGGATCACCAGCAACTGAACATGAGCAGTCACCAGCACTTGTGAGAGAGGAACAGTCAGCAGCACATCAGGCAGTTCAGCAGGTACCAGCACCAGCACATCAAACAGCCAACAACACAACAGATAGAAGAGCATCTACCAGCACCAGCACATGACCAGACAGAGGAGCAGTCACCAACAACATCAGATACTGTTCCAGGTCCGTTTACAGGGCTTTTCTTCAGTTTACTTTAAAATATCATTATATTCATTCAGAACCGCTTCCACCCCGTTGGGGTTTAAGAGGCAAATTCCGCCTTAAATGCATGCCCAACTTAAAACCGCTATTGCTCTGCAACCACAAAGACCACAGTCATGAAACCTGTGTGTAGATATCACCTCAAAGTTTGTAAATCAAGTCATATCATATCAAATATTATATTTTTTACCCAATAACAAATACAAAGCAGAAAAAGGGGGGGGGGTTATCCACCTAGATTAAAAAAACTTTAAAGCAAATTTAGACCCACAAGATGTCATTTCACCGTGACACTGTAAATTATGAATCAATGCAACAGGAAAGGCACAGTGGACTTGCACTTCTTAGTGTAAACCACCAACTTAGCCATGAGATTGCCTACAATGATGTGATAAAAGCCAGGAAGCAAAGGCTCTGAATACTGAGTGGGCTGGTCAAAATGAAAATGTAAATATTTTTACTTGTACATATTACAAGGATTCTATTTGTATTACACAAATTCTTCATTTATTATTGTTATTAGTATTAGTATTTTTTAAGCACTTTATAAATGATGGTAACGGTAGTGGATATGTTTTGTACACATAGTGTGTAGCCTATACAATGAAAGCATCGATACTGAGGAGACTGGTATGGGGGGGTGGCAAATGAAATATCGCTTAGGGCCCCAGTAAAGCTTGGGCCGGCTCCGTTAGCATTACTTAGATTTCAAGGTTTTTATTTAAGATGATTATTTTTTCTGCAGTGGAGGGGTGCAACTGATTTCTTTTCTTTTTTATCACCTCTCCAGCTTTGGAAAAAAAAAAAAAAGCAATTTCACATGGTAAATGGAGTACATTTATATAGCGTTTTTCCACCTTCATGGTGCTCAAAGTGCTTTACATTAGCTTCACATTCACCCATTTACAGACACACTCATACACCAGTAGGTTTCTAAGGGTCAGTCAGTCCTACTGGGAGCCTAAGTCAGGGTTCAGTGTCTTGCCCAAGGACACTTTGACATGTGGACAGCCAGACAACTGAGCCACAGCTGCCCACAGTGGTACACTCATTGCAGGAATGAAAATTAATTTATTTTAAAGTTTATGCATATGTGGAAAGACCATTGCCCTTTCCTTCCAATATGCAATTAGATCTGCAGATTGGGGAATGAAGGGCTCTTGAAGATATTTTTCAACTTCAATTGTTGTGTCTGCTGTGATGCTGTGTGTTTTTTTGGAGCTAAGCTTTGCTATGTGTCAGTGTGATTATATAAATCTAAATTGTGTTCTCAACTATCTGCAGAAACTAACAATTCAATCCAAGTCTCTCAAATGTCAATATCTCATTGTCAATAAAATACCTGTCTCATGTGTCTCACAAACTCACAGCTGCCAAACCGCCAGCAAACAGCATTCGTCTGTGTGGTTCGTTGGCAACACTGTCAATCAAACTTAGGTTTTGGGATGAGAGCCCTCTAGGGAAACGCCTTCGAAACAGCTGTAGTTCATGACTACTTTGGGTGACATCACACTTGGGTCACGTGACCAGTGTTTTGACTGGCGCTGCACTTTGAAAAGGGTGTCAAGAGTCCTATTTCCACCTTACCCCTCATGACACGTAGCCTACATAAAAACACAGAGTGGCAGTCGAAGGTTTTGGACAATAACTGTTCAAGCCAATGTCATCCAAGTCCAACTAGCCAACAAGCTAAAACTAAGGTATCACCATTTAACGTTAATCAAATTCTGTCAAAAAACTTAATTCTGACTGACTTCCAAAAGTGAACATTCTCTTTTCCCTGCTTCTACTTCTGCCTTTCCTAGCTGCTGGCAGTGTTAGCACTAAAGCATGATTAATAAAAAAAATATATATATGATTTATAAATGAAATATCTACCCAAACTGCTGCGCACAGAACTTCTGGGTCACATAAATATAAAAAATGTTATATAAAAATGTAATTCAGTGAAGGGGCTCATTTTTCCATTTTGTGTTTTTGATCTGAGCCTAAAATTGAAATATGAAAAACCAGGCATATTTTTTGTGTTGGATTAAGAAAATGAAAAAGAAAATAATCAATTTCTTTTTATTTTACTTTTTTTGATTGGCAGTTGAACAAATGAACAAATGATACATGGATTATACACATATACTTTATACTGGTTCAAGAATTTATTTGATCAACATACACATTAAATTTTTTCCAAACTGTAACTGTTCAGGTTATAGGTTCTTTGAGGGGGAGGAATTAAAGCAGGACACAGGAGTGGATTTTCACTCCTGTCCCATCCTATTTCACTCCTGTAGAACTGACTTCCAAACCCATCCCGTTCCCATTCCAAATTACTCCCGCTCCCTTTTTTTTTTTTTTTTTTTAAATAATCTATACTTAAACAATTTTTGTGGGGTTTTTTAGATAACTGTTTACTGGTCACTTTTATTTATTTTATACATAATGAACAAAAATACTCAGTATGTCCATGGCTCAGTTATCACTGGGTTTTCCTTTACATGTGTGTCTCTTGAGACACTTGATTACTTCACGAATATTTTCCAAGCTTTACAAGCTGCATATAACCTATTAGCACTGTCACTTTCAACTCTCATGAACATGTGAAGTATTTCAGACTTTCCTGTAAATTCTGTGAGTCTGATGCGTTATTACTTCTTACTTTACGTTGTAGTTCTCGCTTGATTGCTTCATCTTCAGCTCCAGTCATTGTTTAATTGAATTGCATGTTTCCTGGTCAAACTTATAATGTTATTCATCTATGAACAAACAAAAAAAAAGAATCAGTGTTAATCCTATATGCCAGCTTCAGCTAGCCGTTTATTCATAGACTCATAGTAAACATAGTCTGATGTCACATTCTTGTTCTACACATGATCAGTATACACACAAATTATATAAGTGGTCTACTGAAGCAACACTGGCATCTATAGGTGACACTTTCATTAGCACTTATTACAAATCTCTGCTTTTAGCTTCTGGTAATGTCCGGCCAGGAAGTTAAAGCACATTTGGATAAGTAGTTCTTTTGACTTTGGAGTTTTGGAAGAAAGGTGTGTGTCTGTTTGTTGTCCCATCAGCCACAGGAATGTTTCTAACTTAACTTTAAATGTAGAGACTGTGTCGACCTCTTTAATATTAAATGGAAGACAGGAGAAGACAGGAGCCTGATAACTAAAGGCTCTAGCTCCTACTGTACTTTTAGAAACCCTGGGAACTTTCAATAGACCTGCATTTTGAGAACAAAGGGTTCTATTGGGCTGGTACAGAACTAGGTCATCTTTAAGATTGTTACGGACTCAGACCATAAATGGAGACAAGACTCTGAAGCAAGAGTACGTTTTAAGAACAATTTATTTTCACAAAATGTTAGGGGACATTTTGAAAAGTGTGCTGTTGGATGTCCATATGGTAATGGCTGCACACAGCAACTGGCAAGCAGTTGCACAGGTCAATAAGTAGGCAAAAGGTCAAAACCAGAAATCCAGCCAAAAATCCAAAAAGACTTTACCAGTAAACAGGCGTAGGTCAAACCAGAGGTCCAGTACACTAAATGGATCCGACAGGGACAAGGCAAATACAGGGTCAGAGGCAGGCACAAGGTCGGTAACAAGGGCAGATATCCATCAATAAAACCAAAGGGAACAGACAAAACCATTCATGCACAGAGGTATCCAAGACAGGGAAGAAATCGCTTGTTCGACGCATGGAAGCAGACTCACTCGCAACCCAACCACATGCACACCACACTTAAATACTGGGAACACAGGTGGGCTCAATCACACCAAATTACAGAGGGAAAACACCAGTGACAGGAAGAAGAGACCATGAACATGAATCAACTTAACAAAATAAAAGCCCCGGACACTAACAAAGACAGAAAAATGGGAAGACAGACAAAAAACAACACCAGACAAGACAATGAAAGTCTTGATACATAACAAAGATAAGAGGGGCCCATAATATTAATGGTTTTATATGTAAGGAGGATTTTAAATAAAATTCTAAACTCAAGTGGAAGCCATTGAAGGGTTTGGAGCACAGGGGTGATGTGTTCTCTTCTGTTAATAATCTTCCTGCTGCATTTTGAACCAGTTGAAAGCTTTTTAAGGAATATTTACTCTACAATTAAGGAGTTACAATAATCTAATCTAGATGTAATAAATGCACGAATTAATTAGCATCATTTTTAGACAGAATATTCCTAATTTTGGCTACGTTGTGCAAGTGAAAAAGGCTGTTCTGCATATTTGGTTAATGTGTGCTTTGAATGAAAGATCTGGGTAAAACAAAACTCCTAAATTTTTAACTGTGGCACTGGATGTTACACTTAAGTTGTCTAAAGTAACTACGGGGTCATTTTTAGGGCCAATTATAATGACTTCATTTTTTTCAGGGTTCAATAACAGATAACTGGCACTCATCCAAGTCTTTATCTATTGGACACATGTACTTAGTTTATCCATTTACCTGGTCTGGTCAGGTTTAATCGAAAAATATAGCTGTGTCATCCACGTAACAATGAAAATTAATGCCATGATTTCTAATGATGTTACCTAAAGGGAGCATATATAACTTAAACAAAATAGGCCCAAGGACTGACCCTTGAGGCATGCCATAACTAACTCTGGAGAACGGCGATGATTGTTGAATGTACACTACCGTTCAAAAGTTTGGGGTCACATTGAAATGTCCTCATATTTGAAGGAAAAGCACTGTACTTTTCAATGAAGATAACTTTAAACTAGTCTTAACTTTAAAGAAATACACTCTATACATTACTAATGTGGTAAATGACGATTCTAACTGCAAATGTCTGGTTTTTGGTGCAATATCTACATAGGTGTATAGAGGCCTATTTCCAGCCACTATTACTCCAGTGTTCTAATGGTGAAATGTGTTTGCTCATTGGCTCAGAAGGCTAATTGATGATTAGAAAACCCTTGTGCAATCATGTTCACACATCTGAAAACAGTTTAGCTCGTTACAGAAGCTACAAAACCGATCTTCCTTGGGGCAGATTGAGTTTCTGGAGCATTACATTTGTGGGGTCAATTAAACGCTCAAAATGGCCAGAAAAAGAGAACTTTCATCTGAAACTCGACAGTCTATTCTTGTTCTTCGAAATGAAGGCTATTGCATGCGAGAAATTGCTAAGAAATTGAAGATTTCCTACAACGATGTGTACTACTCCCTTCAGAGGACAGCACAAACAGGCTCTAACCAGAGTAGAAAAAGAAATGGGAGGCCGTGTTGCACAACTGTGCAAGAAGATAAGGTCATTAGAGTCTCTAGTTTGAGAAACAGACGCCTCACAGGTCCCCAACTGGCATCTTCATTAAATAGTACCCACAAAACACCAGTGTAAACATCTACAGTGAAGAGGCGGCTGCGGAATTCTGGGCTTCAAGGCAGAGTGGCAAAGAAAAAGCCATATCTGAGACTGGCCAATAAAAGAAAAGATTAAGATGGGCAAAAGAACACAGACATTGGACAGAGGAAGACTGGAAAAAAGTGTTGTGGACGAACAAATCTAAGTTTGAGGTGTTTGGATCACAAAGAAGAATGTTTGTGAGACGCAGAACAAATGAAAAGATGCTGGAAGAATGTCTGACGCCATCCGTTAAGCATGGTGGAGGTAATGTGATGGTCTGGGGTTGCTTTGGTGCTGGTAAGGTGGAAGATTTGTACGGGGAAAAAGGGATGTAAAATCTTATTTCAAATACAAATCATTATTTCTAACCTTGTCAATGTATTGACTCTGTTTTCTATTCATTTCATTTCACAACGTATGGTGGTGAATAAGTGTGACTTTTCATGGAAAACACAAAATTGTTTGGGTGACCCCAAACTTTTGAACGGTAGTGTATATGTTATGTTAAAATGTTCTTAGTCTCATTAGAGACTAAGAGCATTTTAATACAATTTTGTGTAATTATATGATTACATAAAATGAACAGTTCCAGACACGAAGGGTCAAGTTAATGTCAGAAGACACTTGCGGCATTGTGAATATGTTTCACTGCAGTTGGGATGAATCGCTCGATGTAACGGACACAGCTCAGCTAGCTGTGTTTGTCAGGCTGGTCTTTGAGGAACAAAGGAGGACATCCTCACTGTTCTCCATTTGAACTAAAGAAAACAAGAGGTGAGGACATTTCTGATGAGTTTAAAAGCTATATACCCCCCCCCAAAAAAAAAAATTCTCCATTCATAACAATCACTACTGATGGAGCCCTGGCAATGTGTGGTGTGTCAGCTGGTTTTATAGCACTGTGCCGGAAAGGTCCAGGTCACTGTGTGATTCATCAACAGGGATTGTGTACAAAATTATCTGCCTTCTTCTGTATAAATTGACCAGATGATGGTCATTTTATGATACTGTGCCTTTAAGAAGGTGCAGCACCGCCCCTTTAAGAAGCGGCAAATGCACGTTAGCTGTGTGATAGCAAACACATACGGACGCTTCTCTGCCACGTAGCTGCATCTTTATTTTCATGCCTCGTTTGAACGTCTCTTTGCTGTTGTGCGTAAATGTGAATAAACCACACACAACCTGAATGACAGCACAATTTCTTGCAAGCAAATAAATAACTAATAAGACACAACCTCTAGAAAAGCTGCATTCTTTCTGATAGAAGAATTAGGCCAGGGGGTGTACGACCAGTACTTCAGTATATCTTACAAAATTTGGTCCTTCAAGCCGGATTGTATATCAACTGCGTCATGGCTACTTCTAGAGATGACCAAGGTGAAGCACATCAGCCTGATCCTTGCCCCAATCAGAGGAGATGACCTCCCGCTTACCTAGAGGACTATGTGCTCAGCCATCCCCGTGGGTCAGCCACCGGACAACACATGCCCATAACAGAGCATGCAACATATGTGAGTCAAAGCAACATAGCAACACAGCAGCTTTTTCCGTCTGAGGGAGCTACTGTTGCAAGAGCCTCTGCATTAGATCTTCTAGAGGAGAGATGTAGAAGATTAAGCACTCAAATGGAACAGGTTTCTATAGAAATGGAGCATGTAAAGCGTGCCATGTATCCATTCGGTACACTGGGCTTTTCTTATGAGCATCCAAGATCAAGTTCTCCTCATCCGCAGTACAGTAGCAGTTTGCCACCATCAATTAGCCATGCACCTGCTACTATTTTGCTATACGGGAGATGAGCCTCCCTCAGATAACACTTTAGCTCCTCAGAAATTATGGACAGAACCACCTAGTCAGATGTATGTACCTTCATTGTGCCTTCAGGTCTCACCCACACATTCAGTCCTCTTCATCAGTGGTTCAAGGAGCAGCCTCCAAAGTAGGATCCTGGTTAGACATGACGGAACACTATAGGCCTCAGACGGAAATGGTGGACATGTCTGACAAAGCAGAGAGTGTTAATTCAGATACCGCTTATGCACCCGTGTCTTGTGGCTCTCTAGAGGGTGCATCCATAGGGCACTACCCTGTACAATGTCGGATGACCCAGCCAGCACCCGTGCCACCTCTGCAGGGATATCCAGCGCTCGTGCCACCTCTGCCAGATCAGCAAGCACCAGCGCCACCTCTGCCAGGTCAGCCAGTGCCCATACCAACTCTGCAGGGATATCCAGCACCCACGCCACCTTTACAAGGCCAGCCAGCGCCCGTGCCCCCTCTGCAGGGATATCCAGCACCCATGCCACCTCTGCCAGGTCAGCAAGCACCAGCGCGACCTCTGCCAGGTCATCTAGCGCTCATGCCACCTTTGCAGGGATATCCAGCACCCGCACCACATTTACCAGGCCAGCCAGCGCCTGTTCTACCGCTACAGGGATATCCAGTGCCCATGCCACCTCTTCCAGGTCAGCCAGCACCCGCGCCACCTTCACAACGTCAGCCAGCGCCCGTGCCACCTCTGCAGGGATATCCAGCACCCGCGCCACCTTTACCAGGTTAGCCAGCGCCTGTGCCACCTCTACAGGGATATCCAGCGCCCGTGCCACCTCTGCCAGGTCAGCCAGCACCTGCGCCACCTTTACCAGGCCAGCCAGCGCCTGTTCCACCGCTACAGGGATATCCAGTGCCCATACCACCTCTTCCAGGCCAACCAGCAACAACGCCACCTCTGCCAGGTCAGCCAGTGCCTGTGCCACCTCTACAGGGATATCCAGCACCCGTGCCACCTCTGCCAGGTCAGCCAGCACCCGCCGCACCTTTACAAGGCCAGCCAGCGCCTGTACCACCTCTTCAGGGACAGCCAGCACCCGCTCCACCTTTACCAGGCCAGCCAGCGCCCGTGCCACCTCTACAGGGATATCCAGCACCCGTGCCACCTCTGCCAGGTCAGCCAGCATCCGTGCCATCTCTGCAGGGATATCCAGCACCCGTGCCACCTCTGCCAGGTCAGCCAGCGCCAATGCCATGGTCACCTATTCAACCGTACATGCCAGTGCAGCCACATGCTGGGCCCTTTGGGTTTTATGTGTTACAGAGCTTGTTAAAGACAAAAATGACAAAAATGATTTTTGGTTTTGCACCTTCACAACATTAAAATCAATTCCAATTTAAATAGATGGAACAGAAATGATAGGAACACAAAAACGATAAGACATCAGAGAATCCATCTGACATGGCAAACAGAACAGTGGAAATGAAATGGGGTTCTATTCCGGCTCCAGCAGGTGGGGGCGGGGTCAACCCTGTATGACTTTCCAGTTCATCACAGACTGAACATCTCACATTCACACCTATGTTTTATTTAGATTAAACTGTTAACCTATCAATGCATTTCACCAAAATTTAATGGGATCTATCCTGGAACACCTCACAACTTTACTGAAAATTTCATGGAAATTGTTTCAAGCTGTTTTTGCATGGTAGAAAAATGACTTGAGTTTACCGATACTTCCTCATACATGTCCATGACGTGGTCACGAGGCGTCTCTGACTGCCTCACAATGCGTGAAGGAAATGGTAAATGGTTTCCATTTATTTAGCGCTTTTCCACCTTCATGGTGCTCAAAGCGCTTTACAGTAGCTTCACATTCACCCATCCACACACACACTCATACACCAGTAGCTTTCTACGGTCAGTTCTACTGGGGGCCTAAGTCAGGGTTCAGTGACTTGCCCAAGGACACTTCGACATGTGGACAGCCAGAGCTGGGACGCGAACCACCAACCTCTCGGCCATTGTCCACTCTACCAACCCACTCTACCAACCACTCTACCAACTGAGCCACAGCCGCCCCAATAAGGAACACCCCCCCCACACCACCCTCTCGCTATGTATGTATTTACCTTTACCCAACTAGCATCCCGCTAGGTTTCGTGCCATTGCTTGTTCTGAAAATGAGGCTTTATTTCCACAGAGATGACATGAACCAGTTTGATCCACCATTTTTTCCAGTTTGTGAAGCAGCTACTGTGGCTCCATCTTCTCTTGTAGATGCTAATGCTAACGCGACTTCAGATTCGCTGCTGGGTATGGGTTTAACCCCACGTGGGTGATGCTAAAGTCCATCTGATGTCAGAAGTACCAGCTTTTTCTGCGTCCCTTGTCCCTCTTGTTGTTTTCTGTGAATGCGGTATGCAGCCAGTGGAGGTGACAACCGACTTTCAAAAGCAGCATGTGTCATCAGATTCCAAAAAGGATTCCAAAAGGAGCGTGGAAAAGTGTTTTTCAGCGGAATGACACCTTTAAAGCTGCTCAGAAACAAACACAAACCAACTCAAAAACAATACCCCTCTCCCCTTTGGGCGACAGGGTAACCAGATCACCACAGAGGTTCCAAGTAAAAACAGATGACGCCAGAACAGGGCTGCTTCTAGCTTTGTGGAGACAAGATTCTGTTTGGGGGCCCTTGTTAAACTGTGATGAAAATATTCCTAAAACCTCTAGGTGGTCTAGTAAGATCCTAAGATTTATTAGACCTCATGAGCAAAACAGGCTCCATATTAAACTAGATATCCATACATGGATCCATCCATATTCCTGAAGGAAATGTAACCCGTGTGCTTGTCTCTTGTCAGATCAGTGGAGTCGTGGCTGGTGTGACGTAAAAGGAAGAAATATCACTTCATATGTGGAATCTGTTTGTCACTGTTTTATATATATATATATATATATATATATATATATATATATATATATATATATATATATATATATATATATATATATATATATATATATATATATATATATATATAAAACCTAATATCCATGTGAAAGTCAGTTGCCCATAAGAGGTGAAATATAAAGTCAGATGTTTGGCAACTGTAGGGGTAGCTAAACAGACATGCAAACTCCCAGATGACCCCTAGGTCCCAAGCCATATGCCCAAGAATGTACCCCCACCTCCACCCCCCTAAAAAGGTGAGAGCATTTTAATCACCTTTGAAGTGAGCGATTAGAATAATTATTCCAGGGAAAGGATGGCTCCTGCTATTAACAGTCCTCTGTTCAATATCATAACAAATTGGTTCAAGCTCATTAGTATGAGTTGTGCTTGCTTAGTGGTTTGGAAAGCCTCCACTGGGATACCTACCCCCCCACACACACACAACCCCCAGTGGAGCATGGAATTAGCATTCAACTACATGGCATTCAACTACTGTGTTTATATAGAACATTTTGCTCACAAATTTCACTTTGACATTACATACATATTTCTGTTATGGTCAAGAAGTATCTGACTGGTTCTTGCAAATGGTTCATGAAAAGCTCACTGAAATCAATGGAGAAAGAAATAAGTTACATAGAAGGGCCTGGGTTGAATAATTAATAAGCAGTATAATGGAAACAAAAATTTAACATGCACTTGTACTAAATAGAAAAACTAAAGAAAAAAAAGGCAATTGGATAGTAATTAGACAGTGCTAGTGTTCCACTCTTGCCCTTGAGCAAATGTCATAGTAATCCATTGATCATAGTTAAAAAAACCCAAGCATTTAATAATCTCTACAGTAAACAAGGAGATGGTACTGCAATTAACTAGTGAAACACGTAGCGTGGATGAATTGATGATGAATTAATGATGTACAGGCAGAGGGCTGTGAAAGGTTTTGGTTATGATGAAAGCTCCAGAGCTGGGTTTAAACTCAGGATCAACATGAGTCGAGCCACAGAAGAAATCTGAATCAGTCGGTCTCACTTTTATGAATTTATTGA
The DNA here is from genome assembly GCA_020466265.1 of Siphamia tubifer. Lineage (NCBI taxonomy): Eukaryota > Metazoa > Chordata > Actinopteri > Kurtiformes > Apogonidae > Siphamia > Siphamia tubifer. Next base: position 11,715,228 of record CM035805.1, read on the forward strand.
CAGCACACTTAAGGTAAACAATTCGAATAACACTGATCGAGCCCAGAAACCAATGTGTCCACCTCATCTGATACATTCCTCCATTGTTTTTCTCCCCACCCACAGGTAGGGCATGAGTTACTGTGTCATGTTGAGCTGTTATTGGTTCCCTGGTTCTGACGAGTTTGCGTCAGTTTCCCAGTTTTTGTTGCCTTCATTGTTTTCCTCCCATACCCAAAATATTGGTTTGGCATGTCTACTTGTCCTTACTCCAAGGCCATAGACTGGCTCCTTTTGTTATCAATGGCCCAGGTGAGCTGACTCAGGGTGGCTGTAGCTCAGTTGGTAGAGTGGGTCACCCAATGACCAAGAGGTTGGCTCTGGCTGTCCACATGTCGAACTGTCCTTGTGCAAGACACTGAACGCTGACTTAGGCTCCCAGTAGAACTTAGAAACCTACTAGTGTATGAGTGTGTGTGTGTGAATGGGTTGAATATGAAGCTAATGTAAAGTGCTTTGAGCACCATGAAGGTGGAAAAGTGTTATATAAATGCAGACCATTTACCATTTAGTCATATTTGCCCCAAACTCTCAGATGTAATTCTGAATGACAAACCTATTTCTCTCAATCGATTACTTTTCCTAAAACTGTTATACATCATGTTATACATATATTCAATTCAATTCAATTTTATTTATAAAGCCCTAAATCACAACAAAGTCGTCTCAGAGGGCTTTACAAAAACATAATCAACTACAGAAATACATGAAAAGTCCCAGGCATCCCCTGTCCTTAGACCCTCCTTCTCGGCAAGAAAAAACTTCTAAACCCAGTGGGAAAAAGAAGAAATCTTGAGGAGAACCACATTGAAGGAGAGATCCACTCCCATGGACGGACAGGCTATAGATGAACGTCCATGTATAAATGCAGGAAGGGGGGCTGGTCCAGACAGGTGGTCCGGGGTCACAGGTCAGCACAGGCGAGATACTCCAGATCCTGTCGTCCATGGCTCCCGTGCAGGCACTGTCAGGAGAGCCACCACTCCCCCCAGGGGGGGAGGGGGGAAAGGGGACACCAGGTGACTAGTCATGAACAGACTTGGTAAGAAAGATATGTTATAAAAATTACAGAAACAGATGTGAGGAAGAGAAAGAGAAGAAAGAACTCAGTGTCTGTACTTCCCCCAGCATTCTAACTCCTAGGGCAGCCTAGACTGAACTGTGACTCATACATCATGTATACATGATATATGAGTCACATAATTTTTAACTAACCTGACCACAGGCTTTCTCAAACAGGAATGTTTTAAGCCTAATTTTAAATGTAGAGACTGTTTTGGCGTTTTTAATATTAAAGGGAAGCTGATTCCATAAGACAGGGGCCTGATAACTAAAGGCTCTAGCTCCTACTGTACTTTTAGAAACCCTAGGAACTTTCAGTAAACCTGCATTCTGAGAACGAAGGGTTCTATTGGGTTGGTACGGAACCAGATCATCTTTAAGATAAGAGGGGCCCATACCATTAATGGTTATATATGTAAGGAGGAGGATTTTAAATTTAATTCTAGACTCAACTGGAAGCCAGTGAAGGGTTTGGAGCACAGGCGTGATGTGTTCTCTTCTATTTGATCCTGTTAATAATCTTGCTGCTGCATTTTGAACCAGTTGCAAGCTTATTGGATTATAGTAGATTGTAAACTTCTGATGTTATGTAATTTCATACATTTTTACATATTTTTTAATAGTACTAAATACTAACTAATACTAACAGAATTTTATTTTGCAACTCGAAATCCTGTGGTGCTGTGAAAATGTTACAATTCTAGGAGGTATTACTGACTCAATATTTATCAGTGTTCACCAGCTTGATGTACACAAGTGGTTCCATAGACAATAAACTGATTGGCCCTATCTCTTATCATTGTAAAAACACATTTGTGACCTGCCACCACGAAACCAGGCATAAGTCGCGCTGAGCCGTTCAGAGCTACAGCCAAATTTAGGCTGGAAGGCGATTTCTTATTTGTGTTTACACCTTATCAAAAAACAGTACCTTAACACCTCTATGTTCAGTTCCTGTGGTCATTACATTGAAATACAATCAATAAAGGTGTTTATTGAGTCAATTATCAAATCAGGAAGGGAAACAGAAAGAGGTGAAAGGTGAAATACAGAGAGAAACACAGAGCAGAAAACACAGAGCAGAAAAAAGACGCAGACAGAGAAGAAAACAGAAAGTACAAGGTACAGAACATGACAGGTGCTTTCAGTTTGGGTTGCTGCCCAGACTTCAGTGGCCATTGACAATGTATGAGGATCCCAATATGCCATGCCAAGTGCTTGGAAAGGTTGGTGAACTCCTATGTGAGGAAGTGGTTTGGACTCCCAAAGTGCTTCAGCATCTTGGGACTCTACAGCAACAGAGCCTTGTCATTGCCAATATCAAGCTTGGTTGAGGAGTTCAAGTGTGCCAAGGCGCACACTTGAAGTGCTAAAGATGTCCCTCACTAATTTCCAAGACTCCTTGGTAAGGCGTGCCCCTCCACCTTTGGCAACTGGGAGGATGTGGACCCCTGTCAATGTTCTTCAGCCCAAATCTCCCCTCCACCATGGAGATGTAGTGGGACATGTCCAGCAGGGCAGAGGTGGGCTTGGTCTTGGACCTGTAACTCCTCACTGGCAAAAGGAATCAGTATCTGACCGACGAACCATGGTTGTAAAGGACGTGTGCTGACAGGAGAAAGTACCCAGATGTTCCAAAATGTTGGAACAGGCCAAACAGGGTCACTGGATGAGGTGGGAGGGTGTTGAGAAGAAGAAGCTCTCAGTGAGTGATCTCTGTGGCTCAGTTGGTAGAGTGGGTCGCCCAGTGACCGAGAGGTTGGCGGTCCACATCCCAGCTCTGGCTGTCCACATGTTGAAGTGTTCTTAGGCCCCCAGTAGGACTGACAGAACCTTAGAAACCTGCTGGTGTATGAGTGTGTGTGTGTGTGTGTGTGTGTGTGTGTGAATGGGTGAATGTGAAGCTACTGCAAAGTGCTTTGAGCACCATGAAGGTAGAAAAGTGCTATATAAATGTTTGGGCATCTCCCACAAACCTACAACTATGGTTTGGAAAGGACCCGGTGTGTGCAACCCCAGAAATGCTCAAGTACATCATGGTGGGCTGCAAAACCAGCCTCACACAAAGCAGATACACATGGAGACACAACCAGGTCCTCATGTGTCTAGCCAATAAACTTGAGTGTAAGAGGGTTTCCTTCAATGCCAGAGGTAAGTGTCCTCACACCCTGACTGGGGCACAATGAATGCAGCCAGAGACTAGCAGATGCAGGTCAACTTGGATCAGAGGCTCATTTTCCCCCCGGAGATCTCAACAAGCCCCCTAGGCCCAAATCTCATTCTCTACACCCTCACCTTCCAGCCTCTGTCCTCTGCTGCAGCCACGAGGCCAGACACTGCATCTTCTTGTATATGCTTCTTCAACGGCATCCTCCCAAGAAACTGTGAGCTCCAAGATGTAAATGAACTTGAGCCGCATTGGATCAGAGAATGAGATCTGGGGGAAAATGAGCCTCTGATCCAAGTTGACCTGCATCTGCTAGTCTCTGGCTGCATTCATTCAAGAGTACAATTCCTGAAACTGAGTTTAAGACTCCTGCTCTGGAGTGAAGACGCACCTCTCAGAGCTCCTGCACATTTTTGCTTAAATTTCATTCTTAAACGACACTTAAGTTACCAACCTGTTTTGTAAAACCTCACTGATACTGCTATCTACCGCTGGAGCGCCGAATAGCTTGTGTTAGTTGCATTTATGGCCGCAAATCTACGAAAATACAAGTTCGAGGCCTCATCTAACACGAGGTCCAGTGCAGCCACGGCAAAAAGTTCCAATAACACCGCCTGCCAAAAATCACCAAAACCTGCTATGATGACCAGCAGCATGGACTCAGATGTGATTAAATCGGACATCCTATCCTCTCTGCGACATGATATCTCCACCATTATCAAGGTGGAAATGAAGGAAGCATTGGGAGACAACTTCAAGTCACTTAAAACGAAAATAGAAGACGTGAAAACCGAGATACAAAACAACACAGCTGCACTTCGGGTGGAACTCGAACAAGTAAAGACTACTGTGAAATCTGTGGAAGATGACATGTCCACTATGTCTGACGAGATGGTAGAAATGCGTGGATTGGTGTCCGACCTCAAAGCAGAAGTTCAAAGGCTCAAGGACAAATGTGAGGACATGGAAGGAAGAATGAGAAGGGCGAACATTAGAATCACTGGTGTGGCCGAATTACAAGGATCCAGCACGCCGGAGGCTGTCTCCTCGCTCCTTAAAGAGGTGTTTCAGATGGACAGAGAAGTGCGGGCAGAACGCTCTCACCATAGCGGCATGAATCGGCGACAGCAAGGTGATAAACCATGCGTTATCATCGCCAGATTAAACAGCGAGGGAGACGCCGCGGACATCTTGAGGAGAGCACGCAGTGGAGGTCAGCTCCGTTACAAAGGAAAGCCCGTCGCAATTTTCCCGGACTATACGACCAGCGTTGTCCAAGCCCAGGCGGCCTTCACCAATGTCAGAAAGCTGCTCTGCGACATACCTGGAGTCCGCTATGGGATCTTCTTCCCCGCCAGGCTCCGTATCACGCACAACAATGCTGAAAAGGAGTTTGTGGATGCTGCTGTGGCCATGGACTATGTCAAGAAAACCATCCTTCCTCCTCAAGAAGAGGGGGAACTGTGACTGTATTAATAGTTGAATGATTGACAGGAGTTAACGCAAAGCTCTGTGAGTATATGCCAAAAATATAGTGTCTAGTTTTCAAAGTGTGCATGGCCTAGTCTACATTGTTATAAAAGGCAGGCCTACTTTTTGTTTACGTAGGCACACATCTTGAGACTGCTCGCCCAGCCATGCACCCTGAACTGCGGATCACTTGCTCTTCTTGTCTGGAAAGATCTAAACTCGAAGTTGCTGTGGTCAGGGGTGTTTTGAGTTGCAATGTTCTTGGTCCTGTTCAGATCCCACTGTTCCCCGGGGACCGTTCAACAGGCTTAAAATTTCTAAATGTTTTGTTCACTTCTTTTGTTTTTCTTTATTTTTCTCTCTCTCTCTATTTTATTATGCTATACAAGCAAACCTGGACAGTTATTTGGATAGCAAGCCTCTATATTTTGTATGTGAGACTCTCCAATATACATCTAAAATCTCAAAATAGGCTCTCTTAAGGTCATAAGTTATAATGTCAAAGGGTTCAATGGTTCAGTTGAGAGAAGGAAAATCCTTGATCAATTAAAAAAAGACAGATGTCATATTGCATATTTACAGGAGACGTACACTGATGTTGAGCATGTTAAACAGAAGAAGTCCTGGGCAAACCAGGTGTTTTACTCGTCCCATCGTTCTGGCAGGAAAAGGGGTGTGGCCACCCTGGTACATAAACAGGTGAATTTCACACCACATAATATCCATAAAGACCCTGAGGGAAGGTATATTATGGTTAATGGAGAAATTGATGGTGTGCATGTTTCCCTTTTTAATATTTACGCCCCCAATGAGGACGAACCACAATTCATACACAATATCTTTGATATAGTGCTTCAAAGGAGTGCTGGTATCTTACTACTTGGAGGAGACTTTAATTGTGTTTTGTCACCATATTTGGACAAGCAGCCGTGCTCTAAAAGCCCAGTCTCTCAAATGAGTAAAGTTCTGAAACGTTTAATGGCAGAATTGGAGCTGGTAGATATTTGGAGAAGTAGATTCCCCAGGATCAGAGATTTTACCTTTTATTCACATAGACACTGCTCCTATTCTAGGATAGACTTATTCTTCACCCATAAAACGGAGGAGCATAGGATAGAGGCTATTGATATTTTGCCAATTACACTGTCTGATCATGCTCCTTTAGTGGTGACATGGGATTTGGGACAGAGGCCAAACATTAAACATTGGAGACTGAATGCTTCACTTTTAAATGATAAGGAGTTTTGTAATTATATAATTACTGAAATGGATACTTATTTGGAACTAAATTCTACTCCTGAGACCTCGCCCCTTATACTGTGGGACTGTGCCAAGGCCTATATCCGAGGCTGCATAATATAATTTGCTAGTGCTAAGAAAAAGAAAAGAGAAGCTAGACAACGCGAATTGGAGGGCAAAATAAAATGGTTTGGACAAAACCATAAGAGGGCACAAATAGTTGAGCTGCTCGGTGAGCTTAAGTTGCTGCAAAAAGAACTTGACAGCTTAGTTACAGGAAAAATAGAGGGCAATTTAAGATTTGTTAAACAACAATACTATGAAAATGGCAATAGGGCGAGCAGACTGCTAGCGATGAGACTCAAAAAGCAGCAATCTATTAACATAGTGCAAAAATTAAACTCTGGCCATACAATAATCACAAAACCAGATGAAATCGCAACTTGCTTTGCAGATTATTATGAATCCTTGTATAAAAATTCTGATACTTGTAAAGAAGACAATTTGTTATCAGACTTTTTGAAAAATATTGAATTAAAAACCCTTCCAGAATCATTAGCGAAACAATTAGATGAACCTATGAGAGAACAGGAAATTGAACAGGTGATTTCCAATTTAAAAAGTAATAAGAGTCCTGGACCTGATGGCTTCATTAATGAATTTTATAAACAATTTAAGAAAAAAGTCACCCCTCTATTGCTACAAGCTTATCATCATGCACTGCGAACCAAAACCATGGCGCCGTCCTGGAATGATGCCACGATTGTTGTAATTCACAAGGAGGGGAAAGATCCTACAACCTGTGCATCATATAGACCAATATCGTTACTTAACACAGATTTATGTATTCTTACTGCAATTTTAGCCAAGCGGGTCAGCAAAATCATTACAGAAATCATCAACCCAGACCAAACGGGGTTCATAACGGGGAGGCATTATGGGGACAACGTTCGTAGGTTGTTAAATTTGATGTCCCTTTCCAAAACCAAACAAGACGAAGCAATGATACTATCTCTTGACGCCCAAAAGGCATTTGTCTTGGCAGTATCTCAACCACACATTGCAAAGACTTCAATTTGGCCCAAATTTTATAAAATGGATTGAAATCTTATACTCTAACCCATCAGCCAGTGTAAAAGTCAATGGAACCATGTCAAGTAGATTCCCTCTTGAGCGTGGCTGTAGACAGGGGTGCTCTCTGTCACCCCTGCTGTTTGATATAAGCATCGAACCTCTGGCACAATTAATTAGAGATGAAGACAATATCAGGGGATTTTCAATAAATGGAGAACAGCATAAACTGTCCATATATGCAGATGATATACTATTATCCAAGCCGGCAATAACTATTCCCCATTTAAAGGCATTAATCAGTAAATTTGGTCATTTTTCAGGTTACAAAGTTAATATTGACAAAACATTAGCTATGGATATAATGGGAAACATATCTCAAACCTTTAAGGACCAGAGTGAGTTCAAATGGCCAAAAGAAGGGATAAAGTATTTAGGGATCCAAATCCCCCCGTCTCTGACAGAATTGTATAATGTGAATTACAAGGCAGTAATAGGGAAAATAAAAAAAGATCTAGAGCGATGGACAGTCCTGCTGCCTCTGTCTTTCTCTGGTCGTATAGAGAGTATACGTATGAATGTATTGCCAAGAATACTATACCTCTTTCAAATGTTGCCAATAGACATTCCCAATTCGACATTTAACAAATTAGACAAGCTCTTTTCCAAATTTATATGGCAGGGTAAACGCCCAAGGACCAAATTGCAAACACTTAAACTATCAAAATCGCAGGGGGGACTTGCAGTCCCAAATCTCAAATATTATTTCTGGGCAGCTCAAATGAGACCCTTGGTTGCTTGGGTGCAGGACTTATCTCACACTCAATGGCTCAATATTGAAAAAGGTTTGTGTAATGGTTCGCTAACAGGCCTGCCTTTCTCTAATGTCCCAATGAAAGATATGCAAATGGGAGAATGGACCAAGGTTACATTGAAGATTTGGCGTAAAATAAAACAGTCATTTGATCTCCCAAAAGAAATTTCAGTTCTTTCAGATATTTCTTCCCTCCAGGGTTTTGCCCCGTCTCTCACCGATGCGGGATATAAAATGTGGTCACTCTATGGTCTCAGTAAACTATGTCATATTGTGAAAAATGGTTGTCTGCTCCAACCAATGCTGACCTCATTTAAAATAATATAAGTGCTTGTGAAATTTGCCTTTGAGAAGTAAACAAGTGCATGCAAAATTTTAGCTGTTTTGTAAAAAATAATAATAATAAAAGACAAAGTTTGGCCCTTGATTTCATCCCAGATTAAAATTTTGCCCCACTGTGAATTTCAGTTTGACACCCCTGCCCTATCCCACCAAAATACTGCCTCTGGTTCAGTTTCATCATGCAAATATTCACTATTTTAGCCACCTTGGGTTCCATGAAAGGCACCATATAAAACTAAGTTATTATTTTCACATTTCTGTAAGAACAACAGTGTTTCGGGGAAATTGTCAGAGGTGGAAAAACTACTGAAAAAATATAGTTGAATAAAATTATCTTTACTTTGTTTAAATTCTACTCAGAGTAAAAGTACACATCTAAAAATATACAAAATTACTTTATTTAAAATATAACTTGAGTACAAATTACTTCATTAAAAGTTTCAACCTGCGCAGAGATCAATCACGCATATATGAGGGGTCAGATAGTCAACAAATGACATGATACGTTCCATACATGATATCTAGCAACTGGAGAACATCAGCCAAATGATATGTCTACAGCCGTTTATTTACGTTCAGAACTAATAAATTACGAGAGATTACCGGCACAAATTACAAAGCGGGAGGGGGCGGGAGATGGGTCTGAAATACGGGAGAGTCCTGGGAAAAACGGGAATGTGAATGCAAACATTTTTCAGTCCCATTGTACAGCCCACAACATGAGAATAAAGAAATCTAAACAACAATTAAAACTATTCAAACACACAAAATGCACGCAACACAAAGTGTTGAACTACGACTATCATCCCATTCCCTCGTCTACTTCCCTTGATCAGGGTAAAAATAATATAACGGCACGGCACGTTGTGCTTACATTGTGCCCCGTTGTTATATGGGGTGTTTAAAACAAACAATAAATTATCCGTTTATGATTTGATGACTTACCACCACATGCTTTCGCTAATTTTGACGTAGAATTCTTCTCGGAATCCTCCTCCATGATATCTTCAATTTCAGAAAGGTTGCTAGCAAGACAAGGTCACGCAACAGACGTTCACTTCCGGGGTCAAAATGTTCCGCTCAAATGTATTTTCCCCCACTATCAATATTGTACTCAGTAATGTGAGGGGTTTAAAATATAGCGAAGTAAAATACTTGCATCAAAATGTAATTGAGTAAAAGTAAAAATTGTATATTTAACAAACCACTCTAAAAATTACAAGTTAAAACAACCGCGACCCCGGAAGTGAACGTCAGTTGCGTGGCCTTGTCTTGCTAGCAACCTTTCTGAAGTTGAAGATATCATGGACGAGGATTCCGAGAAGAATTCTACGTCAAATTAGCGAAAGCATGTGGTGGTAAGTTAACACACGTGCCTTGTCCCTCACATTACAAAGGGGTAATTTATTGTTTATTTTAAACATCCCGCATAACAACCTTCCCATGTAAGCACAACGTGCCGTGCCGTCATATTATTTTTACTCTGATCAAGGGAAGTAGACGAGGGAATGGGATGATAGTCGTAGTTCAAAAGAATGTATTTTAAACAGTTGGACCCAATGTGGACATTTTTAACTTTAGGATCCTGTGGGCACTTTGTGTTGCGTGTATTTTGTGTTTTTGAATAGTTTTAATTGTCGTTTAAATTTCTTTATTCTCATGTTGTGGGCTGTACAATGGGACTGAAAAATGTTTGCACTGAACTGCTAACATTCCCGTTTTTCCCAGGACTCTCCCGTATTTCAGACCCATCTCCCGCCCCCTCCCGCTTTGTAATTTGTGCCGGTAATCTCTCATAATTTATTAGTTCTGAACGTCAAAAACAAACTCTGTGGACATATCATTTGGCTGATGTTCTCCAGTTGCTAGAATTATGGAACATAATTTGTTGACTATCTGACGCCTCATAGATGCGTGGTTGATCTCTGCGCAGGTTGAAACTTTTAATGAAGCAACCTGTACTCAAGTTATATTTTAAATAAAGTAATTTTGTATATTTTTAGATGTGTACTTTTACTCTGAGTAGAATTTAAACAAAGTAAAGATAATTTTATTCAACTATATTTTTTCAGTAGTTTTTCCACCTCTGACAATTTCCCCCGAAACACTGTTGTTCTTACAGAAATGTGAAAATAATAACTTAGTTTTATATGGTGCCTTTCATGGAACCCAAGGTGGCTAAAATAGTGAAATATTTGCATGATGAAACTGAACCAGAGGCAGTATTTTGGTGGGATAGGGCAGGGGTGTCAAACTGAAATTCACAGTGGGGCAAAATTTTAATCTGGGATGAAATCAAGCTAAAATTTTGCATGCACTCGTTTACTACTCAAAAGCAAATTTCACAAGCACTTATATTATTTTAAATGAGGTCAGCATTGGTGACATAAAAAGACAAGTCTACTGCTATTATTATTATTATTATTATAATACACATTGTCCTGTCAGTGAAGGTTTTGTTCTTGTGGTGCAAAAGGTGGCTGTGGAGACCATCTCTAATCCACATATTTAGTTTAGTGTGGGCATGGGACATTAGGTGCTGCTGGGGCTTGTTCCATGTGATCGCTTTGGCATTGTTTGGCATGGTGGACACTATTTTGATGATATGCTGCAAAAAAGAAAAGGTCACGTACACTAACGTGGTAGTTCTCAAACTTTTTTTTTAACAAACTCCCCCTTGTCCTCACCATGAGTCTGCCATCTTTGCTTTTTGTGTTTTACAGTATCACCGCGGAAGGGCTGCAGCAACATGCCGACAGAAAAAGAGGGTATTCGGCATATTAGGAGTGTGTGATCGCCAGAAACGGCTGGTTGCGGAGAAGGCGGCAGGAAAACCTCCTTCTGGTTGTCTCTCTGAACAAGGCAGATTTTGACTTGACTTTTGGGCACTTTTTAACTTTTGTCATGCAGGACAATGCATCCGTGTACTGTGGAGAATGACTTTTCGTTTCTCTCTCTCTCTTTCTCTCTCTCTCTCTCTGTGATCTGCCTTTGGATATTTTTGGTTATTAAAATATTGTTGTACCCAATCTGGTATTTTGGTTGTATTGATGACATTCGGAAAATACACAATGCTGTGATTTCACTTGGTTTATATAAATCATTTGTATTGTAATAGTATATTACACACTGGTTAATAGTATAGTTATGATTGTGATGTCATGACTTTACAATAAGAGGCAAAGAAAACTTTAATCATAATTTCTTCTCTAAGTATATATTAACACATTCTGAATATCACATCTTTATACATTAATTAATGGTATGTTAATCATTAATATACCATGACTCATATGGTGACTCAAAAGATTTTGCTAAGTAATATGTTAATTCATCATGAATATCTCTTGTTCATACATTAATTCATCATGAATATGCTTGTTCATACATTAACTCATGGTGTAGTAATCATTATAATGTCATGACTGCAGAATAAGGGGCAACTTATCATGAGTCAGACATTAATTATTTTCAGAGTATGTATTAAGTAGGAATATGTCTTGTTCATACATTAATTCATGATATGTTAATCATTAATATATCATGACTCCTATAGTGACTCAAAAGATTTTGCTAAGTAATACATTAATTCATCATGAATATGTTTGGTCATACATTAACTCATCATGAATATGCCTGTTCATACATTAACTCATCATGAATATGCTTGTTCATACATTAACTCATGGTGTAGTAATCATGATAATGTCATGACTGCAGAATAAGGGGCAACCTATCATGAGTCAGACAAGAATTATTCTCAGAGTAAGTATTAACACAGTAGGAATATGTGTTGTTCATACATTAATTCATGATATGTTAATCATTAATATATCATGACTCCTATAGTGACTCAAAAGATTTTGCTAATACATTAATTCATCATGAATATGCTTGTTCATACATTAATTCATCATGAATATGCTTGTTCATACATTAATTCATCATGAATATCTCTTGTTCATACATTAATTCATCATGAATATGCTTGTTCATACATTAATTCATCATATGTTAATCATTAATATATCATGACTCATATAGTGACTCAAAAGATTTTGCTAAGTAATAAGTTAATTCATCATGAATATGACTTGTGGAAAACAGTAGGCCAGGGGCTGAGTCCAGCAGAGGGGTAAGTAGACCACGGCCAGCAGGTGATGGATATGAAGGTTGGAAGCCCCCGTCCTAGTATTAATTCACCATAAATCAAATATTACTCCATCATTACTCATGCACCCTTCACTAAAGTCTGATTCATATATAATTTGATTGATAGCTATCAGCAGTGTTAATACATGATATATTAACAGCATGAATTAACAGCAATGTTAATTCATGATATATTAACAACATGAATTAACAATTCATGATATATTAACAACATGAATTAACAGCAGTGTTAATTCATGATATATTAACAACATGAATTAACAATTCATGATATATTAACAACATGAATTAACAGCAGTGTTAATTCATGATATATTAATAGTGACTCATCATGAGTCATCATGATTCCAACAGGAATCCTTTCATGACTCATGATATATTAATCATTAGTACATACATGAGTCATATGTTAATTCATCATGAATCAGACCATGATTCCAACATGATTCATGTACCCTTATTGCAAAGTGTTACCCTTACTTTATACTCCGGTTGTGGTAAACTTTGTTTGTAGCCACAGCTGCCCTGGGGCAGGCTGATGGAAGTGTGGCTGCCAATTCAACCACCACTGAACATTCATACCCCAGTGTGAGTGGCACGACAGTTAGCCCTTTGGTTATTGAATGACCCACTCTACCACCTGAGCCATGGCCACTCCAAGAAAACAATACTTATGTTATTGTAAAAGTAATATATATTATAATTGCCTGTGTTAAAAGCTTTTGATAAGTCGAAAAAAATAATGCAAATAAATGTATTGTTATCTAATGCAGAGACAGTACTATCTATAAAATGAACTAAAGCCATATAAGTACACAGTAAATTTTGCAGTGTTAAATCAACACTTAGAGAGTTTATTTAACTTCTTTTAGAGTGTATTTGGTCCCATTGTCTCCAAATTAACACTGCAAAATCTACAGTGTACTATGGTTAGAGTTTATGTTAAAGGTATCATTCCACTGAAAACCACTTTTCCATGCTCCTTTCGGAACCTGATGGATTTTCTCAACTTACCAACACATTCTGTCTTGGAAAGTCATTTGTCACCTCCACTGGCTGCAGAAAACGAGAGGAACAAGGCCTGTAAATCACATCCTGGGGTGTTAGGTGGAGCACAGGACTGGAAGATGATGGCAGACCTGGACCGACGGCTCTCCTTCCCCACTGAAATCGCCACAAAAAACCTTCGGCTGGATCTGGAGCTTTGATCCTCTTCCCTACGTTCGGCCCTCATGTGGAGCTGACTGTGCCCTGCGAGGATGCTGTTGGGGAGGCCTATGAATTGAAAAACCTTTTATTCAGAGCTGGCATTAGACGCAGAAGAGCGAGGATGGAGGACCAGGGTGTATCCAGTCGAGGTGGGGTGCAGAGGTTTTGTGGGAAAATCAACAACAAGACTGCTAAAAGATGTAAGTATCTGAGGTCAGGGTCTGCAGTAGACCAACAACCCCCTCTCCAATTCGGTGGAGCAAACTACCCGTTGGGATGCCATGAGCCCTCTGGAGTTGTCAGGGGCTAGTCCTCGAAACACCAAGGAAGGAGGGTGCCCACCTGATGACCCCAATGATGCCCGTGGTCCCCCTGTAACCATCAGCTTTGGATAAACACACACACACATAAGAGGTAGTCCTATATTTCAAACATATGCTACAGGTTTCTAAAGATATTTACATGTAAAGGCATGTAAACTTAGAATAGAATAGACTTTATTGTCACTGTAAATACAATGAAATTCCATTTGGCATCCCTCAACATCAGCACCAAATAAATCAACATAAAAAAAAAATATACATATATATAAAAGACAACAACATATAGTAGTAGGAGGTAAAAGCAAATACACACACATCATAGATAAAATGCATCCTGTTAAAATATTTACTGTTTATAAATATCTAAAAATGCTACTGTTTGGTAAAAGAAAAGTGCAATTATACTTAAAAGGTGCTAAAGTGCCAATGTAGGTTAAAATCCATTAAAAGGAGGTGTTGTGCTTTTCACCGCCTGTGGGTAAAAGCTACGCAGCAATCTGTTAGTCCGTGCCCCCAGCGCTCTGTATCTCCTTCCAGAGGGGAGGGGGATAAACAGTTCATGTCCAGGGTGGGTGGGGTCTCTGGAGATGGAGCTGGCTTTCTTTTTAAGCCTGCCAGCGTAGATGTCGGACAGAGTGGGCAACCCGCTGCTCAGCACAGGCCTTCAGGATGCGTCCAGAGACCCCATCAGGCCCCGCTGCCTTTCTGATGTTGATCCTGTTTAAGGCAGCTTGGACCTGGTGTCGCTGGAGCTGGAGGTGGTGGTCTTCCTCTGGTAGAGCTGGCTGCTGGTTGGTCTCTGTGTTCTGTCCACCAGGGTGCCGCTGGATCACCGGTGGTATCCAGTCCCACTTAGATGTTGTTCGGACTTTTCCACCTATTGCCAGCAGCTCCGCTCTGCTATAACTTAATGCCTCAGTCAGTCCGGTAAAAAGTATAAAACCACATAAAACAAAAATAAAACACAGAGTACTGAGGTGAGAGTGCCTGGCTGCTACTGCGTCCGACCGCGCCGCCATGACATACATCTAACATACATCTAATTTAATGTCTAATTTAATGTGTGTCACCAAGTGACACTTTGAAGTGTTGCTACTGAGCTACTTACCTCTTAGCTCTTACTTAGCTCTTTTTACTGTAAAGCCTCTGTGAAGAGCTAAGTAGCCTAGCACTGAACGAATAGCACATTAGAAATGGAAGCTTCAGACCAGCTACTTGTGGAGATACTAGACTATGACAGTGCTAGAGTGAGTACTTTTAATAACTACAAATAATTAACTCATGTATATGAATTCTTCAACCGGTGACATGAGATGTGGTGCTACCTTACTAATAAGAGGTTAATAATAATAATAGTTGTAAGAAAGAAAAGTTGTAACAGAGATGTGGTCTCAGTTTATGTGTTTGTCAAATGGTCTGTCAAATTTTGATGTTACAGTTCAATTGTGTATGTTTCTGGTTGGAATTAAAAAAACATCGTTTTTAAGGATTTTAATATCATTTCGGAACCGATACCATATACTGATTTTGGTATCAGTATTAAATGAAACCCTTTCTGTACCCAACATCCCAACATCCCATAATCTACTAAACGCTTCCTCTAGTCTTCGACAGTTTGAAACAATACTTTGTTGCTTTGTGATTCTGTTATATCATTTACGAAACTTTTTGTTTGTGATGCAGAAAGGGCACACATTAACATATTGAGGCTAATGGCAGAGACTAGTTTGTTTTCCTCTGTGGCTCTAACCGGATAATATGCATTTTTTTTCTCAAAATAGGATGTTTTTTCTCCTGGAATATTAAGTTAAGTCCTATATTAAACACCTTTCTTCTCATAATTAGCTTATTCTTTTTGTCATAATATTAAAAGACACACACATAATATCAACAAACAAATATAGTGTGACTCCACTATGATTGGCTTTTACCAACATGATGTGTTCAGGTTTATTAGTTTAAAACCAAAGAAGTAAATTTTTAATCAACATTCATGTGGAATGAGGATTATGGGGTATAGTGTTACCCCAGTCCAAGCATGTGCTTTCCTATATTTTCAAGCATACAGTGAACACGCCAACCAATTGTGCAGATCCACCTTAATTTGAGCTTAGTGCAAGCAGCGTGAAGGCATTAATTGTTGATTGATCATCAGTGTCCTCACTTGCAGCCTTATTGATGGGAGTCTCCTAAGTATAGAGTGAAGATGAATGGACTGATGCTGGTAGCTTTTATTTCCCCTGGGAGACGACGGCATAGAATTTGTGTTCTCATTCAGCCAAGAAGCCTAATGTATTTCTACATGATGAGACATGTTCTTGGCGAGTGGGTCAGGAGCAAAGATGAATTAAGCTGTGGTCATTATCTTGTTTTTCGAGGGAAGTTACCAGGCTCCTGTGCAATTAAACAACACATTCTCACCCCCTCAATGAACACTTTACAACATATTTGCATCAGTGAAAAAGCTATCAGCAGTTTTTCATAGGTGTATGATGTGCAATTTAATTCAGTAATAATAGTTGCCCTAATTAAGCAACACAAGAGCTGTTTCTTGATAACCCCCCACCACACACACACACACACACCTCCATGGTGAAATAAAAGCTGCTGTGCGGTTTTCCAGCCACATTGCAGCACACCGCTCAAAATGTGCCACTGAGAATTACTTTTATCAGTCCATCACTGATGTCAAATGCAGTCTTTTTTTCCTTTCCTCCTTTGAAAAGGACCTAAGTGTTGATGTGCATTTCCTCTGCACTCACAGGCAGCAATTACAGTGAGAAGTGTGATGTTTTCAGCTGGGGAATAATTCTGTGGGAGGTGATCACTCGTAGGAAACCCTTTGATGAGATTGGAGGACCTGTGTTTCGCATCATGTGGGCTGTGCACAATGGTGAGTCAACTGCTACACAGTGGCTTGAAATTGCGCTCATTTGTTTTAAAGCTCCTAAGACTGTAGGCCAAAACTGGTACTGCAATCAACCAAAACACTGTAGAGCATGGTATTACCTCCCCCTCCTTCCGGAAAACAGGTTGCCAGATCCAACATTCGCGTCCACTACAACTAGCTACCATGTCAAGCAACGAGTCCAACATGTAAGTTTGTCTGCTAATAATGTTTATTCTTTATGTGTGACGGTTTACAAAGTAATTATGTAATTATGTATTGGTCAGTCCACTAAATTCTACATGATAAACAGTAAGTCCAGACTAGCATGGAATTGCTATGACACCTCAGGCAGCTGCTGCGGCTTTATGCTACTGTTGGTCTGGCTACATGAATCAGAGCGTCCGCCACAAAATCCATACCGGTACATCTACTGTTTCTGTTCTGCAGACTAATACACTATGTGCTAAGACTGAAAGAAGATTCATGTAACCCATGTAATGTCTAAATTATGCTTCATATTGCTAACGGCTAATGGCATCTTGGCAATATTCATTCCTAATGTTAGGTATAAGAAATCACCATTATTTATTTTTTTTATCCAAATAATTCATTAACTGGCCAATTTAATAATTCACCTGCACATGAGATAACTTACATGCATAAAGCTTTTGTACTCACTTCTGAAGACCGTGAGTATGCTTTCAGACCCCTTTACCTGGTAGCTCAAGCAAGTGTCACATTCCCTACCTGGCTGGAGTTCGGCTGTTATGCAGTCCATTGTTAAATTGGACGACAACCAATCACGTACGCTGCGGTCCATTGTTAGATTGGATTCTATCCAATCACGTTGCGGGGTGACCGGGACAAATGGGTGATTGACATTGCCCTTGCTACGTGACATTCACGTCGGATCTGTTGATGCGCGCTACACCCTGATTCGGTAGTAAGACTTTCACCTCTCAACGTAAGTCCAGATGTCCAGAAGTCCAGATCACTATTGCAAATTATCTACCGATTATTGTAATCTTTCACATAAAGCGAGTTTGGTACTTTTTATTTTGCTTCACTCACTTTGGCTATAATCACTAATGCTAACCGGACCGTTAACCCTCGCCTTTTTTGAATGAATGAAAACTAACCGTTACCTTTTCGAATGAATGAAAACTAAGGAGTTCATTATCTCCGTTCACGAGTTCTTTATATAATTGATCGCATTCTGTTTGTGTAAGTTACTCATCCCTATAATTAAGGGATGCTGCGATCTGGAGTGCCCATCACGTCGAGATAAATTAGAACGTAATTACTATGTTACTACAACGGAATGAATGAATAGTAGTACCTGCTGGTCGTAGTAATAATACTAATAGATTTTATTTGAAATACTAATAGGTTTTATTTTAAATACTAATAGATTTTATTTCAAATACTAATAGATTTTATTTTACGACCCTTGTTTACACTCCAGTTACTAAGTAGTCACAGTAAAATTTAATTATCCAGAATGGCCTTACCAGTATGTGGGCCACTTCTACCCATTTAAAACTTTTAACCCTTCATAATCGTCCCCATTGGACCTGCAAGGTCATTATGGATACATGAGTAGTGGTTTATTGGCTTTATATATTTAATGCAGCAGTGTCAGTGTATTATTCAGTGTTTGTCCATAGTTGCTTACTGTTCATTGCCTGTGACCATGTTGTCTTTAGATGAGCAACAAACCAAAGAGCCATAAGGGAATGGGAGAAGGAGAGTGGCTTAAGAGGCTGAAGGCATATGCCACCACTGGCAGATGGCCTTCTGGTGGAAACAGGCCAGCTCCAAGGCAGCGGAAGTGGCATGATCTCTATCAGAAGGTAAAGTAATAATGTAATATGATAAATAATAATGTGGCAATTATTTTGTAACAGTTTAATAATTGACAATGTAATAACACATGCAATATCAGTAAAACTTTGCATAAGAGTAAAATAAAAAAGGAATTTAAAAATGCATTTACATCATTATAGATTGAGAAATGCCCCATGCATATCCACGGGAAGACTACGCTCTTTGGAGAGTTAGTGGCCTGCAACTAACTACTAACTACTACTACTAACTACTAACTACAATTCTAAGGTAAGATTGACAAAATGGTTTCTGATTATCGATCTTGCATAACATGTTGACCATGATGCTGTCTGTTACTTCATGTATCCCATCATATTACTAATGTATCCTGTCATATTTATTTAGCAGCCTGCCACACAGGCTGCTGCTGCAGCTGCAGTGCTGGAGTCCAAGGCATCGTCTTCTGGTGGATTTCTGCGGCCTCCTCCAAGTTTGGCAATGGTGAATACTTTCTTATGCATATTGAGAATACGGTCTTTTATTGGTTTAGTTTCTTAATTAGTTTTTTCTCTTTTCAGTTCACTAACTCCCGTTTTGGTGGCTCACACTCTGCAACATTACAACCAAATTTAATAGCTCGGAGAACTCCCAGCCCTTCCTCTGTGAGGACCCCCAGCCCCTCTACACCCTCTGTGAGGACCCCCAGCCCTTTTACATCCTCTGTGAGGACCCCTGGTATTGTTGTACGCACCAGTAGGGCAGAACCCTCTGTGAGTACAGAAATCTATTAATTTGAACAACTGTTGTGTTAGTTACCCTGAGTGTATCTTGCATTAACAAGGTGATATGTCATTTCTGTCTTCTAAATAGAATGAGCCTGAAGGGTTGGAGCCGGCTGCCGGATACTGGTTGCCAGGGGAAATGAAAAAAAACATCCCCATTCAGGACCAGAGGTGGATTTCCACCACTCTATTTCTGTCTGGCAAACTGCGGGCAGATCTCAAGCTTTGGTACGAGCCTCCGGTGCCAGCGCTTATTTACCATCAAAAGCCAACCCCAGACTGTTTGTTCACCCATCGGCTGATGGTCTGGATGCTCTACCACCTGTGGAAGGTTAAGGTACACTGTCCTGGCTGTGGTAAACAGCTGACGGGGTATGGAGTACACAAGCGGGCTCGGAAGGTCCTGGATGTTGACAGGTACTATCTGTTGGTGACAGAGACACTCAAGGTGCACTGTGTGTTCTCTGAGTTACCTGTCAACCAGCCAGACCGTCCGGGACCAGCTAGATGTGCCGCATCAGCGGATGTTCCGGCTGATTCTGACCCGCAAGTAAGTAAAACAGTTACGCCAAGATGGCGACAGATGCACTCACATTAGCCCCTGCCCCCCCCACACACACACAAAGCAAGTAACCACATAAATTTGACTACATATTTTACATCTGTAATTTTATGTATGTGACAAAATATTCTTGAAACCTTGATTGTTAACACATAAATCATTTATTTCTTCTATTATTGTGTAATTATTTCTTCTATTATTGTGTAATTAATCACAGCAATGATATGTGTTTTCAGATATGCTTGTGACATTCGTGTCATCCAGCTGCTGCATGACCGGACTCTGGGCAACAGTCCAGCATGCCTAGCCAAGCAACTAAAAGAGAACCACGGGGACGAATGGCTGTCCAGGTTGTCACACTATCTGGGCGAGTGTGCCAACTTCATAGATCAGCCGAGCCTCTTCCCTGTGGTCTGTCAGGAACCCCCAGAGCCGATCGAGGTGCCCACCAGTCGCTGGCTGCTTTCTGTGTATGGCAGGGACATCCTGTCATGCATAGAACATATTAAGGCCAGCATTACATCTTCATTTGGCTCCATTTTGAAAATGGATTCCACTAAGAAGGTAAGAAATATTCTGTAATTGTCATAAATGTACCCCTTGTAATGTGCTATTCTACAAATTTGGTCAATCAAAACATTCTGTAGGCATAATCCAGTTCAATTATTTCATATACTGTTGTGTGTTCAAATGTTTGATTTTTGACATTGTTGCTGTTAAATTCCAGATCACAAAAAAGCTGGCTGGGCACGGAAAGGGAACGGACCTTTGGTTAACCTCTATCGGCAACGAGATTGGCCAAATATTGATCAGTGTCCTGTCAGTACAGGAGGGTCCAGGCCTTGACAGAATGGTGGCTGGAATAATGGCTCGATACCGCCAGGCAGCAGTGGCACCCCCCCATCCTCCTCTACGTGGACAGTGGCTGCTGTGTAAGTGAGGGGACCAGCAAGCTGCAGTCCAGGTTCCACGAGTGGCCAGACCTCCACATAAGGCTGGACATTTGGCATTTTATGAGGAGGCTAGCTGTTGGCTGCACGACAGATGCCCACCCTCTCTACCCTGCTTTCATGGGTTCTTTGTCCGCCTGCATCTTTGAGTGGGATGCAGGCGATCTCACTCTGTTGCGGCGGGCAAAGCGAGAGCAGTTACGTAGAGAGGGGCTGCCAGCCATCACAGATGCCAGGATAACAAAAATGGAACTAGGCAAATACTGCCTCCGTCGGACACGTGGTGTGGAGGCAACCATCACAAACATCAAGCGGTTGTTGCAGGAACTGGGTGGATTGAGTGGCAGGGACCTAATGGGGGTCCCACTCCTGGACCAAATACGGATGGAGCACATCTGGCGTGTGCAGAAACGCCACGTCGGGTGTATCCAGGATATTCCAGGGGTGCAGCTCTACACCGAGAATGGCACAGTGACGAAGGCAGGTGTGGTCCTCACCACTTACCACTGTGCCAGAGGGTCCACATCCCTGGAATCATTTCACTGCCACCTGAACAGGTTTATTCCAGGTTAGTGTGTTTCTTATTTGTAAAGGTAAACAATAGATAAACTTTCATAGAAGTGTATGTAAATTTAAATGCAACAGGTTTTTATCACCAATAACTGTTTTTTTTTTAAATTTCCTCAGGCACAAGTGCAAATGCACTTAATTATCAGCTGTAACCTCCTGGAAGGCCTGAACAGATGGAACCAGGATCGGGCAGCTGCAGCGGTCACCAGACGGCCATCGTCCCTCCTTACATATGGTGGTGACGTCGCTGAAAGTATAAACACTGATGGCATAAAAGTTTTTGGCAGGGCTTTTGTGCCATTTAGACCCCCATCAAAATACACTGGTATGCGTAATTGAATTGATATTTCACAATTCATTCTTTTGGATTAATTGGCCATTTTTTCTTCACAGAGTTTAGACTGCTTTTTTAACCCACTGATGTGCAGATGTCCACCTGTTCTTTTCCTTAGGGGAGCTGATTGGTGTTGACTACTTACTTAGCCAAACTGGACAGCCGCTGCAAATCCACCCTGAAGCAGAGGAGACAGAAGACATGCTAGAGGATCTGGAAGAGGTTGAGGAAGAAGATGAGGGCTTCGAGGAGGATGACTTAACCATGTCAAGTCTCTTTGATGACCTGAGTATTTCAACTCCATCCGTCCAGCCTGGTCCATCTACTCTGCCCATTCCATCCACTCTGCCGGGTCCATCCGTCCAGCCTGGTCCATCCACCCAGCCCGGTCCATCTACTCTGCCCATTCCATCCACTCTGCCGGGTCCATCCGTCCAGCCTGGTCCATCCACCCAGACTGCTACGCAACCCACTACCATTTCTGTGGATACCTCCATGCCCCTGCCAGGTTTATCCTCACCATCTCGGGTACAGAACACCATACTTACTTGTAACAACATTAATTGTCATTGAAATGATTTGTTCTTTTTGGGTTATATTTCTCATCTGACTTTCTGCAGGCTGTGGATGACAGTAGTGTGCCAGGTATAGACAGAGTGGACAGCCTGGCACACTACCTGGTGGATCCCTCTTCCTCACCAATCAACAGGTCAGAAGTTTGTGCCTCTGTGCTTATCATACATGTCCACATTGCATTTTTTTTCTCTTTTCTTTGCTCATGTGCCTGTATATTACATTTCAACTCTCTCTCTCTCTCTCTCTCTCTTTCAGTTGACCATTATTGTTGAATTATGGGGCAATTTACTGGAGTACGACAAACAGAGGGTGGTGTTTGCCTCCAGGTATCAGAACAGGCTGGTGACTGGACGGTTCAGGTCTCCCAAGAAGAGACAGGAATTTACTCCTGGGGTGGAGAACGTGAAGCGGCATGCACTGACCACTGCAGCACCTTTAGCTCAGTGGCCAGACTGCTGTCGCTTGATAAAGCACATTTTTTTCAGGCTGTGTGCTATTCACCGCAGCCCAAAGAAGAGGGGAAAGGGCACTGTTTCTAGATGGGACCTAATCCTGGCGGACAATAGAAAAATCCGGGCCCTATTTCTTGGGAATGCTGCAGTAATGCAGCAGACCAACCTACAACTAGTTGATGTCAGCCATACAACATTGGTCCAGTGGCACAACAAAAGGGTAAAGAGGCAGGAGAGCACAATCATCATGCAGGGCCTCAAACTTCCAAATCGGATGTCTGCAGCAGCTGACCCTCTGCCCCCTCCAAATGTGCTCCCTGCCTCTTTACCCCCTCAACCTGGACCTGCACACCAATATATGCTGCCTGCCAGCACTGTGGGCCAAGCAAAATTAAAAAGAAAAACACTGCCTGCCAGTGCAGCAGCCAAACCCCAGGCCCAGCGGCAGCTCTTCCCTGCTGCACTCCCTTCCCCCTCTGCTCCTAAACTGCTGATGCTGGCTCCAGGCACTGTGAGGATGCCCATGGTGCTGTCGGTGCCACAGACCCTGGCCATAAACACTTTAACCTTTCCTCCTCCTGCCCCCCCTGAAGGAACTGTAGGGGCAATGTGGTGGGAGGTAGAGGGAGTGTGTGGTAGGCAAGCAGAGTCTCGGTCAGGAGACAGATGGATGGATGGAGAGAGGACACAGAGAGCAGGTTTCGATACAATGCCAGAGGCCTTTATTTGTTGCCTTCAAACAATGTATCTTGCATTCGTGGTGATATAGGTTAGTGTGTGTGCTGTATAAAGGACATAAAAAGAACAAAGGATATAACATTAGTTGAGTGTAAAATAAACCAGAATCATAAACAATTAAATAAACAATAACTTCTGCTAAATCATTACTATCAATTAACTCTCAACAGGAATGTACTTCTAGACAGAAAGCCAGTTCTCAATATCACAAAATATAAGACTAATACATGCAATTCAAGTCAAGTTAATTAAATTCAAACAAACCACATGGCATGGCCAAACAAAGGAAACAAAACATGGACATCACATGGCAAAATGGTCTTCATAGTTAATCAGAACAAAAACATTCAAACGGATAAATCAGAGAGCATGAAAAGAAACTAAGAACTCACGTTAACTTGAAGACGCACACTCAAATTGGCCATCATGTGGAGATGCAGCAAAAGAATGCACATGGGTGCAGAGCTCAAATTTATAGCTTTGCGCCCCTGCTTCAGCGCCACAGGGTTTCCCAGCAGGTAAACTGGGCGTGGTCAGGGAGCAGGTTCAGCCCTGCCCACCAAGGTGAAAGGTGAACACAGTACCTCACCTCTGCAACACGAGGGAGCCATGCATGGGGAATGTGTTTGTCAGGGAGTCTTTTCACCCCCCCCTGTTGCTCCTGTTCGGGCGAAAAAATTAAACAGACAAGTGGCCCACAACAGTTGTAAAAAGTGTAGCCAATACCGTACGGCCGAAACGGGACACAGCCAGTATAAAGGGACAGTATACTGCCCATCAACAGAGACTGTCCCTAAAGAACAGTGGCTGGAGGACATGAAGAAAAGGGCAGAAAATAAATGATTGTTTCGGCAGTCTCCAGTTCATCTCAGGGTTGAACATATATAGGCAAACAATCACATTCACACCTATGGGTGATTTAGTTTAACCAGTTAACCTATCAGTGTGTGTGTTTGGATGGTGGGAGGAGCCAAAGAACCTGGAGAAAACCCACGCAGACCCGCTGAGAACATGTAAACTCCACATAGAAAGGTCTGATGTTGTATTGAATTCAGTTATTGTTTTCTGAACATGCAAAACCATGTGTTATATATTGTATATAGTCATTGTTTAGGTTTGCAGTTTAGTTGTTTTGTGAGTAAATTCAATTCAATTCAATTTTATTTATAAAGCCCTAAATCACAACAAAGTATTCTCAGAGGGCTTTACAAAAACACAATCAGCTACAGAAATACATGAAAAGTCCCAGGCATCCCCTGTCCTTAGACCCTCCTTCTCGGCAAGAAAAAACTTCAAAACCCAGTGGGAAAAAGAAGAAATCTTGAGGAGAACCACATTGAAGGAGAGATCCACTCCCATGGACGGACAGGCTATAGATGAACGTCCATGTATAAATGCAGGAAGGGGGGCTGGTCCAGACAGGCAGGGGCGGTGGTCCGGGGTCACAGGTCGGCACAGGCGAGATACTGCAGATCCTGTCGTCCATGGCTCCCGTGCAGACACTGTCAGGAGAGCCACCACTCCCCCCAGGGGGGTGGGGGGGGCACCAGGTGACTAGTCATGAACAGACTTGGTATGAAAGATAGGTTGTAAAAATTACAGAAACAGGTGTGAGGGAGAGAAAGAGAAGAAAGAACTCAGTGGCTGTACTGTACTTCCCCCAGCATTCTAACTCCGAGGGCAGCCTAGACTACATCATGTATACAAGATATATGAGTCACATAATTTGAGTCACATAATTTTTAACTAACCTGACCATAGGCTTTCTCAAACAGGAATGTTTTAAGCCTAATTTTAAATGTAGAGACTGTCTTTAATATTAAAGGGAAGCAGTCTAAATGTGTGTGTGTGTGTGAGGCTCACTCACAGCTGCATAAGAAGGAGTGAGTGAGTGAGTGAGTGAGTGAGTGAGTGAGTACACTAAAAGATTAATAATATAAGCCAAATAAAAGTTTGATATTAGTAATATTTGGATTTCTGTGTGTTTTTTGTTGAGATTAAAGCACCATTATATGCGGTGTCAATTAAAAGTTGTGATAAAAGCAGACACAAATGCAAATAATGTAAAGCTAATAAGTGAAATCACAAGTACATGTATTTCCAGTAATACTTTCATCAGTGCATATCTAAAACATTCATGTTCAGTATTTGGGGGTTCAAAGTGGGAACCATGGAGTGAACACATTTGTTCCATAAAATAACAGAGATAGATAGATAGATAGATAGATAGATAGATAGATAGATAGATAGATAGATAGATAGATAGATAGATAGATAGATAGATAGATAGATAGATAGATAGATAGATAGATAATATGGATATGTTCATCCACTTTGATAAGAATAATTATATTCAAATTGTAATACAAATTGTAAATATACTTTAAGATAAAATCAAAAATTTCTGGCCTCAAGAATTTCTAGTAAAACGTTTATCAAGTTGCTCCCCATACAAATGAATGATAGAATCGGGAATTTTTTTATTTCCTACTATTTTAAAACACATTCAGATGTTTAAAATGACCAAGGAAGGAGGAAAGGGTCATTAAAGGTCATTTCCTTTCTTTTCCTCTCCTTTTCTCTTTCCTTTTTTCTCCTTCTTTTCCTTCACCCCCCCCCCCCAAACAGACTATTGTTCCCCAGCACAACTGCGCTGTGTCTGGCTCCAGCAGAGGACCTGCTTTGACTGAAACTTAATAATTTGCTCATTTTTAGATATGAGGGTTATAACGTGTTATGGCATGGGACGAAATCCACGTGTAAAGTCGAGGTCCCGATCCAATGCTGCTTGCAGTTTTAATTAGGGACCAAGCACGCAGGGTCGAGGCCCTATGCATTTGCACACTATGTGTGTGTGCGGGCCAAGTCCCTATTGTATTTCGTTTGTTTTTTAGGGACCGAGCACACAGGGTCGAGGCCCTATTGTATTTCGTTCGTTTTTTATTATTATTAGGGACCAAGCACGCAGGGTCGAGGCCCTATGCATTTGCACACTATGTGTGCAATGCGGGCCGAGTCCCTATTGTATTTCGTTCGTTTTTTATTAGGGACCGAGCACGCAGTGTCGAGGCCCTGCACACTATGTGTCTGGTCTCAGCCTCCATTCACTCCCATGTTAATTTGGATCAAAGAAATTCTCTACTTGGCCTGATTTTAGTGTTTTTAAAACTGCGAAATCTCGGTCATTTTTGACCCTACAGGGGAAAAAATTACATCTACTTGTTCCTCATAGTAATAAGTAATAACATAGTAATAACAAGTAATAACAAATAATAACATAGTAATAACATAGTAATAACAAGTAATAACATAATAATAACATAGTGATAATATCCTAATAACAAGTAATATCAAGTAATAATAAAAATAAAAAAACAAAACAAAAAAATAAAGTAATAACAATAAAAAATGACATCTACTTGTTCCTCATAATAGTATAAGCATAGTAATAACATAGTAATAAATATACTAATAAGTAAAAACAAGTAATAACATAGTAATAACATAGTAATAATATACTAATAAGAAAAAACAAGTAATAACATAGTAATAACATATTACTATGTTATTACTTGTTATTAGTATATTATTACTAACATAGTAATAATAAGTAATAACATAGTAATAACAAGTAATAACATAGTAATAACATAGTAATAACAAATAATAACATAGTAATAACATAGTAATAACAAGTAATAACATAGTAATAACATAGTAATAAATAGTAATAACAACTAATAACATAGTAATAACATGGTAATAACATAGTAATAACATAGAATAACATAGTAATAACATAGTAATAACATGGCAATAACAAGTAACAACATAGTAATAACATAGTAATAACATAGTAATAACAAGTAATAACAAGTAATAACAAGTAATGACATAGTAATAATATACTAATAACAAGTAATAACAAGTAATAACAAGTAATAACATAGTAATAACATAGTAATAACAGTAATAGCAAGTAATCACATAGTAATAACAAGTAATAACATAGTAATAATATACTAATAACATGTAATAAAAAGTAATAACATAGTAATAACATAGTAATAACATAGTAATAACAAGTAATAACAATTAATAACAAATAATAACATAGTAATAATATACTAATAACAAGTAATAACATAGTAATAATATACGAATAACAAGTAATAACATAGTAATAACATAGTAATACCAAGTAATAACATAGTAATAATATACTAATAACAACTAATAGCAAGTAATAACAGAGTAATAACATAGTAATAACAAGTAATAACAAGTAAAATAACAATAACATAGTAATAATATACTAATAACAAGTAATAACAAGTATTAACATAGTAATAAGAAGTAATAACAAATAATAACAAGTAATAACATAGTAATAAAATAGTAATAACAAGTAATAACATTGTAATAATATCCTAATAACAAGTAATAACAAGTAATAACATAGTAATAACATAGTAATAATATACTAATAACCAGTAATAACATAGTAATAACATAGTAATAATATACTAATAACAAGTAATAACATAGTAATAACAAGTAATAACAAGTAAAAACATAGTAATAACAAGTAATAACATAGTAATAACAAGTAATAACATAGTAATAATATACTAATAACAAGTAATAACATAGTAATAACATAATAATAACAAGTAATAACATAGTAATAACATAGTAATAATATACTAATAGTAATGACAAGTAATAACATAATAATAATATACTAATAACAAGTAATAACATAGTAATAATATACTAATAACAAGTAATAACATAGTAATAACATAGTAATAACAAGTAATAACATAGTAATAACAAGTAATAACGGAGTAATAACATAGTAATAATATCCTAATAACTAGTAATAACAAGTAATAACAGTAATAAAATAGTAATAACAAGTAATAACATAATAACATAGTATAACATAATAATGACATAGTAATAATATACTAATAACAAGTAATAACAAGTAGTAACATAGTAATAACATAGTAATAACAAGTAATAACATAGTAATAAAATAGTAATAATATACTAATAACAAGTAATAACATAGTAATAATATACTAACAACAAGTAATAACATAGTAATAACATAGTATTAATGTACTAATAACAAGTAATAACATAGTAATAACAAGTGATAACAAGTAATAACATAGTAATAACACGTAATAACATAGTAATAACACGTAATAACATAGTAATAACAAGTAATAACATAATAATAACATAGTAATAATATACTAATAACAAGTAATAACAAGTAATAACATAGTAATAACATAGTAATAACAGTAATAGCAAGTAATAACATAGTAATAATATACTAATAAGTAATAAAAAGTATTAACATAGTAATAATATACTAATAACAAGTAATAACATAGTAATAACAAGTAATAACAAGTAATAACATAGTAATAACATAGTAATAACATAGTAATAACAGTAATAGCAAGTAATAACATAGTAATAATACACTAATAAGTAATAAAAAGTAATAACATAGTAATAATATACTAATAACAAGTATTAACATAGTAATAACAAGTAATAACATAGTAATAACATAGTAATAATATACTAATAACAAGTAATAATATAGTAATAACAAGTAATAACAAGTAATAACATAGTAATAACAAGTAATAACAAGTAATAACAGAGTAATAACATAGTAATAATATCCTAATAACTAGTAATAACAAGTAATAACAGAGTAATAACATAGTAATAATATCCTAATAACTAGTAATAACAAGTAATAACATAGTAATAACATAGTAAAAACAAGTAATAACATACTAATAACATAGTTATAATATCCTAATAACAAGTAATAACATAATAACATAGTATAACATAATAATGACATAGTGATAATATACTAATAACAAGTAATAACATAGTAATAACATAGTAATAACAAGTAATAACATAGTAATAATATACTAATAACAAGTAATAACAAGTAATAACATAGTAATAACATAGTAATAACAAGTAATAACATAGTAATAACATAGTAATAATATACTAATACCAAGTAAAAACATAGTAATTACATAGTAATAACAAGTAATAACAAGTAATAACATAGTAATAACAAGTGATAACAAATAATACCAAGTAATAACATAGTAATAATATACTAATAACAAGTAATAACAAGTAATAACAAGTAATAACAGAGTAATAACATAGTAATAACAAGTAATAACAAGTAATAACATAGTAAAAATATACTAATAACAAGTAATAACATAGTAATAATATACTAATACCAAGTAATAACATTGTAATAACCTAGTAATAACAAGTAATAACAAGTAATAACAGAGTAATAACATAGTAATAATATCCTAATAACAAGTAATAACAAGTAATAACATAGTAATAACATAGTAATAACAAGTAATAACATACTAATAACATAGTTATAATATCCTAATAACAAGTAATAACATAATAACATAGTATAACATAATAATGACATAGTGATAATATACTAATAACAAGTAATAACATAGTAATAACATAGTAATAACAAGTAATAACATAGTAATAATATACTAATAACAAGTAATAACAAGTAATAACATAGTAATAACATAGTAATAACAAGTAATAACATAGTAATAACATAGTAATAATATACTAATACCAAGTAAAAACATAGTAATTACATAGTAATAACAAGTAATAACAAGTAATAACATAGTAATAACAAGTGATAACAAATAATACCAAGTAATAACATAGTAATAATATACTAATAACAAGTAATAACAAGTAATAACAAGTAATAACAGAGTAATAACATAGTAATAACAAGTAATAACAAGTAATAACATAGTAAAAATATACTAATAACAAGTAATAACATAGTAATAATATACTAATACCAAGTAATAACATTGTAATAACCTAGTAATAACAAGTAATAACAAGTAATAACAGAGTAATAACATAGTAATAATATCCTAATAACAAGTAATAACAAGTAATAACATAGTAATAACATAGTAATAACAAGTAATAACATAGTAATAAAATAGTAATAATATACTAATAACAAGTAATAACATAGTAATAATATACTAACAACAAGTAATAACATAGTCATAACATAGTAATAATGTACTAATAACAAGTAATAACATAGTAATAACATAGTAATAACAAGTAATAACAAGTAATAACATAATAATAACACATAATAACATAGTAATAACAAGTAATAACATAGTAATAACATAGTAATAATATACTAATAACAAGTAATAACAAGTAATAACATAGTAATAACATAGTAATAGCAAGTAATAACATAGTAATAATATACTAATAAGTAATAAAAAGTAATAACATAGTAATAATATACTAATAACAAGTAATAACAAGTAATAACATAGTAATAACAAGTAATAACAGAGTAATAACATAGTAATAATATCCTAATAACTACTAATAACAAGTAATAACATAGTAATAACATAGTAATAACAAGTAATAACATACTAATAACATAGTTATAATATCCTAATAACAAGTAATAACATAATAACATAGTATAACATAATAATGACATAGTGATAATATACTAATAACAAGTAATAACAAGTAATAACATAGTAATAACATAGTAATAACAAGTAATAACATAGTAATAACATAGTAATAATATACTAATAACAAGTAATAACATAGTAATAACAAGTAATAACATAGTAATAACATAGTAATAACATAATAATAATATACTAATAACAAGTAATAACATAGTAATAATATACTAATAACAAGTAATAACAAAGTAATAACATACTTATAACAAGTAATAACAAGCAATAACATAGTAATAATATACTAATAACAAGTAATAACAAGTATAAACATAGTAATAAGAAGTAATAACAAATAATAACAAGGAATAACATAGTAATAACATAGTAATAATATACTACTAACAAGTAATAACAAGTAATAACATAGTAATAACATAGTAATAACATAGTTATAACAAGTAATAACATAGTAATAATATACTAATAACAAGTAATAACAAGTAATAATATACTAATAACAAGTAATAACAAAGTAATAACATACTTATAACAAGTAATAACAAGCAATAACATAGTAATAATATACTAATAACAAGTAATAACAAGTAATAACATAGTAATAACATAGTAATAATATACTACTAACAAGTAATAACAAGTAATAACATAGTAATAATGTGGCACTATGTGTTTAAGTTAGTTTAAAATAGTTGCCCCCCATTTAAATTTATGTAAGGTTCAAAAACTATAAAACTATTGTTAATTGTTACTGTGATTATGTGCTGCTATAATAACATTTCTTGTGTTTTTATTTTAAGAGGTAATACTTAGTTATGCCAGCAGAGGGCGCTTTATGTTTTGGGGATCGGTAGCTGACGTGCTAGAAGAAGACAGTCAGTACGGGATCAGAGCTAATGTTAACAACATGAAGTAGCCCCTGGAAATAACTATTGTTCCTATCTTTTGCAGGTAAGAGAGTTAGCACCAAGCACAGAGTTCACAGAACAGTAGAAATGTTTGTAAAGTGCCTTAGAGAGTATTATTATTTAAGTTAAAGAGAGTTATAGTAAGTATATGATTAAGAAGCGGGTTAGCCACCACGTTGCTAAGCTAAAGACCGGACTCGGGTCAGTGGCAACCGTAATGTTTAATGGAAGGTAACGTTCATCTGAGAAGTGTCTTGTAATAAACAATGTATGGTACATATATGTGTTTATATGTAGGACGGTTAAATAAGCTTTGAAAAGGGTTTTTGTCTGAATAAGCTTTGAAAAGGGTTTTTGTCTGAATGGGTCGTGTCAAGCTAAGGCTATGGAATGGAGTATGAACCTGTTGCTGTACTGTAGTGCTCCTTATAGTCTTTATAATTACAGACGCATTGTTTGTGGACAATTTCTGTTGGGATATATATGTTTTGTAATTCATGGAGCGTCAATCTGTAATACTGATGTCCTATTTGAGTGATTATAGCTGACACGCAAGAAGAAGACAGTCAGTACGGGATCAGAGCTAATGTTAACAACATGAAGTAGCCCCTGGAAATAACTATTGTTCCTATCTTTTGCAGTGTTTTGCAAAAATAAATGTGTTGCACCGAGAACGAGTTGGCCCATCATTCTCTGCCGTGTAACATATTTTGGCGAGCCAGCCAGGAGGGGGCGTCTGTGAGTCAACACCACCATCATTGAGCCTCCTTCCCAGAGAGACGAACCTCCTTCGATCCAAGATGGATGCGGTCCAGCCTCTGCGTGATGAAATGAGTGCAGCCTTGTGGCAGCTGGAGAGAGCGCTTCTCGTGGATGTCTGCAGGCAACTGAAATGTCCTGGCCTGAGCAGTGGAGAGCCTCACAGCAAGACAAAAAGGACACTCATAAAGATGGCAGAGGAGATATTCGACGAGGTTGAGGAAAATGAAAAAGAAGAACAAATTGAACAATTCTTCACTGATTTAAGAACATATATTGAGAGACTGAATAAAGAAAAATGCCAAAGCGATGACAGGACAGGTGCTGA
The DNA here is from genome assembly GCA_020466265.1 of Siphamia tubifer. NCBI lineage: Eukaryota > Metazoa > Chordata > Actinopteri > Kurtiformes > Apogonidae > Siphamia > Siphamia tubifer. The sequence continues at coordinate 11,748,426 of CM035805.1, forward strand.
ACCGTCTCCAGAGAAACGACCTGAGGAATTGTCCCTACCTGTCATTCCACCCAAGATTACACATTTCCCACTCAGAGCCCGACCAGAGCCAACCCATACTCTGCAAGAGGTAACTTTGAGAAGGGAGTTTAAAATCTGTGGGCAGATAGGAGAGCCAGGACAGAGGGATAAGCTATCCTACCTCAGCCTGGTGCGTCAAATGGAGATGGGGAAAGAAAAAGGACATTCAGAGACTGAAATAATTGAGGCAGTAATCAGAGCTATTAGTCCAGGCCTGCCCCTGAGAGATATGCTGGAGATAAAACGTGGACTGACCCTTAGTAAACTGCTCACCATATTAAAGGGACATTACAAGGTAGACAGCCCCACTGAACTGTACCACCAGCTTCTCAATATCTCCCAAGAGCCTAAAGAGACTGCCCTCAACTTTGTATTCCGTGCCATCGAACTGAAAGAAAAACTGTTGTGGAAAGCGGCGAATGAGGAAACTGATGAACTGTACAGCCGACGCACAATCCAGCGCAAGTTTCTTCGCTCCATTGAAACAGGGCTGCTCAGTGATTCAGTGAAGTATCAGTTGATGCCCCTCCTCAACGATGTGAGTGCAACAGATGAAGAACTGATTGAAAAAGTGACCGAGGCATCGAAATTGGAAAGTGAAAGACTTGAGAAGCGGAAAAGGTCAGCTGCTGCCAAGATTCCCAAAGTGCAAGAGCTCCAAGCAGAACATCAGGCAGAACCTACATCTGTCCAGAGCCCTGCCAAGCCCAGAGAATCTCAAACTGCAGTGGCTGTGAAAACGGTGAAAGGTAAAGAGACTAAAAGTGAAAGCATGAATACACAACAGATCATTGAAGAGTTACGAAAAGAAATGAAGCAAATGTTTGTGGCAGTGATGGAGAGCAGTCCCCGTCCAAGTGGCCCCAAACAAAGAGATAAAGGCTGCAAAACGTGCAGAGAAGAGGGAAAAGGAGACAACTGTTCGCACTGTTTCAAATGTGGGCATGAGGGTCACTTCTCTCGTGGATGCAGAGCTCAGAGACAGTCGGGAAACGGGGAGGGACTACTGACATGGGACCAGCAGTAGTCAATAGCCAAGGGTCCCAGGGTGAGCTCCTTAATCCAGCACCGCCCCCCACACCAGCTACAGCCAACGCCAGTGTCAGTGAAGTCCATTACCTACCCCCTGTACGCAAGTCTCAGCTAGTCAGCCTTGTTGGAAACAGATGTACTGTGAACTGCTTTATGGACAATCACCCAGTTAAAGTCTTGTGGGACACAGGGGCACAGTCGAGTATAGTAAATGATAAGTGGCAGCAACAACATCTTCCCCACGCAGTTGTCCGGCCCATATCTGAGCTGTTAGAGGATGAGACGCTCACAGTTTATGCTGCTAATGACACGCTCATTCCCTACATTGGCTGGATTGAAGTCAGCTTCAGACTCGACAGTGACACGTCCAAAAGTGAGTTACAAGTGCCAATACTAGTTTGCAGTGACCCAGCTGTGGCCAGTGACCCTATCATTGGCTACAATGTGATCGAGGCCATTGTGAATAAAAATGAAATCAAAACTAAAGGTGGCAGAAAGCAGCTTGCACACAAAGTCAGTAAAGCTTTTGAAATAACAGTCAAAACCGCTCACAATGTGGTCAAGCTTGTGCAGAACAAACATGAAGATTCTGAGACTGGTGTGGTGAATACTGGAGTGAAAACAGTGACATTACCAGGTAACCAAGTCACAGTGGTTTACATGAGGGCACATGTTAGTCAGCAGGCTAGGGGTCAAGACATGTTGTTCACAGCTGATACACCTGACCCGCCACCAGAGGGCATCGTCTACAATGATGTTCTGGTAAAAATCCCAGACAGAAGAGTGTCATACATACCGATCCCAGTGACTAACACCACAGACCACACCATCTACGTGCAGAGTCGTAAAGTTATTGGACGTCTTGAACCAGTAAAGACAGTTTATTCAGCAGACATTCAGACAGAAGTTAATGAACTGACAAAAGAAACAAAGAGCAACAGAGAGACAAACACAAAGGAGAAAAGTCACGCAGAGACGTTCGAGAATGGACACACACCGAGACCAAAGTCATGGGACCCACCTGTGGATCTCCAACACTTAACACAGAGTCAACAAGCAGCAGCGAGGAAGATGCTGAGGGAGGAATGTGAGGCATTTGCAGTTGATAATGATGATGTAGGATGTATACCATCACTCAAGATGCACATTACACTCCACGACACCAGTCCAGTGCAAAAGACCTACATGTCTGTTCCCAAACCCCTTCACAAAGAAGTTAAAGAGTACTTGCAAGACCTGCTCAACAAAGGTTGGATCAAACCCTCACGGTCCCCCTACTCATCGCCTGTAGTGTGTGTCCGTAAGAAAGATGGAAGCCTCCGTCTCTGTTGTGACTTCAGGGAGCTCAATCGTAAGTCAGTCCCAGACCGGCATCCAATCCCCAGGATTCAGGACATGCTGGATGCGCTGGGTGGGAGCTCCTGGTTTTCTGTCTTAGATCAGGGAAAAGCGTACCACCAGGGTTTCCTTGATGAAGCAAGCCGCCCCCTGACAGCCTTCATCACACCCTGGGGACTTTACGAATGGGTGCGCATTCCTTTTGGCCTGAGCTCAGCACCTGCAGAGTTCCAGCGGAGTATGGAGCATTGTTTGGCGGGCCTCAGAGACACTATTTGCCTCCCGTACCTGGATGACAACCTTGTGCACAGCAGCAGCTTTGAAAATCACATTGAGCACATCCGCCTTGTTCTCCAGCGCTACAAGGAGCATGGTGTAAAGTTGACCCCAAAGAAATGTGAATTGTTCAGACGCAGTGTGAAGTTTTTGGGAAAGTTGGTAACCGAGGAAGGCTACACCATGGACCCGGCAGAGATGGCGCCAGTGAGGGCTGTGAAAGAAAAGACACCTACAACGGTCGGAGAGGTACGTCAAATACTAGGCTTTCTCTCTTACTACAGGCCCTTCATACCAAACTTCTCTCGTGTGGCCCACCCACTGTACAGCCTGCTCAGTCCCCCACCTTCGAAGAACAACGTTCCTGCTCCAGCAGAAAATGTCAAAAACGGGCTCAAGAAGAATAAAGGCCATTTGCCATCTCGCATGCCCATACAATGGACCAGTTCACACCAGGATGTTTTGAACCAGCTTGTTGATGCACTCACAAAGCCTCCTGTCCTTGGATACCCCGACTTCACTCAACCGTTTGTGCTCCACTGTGATGCTTCACAAGTAGGGTTGGGTGCTGTATTGTATCAGCGACAGCAGGGAAGAATGAGAGTGATAGCATTTGGCTCCCGCACCCTAAGTCCAGCAGAGAAGAAGTACCACCTGCATTCTGGCAAGCTAGAGTTCCTGGCGATGAAGTGGGCTATCTGTGAACGTTTCCGGGATTATCTGTACCATGCCCCGTCGTTTGTTGTGTATACAGATAATAACCCGCTAACGTATGTGCTTACAACAGCAAAACTCAATGCCACTGGTCACAGGTGGGTTGCGGAGTTGGCCGATTACAACTTCACCATTCGCTATCGCCCAGGCAAGACCAACGCTGATGCTGATGGACTGTCGAGGATGCCATTGGACATCGAGAACTACATGAAAAACTGCACAGCAGAGATCAGTCAAGAAGCAATAAGTGCATCGATGGAGTCCGTGAAAGTTGAACAGAGTGACCCCTGCAAAGGCGTGGGAGTGATCCAGGTCAGTGCTCTCAAGTTAATCAAAGACTCTAACACTCACCAGCCCTTCACTCCAGCCCAGATCCGCAAGGCACAAGAAGACGATGAGATCCTGGCTAGAGTCATCTGGTACAAGTCACAGGATAAGAGGCCGAGTAGATCTGAAGTCAAGAACGAGCATCCCTCTGTTGCTGCACTGCTCAAGCAATGGTTAAAGCTCTACATTGATGCAGATGGTGTTCTGCGCCGCCACACTGCGCATCGAGACCAGGTGTTGATCCCGAAAGTCTACCGTCCCCTGGTTTTCAAAGAGCTGCACCAGGAGATGGGTCACTTAGGGGTGGAAAGGACACTTGACTTGATAAGAGAAAGGTTCTACTGGCCACAAATGAGTAAAGAAGTGGAACACTTTGTGACAGAAGAATGCGAGTGCTTGAAGAAGAAAAAGCCAAGTAAGCAAACTCGAGCACCTCTGACTACGATTCACTCTACGTACCCATTCCAGCTCGTGTCCATAGACTTTCTTCATTTGGAGAAGTGCAAGAATGGCTATGAGTACATTTTAGTAGTCATGGATCATTTTACGAGGTTTGCTCAAGCCTACGCTACGAGGAACAAAGCAGCCAAAACAGTTGCAGACAAGTTGTTCAACGACTTCGCACTCAAGTTCGGGTTCCCGACTAGAATACATCACGACATGGGAAAAGAGTTTGAGAACAAGCTGATGGCAAGGCTCAAGGAACTGTCAGGCATTCAGGGTTCACACACGACACCGTATCATCCACAGGGCAACGGACAGGTAGAGAGATTTAATCGCACCCTGTTATCCATGTTACGTACCCTGGAGGACAAAGAGAAGGAAGATTGGAAGGAGTCATTAGCTAAAGTAGTTCACGCTTACAACTGCACAAAAAGTGAAGCAACCGGCTATGCTCCGTATTACCTTGTCTTTGGTCGTGCTCCCCGTCTGCCCATTGACCTGCTGTTTGACATAAAGAGAAATGAATCCCACGTTGATTACGACGATTATGTGAGCAGCTGGAAAAAAAGAATGCAGGAGGCCTACACTATTGCAGCCAAAACAGCGGTGAAGGAAGCGGCTCGAGGAAAAGCTCACTATGACAAAAGAGTCAAAGGCAGGGACCTCCAGGCCGGCGATAGGGTCCTCCTCCGCAATCTTACTCCAAGAGGTGGTCCTGCAAAGATCCAGTCCTACTGGGAAGACCAGATTTACAAAGTGAAGGAGAGAAAAGCAGAAGACAGTCCCGTGTATCAGATAACTCCTGAAAATGGAAGGGGAAGAGACAAAGTTGTGCACAGGAATCTTCTTCTACCATGCGACTTCCTGCCCTGCGAGAAGCCTCCAGCCAGCACTCCAGCAGTCACAGCTAAGAGAACTTCCAGACCTCAACGCAGACAGCAGCAGCAGCAACCGCCAGAGAACAGTGAAACATCCGACGATGACTACAGCGGCACCTACGAGTGGTCCCTTCGGCCAGGTCCAAGAAGGCAACAACGGCAGACTCCACTCAACCCCTCGGCGGAGCCTTTTCAACCTCATCAGGACCCAGCACAACAAGAAGAGGATGTGCCACTACAGAGCGAAGAGGATGTGCCACTACAGAGCGAAGAGGATGTGCCACTACAGACTGAAGAAACTATTCCAGATCCTGAGAGAGACATTGTCAAGCCAGTGCATGGTGAGTCCAGCGTAGACATTCCTGTCGCCAGTGGAGGTGAGACTGAGACCATGACACGGCGACCCCAGAGACACGGACGACAACCTATGGTACTGAGTTACGACACTTTAGGTCAACCAACTTTGGTACAGAGGGATTATAGGGCAAAGACTCAGGTTATTGAGAGTAAAACCTTCTGGAGGCCTTGGGCTGTCCAAGTGTGCTAAAGTTATGGCATAAATAGCAGAAATGTCAGGAGACATTTAATTTTGTGGGGGAGAGTGTGGCACTATGTGTTTAAGTTAGTTTAAAATAGTTGCCCCCCATTTAAATTTATGTAAGGTTCAAAAACTATAAAACTATTGTTAATTGTTACTGTGATTATGTGCTGCTATAATAACATTTCTTGTGTTTTTATTTTAAGAGGTAATACTTAGTTATGCCAGCAGAGGGCGCTTTATGTTTTGGGGATCGGTAGCTGACGTGCTAGAAGAAGACAGTCAGTACGGGATCAGAGCTAATGTTAACAACATGAAGTAGCCCCTGGAAATAACTATTGTTCCTATCTTTTGCAGGTAAGAGAGTTAGCACCAAGCACAGAGTTCACAGAACAGTAGAAATGTTTGTAAAGTGCCTTAGAGAGTATTATTATTTAAGTTAAAGAGAGTTATAGTAAGTATATGATTAAGAAGCGGGTTAGCCACCACGTTGCTAAGCTAAAGACCGGACTCGGGTCAGTGGCAACCGTAATGTTTAATGGAAGGTAACGTTCATCTGAGAAGTGTCTTGTAATAAACAATGTATGGTACATATATGTGTTTATATGTAGGACGGTTAAATAAGCTTTGAAAAGGGTTTTTGTCTGAATAAGCTTTGAAAAGGGTTTTTGTCTGAATGGGTCGTGTCAAGCTAAGGCTATGGAATGGAGTATGAACCTGTTGCTGTACTGTAGTGCTCCTTATAGTCTTTATAATTACAGACGCATTGTTTGTGGACAATTTCTGTTGGGATATATATGTTTTGTAATTCATGGAGCGTCAATCTGTAATACTGATGTCCTATTTGAGTGATTATAGCTGACACGCAAGAAGAAGACAGTCAGTACGGGATCAGAGCTAATGTTAACAACATGAAGTAGCCCCTGGAAATAACTATTGTTCCTATCTTTTGCAGTGTTTTGCAAAAATAAATGTGTTGCACCGAGAACGAGTTGGCCCATCATTCTCTGCCGTGTAACAATAACATAGTAATAACAAGTAATAACATAGTAATAATATACTAATAACAAGTAATAACAAGTAATAACATAGTAATAACATAGTAATAACAAGTAATAACATAGTAATAACATAGTAATAACATAGTAATAACAAGTAATAACATAGTAATAACAAGTAATAACATATTAATAACATAGTAATAAGTAATATGAAGTAATAACAAATAATAACAAGGAATAACATAGTAATAATATACTATTAACAAGTAATAACAAGTAATTACATAGTAATAACATAGTAATAATATACTACTAACAAGTAATAACAAGTAATAACATAGTAATAACATAGTAATAACATAATAATAATATACTAATAACAAGTAATAACAAGTATAAACATAGTAATAACAAGTAATAACATAGTAATAACATAATAATAATATACTAATAACAAGTAATAACATAGTAATAACATAGTAATAACAAGTAATAACATAGTAATAATATACTTATAACAAGTAATAACAAGTAATAACAAGCAATAACAGTAATAATATACTAATAACAAGTAATAACAAGTATAAACATAGTAATAAGAAGTAACAACAAATAATAACAAGTAATAACATAGTAATAGCATAGTAATAACAAGTAATAACATAGTAATAACAAGTAATAACATAGTAATAACATAATAATAATATACTAATAACAAGTAATAACAAGTATTAACAAGTATAAACATAGTAATAACAAGTAATAACATAGTAATAACAAGTAATAACATAGTAATAATATACTAATAACAAGTAATAACATAGTAATAACATACTTATAACAAGTAATAAGAAGTAATAACAAATAATAACAAGGAATAACATAGTAATAATATACTATTAACAAGTAATAACAAGTAATTACATAGTAATAACATAGTAATAATATACTAATAACAAATAATAACACAGTAATAACATAGTAATAATACACTAATAACAAGTAATAACATAGTAATAATATAATAATAACAAGTAATAACATAGCAATAACATAGCAATAACATAGTAATACAAGTAACAACATAATAATAACATAGTAATCATATACTAATAACAAGTAATAACATAGTAATAACATAGTAATACAAGTAATAACAAGTAATAACATAGTAATAACAAGTAATAACATAGTAATAACATAGTAATAATATACTAATAAGTAATAACAAGTAATAACATAGTAATAATATACTAATAACAAGTAATAACAGTAATAATATACAATAACAAGTAATAACAAGTAATAACATAGTAATAACATAGTCATAACAAGTAATAACATATTAATAAAATAGTAATAACATATTAATAAGAAGTAATAAGAAGTAATAACAAATAATAACAAGGAATAACATAGTAATAATATACTATTAACAAGTAATAACATAGTAATAACATAGTAATAATATACTACTAACAAGTAATAACAAGTAATAACATAGTTATAACAAGTAATAACATAGTAATAATATACTAATAACAAGTAATAACATGTAATAACATAGTAATAACATAGTAATAATATACTATTAATATCCTAATAACAAGTAGTAACAAGTAATAACATAGTAATAACATAGTAATAATATACTAATAACAAGTAATAACATAGTAATAACAAGTAATAACATAGTAATAACATAATATTAATATACTAATAACAAGTAATAACAAGTAATAACAAGTATAAACATAGTAATAACAAGTAATAACATAGTAATAACATAATAATAATATACTAATAACAAGTAATTACATAGTAATAATATACTAATAACAAGTAATAACAAAGTAATAACATACTTTTAACAAGTAATAACAAGCAATAACATAGTAATAATATACTAATAACAAGTAATAACAAGTATAAACATAGTAATAAGAAGTAATAACAAATAATAACAAGGAATAACATAGTAATAACATAGTAATAATATACTACTAACAAGTAATAACAAGTAATAACATAGTAATAACATAGTAATAACATAGTTATAACAAGTAATAACATAGTAATAATATACTAATAACAAGTAATAACAAGTAATAATATACTAATAACAAGTAATAACATTTAATAACATAGTAATAACATAGTAATAATATACTATTAATATCCTAATAACAAGTAGTAACAAGTAATAACATAGTAATAACATAGTAATAATATACTAATAACAAGTAATAACATAGTAATAACAAGTAATAACATAGTAATAACATAATAATAATATACTAATAACAAGTAATAACAAGTAATAACAAGTATAAACATAGTAATAACAAGTAATAACATAGTAATAACATAATAATAATATACTAATAACAAGTAATAACATAGTAATAATATACTAATAACAAGTAATAACAAAGTAATAACATACTTATAACAAGTAATAACAAGCAATAACATAGTAATAATATACTAATAACAAGTAATAACAAGTATAAACATAGTAATAAGAAGTAATAACAAATAATAACAAGGAATAACATAGTAATAACATAGTAATAATATACTACTAACAAGTAATAACAAGTAATAACATAGTAATAACATAGTAATAACAGAGTTATAACAAGTAATAACATAGTAATAATATACTAATAACAAGTAATAACAAGTAATAATATACTAATAACAAGTAATAACAAAAAAATAACATACTTATAACAAGTAATAACAAGCAATAACATAGTAATAATATACTAATAACAAGTAATAACAAGTAATAACATAGTAATAACATAGTAATAATATACTACTAACAAGTAATAACATAGTAATAACATAGTAATAACAAGTAATAACATAGTAATAATATACTAATAACAAGTAATAACAAGTAATAACATAGTAATAACATAGTAATAACAAGTAATAACATAGTAATAACATAGTAATAACATAGTAATAACAAGTAATAACATAGTAATAACAAGTAATAACATATTAATAACATAGTAATAACAAGTAATATGAAGTAATAACAAATAATAACAAGGAATAACATAGTAATAATATACTATTAACAAGTAATAACAAGTAATTACATAGTAATAACATAGTAATAATATACTACTAACAAGTAATAACAAGTAATAACATAGTAATAACATAATAATAATATACTAATAACAAGTAATAACAAGTAATAACAAGTATAAACATAGTAATAACAAGTAATAACATAGTAATAACATAATAATAATATACTAATAACAAGTAATAACATAGTAATAACATAGTAATAACAAGTAATAACATAGTAATAATATACTTATAACAAGTAATAACAAGTAATAACAAGCAATAACAGTAATAATATACTAATAACAAGTAATAACAAGTATAAACATAGTAATAAGAAGTAACAACAAATAATAACAAGTAATAACATAGTAATAGCATAGTAATAACAAGTAATAACATAGTAATAACAAGTAATAACATAGTAATAACATAATAATAATATACTAATAACAAGTAATAACAAGTATTAACAAGTATAAACATAGTAATAACAAGTAATAACATAGTAATAACAATTAATAACAACTAATAACATAGTAATAACAAGTAATAAGAAGTAATAACAAATAATAACATAGTAATAATATACTAATAACAAGTAATAACATAGTAATAATATACTAATAACAAGTAATAACATAGTAATAACATACTTATAACAAGTAATAAGAAGTAATAACAAATAATAACAAGGAATAACATAGTAATAATATACTATTAACAAGTAATAACAAGTAATTACATAGTAATAACATAGTAATAATATACTAATAACAAATAATAACACAGTAATAACATAGTAATAATACACTAATAACAAGTAATAACATAGTAATAATATACTAATAACAAGTAATAACATAGTAATAATATACTAATAACAAGTAATAACAAGTAATAACATAGTAATAACATAGTAATAACAAGTAATAACATAGTAATAACATAGTAATAACATAGTAATAACAAGTAATAACATAGTAATAACAAGTAATAACATATTAATAACATAGTAATAACAAGTAATATGAAGTAATAACAAATAATAACAAGGAATAACATAGTAATAATATACTATTAACAAGTAATAACAAGTAATTACATAGTAATAACATAGTAATAATATACTACTAACAAGTAATAACAAGTAATAACATAGTAATAACATAATAATAATATACTAATAACAAGTAATAACAAGTAATAACAAGTATAAACATAGTAATAACAAGTAATAACATAGTAATAACATAATAATAATATACTAATAACAAGTAATAACATAGTAATAACATAGTAATAACAAGTAATAACATAGTAATAATATACTTATAACAAGTAATAACAAGTAATAACAAGCAATAACAGTAATAATATACTAATAACAAGTAATAACAAGTATAAACATAGTAATAAGAAGTAACAACAAATAATAACAAGTAATAACATAGTAATAGCATAGTAATAACAAGTAATAACATAGTAATAACAAGTAATAACATAGTAATAACATAATAATAATATACTAATAACAAGTAATAACAAGTATTAACAAGTATAAACATAGTAATAACAAGTAATAACATAGTAATAACAATTAATAACAACTAATAACATAGTAATAACAAGTAATAAGAAGTAATAACAAATAATAACATAGTAATAATATACTAATAACAAGTAATAACATAGTAATAATATACTAATAACAAGTAATAACATAGTAATAACATACTTATAACAAGTAATAAGAAGTAATAACAAATAATAACAAGGAATAACATAGTAATAATATACTATTAACAAGTAATAACAAGTAATTACATAGTAATAACATAGTAATAATATACTAATAACAAATAATAACACAGTAATAACATAGTAATAATACACTAATAACAAGTAATAACATAGTAATAATATAGTAATAACAAGTAATAACAAGTAATAACATAGCAATAACATAGCAATAACATAGTAATACAAGTAACAACATAATAATAACATAGTAATCATATACTAATAACAAGTAATAACATAGTAATAACATAGTAATACAAGTAATAACAAGTAATAACATAGTAATAACAAGTAATAACATAGTAATAACATAGTAATAATATACTAATAAGTAATAACAAGTAATAACATAGTAATAATATACTAATAACAAGTAATAACAGTAATAATATACAATAACAAGTAATAACAAGTAATAACATAGTAATAACATAGTCATAACAAGTAATAACATATTAATAAAATAGTAATAACATAGTAATAACAAGTAATAAGAAGTAATAACAAATAATAACAAGGAATAACATAGTAATAATATACTATTAACAAGTAATAACAAGTAATTACATAGTAATAACATAGTAATAATATACTACTAACAAGTAATAACAAGTAATAACATAGTAATAACATAATAATAATATACTAATAACAAGTAATAACAAGTAATAACAAGTATAAACATAGTAATAACAAGTAATAACATAGTAATAACATAATAATAATATACTAATAACAAGTAATAACATAGTAATAACATAGTAATAACAAGTAATAACATAGTAATAATATACTTATAACAAGTAATAACAAGTAATAACAAGCAATAACAGTAATAATATACTAATAACAAGTAATAACAAGTATAAACATAGTAATAAGAAGTAACAACAAATAATAACAAGTAATAACATAGTAATAGCATAGTAATAACAAGTAATAACATAGTAATAACAAGTAATAACATAGTAATAACATAATAATAATATACTAATAACAAGTAATAACAAGTATTAACAAGTATAAACATAGTAATAACAAGTAATAACATAGTAATAACAATTAATAACAACTAATAACATAGTAATAACAAGTAATAAGAAGTAATAACAAATAATAACATAGTAATAATATACTAATAACAAGTAATAACATAGTAATAATATACTAATAACAAGTAATAACATAGTAATAACATACTTATAACAAGTAATAAGAAGTAATAACAAATAATAACAAGGAATAACATAGTAATAATATACTATTAACAAGTAATAACAAGTAATTACATAGTAATAACATAGTAATAATATACTAATAACAAATAATAACACAGTAATAACATAGTAATAATACACTAATAACAAGTAATAACATAGTAATAATATAGTAATAACAAGTAATAACAAGTAATAACATAGCAATAACATAGCAATAACATAGTAATACAAGTAACAACATAATAATAACATAGTAATCATATACTAATAACAAGTAATAACATAGTAATAACATAGTAATACAAGTAATAACAAGTAATAACATAGTAATAACAAGTAATAACATAGTAATAACATAGTAATAATATACTAATAAGTAATAACAAGTAATAACATAGTAATAATATACTAATAACAAGTAATAACAGTAATAATATACAATAACAAGTAATAACAAGTAATAACATAGTAATAACATAGTCATAACAAGTAATAACATATTAATAAAATAGTAATAACATAGTAATAACAAGTAATAAGAAGTAATAACAAATAATAACAAGGAATAACATAGTAATAATATACTATTAACAAGTAATAACATAGTAATAACATAGTAATAATATACTACTAACAAGTAATAACAAGTAATAACATAGTTATAACAAGTAATAACATAGTAATAATATACTAATAACAAGTAATAACATGTAATAACATAGTAATAACATAGTAATAATATACTATTAATATCCTAATAACAAGTAGTAACAAGTAATAACATAGTAATAACATAGTAATAATATACTAATAACAAGTAATAACATAGTAATAACAAGTAATAACATAGTAATAACATAATATTAATATACTAATAACAAGTAATAACAAGTAATAACAAGCAATAACAGTAATAATATACTAATAACAAGTAATAACAAGTATAAACATAGTAATAAGAAGTAACAACAAATAATAACAAGTAATAACATAGTAATAGCATAGTAATAACAAGTAATAACATAGTAATAACAAGTAATAACATAGTAATAACATAATAATAATATACTAATAACAAGTAATAACAAGTATTAACAAGTATAAACATAGTAATAACAAGTAATAACATAGTAATAACAATTAATAACAACTAATAACATAGTAATAACAAGTAATAAGAAGTAATAACAAATAATAACATAGTAATAATATACTAATAACAAGTAATAACATAGTAATAATATACTAATAACAAGTAATAACATAGTAATAACATACTTATAACAAGTAATAAGAAGTAATAACAAATAATAACAAGGAATAACATAGTAATAATATACTATTAACAAGTAATAAGAAGTAATTACATAGTAATAACATAGTAATAATATACTAATAACAAATAATAACAAATAATAACACAGTAATAACATAGTAATAATACACTAATAACAAGTAATAACATAGTAATAATATAGTAATAACAAGTAATAACAAGTAATAACATAGCAATAACATAGCAATAACATAGTAATACAAGTAACAACATAATAATAACATAGTAATCATATACTAATAACAAGTAATAACATAGTAATAACATAGTAATACAAGTAATAACAAGTAATAACATAGTAATAACAAGTAATAACATAGTAATAACATAGTAATAATATACTAATAAGTAATAACAAGTAATAACATAGTAATAATATACTAATAACAAGTAATAACAGCAATAATATACAATAACAAGTAATAACAAGTAATAACATAGTAATAACATAGTCATAACAAGTAATAACATATTAATAAAATAGTAATAACATAGTAATAACAAGTAATAAGAAGTAAAAACAAATAATAACAAGGAATAACATAGTAATAATATACTATTAACAAGTAATAACATAGTAATAACATAGTAATAATATACTACTAACAAGTAATAACAAGTAATAACATAGTTATAACAAGTAATAACATAGTAATAATATACTAATAACAAGTAATAACATGTAATAACATAGTAATAACATAGTAATAATATACTATTAATATCCTAATAACAAGTAGTAACAAGTAATAACATAGTAATAACATAGTAATAATATACTAATAACAAGTAATAACATAGTAATAACAAGTAATAACATAGTAATAACATAATATTAATATACTAATAACAAGTATAAACATAGTAATAACAAGTAATAACATAGTAATAACATAATAATAATATAGTAATAACATAATAATAATATACTAATAACAAGTAATAACATAGTAATAATATACTAATAACAAGTAATAACAAAGTAATAACATACTTATAACAAGTAATAACAAGCAATAACATAGTAATAATATACTAATAACAAGTAATAACAAGTATAAACATAGTAATAAGAAGTAATAACAAATAATAACAAGGAATAACATAGTAATAACATAGTAATAATATACTACTAACAAGTAATAACAAGTAATAACATAGTAATAACATAGTAATAACATAGTTATAACAAGTAATAACATAGTAATAATATACTAATAACAAGTAATAACAAGTAATAATATACTAATAACAAGTAATAACAAAGTAATAACATACTTATAACAAGTAATAACAAGCAATAACATAGTAATAATATACTAATAACAAGTAATAACAAGTATAAACATAGTAATAATATACTAATAACAAGTAATAACAAGTAATAACATAGTAATAACATAGTAATAATATACTACTAACAAGTAATAACAAGTAATAACATAGTAATAACATAGTAATAACATAGTTATAACAAGTAATAACATAGTAATAATATACTAATAACAAGTAATAACAAGTAATAACATAGTAATAACATAGTAATAACAAGTAATAACATAGTAATAACATAGTAATAACATAGTAATAACAAGTAATAACATAGTAATAACAAGTAATAACATATTAATAACATAGTAATAACAAGTAATATGAAGTAATAACAAATAATAACAAGGAATAACATAGTAATAATATACTATTAACAAGTAATAACAAGTAATTACATAGTAATAACATAGTAATAATATACTACTAACAAGTAATAACAAGTAATAACATAGTAATAACATAGTAATAACATAATAATAATATACTAATAACAAGTAATAACAAGTAATAACAAGTATAAACATAGTAATAACAAGTAATAACATAGTAATATCATAATAATAATATACTAATAACAAGTAATAACATAGTAATAACATAGTAATAACAAGTAATAACATAGTAATAATATACTTATAACAAGTAATAACAAGTAATAACAAGCAATAACAGTAATAAAATACTAATAACAAGTAATAACAAGTATAAACATAGTAATAAGAAGTAACAACAAATAATAACAAGGAATAACATGGTAATAATATACTAATAACAAGTAATAAGTAATAACATAGTAATAACATAGTAATGATATACTACTAACAAGTAATAACAAGTAATAACATAGTAATAACATAGTTATAACAAGTAATAACATAGTAATAATATACTAATAACAAGTAATAACATAGTAATAACAAGTAATAACATAGTAATAGCATAGTAATAACAAGTAATAACATAGTAATAACAAGTAATAACATAGTAATAACAAGTAATAACATAGTAATAACATAATAATAATATACTAATAACAAGTAATAACAAGTATTAACAAGTATAAACATAGTAATAGCAAGTAATAACATAGTAATAACAAGTAATAACATAGTAATAACAAGTAATAACATAGTAATAATATACTAATAACAAGTAATAACATAGTAATAACATACTTATAACAAGTAATAAGAAGTAATAACAAATAATAACAAGGAATGTTATAGTAATAATATACTAATAACAAATAATAACAAATAATAACACAGTAATAACATAGTAATAATACACTAATAACAAGTAATAACATAGTAATAATATAGTAATAACAAGTAATAACAAGTAATAACAAGTAATAACATAGTAATAACAAGTAATAACATAGTAATAACAAGTAATAACATAGTAATAACATAGTAATAATATACTAATAAGTAATAACAAGTAATAACATAGTAACAATATACTAATAACAAGTAATAACAGTAATAATATACTAATAACAAGTAATAACAAGTAATAACATAGTAATAACATAGTCATAACAAGTAATAACATATTAATAACATAGTAATAACATAGTAATAACAAGTAATAAGAAGTATTAACAAATAATAACAACGAATAACATAGTAATAATATACTATTAACAAGTAATAACATAGTAATAACATAGTAATAATATACTACTACCAAGTAATAACAAGTAATAACATAGTTATAACAAGTAATAACATAGTAATAATATACTAATAACAAGTAATAACAAGTAATAACATAGTAATAACATAGTAATAACAAGTAATAACATAGTAATAACATAATAATAATATACTAATAACAAGTAATAACAAGTAATAACATAGTAATAATATACTAATAACAATTAATAACTTAGTAATAACATAGTAATAACAAGTAATAACAAGTAATAACATAGTAATAACAAGTAATAACATAGTAATAATATACTAATAACAAGTAATAAGAAGTAATAACATAGTAATAACATAGTAATAACAAGTAATAACATAGTAATAACATAGTAATAACAAGTAATAAGAAGTAATAACAAATAATAACAAGGAATAACATAGTAATAATATACTAATAACAAGTAATACCATAGTAATAACATAGTAATAACATAGTAATAACATAGTAATAACAAGTAATAACATAGTAATAACATAGTAATAACATAGTAATAACAAGTAATAAGTAGTAATAACAAATAATAACAAGGAATAACATAGTAATAATATACTATTAACAAGTAATAACAAGTAATAACATAGTAATAATATAATGCTAACAAGTAATAACAAGTAATAAAATAGTAATAACATAATAATAATATACTAATAACAAGTAATAACAAGTAATAACATAGTAATAATATACTAATAACAAGTAATAACTTAGTAATAACATAGTAATAACAAGTAATAACAAGTAATAACATAGTAATAACAAGTAATAACATAGTAATAACATAGTAATAACAAGTAATAAGAAGTAATAACAAATAATAACAAAGAATAACATAGTAATAATATACTAATAACAAGTAATAACAAGTAATACCATAGTAATAACATTGTAATAACATAGTAATAACAAGTAATAACATAGTAATAACATAGTAATAACAAGTAATAGCATATTAATAACATAGTAATAACATAGTAATAACAAGTAATAAGAAGTAATAACAAATAATAACAAGGAATATTATAGTAATAATATACTATTAACAAGTAATAACAAGTAATAACATAGTAATAACATAGTAATAATATACTGCTAACAAGTAATAAAATAGTAATAACATAGTAATAACATAGTTATAACAAGTAATAACATAGTAATAATATACTAATAACAAGTAATAACATAGTAATAACATAGTAATAATATACTAATAACAAGTAATAACATAGTAATAACATAGTAATAACAAGTAATAACATAGTAATAACATAATAATAATATAGTAATTACATATAGTAATAACATAATAATAATATACTAATAACAAGTAATAACATAGTAATAACATAGTAATAACAAGTAATAACATAGTAATAACATAAAAATAATATACTAATAACAAGTAATAACATAGTAATAGCATAGTAATAACAAGTAATAACATAGTAATAACAAGTAATAACATAGTAATAACAAGTAATAACATAGTAATAACAAGTAATAACATAGTAATAACATAGTAATACAAGTAATAAGAAGTAATAACAAATAATAACAAAGAATAACATAGTAATAATATACTAATAACAAGTAATAACAAGTAATACCATAGTAATAACATTGTAATAACATAGTAATAACAAGTAATAACATAGTAATAACATAGTAATAACAAGTAATAGCATATTAATAACATAGTAATAACATAGTAATAACAAGTAATAAGAAGTAATAACAAATAATAACAAGGAATATTATAGTAATAATATACTATTAACAAGTAATAACAAGTAATAACATAGTAATAACATAGTAATAATATACTGCTAACAAGTAATAAAATAGTAATAACATAGTAATAACATAGTTATAACAAGTAATAACATAGTAATAATATACTAATAACAAGTAATAACATAGTAATAACATAGTAATAATATACTAATAACAAGTAATAACATAGTAATAACATAGTAATAACAAGTAATAACATAGTAATAACATAATAATATAGTAATTACATATAGTAATAACATAATAATAATATACTAATAACAAGTAATAATAATAACATAGTAATAATATACTAATAACAAGTAATAACATAGTAATAACATAGTAATAACAAGTAATAACATAGTAATAACATAAAAATAATATACTAATAACAAGTAATAACATAGTAATAGCATAGTAATAACAAGTAATAACATAGTAATAACAAGTAATAACATAGTAATAACAAGTAATAACATAGTAATAACATAATAATAATATACTAATAACAAGTAATAACAAGTATTAACAAGTATAAACATAGTAATAACAAGTAATAACATAGTAATAACAAGTAATAACATAGTAATAATATACTAATAACAAGTAATAACATAGTAATAACATACTTATAACAAGTAATAAGAAGTAATAACAAATAATAACAAGGAATAACATAGTAATAATATACTATTAACAAGTAATAAGAAGTAATTACATAGTAATAACATAGTAATAATATACTAATAACAAATAATAACAAATAATAACACAGTAATAACATAGTAATAATACACTAATAACAAGTAATAACATAGTAATAATATAGTAATAACAAGTAATAACAAGTAATAACATAGCAATAACATAGTAATAACAAGTAACAACATAATAATAACATAGTAATCATATACTAATAACAAGTAATAACATAGTAATAACATAGTAATACAAGTAATAACAAGTAATAACATAGTAATAACAAGTAATAACATAGTAATAACATAGTAATAATATACTAATAACAAGTAATAACATAGTAATAACAAGTAATAACATAGTAATAGCATAGTAATAACAAGTAATAACATAGTAATAACAAGTAATAACATAGTAATAACAAGTAAAAACATAGTAATAACATAATAATAATATACTAATAACAAATAATAACAAGTATTAACAAGTATAAACATAGTAATAGCAAGTAATAACATAGTAATAACAAGTAATAACATAGTAATAACAAGTAATAACATAGTAATAATATACTAATAACAAGTAATAACATAGTAATAACATACTTATAACAAGTAATAAGAAGTAATAACAAATAATAACAAGGAATAACATAGTAATAATATACTATTAACAAGTAATAAGAAGTAATTACATAGTAATAACATAGTAATAATATACTAATAACAAATAATAACAAATAATAACACAGTAATAACATAGTAATAATACACTAATAACAAGTAATAACATAGTAATAATATAGTAATAACAAGTAATAACAAGTAATAACATAGCAATAACATAGTAATAACAAGTAACAACATAATAATAACATAGTAATCATTTACTAATAACAAGTAATAACATAGTAATAACATAGTAATACAAGTAATAACAAGTAATAACATAGTAATAACAAGTAATAACATAGTAATAACATAGTAATAATATACTAATAAGTACTAACAAGTAATAACATAGTAACAATATACTAATAACAAGTAATAACAGTAATAATATACTAATAACAAGTAATAACAAGTAATAACATAGTAATAACATAGTCATAACAAGTAATAACATATTAATAACATAGTAATAACATAGTAATAACAAGTAATAAGAAGTAATAACAAATAATAACAAGGAATAACATAGTAATAATATACTATTAACAAGTAATAACATAGTAATAACAGAGTAATAATATACTACTAACAAGTAATAACAAGTAATAACATAGTTATAACAAGTAATAACATAGTAATAATATACTAATAACAAGTAATAACAAGTAATAACATAGTAATAACATAGTAATAACAAGTAATAACATAGTAATAACATAATAATAATATACTAATAACAAGTAATAACAAGTAATAACATAGTAATAATATACTAATAACAATTAATAACTTAGTAATAACATAATAATAACAAGTAATAACAAGTAATAACATAGTAATAACAAGTAATAACATAGTAATAATATACTAATAACAAGTAATAAGAAGTAATAACATAGTAATAACATAGTAATAACAAGTAATAACATAGTAATAACATAGTAATAACAAGTAATAAGAAGTAATAACAAATAATAACAAGGAATAACATAGTAATAATATACTAATAACAAGTAATAACAAGTAATACCATAGTAATAACATAGTAATAACATAGTAATAACATAGTAATAACAAGTAATAACATAGTAATAACATAGTAATAACAAGTAATAACATATTAATAACATAGTAATAACATAGTAATAACAAGTAATAAGTAGTAATAACAAATAATAACAAGGAATAACATAGTAATAATATACTATTAACAAGTAATAACAAGTAATAACATAGTAATAATATAATGCTAACAAGTAATAACAAGTAATAAAATAGTAATAACATAATAATAATATACTAATAACAAGTAATAACAAGTAATAACATAGTAATAATATACTAATAACAAGTAATAACTTAGTAATAACATAGTAATAACAAGTAATAACAAGTAATAACAGTAATAACAAGTAATAACATAGTAATAATATACTAATAACAAGTAATAAGAAGTAATAACATAGTAATAACATAGTAATAACAAGTAATAACATAGTAATAACATAGTAATAACAAGTAATAAGAAGTAATAACAAATAATAACAAAGAATAACATAGTAATAATATACTAATAACAAGTAATAACAAGTAATACCATAGTAATAACATTGTAATAACATAGTAATAACAAGTAATAACATAGTAATAACATAGTAATAACAAGTAATAACATATTAATAACATAGTAATAACATAGTAATAACAAGTAATAAGAAGTAATAACAAATAATAACAAGGAATGTTATAGTAATAATATACTATTAACAAGTAATAACAAGTAATAACATAGTAATAACATAGTAATAATATACTGCTAACAAGTAATAACAAGTAATAAAATAGTAATAACATAGTAATAACATAGTTATAACAAGTAATAACATAGTAATAATATACTAATAATATAGTAATAACATATAGTAATAACATAAAAATAATATACTAATAACAAGTAATAATAATAACATAGTAATAATATACTAATAACAAGTAATAAAATAGTAATAACATAGTAATAACAAGTAATAACATAGTAATAACATAATAATAATATAGTAATAACATATAGTAATAACATAATAATAATATACTAATAACAAGTAATAATAATAACATAGTAATAATATACTAATAACAAGTAATAACATAGTAATAACATAGTAATAACAAGTAATAACATAGTAATAACATAATAATAATATACTAATAATATACTAATAACAAGTAATAACAAGTAATAACAAGTAATAACAAGTATAAACATAGTAATAACAAGTAATAACATATTAATAACAAGTAATAACATAGTAATAACAAGTAATAACATAGTAATAACATAATAATAATATACTAATAACAAGTAATAACATAGTAATAATGTACTAATAACAAGTAATAACATAGTAATAACATACTTATAACAAGTAATAACAAGCAATAACATAGTAATAATATACTAATAACAAGTAATAACAAGTATAAACATAGTAAAAAGAAGTAATAACAAATAATAACAAGGAATAACATAGTAATAATATACTAATAACAAGTAAAAACAAGTAATAACATAGTAATAACATAGTAATAACAAGTAATAACATAGTAATAACAAGTAATAACATAGTAATAACATAATAATAATATACTAATAACAAGTAATAACAAGTATTAACAAGTATAAACATAGTAATAACAAGTAATTACATAGTAATTACATAATAATAATATACTAATAACAAGTAATAACATAGTAATAACATACTTATAACAAGTAATAACAAGCAATAACATAGTAATAATATACTAATAACAAGTAATAACAAGTAATAACATAGTAATAACATAGTAATAATATACTAATAACAAGTAATAACATAGTAATAACATAGTAATAACAAGTAATAACATAGTAATAACATAATAATAATATAGTAATAACATATAGTAATAACATAATAATAATATACTAATAACAAGTAATAATAATAACATAGTAATAATATACTAATAACAAGTAATAACATAGTAATAACATAGTAATAACAAGTAATAACATAATAATAATATACTAATAACAAGTAATAACATAGTAATAACATAGTAATAACAAGTAATAACATAGTAATAACAAGTAATAACATAGTAATAACAAGTAATAACATAGTAATAACATAATAATAATAACATAATAACATAAACATTTGGACCAGAAAGTAAGTTCACATTTACTACAGAAAGCACCATGTATGAAGCTTTTCAGTTTGAGATACCACGTGTTTGTGTCTTGTAGTGTGAAGGCATTGAGCCAGTGAATGACATAGTCCCAACTCCATCCATATGGCCTGGCTGATTTCCTCAATATTTCCTCATCACTGCAGGAGAGGTGGTGGTCTCTGTCACTGGACTGTGACAAGTGAGGAAGTGTGTAAGTGAGGTGAAAAGGACAAAATAGACTTCTCTTGATTTGAAAGCATAAAAAGGGACCTTTTCAAATTTGAAACATAATTTGCTTTAGAAAGTGTAGTTACTGAAGAAAGTTGCACTATGGTTTTTCCATTAATATTAAATGACAAAATAGACTTCTCTTGACCTGAAGGCATAAAAAGGGACCTTTTGTAATTTGTGATATAATTTGCTTTGGAAAATGGTTTTACATGTGTAGACTACTGAAGAAAGTTGTAATATGGTTTTTCACTAATATTAAACTGCCAGTTAAAGTTTTAAATAACAAATAAAAAGTGAGGTGAAAAGGACAAAATAGACTTCTCTTGACTTGAAAGCATAAAAAGGGACCTTTTCAAATTTGTGACATAATTTGCTTTGGAAAATGGTTTTACATGTGTAGACTACTGAAGAAAGTTGTAATATGGCTTTTCACTAATATTAAACTGCCAGTTAAAGTTTTAAATAAGAAAAAAAAAGTGAGGTGAAAAGGACAAAATAGACTTCTCTTGACCTGAAAGCATAAAAAGGGACCTTTTCAAATTTGTGTGCGACACAACTTGCTTTGGAAAATGGTTTTACAAAGTGTAGGTACTGAAGAAAGTTGTACTATGGTTTTTAATTAATATTAAACTGCCAGTTAAAGTTTTAAATAAGAAATTAAAAAGTGAGGTGAAAAGGACAAAATAGACTTCTCTTGACTTGAAAGCATAAAAAGGGACCTTTTCAAATTTGAAACATAATTTGCTTTAGAAAATGTAGTTACTGAAGAAAGTTGCACTATGGTTTTTCATTAATATTAAATGACAAAATAGACTTCTCTTGACCTGAAAGCATAAAAAGGGACCTTTTCAAATTTGTGACATAATTTGCTTTGGAAAATGGTTTTACATGTGTAGACTACTGAAGAAAGTTGTAATATGGTTTTTCACTAATATTAAACTGCCAGTTAAAGTTTTAAATAAGAAAAAAAAAGTGAGGTGAAAAGGACAAAATAGACTTCTCTTGATTTGAAAACATAAAAAGGGACCTTTTCAAATTTGAAACATAATTTGCTTTAGAAAGTGTAGTTACTGAAGGAAGTTGCACTATGGTTTTTCATTAATATTAAATGACAAAATAGACTTCTCTTGACCTGAAGGCATAAAAAGGGAGCTTTTCAAATATGTGACGTAATTTTTTGGAAAATGGTTTCACAAATGTAGACTACTGAAGAAAGTTGCACTTATGGCTTTTCACTAATATTAAACTGCTAGTTAGAGTTTTAAATAAGAAAAAAAAGTGAGGTGAAAAGGACAAAATAGACTTCTCTTGACTTGAAAGCATAAAAAGGGACCTTTTCAAATTTGTGACATAATTTGGTTTGGAAAATGGTTTTACATGTGTAGACTACTGAAGAAAGTTGTAATATGGTTTTTCACTCATATTAAACTGCTAGTTTGAGTTTTAAATAAGAAAAAAAAGTGAGGTGAAAAGGACAAAATAGACTTCTCTTGACTTGAAAGCATAAAAAGGGACCTTTTCAAATTTGTGACATAATTTTCTTTGGGAAATGGTTTTACGTGTGTAGACTACTGAAGAAAGTTGTAATATGGTTTTTCACTCATATTAAACTGCCAGTTAAAGTTTTAAATAAGAAATTAAAAAGTGAGGTGAAAAGGACAAAATAGACTTCTCTTGACTTGAAAGCATAAAAAGGGACCTTTTTCAAATATGTGACGTAATTTTTTGGAACATGGTTTTACAAATGTAGACTACTGAAGAAAGTTGCACTTATGGCTTTTCACTAATATTAAACTGCTAGTTAGAGTTTTAAATAAGAAAAAAAGTGAGGTGAAAAGGACAAAATAGACTTCTCTTGACTTGAAAGCATAAAAAGGGACCTTTTCAAATTTGTGACGTAATTTTTTGGAACATGGTTTTACAAATGTAGACTACTGAAGAAAGTTGCACTTATGGCTTTTCACTAATATTAAACTGCTAGTTAGAGTTTTAAATAAGAAAAAAAAGTGAGGTGAAAAGGACAAAATAGACTTCCAAAATAGACTTCTCTTGACTTGAAAGCATAAAAAGGGACCTTTTCAAATTTGTGACATAATTTGCTTTGGAAAATGGTTTTACATGTGTAGACTACTGAAGAAAGTTGTAATATGGTTTTTCACTAATATTAAACTGCCAGTTAAAGTTTTAAATAAGAAAAAAAAAGTGAGGTGAAAAGGACAAAATAGACTTCTCTTGATTTGAAAGCATAAGAAGGGACCTTTTCAAATTTGAAACATAATTTGCTTTAGAAAGTGTAGTTACTGAAGAAAGTTGCACTATGGTTTTTCATTAATATTAAATGACAAAATAGACTTCTCTTGACTTGAAAGCATAAAAAGGGACCTTTTCAAATTTGTGACATAATTTGGTTTGGAAAATGGTTTTCCATGTGTAGACTACTGAAGAAAGTTGTAATATGGTTTTTCACTCATATTAAACTGCCAGTTAAAGTTTTAAATAAGAAATTAAAAAGTGAGGTGAAAAGGACAAAATAGACTTCTCTTGACTTGAAAGCATAAAAAGGGACCTTTTCAAATTTGTGACATAATTTGCTTTGGGAAATGGTTTTACAGGTGTAGACTACTGAAGAAAGTTGTAATATGGTTTTTCACTCATACTAAACTGC
Source organism: Siphamia tubifer (assembly GCA_020466265.1). NCBI lineage: Eukaryota > Metazoa > Chordata > Actinopteri > Kurtiformes > Apogonidae > Siphamia > Siphamia tubifer. The sequence goes on from CM035805.1 coordinate 11,774,789, forward strand.
TAGTTTGAGTTTTAAATAAGAAAAAAAAGTGAGGTGAAAAGGACAAAATAGACTTCTCTTGAATTGAAAGCATAAAAAGGGACCTTTTCAAATTTGTGACATAATTTGCTTTGGAAAATGTAGTTACTGAAGAAAGTTGCACTATGGTTTTTCATTAATATTAAAGGACAAAATAGACTTCTCTTGACTTGAAAGCATAAAAAGGGACCTTTTCAAATTTGTGACATAATTTTCTTTGGGAAATGGTTTTACGTGTGTAGACTACTGAAGAAAGTTGTAATATGGTTTTTCACTCATATTAAACTGCCAGTTAAAGTTTTAAATAAGAAATTAAAAAGTGAGGTGAAAAGGACAAAATAGACTTCTCTTGACCTGAAAGCATAAAAAGGGACCTTTTCAAATATGTAACGTAATTTTTTGGAAAATGGTTTCACGAATGTAGACTACTGAAGAAAGTTGCACTATGGCTTTTCACTAATATTAAACTGCCAGTTAAAGTTTTAAATAAGAAAAAAAAGTGAGGTGAAAAGGACAAAATAGACTTCTCTTGACTTGAAAGCATAAAAAGGGACCTTTTCAAATTTGTGACATAATTTGGTTTGGAAAATGGTTTTACATGTGTAGACTACTGAAGAAAGTTGTAATATGGTTTTTCACTAATATTAAACTGCTAGTTAGAGTTTTAAATAAGAAATTAAAAAGTGAGGTGAAAAGGACAAAATAGACTTCTCTTGACTTGAAAGCATAAAAAGGGACCTTTTCAAATTTGTGACATAATTTGCTTTGGAAAATGGTTTTACATGTGTAGACTACTGAAGAAAGTTGTAATATGGTTTTTCACTAATATTAAACTGCCAAGTTAAAGTTTTGAATAAGAAAAAAAAGTGAGGTGAAAAGGACAAAATAGACTTCTCTTGACTTGAAAGCATAAAAAGGGACCTTTTCAAAATTGTGTGTGACACAACTTGCTTTGGAAAATGGTTTTACAAAGTGTAGGTACTGAAGAAGGGTGTTACTATGGTTTTTAATTAATATTAAACTGCCAGTTAAAAGTTTTAAATAAGAAAAAAAAGTGAGGTGAAAAGGACAAAAAGGGACCTTTTCAAATTTGTGACATAATTTGCTTTGGGAAATGGTTTTACATGTGTAGACTACTGAAGAAAGTTGTAATATGGTTTTTCACTAATATTAAACTGCCAGTTAAAGTTTTAAATAAGAAATAAAAAGTGAGGTGAAAAGGACAAAATAGACTTCTCTTGACCTGAAAGCATAAAAAGGGACCTTTTCAAATTTGTGACATAATTTGCTTTGGGAAATGGTTTTACATGTGTAGACTACTGAAGAAAGTTGTAATATGGTTTTTCACTAATATTAAACTGCCAGTTAAAGTTTTAAATAAGAAATAAAAAGTGAGGTGAAAAGGAAAAAATAGACTTCTCTTGACTTGAAAGCATAAAAAGGGACCTTTTGTAATTTGTGATATAATTTGCTTTGGAAAATGGTTTTACATGTGTACACTACTGAAGAAAGTTGTAATATGGTTTTTCACTCATATTAAACTGCCAGTTAAAGTTTTAAATAAGAAATAAAAAGTGAGGTGAAAAGGAAAAAATAGACTTCTCTTGACCTGAAAGCATAAAAAGGGACCTTTTCAAATTTGTGACATAATTTAATTTGGGAAATGGTTTTACATGTGTAGACTACTGAAGAAAGTTGTAATATGGTTTTTCACTAATATTAAACTGCCAGTTAAAGTTTTAAATAAGAAAAAAAGGGACCTTTTCAAATTTGAAACATAATTTGCTTTAAAAAGTGTAGTTACTGAAGAAAGTTGCACTATGGTTTTTCATCAATATTAAATGACAAAATAGACTTCTCTTGACCTGAAGGCATAAAAAGGGAGCTTTTGTAATTTGTGATATAATTTGCTTTGGAAAATGGTTTTACATGTGTAGACTACTGAAGAAAGTTGTAATATGGTTTTTCACTAATAATAAACTGCCAGTTAAAGTTTTAAATAAGAAATAAAAAGTGAGGTGAAAATGAAAAAATAGACTTCTCTTGACTTGAAAGCATAAAAAGGGATCTTTTCAAATTTGTGTGTGACACAACTTGCTTTGGAAAATGGTTTTACAAAGTGTAGGTACTGAAGAAAGTTGTACTATGGTTTTTAATTAATATTAAACTGCCAGTTAAAAGTTTTAAATAAGAAAAAAAAGTGAGGTGAAAAGGACAAAATAGACTTCTCTTGACTTGAAAGCATAAAAAGGGACCTTTTCAAATTTGTGTGTGACACAACTTGCTTTGGAAAATGGTTTTACAAAGTGTAGGTACTGAAGAAAGTTGTACTATGGTTTTTAATTAATATTAAACTGCCAGTTAAAAGTTTTAAATAAGAAAAAAAAGTGAGGTGAAAAGGACAAAATAGACTTCTCTTGACTTGAAAGCATAAAAAGGGACCTTTTCAAAATTGTGTGTGACACAACTTGCTTTGGAAAATGGTTTTACAAAGTGTAGGTACTGAAGAAAGTGTTACTATGGTTTTTAATTAATATTAAACTGCCAGTTAAAAGTTTTAAATAAGAAAAAAAAGTGAGGTGAAAAGGACAAAATAGACCTCTCTTGACCTGAAAGCATAAAAAGGGACCTTTTGTAATTTGTGATATAATTTGCTTTGGAAAATGGTTTTACATGTGTAGACTACTGAAGAAAGTTGTAATATGGTTTTTTCACTAATATTAAACTGCCAGTTAAAGTTTTAAATAAGAAAAAAAGGGACCTTTTCAAATTTGAAACATAATTTGCTTTAAAAAGTGTAGTTACTGAAGAAAGTTGCACTATGGTTTTTCATCAATATAAAATGACAAAATAGACTTCTCTTGACCTGAAGGCATAAAAAGGGAGCTTTTGTAATTTGTGATATAATTTGCTTTGGAAAATGGTTTTACATGTGTAGTCTACTGAAGAAAGTTGTAATATGGTTTTTCACTCATATTAAACTGCCAGTTAAAGTTTTAAATAAGAAATAAAAAGTGAGGTGAAAAGGAAAAAATAGACTTCTCTTGACCTGAAAGCATAAAAAGGGACCTTTTCAAATTTGTGTGTGACACAACTTGCTTTGGAAAATGGTTTTACAAAGTGTAGGTACTGAAGAAAGTTGTACTATGGTTTTTAATTAATATTAAACTGCCAGTTAAAAGTTTTAAATAAGAAAAAAAAGTGAGGTGAAAAGGACAAAAAGGGACCTTTTCAAATTTGTGACATAATTTGCTTTGGGAAATGGTTTTACATGTGTAGACTACTGAAGAAAGTTGTAATATGGTTTTTCACTAATATTAAACTGCCAGTTAAAGTTTTAAATAAGAAATAAAAAGTGAGGTGAAAAGGAAAAAATAGACTTCTCTTGACTTGAAAGCATAAAAAGGGACCTTTTGTAATTTGTGATATAATTTGCTTTGGAAAATGGTTTTACATGTGTACACTACTGAAGAAAGTTGTAATATGGTTTTTCACTCATATTAAACTGCCAGTTAAAGTTTTAAATAAGAAATAAAAAGTGAGGTGAAAAGGAAAAAATAGACTTCTCTTGACCTGAAAGCATAAAAAGGGACCTTTTCAAATTTGTGTGTGACACAACTTGCTTTGGAAAATGGTTTTACAAAGTGTAGGTACTGAAGAAAGTTGTACTATGGTTTTTAATTAATATTAAACTGCCAGTTAAAAGTTTTAAATAAGAAAAAAAAGTGAGGTGAAAAGGACAAAAAGGGACCTTTTCAAATTTGTGACATAATTTGCTTTGGGAAATGGTTTTACATGTGTAGACTACTGAAGAAAGTTGTAATATGGTTTTTCACTAATATTAAACTGCCAGTTAAAGTTTTAAATAAGAAATAAAAAGTGAGGTGAAAAGGACAAAATAGACTTCTCTTGACCTGAAAGCATAAAAAGGGACCTTTTCAAATTTGTGACATAATTTGCTTTGGGAAATGGTTTTACATGTGTAGACTACTGAAGAAAGTTGTAATATGGTTTTTCACTAATATTAAACTGCCAGTTAAAGTTTTAAATAAGAAATAAAAAGTGAGGTGAAAAGGACAAAATAGACCTCTCTTGACCTGAAAGCATAAAAAGGGACCTTTTGTAATTTGTGATATAATTTGCTTTGGAAAATGGTTTTACATGTGTAGACTACTGAAGAAAGTTGTAATATGTTTTTTTCACTAATATTAAACTGCCAGTTAAAGTTTTAAATAAGAAAAAAAGGGACCTTTTCAAATTTGAAACATAATTTGCTTTAAAAAGTGTAGTTACTGAAGAAAGTTGCACTATGGTTTTTCATCAATATAAAATGACAAAATAGACTTCTCTTGACCTGAAAGCATAAAAAGGGACCTTTTGTAATTTGTGATATAATTTGCTTTGGAAAATGGTTTTACATGTGTAGACTACTGAAGAAAGTTGTAATATGTTTTTTTCACTAATATTAAACTGCCAGTTAAAGTTTTAAATAAGAAAAAAAGGGACCTTTTCAAATTTGAAACATAATTTGCTTTAAAAAGTGTAGTTACTGAAGAAAGTTGCACTATGGTTTTTCATCAATATAAAATGACAAAATAGACTTCTCTTGACCTGAAGGCATAAAAAGGGAGCTTTTGTAATTTGTGATATAATTTGCTTTGGAAAATGGTTTTACATGTGTAGACTACTGAAGAAAGTTGTAATATGGTTTTTCACTCATATTAAACTGCCAGTTAAAGTTTTAAATAAGAAAAAAAAGTGAGGTGAAAAGGAAAAAATAGACTTCTCTTGACTTGAAAGCATAAAAAGGGACCTTTTCAAATTTGTGTGTGACACAACTTGCTTTGGAAAATGGTTTTACAAAGTGTAGGTACTGAAGAAAGTTGTACTATGGTTTTTAATTAATATTAAACTGCCAGTTAAAAGTTTTAAATAAGAAAAAAAAGTGAGGTGAAAAGGACAAAATAGACTTCTCTTGACTTGAAAGCATAAAAAGGGACCTTTTCAAAATTGTGTGTGACACAACTTGCTTTGGAAAATGGTTTTACAAAGTGTAGGTACTGAAGAAAGTGTTACTATGGTTTTTAATTAATATTAAACTGCCAGTTAAAAGTTTTAAATAAGAAAAAAAAGTGAGGTGAAAAGGACAAAATAGACCTCTCTTGACCTGAAAGCATAAAAAGGGACCTTTTGTAATTTGTGATATAATTTGCTTTGGAAAATGGTTTTACATGTGTAGACTACTGAAGAAAGTTGTAATATGGTTTTTTCACTAATATTAAACTGCCAGTTAAAGTTTTAAATAAGAAAAAAAGGGACCTTTTCAAATTTGAAACATAATTTGCTTTAAAAAGTGTAGTTACTGAAGAAAGTTGCACTATGGTTTTTCATCAATATAAAATGACAAAATAGACTTCTCTTGACCTGAAGGCATAAAAAGGGAGCTTTTGTAATTTGTGATATAATTTGCTTTGGAAAATGGTTTTACATGTGTAGTCTACTGAAGAAAGTTGTAATATGGTTTTTCACTCATATTAAACTGCCAGTTAAAGTTTTAAATAAGAAATAAAAAGTGAGGTGAAAAGGAAAAAATAGACTTCTCTTGACCTGAAAGCATAAAAAGGGACCTTTTCAAATTTGTGTGTGACACAACTTGCTTTGGAAAATGGTTTTACAAAGTGTAGGTACTGAAGAAAGTTGTACTATGGTTTTTAATTAATATTAAACTGCCAGTTAAAAGTTTTAAATAAGAAAAAAAAGTGAGGTGAAAAGGACAAAAAGGGACCTTTTCAAATTTGTGACATAATTTGCTTTGGGAAATGGTTTTACATGTGTAGACTACTGAAGAAAGTTGTAATATGGTTTTTCACTAATATTAAACTGCCAGTTAAAGTTTTAAATAAGAAATAAAAAGTGAGGTGAAAAGGAAAAAATAGACTTCTCTTGACTTGAAAGCATAAAAAGGGACCTTTTGTAATTTGTGATATAATTTGCTTTGGAAAATGGTTTTACATGTGTACACTACTGAAGAAAGTTGTAATATGGTTTTTCACTCATATTAAACTGCCAGTTAAAGTTTTAAATAAGAAATAAAAAGTGAGGTGAAAAGGAAAAAATAGACTTCTCTTGACCTGAAAGCATAAAAAGGGACCTTTTCAAATTTGTGTGTGACACAACTTGCTTTGGAAAATGGTTTTACAAAGTGTAGGTACTGAAGAAAGTTGTACTATGGTTTTTAATTAATATTAAACTGCCAGTTAAAAGTTTTAAATAAGAAAAAAAAGTGAGGTGAAAAGGACAAAAAGGGACCTTTTCAAATTTGTGACATAATTTGCTTTGGGAAATGGTTTTACATGTGTAGACTACTGAAGAAAGTTGTAATATGGTTTTTCACTAATATTAAACTGCCAGTTAAAGTTTTAAATAAGAAATAAAAAGTGAGGTGAAAAGGACAAAATAGACTTCTCTTGACCTGAAAGCATAAAAAGGGACCTTTTCAAATTTGTGACATAATTTGCTTTGGGAAATGGTTTTACATGTGTAGACTACTGAAGAAAGTTGTAATATGGTTTTTCACTAATATTAAACTGCCAGTTAAAGTTTTAAATAAGAAATAAAAAGTGAGGTGAAAAGGACAAAATAGACCTCTCTTGACCTGAAAGCATAAAAAGGGACCTTTTGTAATTTGTGATATAATTTGCTTTGGAAAATGGTTTTACATGTGTAGACTACTGAAGAAAGTTGTAATATGTTTTTTTCACTAATATTAAACTGCCAGTTAAAGTTTTAAATAAGAAAAAAAGGGACCTTTTCAAATTTGAAACATAATTTGCTTTAAAAAGTGTAGTTACTGAAGAAAGTTGCACTATGGTTTTTCATCAATATAAAATGACAAAATAGACTTCTCTTGACCTGAAGGCATAAAAAGGGAGCTTTTGTAATTTGTGATATAATTTGCTTTGGAAAATGGTTTTACATGTGTAGACTACTGAAGAAAGTTGTAATATGGTTTTTCACTCATATTAAACTGCCAGTTAAAGTTTTAAATAAGAAATAAAAAGTGAGGTGAAAAGGAAAAAATAGACTTCTCTTGACCTGAAAGCATAAAAAGGGACCTTTTCAAATTTGTGTGTGACACAACTTGCTTTGGAAAATGGTTTTACAAAGTGTAGGTACTGAAGAAAGTTGTACTATGGTTTTTAATTAATATTAAACTGCCAGTTAAAAGTTTTAAATAAGAAAAAAAAGTGAGGTGAAAAGGACAAAAAGGGACCTTTTCAAATTTGTGACATAATTTGCTTTGGGAAATGGTTTTACATGTGTAGACTACTGAAGAAAGTTGTAATATGGTTTTTCACTAATATTAAACTGCCAGTTAAAGTTTTAAATAAGAAATAAAAAGTGAGGTGAAAAGGAAAAAATAGACTTCTCTTGACTTGAAAGCATAAAAAGGGACCTTTTGTAATTTGTGATATAATTTGCTTTGGAAAATGGTTTTACATGTGTACACTACTGAAGAAAGTTGTAATATGGTTTTTCACTCATATTAAACTGCCAGTTAAAGTTTTAAATAAGAAATAAAAAGTGAGGTGAAAAGGAAAAAATAGACTTCTCTTGACCTGAAAGCATAAAAAGGGACCTTTTCAAATTTGTGTGTGACACAACTTGCTTTGGAAAATGGTTTTACAAAGTGTAGGTACTGAAGAAAGTTGTACTATGGTTTTTAATTAATATTAAACTGCCAGTTAAAAGTTTTAAATAAGAAAAAAAAGTGAGGTGAAAAGGACAAAAAGGGACCTTTTCAAATTTGTGACATAATTTGCTTTGGGAAATGGTTTTACATGTGTAGACTACTGAAGAAAGTTGTAATATGGTTTTTCACTAATATTAAACTGCCAGTTAAAGTTTTAAATAAGAAATAAAAAGTGAGGTGAAAAGGACAAAATAGACTTCTCTTGACCTGAAAGCATAAAAAGGGACCTTTTCAAATTTGTGACATAATTTGCTTTGGGAAATGGTTTTACATGTGTAGACTACTGAAGAAAGTTGTAATATGGTTTTTCACTAATATTAAACTGCCAGTTAAAGTTTTAAATAAGAAATAAAAAGTGAGGTGAAAAGGACAAAATAGACCTCTCTTGACCTGAAAGCATAAAAAGGGACCTTTTGTAATTTGTGATATAATTTGCTTTGGAAAATGGTTTTACATGTGTAGACTACTGAAGAAAGTTGTAATATGTTTTTTTCACTAATATTAAACTGCCAGTTAAAGTTTTAAATAAGAAAAAAAGGGACCTTTTCAAATTTGAAACATAATTTGCTTTAAAAAGTGTAGTTACTGAAGAAAGTTGCACTATGGTTTTTCATCAATATAAAATGACAAAATAGACTTCTCTTGACCTGAAGGCATAAAAAGGGAGCTTTTGTAATTTGTGATATAATTTGCTTTGGAAAATGGTTTTACATGTGTAGACTACTGAAGAAAGTTGTAATATGGTTTTTCACTCATATTAAACTGCCAGTTAAAGTTTTAAATAAGAAATAAAAAGTGAGGTGAAAAGGAAAAAATAGACTTCTCTTGACCTGAAAGCATAAAAAGGGACCTTTTCAAATTTGTGTGTGACACAACTTGCTTTGGAAAATGGTTTTACAAAGTGTAGGTACTGAAGAAAGTTGTACTATGGTTTTTAATTAATATTAAACTGCCAGTTAAAAGTTTTAAATAAGAAAAAAAAGTGAGGTGAAAAGGACAAAAAGGGACCTTTTCAAATTTGTGACATAATTTGCTTTGGGAAATGGTTTTACATGTGTAGACTACTGAAGAAAGTTGTAATATGGTTTTTCACTAATATTAAACTGCCAGTTAAAGTTTTAAATAAGAAATAAAAAGTGAGGTGAAAAGGAAAAAATAGACTTCTCTTGACTTGAAAGCATAAAAAGGGACCTTTTGTAATTTGTGATATAATTTGCTTTGGAAAATGGTTTTACATGTGTACACTACTGAAGAAAGTTGTAATATGGTTTTTCACTCATATTAAACTGCCAGTTAAAGTTTTAAATAAGAAATAAAAAGTGAGGTGAAAAGGAAAAAATAGACTTCTCTTGACCTGAAAGCATAAAAAGGGACCTTTTCAAATTTGTGTGTGACACAACTTGCTTTGGAAAATGGTTTTACAAAGTGTAGGTACTGAAGAAAGTTGTACTATGGTTTTTAATTAATATTAAACTGCCAGTTAAAAGTTTTAAATAAGAAAAAAAAGTGAGGTGAAAAGGACAAAAAGGGACCTTTTCAAATTTGTGACATAATTTGCTTTGGGAAATGGTTTTACATGTGTAGACTACTGAAGAAAGTTGTAATATGGTTTTTCACTAATATTAAACTGCCAGTTAAAGTTTTAAATAAGAAATAAAAAGTGAGGTGAAAAGGACAAAATAGACTTCTCTTGACCTGAAAGCATAAAAAGGGACCTTTTCAAATTTGTGACATAATTTGCTTTGGGAAATGGTTTTACATGTGTAGACTACTGAAGAAAGTTGTAATATGGTTTTTCACTAATATTAAACTGCCAGTTAAAGTTTTAAATAAGAAATAAAAAGTGAGGTGAAAAGGACAAAATAGACCTCTCTTGACCTGAAAGCATAAAAAGGGACCTTTTGTAATTTGTGATATAATTTGCTTTGGAAAATGGTTTTACATGTGTAGACTACTGAAGAAAGTTGTAATATGTTTTTTTCACTAATATTAAACTGCCAGTTAAAGTTTTAAATAAGAAAAAAAGGGACCTTTTCAAATTTGAAACATAATTTGCTTTAAAAAGTGTAGTTACTGAAGAAAGTTGCACTATGGTTTTTCATCAATATAAAATGACAAAATAGACTTCTCTTGACCTGAAGGCATAAAAAGGGAGCTTTTGTAATTTGTGATATAATTTGCTTTGGAAAATGGTTTTACATGTGTAGACTACTGAAGAAAGTTGTAATATGGTTTTTCACTCATATTAAACTGCCAGTTAAAGTTTTAAATAAGAAATAAAAAGTGAGGTGAAAAGGAAAAAATAGACTTCTCTTGACCTGAAAGCATAAAAAGGGACCTTTTCAAATTTGTGTGTGACACAACTTGCTTTGGAAAATGGTTTTACAAAGTGTAGGTACTGAAGAAAGTTGTACTATGGTTTTTAATTAATATTAAACTGCCAGTTAAAAGTTTTAAATAAGAAAAAAAAGTGAGGTGAAAAGGACAAAAAGGGACCTTTTCAAATTTGTGACATAATTTGCTTTGGGAAATGGTTTTACATGTGTAGACTACTGAAGAAAGTTGTAATATGGTTTTTCACTAATATTAAACTGCCAGTTAAAGTTTTAAATAAGAAATAAAAAGTGAGGTGAAAAGGAAAAAATAGACTTCTCTTGACTTGAAAGCATAAAAAGGGACCTTTTGTAATTTGTGATATAATTTGCTTTGGAAAATGGTTTTACATGTGTACACTACTGAAGAAAGTTGTAATATGGTTTTTCACTCATATTAAACTGCCAGTTAAAGTTTTAAATAAGAAATAAAAAGTGAGGTGAAAAGGAAAAAATAGACTTCTCTTGACCTGAAAGCATAAAAAGGGACCTTTTCAAATTTGTGACATAATTTAATTTGGGAAATGGTTTTACATGTGTAGACTACTGAAGAAAGTTGTAATATGGTTTTTCACTAATATTAAACTGCCAGTTAAAGTTTTAAATAAGAAAAAAAGGGACCTTTTCAAATTTGAAACATAATTTGCTTTAAAAAGTGTAGTTACTGAAGAAAGTTGCACTATGGTTTTTCATCAATATTAAATGACAAAATAGACTTCTCTTGACCTGAAGGCATAAAAAGGGAGCTTTTGTAATTTGTGATATAATTTGCTTTGGAAAATGGTTTTACATGTGTAGACTACTGAAGAAAGTTGTAATATGGTTTTTCACTAATAATAAACTGCCAGTTAAAGTTTTAAATAAGAAATAAAAAGTGAGGTGAAAATGAAAAAATAGACTTCTCTTGACTTGAAAGCATAAAAAGGGACCTTTTCAAATTTGTGTGTGACACAACTTGCTTTGGAAAATGGTTTTACAAAGTGTAGGTACTGAAGAAAGTTGTACTATGGTTTTTAATTAATATTAAACTGCCAGTTAAAAGTTTTAAATAAGAAAAAAAAGTGAGGTGAAAAGGACAAAATAGACTTCTCTTGACTTGAAAGCATAAAAAGGGACCTTTTCAAAATTGTGTGTGACACAACTTGCTTTGGAAAATGGTTTTACAAAGTGTAGGTACTGAAGAAAGTGTTACTATGGTTTTTAATTAATATTAAACTGCCAGTTAAAAGTTTTAAATAAGAAAAAAAAGTGAGGTGAAAAGGACAAAATAGACCTCTCTTGACCTGAAAGCATAAAAAGGGACCTTTTGTAATTTGTGATATAATTTGCTTTGGAAAATGGTTTTACATGTGTAGACTACTGAAGAAAGTTGTAATATGGTTTTTTCACTAATATTAAACTGCCAGTTAAAGTTTTAAATAAGAAAAAAAGGGACCTTTTCAAATTTGAAACATAATTTGCTTTAAAAAGTGTAGTTACTGAAGAAAGTTGCACTATGGTTTTTCATCAATATAAAATGACAAAATAGACTTCTCTTGACCTGAAGGCATAAAAAGGGAGCTTTTGTAATTTGTGATATAATTTGCTTTGGAAAATGGTTTTACATGTGTAGTCTACTGAAGAAAGTTGTAATATGGTTTTTCACTCATATTAAACTGCCAGTTAAAGTTTTAAATAAGAAATAAAAAGTGAGGTGAAAAGGAAAAAATAGACTTCTCTTGACCTGAAAGCATAAAAAGGGACCTTTTCAAATTTGTGTGTGACACAACTTGCTTTGGAAAATGGTTTTACAAAGTGTAGGTACTGAAGAAAGTTGTACTATGGTTTTTAATTAATATTAAACTGCCAGTTAAAAGTTTTAAATAAGAAAAAAAAGTGAGGTGAAAAGGACAAAAAGGGACCTTTTCAAATTTGTGACATAATTTGCTTTGGGAAATGGTTTTACATGTGTAGACTACTGAAGAAAGTTGTAATATGGTTTTTCACTAATATTAAACTGCCAGTTAAAGTTTTAAATAAGAAATAAAAAGTGAGGTGAAAAGGAAAAAATAGACTTCTCTTGACTTGAAAGCATAAAAAGGGACCTTTTGTAATTTGTGATATAATTTGCTTTGGAAAATGGTTTTACATGTGTACACTACTGAAGAAAGTTGTAATATGGTTTTTCACTCATATTAAACTGCCAGTTAAAGTTTTAAATAAGAAATAAAAAGTGAGGTGAAAAGGAAAAAATAGACTTCTCTTGACCTGAAAGCATAAAAAGGGACCTTTTCAAATTTGTGTGTGACACAACTTGCTTTGGAAAATGGTTTTACAAAGTGTAGGTACTGAAGAAAGTTGTACTATGGTTTTTAATTAATATTAAACTGCCAGTTAAAAGTTTTAAATAAGAAAAAAAAGTGAGGTGAAAAGGACAAAAAGGGACCTTTTCAAATTTGTGACATAATTTGCTTTGGGAAATGGTTTTACATGTGTAGACTACTGAAGAAAGTTGTAATATGGTTTTTCACTAATATTAAACTGCCAGTTAAAGTTTTAAATAAGAAATAAAAAGTGAGGTGAAAAGGACAAAATAGACTTCTCTTGACCTGAAAGCATAAAAAGGGACCTTTTCAAATTTGTGACATAATTTGCTTTGGGAAATGGTTTTACATGTGTAGACTACTGAAGAAAGTTGTAATATGGTTTTTCACTAATATTAAACTGCCAGTTAAAGTTTTAAATAAGAAATAAAAAGTGAGGTGAAAAGGACAAAATAGACCTCTCTTGACCTGAAAGCATAAAAAGGGACCTTTTGTAATTTGTGATATAATTTGCTTTGGAAAATGGTTTTACATGTGTAGACTACTGAAGAAAGTTGTAATATGTTTTTTTCACTAATATTAAACTGCCAGTTAAAGTTTTAAATAAGAAAAAAAGGGACCTTTTCAAATTTGAAACATAATTTGCTTTAAAAAGTGTAGTTACTGAAGAAAGTTGCACTATGGTTTTTCATCAATATAAAATGACAAAATAGACTTCTCTTGACCTGAAGGCATAAAAAGGGAGCTTTTGTAATTTGTGATATAATTTGCTTTGGAAAATGGTTTTACATGTGTAGACTACTGAAGAAAGTTGTAATATGGTTTTTCACTCATATTAAACTGCCAGTTAAAGTTTTAAATAAGAAATAAAAAGTGAGGTGAAAAGGAAAAAATAGACTTCTCTTGACCTGAAAGCATAAAAAGGGACCTTTTCAAATTTGTGTGTGACACAACTTGCTTTGGAAAATGGTTTTACAAAGTGTAGGTACTGAAGAAAGTTGTACTATGGTTTTTAATTAATATTAAACTGCCAGTTAAAAGTTTTAAATAAGAAAAAAAAGTGAGGTGAAAAGGACAAAAAGGGACCTTTTCAAATTTGTGACATAATTTGCTTTGGGAAATGGTTTTACATGTGTAGACTACTGAAGAAAGTTGTAATATGGTTTTTCACTAATATTAAACTGCCAGTTAAAGTTTTAAATAAGAAATAAAAAGTGAGGTGAAAAGGAAAAAATAGACTTCTCTTGACTTGAAAGCATAAAAAGGGACCTTTTGTAATTTGTGATATAATTTGCTTTGGAAAATGGTTTTACATGTGTACACTACTGAAGAAAGTTGTAATATGGTTTTTCACTCATATTAAACTGCCAGTTAAAGTTTTAAATAAGAAATAAAAAGTGAGGTGAAAAGGAAAAAATAGACTTCTCTTGACCTGAAAGCATAAAAAGGGACCTTTTCAAATTTGTGTGTGACACAACTTGCTTTGGAAAATGGTTTTACAAAGTGTAGGTACTGAAGAAAGTTGTACTATGGTTTTTAATTAATATTAAACTGCCAGTTAAAAGTTTTAAATAAGAAAAAAAAGTGAGGTGAAAAGGACAAAAAGGGACCTTTTCAAATTTGTGACATAATTTGCTTTGGGAAATGGTTTTACATGTGTAGACTACTGAAGAAAGTTGTAATATGGTTTTTCACTAATATTAAACTGCCAGTTAAAGTTTTAAATAAGAAATAAAAAGTGAGGTGAAAAGGACAAAATAGACTTCTCTTGACCTGAAAGCATAAAAAGGGACCTTTTCAAATTTGTGACATAATTTGCTTTGGGAAATGGTTTTACATGTGTAGACTACTGAAGAAAGTTGTAATATGGTTTTTCACTAATATTAAACTGCCAGTTAAAGTTTTAAATAAGAAATAAAAAGTGAGGTGAAAAGGACAAAATAGACCTCTCTTGACCTGAAAGCATAAAAAGGGACCTTTTGTAATTTGTGATATAATTTGCTTTGGAAAATGGTTTTACATGTGTAGACTACTGAAGAAAGTTGTAATATGTTTTTTTCACTAATATTAAACTGCCAGTTAAAGTTTTAAATAAGAAAAAAAGGGACCTTTTCAAATTTGAAACATAATTTGCTTTAAAAAGTGTAGTTACTGAAGAAAGTTGCACTATGGTTTTTCATCAATATAAAATGACAAAATAGACTTCTCTTGACCTGAAGGCATAAAAAGGGAGCTTTTGTAATTTGTGATATAATTTGCTTTGGAAAATGGTTTTACATGTGTAGACTACTGAAGAAAGTTGTAATATGGTTTTTCACTCATATTAAACTGCCAGTTAAAGTTTTAAATAAGAAATAAAAAGTGAGGTGAAAAGGAAAAAATAGACTTCTCTTGACCTGAAAGCATAAAAAGGGACCTTTTCAAATTTGTGTGTGACACAACTTGCTTTGGAAAATGGTTTTACAAAGTGTAGGTACTGAAGAAAGTTGTACTATGGTTTTTAATTAATATTAAACTGCCAGTTAAAAGTTTTAAATAAGAAAAAAAAGTGAGGTGAAAAGGACAAAAAGGGACCTTTTCAAATTTGTGACATAATTTGCTTTGGGAAATGGTTTTACATGTGTAGACTACTGAAGAAAGTTGTAATATGGTTTTTCACTAATATTAAACTGCCAGTTAAAGTTTTAAATAAGAAATAAAAAGTGAGGTGAAAAGGAAAAAATAGACTTCTCTTGACTTGAAAGCATAAAAAGGGACCTTTTGTAATTTGTGATATAATTTGCTTTGGAAAATGGTTTTACATGTGTACACTACTGAAGAAAGTTGTAATATGGTTTTTCACTCATATTAAACTGCCAGTTAAAGTTTTAAATAAGAAATAAAAAGTGAGGTGAAAAGGAAAAAATAGACTTCTCTTGACCTGAAAGCATAAAAAGGGACCTTTTCAAATTTGTGTGTGACACAACTTGCTTTGGAAAATGGTTTTACAAAGTGTAGGTACTGAAGAAAGTTGTACTATGGTTTTTAATTAATATTAAACTGCCAGTTAAAAGTTTTAAATAAGAAAAAAAAGTGAGGTGAAAAGGACAAAAAGGGACCTTTTCAAATTTGTGACATAATTTGCTTTGGGAAATGGTTTTACATGTGTAGACTACTGAAGAAAGTTGTAATATGGTTTTTCACTAATATTAAACTGCCAGTTAAAGTTTTAAATAAGAAATAAAAAGTGAGGTGAAAAGGACAAAATAGACTTCTCTTGACCTGAAAGCATAAAAAGGGACCTTTTCAAATTTGTGACATAATTTGCTTTGGGAAATGGTTTTACATGTGTAGACTACTGAAGAAAGTTGTAATATGGTTTTTCACTAATATTAAACTGCCAGTTAAAGTTTTAAATAAGAAATAAAAAGTGAGGTGAAAAGGACAAAATAGACCTCTCTTGACCTGAAAGCATAAAAAGGGACCTTTTGTAATTTGTGATATAATTTGCTTTGGAAAATGGTTTTACATGTGTAGACTACTGAAGAAAGTTGTAATATGTTTTTTTCACTAATATTAAACTGCCAGTTAAAGTTTTAAATAAGAAAAAAAGGGACCTTTTCAAATTTGAAACATAATTTGCTTTAAAAAGTGTAGTTACTGAAGAAAGTTGCACTATGGTTTTTCATCAATATAAAATGACAAAATAGACTTCTCTTGACCTGAAGGCATAAAAAGGGAGCTTTTGTAATTTGTGATATAATTTGCTTTGGAAAATGGTTTTACATGTGTAGACTACTGAAGAAAGTTGTAATATGGTTTTTCACTCATATTAAACTGCCAGTTAAAGTTTTAAATAAGAAATAAAAAGTGAGGTGAAAAGGAAAAAATAGACTTCTCTTGACCTGAAAGCATAAAAAGGGACCTTTTCAAATTTGTGTGTGACACAACTTGCTTTGGAAAATGGTTTTACAAAGTGTAGGTACTGAAGAAAGTTGTACTATGGTTTTTAATTAATATTAAACTGCCAGTTAAAAGTTTTAAATAAGAAAAAAAAGTGAGGTGAAAAGGACAAAAAGGGACCTTTTCAAATTTGTGACATAATTTGCTTTGGGAAATGGTTTTACATGTGTAGACTACTGAAGAAAGTTGTAATATGGTTTTTCACTAATATTAAACTGCCAGTTAAAGTTTTAAATAAGAAATAAAAAGTGAGGTGAAAAGGAAAAAATAGACTTCTCTTGACTTGAAAGCATAAAAAGGGACCTTTTGTAATTTGTGATATAATTTGCTTTGGAAAATGGTTTTACATGTGTACACTACTGAAGAAAGTTGTAATATGGTTTTTCACTCATATTAAACTGCCAGTTAAAGTTTTAAATAAGAAATAAAAAGTGAGGTGAAAAGGAAAAAATAGACTTCTCTTGACCTGAAAGCATAAAAAGGGACCTTTTCAAATTTGTGACATAATTTAATTTGGGAAATGGTTTTACATGTGTAGACTACTGAAGAAAGTTGTAATATGGTTTTTCACTAATATTAAACTGCCAGTTAAAGTTTTAAATAAGAAAAAAAGGGACCTTTTCAAATTTGAAACATAATTTGCTTTAAAAAGTGTAGTTACTGAAGAAAGTTGCACTATGGTTTTTCATCAATATTAAATGACAAAATAGACTTCTCTTGACCTGAAGGCATAAAAAGGGAGCTTTTGTAATTTGTGATATAATTTGCTTTGGAAAATGGTTTTACATGTGTAGACTACTGAAGAAAGTTGTAATATGGTTTTTCACTAATAATAAACTGCCAGTTAAAGTTTTAAATAAGAAATAAAAAGTGAGGTGAAAATGAAAAAATAGACTTCTCTTGACTTGAAAGCATAAAAAGGGACCTTTTCAAATTTGTGTGTGACACAACTTGCTTTGGAAAATGGTTTTACAAAGTGTAGGTACTGAAGAAAGTTGTACTATGGTTTTTAATTAATATTAAACTGCCAGTTAAAAGTTTTAAATAAGAAAAAAAAGTGAGGTGAAAAGGACAAAATAGACTTCTCTTGACTTGAAAGCATAAAAAGGGACCTTTTCAAAATTGTGTGTGACACAACTTGCTTTGGAAAATGGTTTTACAAAGTGTAGGTACTGAAGAAAGTGTTACTATGGTTTTTAATTAATATTAAACTGCCAGTTAAAAGTTTTAAATAAGAAAAAAAAGTGAGGTGAAAAGGACAAAATAGACCTCTCTTGACCTGAAAGCATAAAAAGGGATCTTTTGTAATTTGTGATATAATTTGCTTTGGAAAATGGTTTTACATGTGTAGACTACTGAAGAAAGTTGTAATATGGTTTTTTCACTAATATTAAACTGCCAGTTAAAGTTTTAAATAAGAAAAAAAGGGACCTTTTCAAATTTGAAACATAATTTGCTTTAAAAAGTGTAGTTACTGAAGAAAGTTGCACTATGGTTTTTCATCAATATAAAATGACAAAATAGACTTCTCTTGACCTGAAGGCATAAAAAGGGAGCTTTTGTAATTTGTGATATAATTTGCTTTGGAAAATGGTTTTACATGTGTAGACTACTGAAGAAAGTTGTAATATGGTTTTTCACTCATATTAAACTGCCAGTTAAAGTTTTAAATAAGAAATAAAAAGTGAGGTGAAAAGGAAAAAATAGACTTCTCTTGACCTGAAAGCATAAAAAGGGACCTTTTCAAATTTGTGTGTGACACAACTTGCTTTGGAAAATGGTTTTACAAAGTGTAGGTACTGAAGAAAGTTGTACTATGGTTTTTAATTAATATTAAACTGCCAGTTAAAAGTTTTAAATAAGAAAAAAAAGTGAGGTGAAAAGGACAAAAAGGGACCTTTTCAAATTTGTGACATAATTTGCTTTGGGAAATGGTTTTACATGTGTAGACTACTGAAGAAAGTTGTAATATGGTTTTTCACTAATATTAAACTGCCAGTTAAAGTTTTAAATAAGAAATAAAAAGTGAGGTGAAAAGGAAAAAATAGACTTCTCTTGACTTGAAAGCATAAAAAGGGACCTTTTGTAATTTGTGATATAATTTGCTTTGGAAAATGGTTTTACATGTGTACACTACTGAAGAAAGTTGTAATATGGTTTTTCACTCATATTAAACTGCCAGTTAAAGTTTTAAATAAGAAATAAAAAGTGAGGTGAAAAGGAAAAAATAGACTTCTCTTGACCTGAAAGCATAAAAAGGGACCTTTTCAAATTTGTGTGTGACACAACTTGCTTTGGAAAATGGTTTTACAAAGTGTAGGTACTGAAGAAAGTTGTACTATGGTTTTTAATTAATATTAAACTGCCAGTTAAAAGTTTTAAATAAGAAAAAAAAGTGAGGTGAAAAGGACAAAAAGGGACCTTTTCAAATTTGTGACATAATTTGCTTTGGGAAATGGTTTTACATGTGTAGACTACTGAAGAAAGTTGTAATATGGTTTTTCACTAATATTAAACTGCCAGTTAAAGTTTTAAATAAGAAATAAAAAGTGAGGTGAAAAGGACAAAATAGACTTCTCTTGACCTGAAAGCATAAAAAGGGACCTTTTCAAATTTGTGACATAATTTGCTTTGGGAAATGGTTTTACATGTGTAGACTACTGAAGAAAGTTGTAATATGGTTTTTCACTAATATTAAACTGCCAGTTAAAGTTTTAAATAAGAAATAAAAAGTGAGGTGAAAAGGACAAAATAGACCTCTCTTGACCTGAAAGCATAAAAAGGGACCTTTTGTAATTTGTGATATAATTTGCTTTGGAAAATGGTTTTACATGTGTAGACTACTGAAGAAAGTTGTAATATGTTTTTTTCACTAATATTAAACTGCCAGTTAAAGTTTTAAATAAGAAAAAAAGGGACCTTTTCAAATTTGAAACATAATTTGCTTTAAAAAGTGTAGTTACTGAAGAAAGTTGCACTATGGTTTTTCATCAATATAAAATGACAAAATAGACTTCTCTTGACCTGAAGGCATAAAAAGGGAGCTTTTGTAATTTGTGATATAATTTGCTTTGGAAAATGGTTTTACATGTGTAGACTACTGAAGAAAGTTGTAATATGGTTTTTCACTCATATTAAACTGCCAGTTAAAGTTTTAAATAAGAAATAAAAAGTGAGGTGAAAAGGAAAAAATAGACTTCTCTTGACCTGAAAGCATAAAAAGGGACCTTTTCAAATTTGTGTGTGACACAACTTGCTTTGGAAAATGGTTTTACAAAGTGTAGGTACTGAAGAAAGTTGTACTATGGTTTTTAATTAATATTAAACTGCCAGTTAAAAGTTTTAAATAAGAAAAAAAAGTGAGGTGAAAAGGACAAAAAGGGACCTTTTCAAATTTGTGACATAATTTGCTTTGGGAAATGGTTTTACATGTGTAGACTACTGAAGAAAGTTGTAATATGGTTTTTCACTAATATTAAACTGCCAGTTAAAGTTTTAAATAAGAAATAAAAAGTGAGGTGAAAAGGAAAAAATAGACTTCTCTTGACTTGAAAGCATAAAAAGGGACCTTTTGTAATTTGTGATATAATTTGCTTTGGAAAATGGTTTTACATGTGTACACTACTGAAGAAAGTTGTAATATGGTTTTTCACTCATATTAAACTGCCAGTTAAAGTTTTAAATAAGAAATAAAAAGTGAGGTGAAAAGGAAAAAATAGACTTCTCTTGACCTGAAAGCATAAAAAGGGACCTTTTCAAATTTGTGACATAATTTAATTTGGGAAATGGTTTTACATGTATAGACTACTGAAGAAAGTTGTAATATGGTTTTTCACTAATATTAAACTGCCAGTTAAAGTTTTAAATAAGAAAAAAAGGGACCTTTTCAAATTTGAAACATAATTTGCTTTAAAAAGTGTAGTTACTGAAGAAAGTTGCACTATGGTTTTTCATCAATATTAAATGACAAAATAGACTTCTCTTGACCTGAAGGCATAAAAAGGGAGCTTTTGTAATTTGTGATATAATTGCTTTGGAAAATGGTTTTACATGTGTAGACTACTGAAGAAAGTTGTAATATGGTTTTTCACTAATAATAAACTGCCAGTTAAAGTTTTACATAAGAAATAAAAAGTGAGGTGAAAATGAAAAAATAGACTTCTCTTGACTTGAAAGCATAAAAAGGGACCTTTTCAAATTTGTGTGTGACACAACTTGCTTTGGAAAATGGTTTTACAAAGTGTAGGTACTGAAGAAAGTTGTACTATGGTTTTTAATTAATATTAAACTGCCAGTTAAAAGTTTTAAATAAGAAAAAAAAGTGAGGTGAAAAGGACAAAATAGACTTCTCTTGACTTGAAAGCATAAAAAGGGACCTTTTCAAAATTGTGTGTGACACAACTTGCTTTGGAAAATGGTTTTACAAAGTGTAGGTACTGAAGAAAGTGTTACTATGGTTTTTAATTAATATTAAACTGCCAGTTAAAAGTTTTAAATAAGAAAAAAAAGTGAGGTGAAAAGGACAAAATAGACCTCTCTTGACCTGAAAGCATAAAAAGGGATCTTTTGTAATTTGTGATATAATTTGCTTTGGAAAATGGTTTTACATGTGTAGACTACTGAAGAAAGTTGTAATATGGTTTTTTCACTAATATTAAACTGCCAGTTAAAGTTTTAAATAAGAAAAAAAGGGACCTTTTCAAATTTGAAACATAATTTGCTTTAAAAAGTGTAGTTACTGAAGAAAGTTGCACTATGGTTTTTCATCAATATAAAATGACAAAATAGACTTCTCTTGACCTGAAGGCATAAAAAGGGAGCTTTTGTAATTTGTGATATAATTTGCTTTGGAAAATGGTTTTACATGTGTAGACTACTGAAGAAAGTTGTAATATGGTTTTTCACTCATATTAAACTGCCAGTTAAAGTTTTAAATAAGAAATAAAAAGTGAGGTGAAAAGGAAAAAATAGACTTCTCTTGACCTGAAAGCATAAAAAGGGACCTTTTCAAATTTGTGTGTGACACAACTTGCTTTGGAAAATGGTTTTACAAAGTGTAGGTACTGAAGAAAGTTGTACTATGGTTTTTAATTAATATTAAACTGCCAGTTAAAAGTTTTAAATAAGAAAAAAAAGTGAGGTGAAAAGGACAAAAAGGGACCTTTTCAAATTTGTGACATAATTTGCTTTGGGAAATGGTTTTACATGTGTAGACTACTGAAGAAAGTTGTAATATGGTTTTTCACTAATATTAAACTGCCAGTTAAAGTTTTAAATAAGAAATAAAAAGTGAGGTGAAAAGGACAAAATAGACTTCTCTTGACCTGAAAGCATAAAAAGGGACCTTTTCAAATTTGTGACATAATTTGCTTTAAAAAGTGTAGTTACTGAAGAAAGTTGCACTATGGTTTTTCATCAATATAAAATGACAAAATAGACTTCTCTTGACCTGAAGGCATAAAAAGGGAGCTTTTGTAATTTGTGATATAATTTGCTTTGGAAAATGGTTTTACATGTGTAGACTACTGAAGAAAGTTGTAATATGGTTTTTCACTCATATTAAACTGCCAGTTAAAGTTTTAAATAAGAAATAAAAAGTGAGGTGAAAAGGAAAAAATAGACTTCTCTTGACCTGAAAGCATAAAAAGGGACCTTTTCAAATTTGTGTGTGACACAACTTGCTTTGGAAAATGGTTTTACAAAGTGTAGGTACTGAAGAAAGTTGTACTATGGTTTTTAATTAATATTAAACTGCCAGTTAAAAGTTTTAAATAAGAAAAAAAAGTGAGGTGAAAAGGACAAAAAGGGACCTTTTCAAATTTGTGACATAATTTGCTTTGGGAAATGGTTTTACATGTGTAGACTACTGAAGAAAGTTGTAATATGGTTTTTCACTAATATTAAACTGCCAGTTAAAGTTTTAAATAAGAAATAAAAAGTGAGGTGAAAAGGACAAAATAGACTTCTCTTGACCTGAAAGCATAAAAAGGGACCTTTTCAAATTTGTGACATAATTTGCTTTGGGAAATGGTTTTACATGTGTAGACTACTGAAGAAAGTTGTAATATGGTTTTTCACTAATATTAAACTGCCAGTTAAAGTTTTAAATAAGAAAAAAAGGGACCTTTTCAAATTTGAAACATAATTTGCTTTAAAAAGTGTAGTTACTGAAGAAAGTTGCACTATGGTTTTTCATCAATATAAAATGACAAAATAGACTTCTCTTGACCTGAAGGCATAAAAAGGGAGCTTTTGTAATTTGTGATATAATTTGCTTTGGAAAATGGTTTTACATGTGTAGACTACTGAAGAAAGTTGTAATATGGTTTTTCACTCATATTAAACTGCCAGTTAAAGTTTTAAATAAGAAATAAAAAGTGAGGTGAAAAGGAAAAAATAGACTTCTCTTGACCTGAAAGCATAAAAAGGGACCTTTTCAAATTTGTGTGTGACACAACTTGCTTTGGAAAATGGTTTTACAAAGTGTAGGTACTGAAGAAAGTTGTACTATGGTTTTTAATTAATATTAAACTGCCAGTTAAAAGTTTTAAATAAGAAAAAAAAGTGAGGTGAAAAGGACAAAAAGGGACCTTTTCAAATTTGTGACATAATTTGCTTTGGGAAATGGTTTTACATGTGTAGACTACTGAAGAAAGTTGTAATATGGTTTTTCACTAATATTAAACTGCCAGTTAAAGTTTTAAATAAGAAATAAAAAGTGAGGTGAAAAGGAAAAAATAGACTTCTCTTGACTTGAAAGCATAAAAAGGGACCTTTTGTAATTTGTGATATAATTTGCTTTGGAAAATGGTTTTACATGTGTACACTACTGAAGAAAGTTGTAATATGGTTTTTCACTCATATTAAACTGCCAGTTAAAGTTTTAAATAAGAAAAAAAGGGACCTTTTCAAATTTGAAACATAATTTGCTTTAAAAAGTGTAGTTACTGAAGAAAGTTGCACTATGGTTTTTCATCAATATAAAATGACAAAATAGACTTCTCTTGACCTGAAGGCATAAAAAGGGAGCTTTTGTAATTTGTGATATAATTTGCTTTGGAAAATGGTTTTACATGTGTAGACTACTGAAGAAAGTTGTAATATGGTTTTTCACTCATATTAAACTGCCAGTTAAAGTTTTAAATAAGAAATAAAAAGTGAGGTGAAAAGGAAAAAATAGACTTCTCTTGACCTGAAAGCATAAAAAGGGACCTTTTCAAATTTGTGTGTGACACAACTTGCTTTGGAAAATGGTTTTACAAAGTGTAGGTACTGAAGAAAGTTGTACTATGGTTTTTAATTAATATTAAACTGCCAGTTAAAAGTTTTAAATAAGAAAAAAAAGTGAGGTGAAAAGGACAAAAAGGGACCTTTTCAAATTTGTGACATAATTTGCTTTGGGAAATGGTTTTACATGTGTAGACTACTGAAGAAAGTTGTAATATGGTTTTTCACTAATATTAAACTGCCAGTTAAAGTTTTAAATAAGAAATAAAAAGTGAGGTGAAAAGGACAAAATAGACTTCTCTTGACCTGAAAGCATAAAAAGGGACCTTTTCAAATTTGTGACATAATTTGCTTTGGGAAATGGTTTTACATGTGTAGACTACTGAAGAAAGTTGTAATATGGTTTTTCACTAATATTAAACTGCCAGTTAAAGTTTTAAATAAGAAATAAAAAGTGAGGTGAAAAGGAAAAAATAGACTTCTCTTGACTTGAAAGCATAAAAAGGGACCTTTTGTAATTTGTGATATAATTTGCTTTGGAAAATGGTTTTACATGTGTACACTACTGAAGAAAGTTGTAATATGGTTTTTCACTCATATTAAACTGCCAGTTAAAGTTTTAAATAAGAAATAAAAAGTGAGGTGAAAAGGAAAAAATAGACTTCTCTTGACCTGAAAGCATAAAAAGGGACCTTTTCAAATTTGTGACATAATTTAATTTGGGAAATGGTTTTACATGTGTAGACTACTGAAGAAAGTTGTAATATGGTTTTTCACTAATATTAAACTGCCAGTTAAAGTTTTAAATAAGAAAAAAAGGGACCTTTTCAAATTTGAAACATAATTTGCTTTAAAAAGTGTAGTTACTGAAGAAAGTTGCACTATGGTTTTTCATCAATATTAAATGACAAAATAGACTTCTCTTGACCTGAAGGCATAAAAAGGGAGCTTTTGTAATTTGTGATATAATTTGCTTTGGAAAATGGTTTTACATGTGTAGACTACTGAAGAAAGTTGTAATATGGTTTTTCACTAATAATAAACTGCCAGTTAAAGTTTTAAATAAGAAATAAAAAGTGAGGTGAAAATGAAAAAATAGACTTCTCTTGACTTGAAAGCATAAAAAGGGACCTTTTCAAATTTGTGTGTGACACAACTTGCTTTGGAAAATGGTTTTACAAAGTGTAGGTACTGAAGAAAGTTGCACTATGGTTTTTCATCAATATTAAATGACAAAATAGACTTCTCTTGACCTGAAGGCATAAAAAGGGAGCTTTTGTAATTTGTGATATAATTTGCTTTGGAAAATGGTTTTACATGTGTAGACTACTGAAGAAAGTTGTAATATGGTTTTTCACTCATATTAAACTGCCAGTTAAAGTTTTAAATAAGAAATAAAAAGTGAGGTGAAAAGGAAAAAATAGACTTCTCTTGACCTGAAAGCATAAAAAGGGACCTTTTCAAATTTGTGTGTGACACAACTTGCTTTGGAAAATGGTTTTACAAAGTGTAGGTACTGAAGAAAGTTGTACTATGGTTTTTAATTAATATTAAACTGCCAGTTAAAAGTTTTAAATAAGAAAAAAAAGTGAGGTGAAAAGGACAAAAAGGGACCTTTTCAAATTTGTGACATAATTTGCTTTGGGAAATGGTTTTACATGTGTAGACTACTGAAGAAAGTTGTAATATGGTTTTTCACTAATATTAAACTGCCAGTTAAAGTTTTAAATAAGAAATAAAAAGTGAGGTGAAAAGGACAAAATAGACTTCTCTTGACCTGAAAGCATAAAAAGGGACCTTTTCAAATTTGTGACATAATTTGCTTTGGAAAATGGTTTTACATGTGTACACTACTGAAGAAAGTTGTAATATGGTTTTTCACTCATATTAAACTGCCAGTTAAAGTTTTAAATAAGAAATAAAAAGTGAGGTGAAAAGGAAAAAATAGACTTCTCTTGACTTGAAAGCATAAAAAGGGACCTTTTGTAATTTGTGATATAATTTGCTTTGGAAAATGGTTTTACATGTGTACACTACTGAAGAAAGTTGTAATATGGTTTTTCACTCATATTAAACTGCCAGTTAAAGTTTTAAATAAGAAATAAAAAGTGAGGTGAAAAGGAAAAAATAGACTTCTCTTGACCTGAAAGCATAAAAAGGGACCTTTTCAAATTTGTGACATAATTTAATTTGGGAAATGGTTTTACATGTGTAGACTACTGAAGAAAGTTGTAATATGGTTTTTCACTAATATTAAACTGCCAGTTAAAGTTTTAAATAAGAAAAAAAGGGACCTTTTCAAATTTGAAACATAATTTGCTTTAAAAAGTGTAGTTACTGAAGAAAGTTGCACTATGGTTTTTCATCAATATTAAATGACAAAATAGACTTCTCTTGACCTGAAGGCATAAAAAGGGAGCTTTTGTAATTTGTGATATAATTTGCTTTGGAAAATGGTTTTACATGTGTAGACTACTGAAGAAAGTTGTAATATGGTTTTTCACTAATAATAAACTGCCAGTTAAAGTTTTAAATAAGAAATAAAAAGTGAGGTGAAAATGAAAAAATAGACTTCTCTTGACTTGAAAGCATAAAAAGGGACCTTTTCAAATTTGTGTGTGACACAACTTGCTTTGGAAAATGGTTTTACAAAGTGTAGGTACTGAAGAAAGTTGCACTATGGTTTTTCATCAATATTAAATGACAAAATAGACTTCTCTTGACCTGAAGGCATAAAAAGGGAGCTTTTGTAATTTGTGATATAATTTGCTTTGGAAAATGGTTTTACATGTGTAGACTACTGAAGAAAGTTGTAATATGGTTTTTCACTCATATTAAACTGCCAGTTAAAGTTTTAAATAAGAAATAAAAAGTGAGGTGAAAAGGAAAAAATAGACTTCTCTTGACCTGAAAGCATAAAAAGGGACCTTTTCAAATTTGTGTGTGACACAACTTGCTTTGGAAAATGGTTTTACAAAGTGTAGGTACTGAAGAAAGTTGTACTATGGTTTTTAATTAATATTAAACTGCCAGTTAAAAGTTTTAAATAAGAAAAAAAAGTGAGGTGAAAAGGACAAAAAGGGACCTTTTCAAATTTGTGACATAATTTGCTTTGGGAAATGGTTTTACATGTGTAGACTACTGAAGAAAGTTGTAATATGGTTTTTCACTAATATTAAACTGCCAGTTAAAGTTTTAAATAAGAAATAAAAAGTGAGGTGAAAAGGACAAAATAGACTTCTCTTGACCTGAAAGCATAAAAAGGGACCTTTTCAAATTTGTGACATAATTTGCTTTGGAAAATGGTTTTACATGTGTACACTACTGAAGAAAGTTGTAATATGGTTTTTCACTCATATTAAACTGCCAGTTAAAGTTTTAAATAAGAAAAAAAGAAAAGTGAGGTGAAAAGGACAAAATAGACTTCTCTTGACTTGAAAGCATAAAAAGGGACCTTTTCAAATTTGTGATATAATTTGCTTTGGAAAATGGTTTTACATGTGTAGACTACTGAAGAAAGTTGTAATATGGTTTTTCACTAATATTAAACTGCCAGTTAAAGTTTTAAATAAGAAAAAAAAAGTGAGGTGAAATGGACAAAATAGACTTCTCTTGACTTGAAAGCATAAAAAGGGACCTTTTCAAATTTGTGACATAATTTGCTTTGGGAAATGGTTTTACAGGTGTAGACTACTGAAGAAAGTTGTAATATGGTTTTTCACTAATATTAAACTGCCAGTTAAAGTTTTAAATAAGAAAAAAAAAGTGAGGTGAAATGGACAAAATAGACTTCTCTTGACTTGAAAGCATAAAAAGGGACCTTTTCAAATTTGTGACATAATTTGCTTTGGGAAATGGTTTTACAGGTGTAGACTACTGAAGAAAGTTGTAATATGGTTTTTCACTAATATTAAACTGCCAGTTAAAGTTTTAAATAAGAAATAAAAAGTGAGGTGAAAAGGACAAAATAGACTTCTCTTGACTTGAAAGCATAAAAAGGGACCTTTTCAAATTTGTGTGTGACACAACTTGCTTTGGAAAATGGTTTTACAAAGTGTAGGTACTGAAGAAAGTTGTACTATGGTTTTTAATTAATATTAAACTGCCAGTTAAAAGTTTTAAATAAGAAAAAAAAGTGAGGTGAAAAGGAAAAAATAGACTTCTCTTGACCTGAAAGCATAAAAAGGGACCTTTTCAAATTTGTGTGTGACACAACTTGCTTTGGAAAATGGTTTTACAAAGTGTAGGTACTGAAGAAAGTTGTAATATGGTTTTTCACTCATATTAAACTGCCAGTTAAAGTTTTAAATAAGAAAAAAAAAAAGTGAGGTGAAAAGGACAAAATAGACTTCTCTTGACCTGAAGGTATAAAAAGGGACCTTTTCAAATATGTGACGTAATTTTTTGGAAAATGGTTTTAAAAATGTAGACTACTGAAGAAAGTTGCACTATGGTTTTTCATCAATATAAAATGACAAAATAGACTTCTCTTGACCTGAAGGCATAAAAAGGGAGCTTTTGTAATTTGTGATATAATTTGCTTTGGAAAATGGTTTTACATGTGTAGACTACTGAAGAAAGTTGTAATATGGTTTTTCACTCATATTAAACTGCCAAGTTAAAGTTTTAAATAAGAAAAATAGTGAGGTGAAAAGGACAAAATAGACTTCTCTTGACCTGAAAGCAGAAAAAGGGACAAGATTTCTTTTTGAAATATATACTTTGTTCAATTTTTAATTAATTTTTAATTGGTAAAAAATGCACATAAAGCTATTATTCTTAATGTTGTCAAACCTACTCTGTAAAATAAAGACTGGTATTCCTCACATGCTACAAGACTTCTTTTTGAAATATATACTTTGTACAATTTTTTATTAATTTTTAATTGGTAAAAAATGCACATAAAGCTATTATTCTCTTTGACCATGTGACTTACTGTTGTCAAACCTACTGTGTAAAATAAAGACTGGTATTCCTCACATGCCACAAGACTTCTTTTTGAAATATATACTTTGTACAATTTTTTATTAATTTTTAATTGGTAAAAACTCATATAAAGCTATTATTAGCATATAAAGCTATTATTCTCCTTGACCATGTGACTTAATGTTGTCAAACCTTCTTTATAAAATAAAGACTGGTATTCCTCACATGTCACAAGACTTCTTTTTTAAATATATACTTTGTACAATTGTTTATTAATTTTTAATTGGTAAAAAACGCACATAAAGCTATTATTCTCTTTGACCATGTGACTTAATGTTGTCAAACCTTCTTTATAAAATAAAGACTGGTATTCCTCACATGCCACAAGACTTCTTTTTGAAATATATACTTTGTACAATTTTTTATTAATTTTTAATTGGTAAAAAACGCACATAAAGCTATTATTCTCTTTGACCATGTGACTTAATGTTGTCAAACCTTCTTTATTAAATAAAGACTGGTATTCCTCACATGCCACAAGACTTCTTTTTGAAATATATACTATGTACAATTTTTTATTAATTTTTAATTGGTAAAAAATGCACATAAAGCTATTATTCTCTTTGACCATGTGACTTACTGTTGTCAAACCTACTGTGTAAAATAAAGACTGGTATTCCTCACATGCCACAAGACTTCTTTTTGAAATATATACTTTGTACAGTTTTTTATTAATTTTTAATTAGGGTTAGGGTAATGACAGGTAATGACCATGGTCTGGCCAATTAGGCATAATATACACCTACAGTATGCAATATTGAAAGTAAATTATTTTGAATTAAACTGCCATAGACAAACTAATGACACAAGATATTTGTGTAACAATGATTGTATGGCTGTGACACCCAAAGTATATATAGGAAATAAGCTAAGATATTTTCTTCTTTACTTTTTTTGGTGCCATAGGAAACCGCGGAACTGAGGTAAAATGCTTTACATACCACATAACTGTCAAGAGGTTTTGGCTCCTGTGTGCATCTGTTGGACTTTTGTCTCTGTCTTGTTTCTTGTTTGTAGTTATTATCTTGTGTTGAAAGTCCAGCACATCCAGTGTCAACATTGCATGCCACAATAACCACACATCATTTGTAGAATATTACACAAAATTAGAGCTATGACTTGACATTAAACCGCAACATTCCTTGTTTCTCATTTCAGGATCTGCACGTTTTGGAGTGTGTAGTCAGGTAGGGACCTCCCTACCTCTATATCCAATGAAAGTATATCCTACTTTGGACATACTGCCATTTGCTACAGCAAAGGAGGCCCCTACCTTTCCTTGCAGTCAGAAATGTGTAGAATCTCAATTGAGACACAGCAACTGTTTTTGCGCTCCACAGATGTAATGTTCTGTGTTCTTTTCTGTTGTTTATAGAGGTTACCCAATCTCTGTCCTGCCCACCTCAACCCAGCCAGTGGTCACTGCCACCTCCAACCAGCCAGTGGTCACCGCCACTTCCAACCAGCCAGTGGTCACCGCCACCTCCAACCAGCCAGTGGTCACCGCCACCTCCAACCAGCCAGTGGTGACTGCCACCTCCACAGAGGCAAGAAGGTAAAGGGGCCATTAGTGGCTGATCAAACAAACTTTCAATTGCTATGGGGAAGTAATGTGCCTGACGTACTGTCTCTTCAAAAGTGCACACACATCTCCAATGTCTTTCATACAACACAATTGCATGATAAACAACCACGCATTTGATGTAATACAATGCCTCTCATATATTGTGATCGCTACGACTCATTGTTGAACAGTAACATTGCATTTGCTGTCCATGGATTTGATGTGCGGTGTTCTCTGTTTTTCTCTGTTGGATAGCATGGACTCATTCCAAGTCCACTCAGAGGACGAGGACGAGGAAGTGGTCATGCTGTCCTCCCCAGCAAGGAGTCATGAGTTGGATGTAAGCATTTTTCAACACCTAATTTTTAAAAAATTACATTTGGACCAGGTTTCATTGTATTGTATTTTATTCTGTGTATTGTGCAGTCATCATTTTTCCTGTCTCAAATAGAATGGAATTGATCTTCCAAGTATTTTGCGGGAATTCCAAAATTATAACCTGGACCTGGATGTGTCTGTCATTGTGGTGGCGCGACGGCGGCGAATCCTGCAGAGTGCCTGCCTGGCCCTGCAAGAATCCTATTTTGCCTGGTTAAGCAGCCCAAAATAGAATTCGTAGGGGAAATGGGTGAAGATTATAGAGGTCCAAGAAGAGAATTATTTAGGTAAGCCAGTCATATAACATGGATAAATGCAAACTAACATGCAGCATACATTGACTTTGAGCTTATTGTCATAAATCATGAGCTCAGGTATAAGTCTTGAGAATGTATATGTTTACGAATCAAGGCCGACCATGCTCAAAAAACCAAATGTTGTTGTACTTCTCCTCACAGACTGCTCATGAGAGATGTCCAAGCTATGGACATCTTTGAAGGCAAGTCTGAAGATCTTTTCTTCAGCTCCAATCTGGTGGCACTGGCAGAGAATAAGTACTACACTGCAGGCAGGCTCACGGCCTGGTCACTGGCCCATAATGGACCAGGGTCAAGATCTTTAAACAGATCACTTTTTTAAAAAATGTGTGGCCAGGTCGTGGACATGTCAGTCCTCCTAGATGAAGCCCAGGGGGAAAAGTTTCGTCAGGTGTGGACTCAACCACAAACCACTGTTTGTGGTTGAGTCCATCAGTATTTCATTCATCTGCTTTACATTATTTTAGATGACATTACATTACACTTTGCTGCCTTTATCCAAAGCAACTTACAGCACATGTATTTGGTATAAAAAAAAACAAAACAAAAAAAACTACTACATACCTGTTTTTTCAAGATTTCCTTTTCTTTTTCCAACTTTAAACAGCTTCTAAATTGTTCGACTCTGGACGACCTGGCGGGGCTCAAGGACGAGGTGGGTGAGTGGGTAGCAGACTGTGGCCTCCCCACTATATACACTGCAACTATTGAGGACCTGCCAATAATAAAGCGCGAATTGTGTGCCCACTTCATCTACCATCGGTAAGATTGAATCTAGTCATTTAACCTTATTTTTTGTATTACACGTTAGCCATAACTGCAATAAGAAGTACTACTAAAAAAGACTACAAATAATAAAGATACAGATGTCCACCCATATTAGTTGTGGGATACAAAGCCTTTATTGTCATTATGTTCAGCCCTATGACATTTGAGTATGTATGCCTGGCATTAGATATGTACGTGTGTCACGGTGCTTATGTGTTCTTGGGTAGCCTATTTTGGTATGTATTTGCATCTCTGTGCTTTAATGCAAAAGCTGACGAGGATCCAGACCAGGGAGGATAAAGACGGAGTAAGATTGAAAGACTAGACCAGTGCACACACAATCACTTTTGATTGTATATTTAAAACGTGTTTGTAGAAAAACAGATTTTGTGGAAGAGTAGTTCAATTTTGAGACACAAATTGACTGCCTTCTTGTGGTCAAGGCATGATGATAGAACTAAGAGCTCTGGAAGGCCTATGCTGTTATGTACTTAAAGTATGTATGTATTAGACAAATGAGATGATTGTTTGCAAGGAATGGGTGCCACGCCCTCAGACTCTTTTTCATAAAAGAACACAGGATTATCAGCCAACACATGGCTTCAAGTAGAAGGCAGAATAACAAAAGCTAATGGTGGAAATCCTTGTGCTTCATAGTGTCTCCAGTATGGTATTACAATACCAGCAGGGCCTGGATTCCTGCGGGAATATGTTTCAAACTGTGGCCCTCAACTGGAGGCAGTTCACCCCTGTGTTCTGTTGGACTGGGGAGAAGCTGTCCAGGACGACAGTGAGGGCCCTCTTCAGGCCCTTGTTTAGTGAAGACGGCAGTGTCAGTAGACCACTGGAAGAAGACACCATGCTGTCTTTTGAGCGGTGGCTGGTGAAGATTGAAGGTAGGTGCCTACACATTTGCAACTGTTAATAGTGTCTTAAAGCAGGACCTATGCTTCAGATGTAAATTTTAAGAGATACTTGCAATAAAGGAATTGTATGGGATGTACAGGTAATTTGTTATTTGTTTGGCTTGTCATTAGCTCGTGTCTTACAACTGCAGACAACCATGGCATCAGCAGACTTTAAGTTAATTCACGTCACAAATTTTTTTCCTCTGAAAGGTTAGCTGCCAATCATGGGTTCTTCTGGCTATCTACATACACATGTTCTTGAGTCATTAAAAAATAACATGCTGTTAAACTGACCATATTCCAAATTGATCCACTAATATTGATGTATTTATATGCAGTTGGACAGGTGGATGTAACTTTTGAAGAGTTACTAATTTTTGTCACCGGGGCGGACCACGTGCCATCCTTGGGATTTGAAAGTGAGCCATCCATTGATTTGTTCCAACAAGAAAAAATGAGGAGGTTGCCGTATGCTTCCACATGCAGCAACACTCTTTTCCTCCCTCGAGGTCTGGGTGACCTGGAAATGCTGGCAGGAATGCTCCACCAAGCCCTCAAAGAGTCATTGGGGTTTGGTGAGGCCTAAAGATAGAAGCCCCTGTAACCGGGTTGAAATTGTATCTTTATTTTTACGGTTGAAATGTCACCAAATCTTGATTAATATTGTTTTCTATATGTTTAAGATGTGTTTTAGTGGTTATATGTATGCCTCAATGTTGTATTCAGACCAAACAGTTAATACCTGTACTGTCACTTTAAGAGGTCGCAAGCCTTGTGACGTCATTTCTGTGCTTCTCTCAGTGCGCGCCAGATTCACTGAGAGCAGGTAATGTATTATTTTGCTCTGCATTTTTGAACATTTATTTCAGTTTTTAGACCATGCAAACTTTGTTTTGTACATTTAAAAATGTTAGCTTTAAGGTTGTGAACTTGCAGTTAATGTGTCAGTCGAATGTAAACTTTGTAAACAGACTTTTTGCAAGCTTTATTGTAGACACGTTTCCACATGTTAAAGGACTCTCTGTTCATATGCTAACAGGAGCTTGATGCCTATGTGCTGTGTGGAGGAGACTGCATGTTACTGAGCCTTATTGTGTTTTTCTGTTGATTTGTACAGGTATGTGTATTATGTTCATTATAATTCATTCACGGAGTGTTTATAAGTGTTTACTCTGGTTGCATTAAGCATGTAAAAGAAATTCATGTTATCAGACAAATTGAGCATTTATATAATTTATTTAATTCATTATGTATATGCAGTGCGCGCCAGATTCACTGAGAGGAGGAGCTTGATGCCTATGTGCTGTGTGGAGGAGACTGCATGTTACTGAGCCTTATTGTGTTTTTCTGTTGATTTGTACAGACAAATCCACCATCCTGCCTTCATTAAAAGAGCAACCAGTAGCTGGTCGTGGTCTGGGTCCTCTCTTCATTCACCACAAAATAGAACACAATGCAGAGTTTACAACGTTAATGGATGTGCATCCAATAGACTGTTAAAGACAATGCACACCCATTGCAATGGTGCCGTGACCTTTCAAGGATTGGTCTGAAGATCGACGCCAGCTCGTTCACCGGAGGATGCTGCATTCACTTACCTTTTGCTGTATTCAGGTATTCTCTTGGACAGCAACCAGGTTGGATTTTTTTTCCCTGGACTTTGTCAGTATAACAGCATCTGAGTGTGTTGCTAATGTGCAATTGATTGCTGATTGATGTGATTATCTAGATCTGTTATTTGGTGCTCTTTCTATCTAACCATTTAGACTTGATTCTGTTCATATATTTTTCTTCTTTTTTTTCTGTGTATGAAGTGACTGAAATATGGCAGAGGGTCGCACATATTCTGTTGAGGGTGAAGGTGACAGTGTTGAGCATGACACTGTTGAGTACCAGTTTGGTGTGGGGAGAGGTTTATTCATTGAGCCTTTAGAGTCCAGAACACCAGGGCCTAGTGTCACAGCTTTACGCACTCCACGGTTTACTTCTACATGTTGTGTAGACCAGGCCATGTCAAGTCAAGTCGAGCAGAACCCAGACTTAGGCTCACGCATTACACAGTTAGCTGAACAGATAGGTGAATCCATTACAGCTAAGTTGCAATCTGACATGAGCACACACAATACCAGTACTCCTGTACAGCCCTCAGAGATGACATTGCCTGATGTCAAGGTTGTCATGCAGTCCGACACAAAGGAGCCTCCCATGTTCAGGGGTGATAGCTCAGACAAGTTCACAGTTCATGAGTGGGAAAATCTAATGACTCTGTACTTAAAGAAGCGAGCCATTCCAGTTCATTAACAGTCACATGAAGTCCTGGCAAGGCTTATGGGCAAAGCAGGGGATGTGGTGAGGATAAAGCTGCGTAACAACAAATCTATTAACCACACTGCAAATCCCCATGTGGTCTTTGATATTCTGAAACAACACTTTAGCGAACTGGCATACTCAAACATGCCTTTGGCAGACTTTTACAATACATTGCCCATGCCAGGTGAAGATGTTATGGAATATTGGATCAGACTGAACAAAACAGTTGATGTGGCAGATGAATGTCTGAAAAGGCAAGGCCGTAGCATTGATGACCCAGGCCATGAGGTCAGTATGATGTTTGTCAAACACTGCCCAGATCAGTCTCTTGCAAGTGTTTTTAAGTTCAAGTCTGCAGAGAAATGATCGGCGTGTGAGATCCAAGAGAGGCTTGACGAGCACATGCAGGGAAAGAAAACTCGAGCTGCAGCTGCTCGGTCACTTAAGCCAAGCACAGTGGAACACAAAATCCATTCCCAATGTCATGTGCCTGTAGCTGATAATGCACCAATCCCAAACACCACTGTGTCGTCTGTGCCTTCCCCAGTACCCATGACTGCTGCAAGTGTTGACAATGACTGCATGAGGAGTTTAGTGAGTTTGTTAGACAGACTAGTTACACAGCATACACAAGTGCCCACTAACCTCAGAGCCCAGGTCACTGTGCCTCGCTCTCCTCAAAAGGTGTGCAGGGTTTGTGGGGCTTCTGATCATTCCACATTGTCTCACTGCAGGCGGGAGAACAGGTGCTTAAAGTGTTTATCGCCTGGTCACTGGAAGAAGGACTGCCCTGATCGGACCAACCAGCGCTATTCTCAGCCTGCCCAAAAGCGCTGGTGGACAGCACCAACAGTTAAACTAGACAACCCACACCTGGAGAGGGGCGGTGTGGGTATTGTGGATGAATCCCTCTCTGATTCACATGACCCGGCTCGTTTATATGAGGACTGCTGTGCCAAAGCACCCAAGGGGACCCGAGTAGTCATTCAAGCTACACAGAAGATCCAAGCTTTCAGTGAGCTGTTCTATGCTCCAGTCTTTGTTGAACACAGCGTACAGCTTCAAGGCATGTTGGACTCCGGCTCGATGGCATGTAGCATTAGTGAACATGCAGTAGAGAAACTCAGCTCTGCTGGTGTTTTGAAGCAGCACCCTGAAGAAAAGATTGTTTTGATTGGCTGTGGTGGTCTGCAGACTCGACCTGAAGGTTTCTATGACTTGGAGATGCAGCTTTACGGTGTTCGCTGTGTTGTACCCACCTTAGTCGTGCCTGGTCAGCATGATGATCTCATCTTGGGCTCAAATATCATCAAACATGTGATTCGTGTCCTGAAAGGTGATGATGACAATTGGAACATGGCATCCAGACCTGAGCATCAGTCTGACCCCGATATTGAGCATTTCTTATCGATGTTCACTAATGTCGAGCGCTGGAGAGGGAGTGAGGTTCCTGATAAAATAGGCACTGTCAAGCTCACCCAAGCAGTGACGCTCCTACCCAGACATGAACACTTAGTTTGGGGCAGACTCCCTGCTAACGTGCCTATGTCACCTGGAAGCACTGTTGTCGTAGAGCCAACCGACTCCAAAGCCATGTCACGAGGTGTTCTGGTGGGTCGTCTTGTCACACCTCTCTGGGGTGATAGATGGGTGCCGATGACAGTTGTGAACCCATCTGACAAGGCTATCACACTGAAGAGAAATAGCAAATTGGCTGATGTGTTTCCATGATTGGCAATCGAGGATCTAGATGCCTTTCAGGGTCTGCACGTAGCTTCGGAAAAACAACCAGACGCAGAAAGCAAATAATCAGACATTGGGATACAACAATCTCATGCACAGAAACAGCAACCTGACACCTTGTCCATTACCTGTCCTGCTGATCAGTTGGCTAAAAGTCTGTCGGAGTTGGGCCTAAGTGACATTGATGTGGACTCATGTCAGATCAGTGAAGACTGTAAGTTTCAGCTCACACAACTACTAACTGAATATCAAGACATCTTCTCGAAACACTCATTGGACTGCGGTGAGGTCAAGGGATACACACACCGCATTCATCTCACCGACGAGCGCCCTTTTCGCTTACCGTACAGGAGAGTCCCTCCTGCCCACTATCAGAAGTTGAGGCAGGTTCTCACTGATATGGAGGAGAAAGGGATTATCAGAAAGTCCTCGAGTGAGTATGCTTCACCACTGGTGATGGTGTGGAAGAAAGATGGTGGGTTGCGGATTTGCACTGATTTCAGGTGGTTGAATGCCCGAACCTTGAAGGACGCCCATCCCTTGCCACACCAGTCTGACTGTCTGGCTGCCCTTGGTGGCAACTGCTTCTTTAGCACTATGGACCTCACTTCTGGCTTCTTCAACATCCCAATGCATGAAGATGACAAGAAGTACACAGCTTTCACAACCCCCCTTGGACTGCATGAGTATAATCGCATGCCACAGGGACTGTGTAACAGTCCAGCGTCCTTCATGAGGATGATGATTGGGATCTTTGGGGACATGAACTTCACAAAGCTGCTGTGTTATCTTGACGATCTTCTTGTCTTTGCGCCATCAGAGGATGAGGCTCTGTCCAGACTCCGCACAGTGTTTCAGAGGTTGCGAGAGAACAACTTGAAACTGGCCCCTAAGAAGTGCCATCTGCTTCAGAAACAGGTCAGATTCCTTGGCCATGTCATTAATGGTGAGGGTGTGGCTGTCGATCCTGCCAAAGTAGAGGTCATCACCAAGATGACAGTACGAGACCTCATGGAGGACGATGAATGCACGCCTTCTGTCAGAAGAATCAAATCATTCCTTGGCATGGTATTTTACTACCAGCATTTCATCCCAAACTGTTCTTCCATTGCGAAGCCCTTGTTCGCACTAACAGCTGGACAGAAGAGGCGGGGGCGGTCAGCTAAAGATAGGAAGCCTCTAGGTGCCTATCGTAAGCTTAGCTCTGCAGACTGGTCAGCAGAATGTGGGGACGCTTTTGATCAGTTGAAGACCATGCTGTTGGAATGTGTTGTACTGGCCCATCCGAACTTCGAGGAGCCGTTTATCCTGTCAGTTGATGCGTCATTGGATGGACTTGGAGCGGTGCTCTCTCAACTGCCACAAGGAGAGTCCAAAGCCAGACCGGTTGCTTTTGCAAGCAAGACTCTCAGTGCATCGCAGCGGAAATATCCAGCTCATAGACTGGAGTTCATGGCTTTGAAGTGGAGTGTATGTGAAAAGTTCAGCCACTGGCTGAAAGGCCATAGCTTCACCGTCTGGACTGACAATAACCCACTTACTTACCTTCTAACGAAGCCAAAGCTGTGTGAAATCCGCTGGGTGTCTAAGCTTGCATCTTACTCCTTCGATCTCAAACACCTGCCCGGAAAGAGAAATGTGGTGGCTGATGCCTTGAGTCGGGACCTCTTTGCAAAACCCATTTGTCAGAGGCTGTTGAAGGAGCCATATCCCACGTTGATTCAGGAAGCTAATGGGATGGAGGAGGATTCTGTGCAAGATGTTTTCAGGGTCAGCTGCCAGTCTCAAACCTACAGATCAGGGAGCCATCCGACACCCAAGGTGGCATGTGATTCAGCTGAGATCAGAGCTCTTTGTCAGGCACACTGCGACTGGGCTGATGCAGCGGAGTCCAGGGCACTCTGTCTGGCCCAACATGTCCAACAGCTGTCTAGTGGTCAGGATGTTTCACCCATGTTCTCAGCCCAGGAGCTACGACTGAGTCAAGAGCAAGACCCCAGCATCTCTACAGTGTTGCCCTTTATTGCTGCCAAGAAGCGACCATCTAGGCGCGACAGGCATGGTGCTGACTCGAAGGTCCTCAGATTGTTCAAGCAATGGGACAAGTTGGAAGTCCATGATGGGGTGTTGTATAGGGTGACGAGAGATCCTGTGTCCAAGCAGAAAAGATCTCAATATGTATTGCCTTTGAGTCTAAAGGAGAGGGCATTGTTGGGCATTCATGACCTAGCAGGTCATCAGGGTCAGGACCGTACTCTCTCACTAGCAAGACAGCGCTTTTATTGGCCTGATATGGAAAGGGATGTGAGGACGCATGTCAGATGCTGTCAGAGATGTGTGTTTGGCAAGTCGCCAGAACCTGCTGCTCGTGCACCCCTAGAAAGCATCAAGAGCTCTGCACCGATGGAGTTAGTGTGCATGGATTTTTGGTCGGCGGAGGACAGCAAGCAGCGGTCCGTGGACGTCCTAGTGGTAACCGACCATTTCACCAAACTCGCCCATGCATTCCCTTGTGCCAATCAGACGGCGAAGCAGGTCGCCAAAAAGCTCTGGGATAACATGTTCTGTGTTTACGGTTTCCCTGAGAGGATACATTCTGATCAGGGTGCCAATTTCGAGAGCAACTTGATTGCAGAGCTTCTTCATCTGGCCGGCATTGCTAAATCCCACACAACAGCCTACCACCCGATGGGCAATGGGGGAACAGAGCGATTCAATCGCACTTTGGGCAGCATGCTCCGTACCCTTCTTCTTAAGGAAAAACAGCATTGGCCACAACAAATCCAGACTCTCACATTTGCCTATAATGCCACTGTTCATGAGACCACGGGTTATGCGCCCTTCTTCCTGATGTTTGGGCGGGTTCCCAGATTGCCGGTGGACATTCTGTTTAAGCAGGTTTTGAACGACCCGGGAGTTGTTGACTATGACTCGTATGTCAAGTCCCTG
Source organism: Siphamia tubifer (assembly GCA_020466265.1). Classification (NCBI taxonomy): domain Eukaryota; kingdom Metazoa; phylum Chordata; class Actinopteri; order Kurtiformes; family Apogonidae; genus Siphamia; species Siphamia tubifer. The sequence continues at coordinate 11,814,327 of CM035805.1, forward strand.
CTTTCCTGCCTCAGAAGTCCTATGGAGATTGCCCAGAAACATTCTTCCACAGAGCAGCAACATCAGGCCCGGCAATATAACAGACGTGTCAAGGGTACCTACCTGTCTGTGGGGGATCGTGTTTTAGTGGCAAATAAGGGAGAGCGAGGGAAGAGGAAGTTGGCCGACAAATGGGAGGATGGAGTGTATACAGTTGTTGGTGCAAATCCCACTATCCATGTCTACAAAATCGAGGATGTGGAAGGACGCACAAGAGTCGTGCACAGGAATCTGTTGTTGGAGGTCAACTTCTTGCCACTCCCTGGGATGGATGAGGGCCTGGATGCCCGTGCACATGATCAGTCTTTGACCAGTGGGGAGTCTGATCAGGAAGACTGTGACTGTGGTGATGATACAGCCTCAGTGTCTGGGTTATTGCCTCAAGATGACAGTGCGCAGAACCTGTCAAATCCCAGTGCTGGAGAGAGGCTTGTAGTTTTGTCCCCTGAAGTCCCACCTGGATCTGAGTCAGCTGATTCAGCAGAGCTGGTCCAGTCTCGTCCAGTGCACAGTCCTGCTGGTGCCATTGCTGACTGCCCATCAATCTCACCTGCACCACACTCAGATACTTCACACTCGCCAGATGTCGATGCTTTGGCCCACACTGACCCGCACGCACACACTGCAGCTGATGGTCATATTAGAACACGTGCAGGCAGAGTAGTGAAGTCAGTGAACAGACTGATAGAATCCATGGTTCAGAAACCATTTTTGAGGGGTCCAAACATTTTATTTGGGAGCCGTCCCCAATCTTTCCTACCTTTGCAGAGATAAGCTTTGAGGTAATTATTTTCATTTTTTTTCTTATTTTTTTTAAGGGCTGTGTTTTGAGCATTGATATGTGCAAATGTCTATTTGATAAGTTTTTTTTTTTGGGCCAAGTGTTGTGTGGCGTATCAGGCGTCGCATTGAGCTGGGGGGATTCAGAGACCTGATCAACCTCTTTCTTCCCTGAACCTTGTGTGTGAGGTAACTTCTAAGTTGACTGTGGACTAGGTCCTTTGTTTCACTTGTGCCAGATGATGTCAGTAGTAGACATACTGTACGCTCCTTAAGGTCCTGAGACTTCTTATTATCAAGATGTTGGTGAATTTCAGGAGGGGTGAATGTAACCGGGTTGAAATTGTATCTTTATTTTTACGGTTGAAATGTCACCAAATCTTGATTAATATTGTTTTCTATATGTTTAAGATGTGTTTTAGTGGTTATATGTATGCCTCAATGTTGTATTCAGACCAAACAGTTAATACCTGTACGGTCACTTTAAGAGGTCGCAAGCCTTGTGACGTCATTTCTGTGCTTCTCTCAGTGCGCGCCAGATTCACTGAGAGGAGGTAACGTATTATTTTGCTCTGCATTTTTGAACATTTATTTCAGTTTTTAGACCATGCAAACTTTGTTTTGTACATGTAAAAATGTTAGCTTTAAGGTTGTGAACTTGCAGTTAATGTGTCAGTCGAATGTAAACTTTGTAAACAGACTTTTTGCAAGCTTTATTGTAGACACGTTTCCACATGTTAAAGGACTCTCTGTTCATCTGCTAACAGGAGCTTGATGCCTATGTGCTGTGTGGAGGAGACTGTATGTTACTGAGCCTTATTGTGTTTTTCTGTTGATTTGTACAGGTATGTGTATTATGTTCATTATAATTCATTCACGGAGTGTTTATAAGTGTTTACTCTGGTTGCATTAAGCATGTAAAAGAAATTCATGTTATCAGACAAATTGAGAATTTATATAATTTATTTAATTCATTTTCACATTTTTATTTGAAAGTATTTTTGTTAATACAAAGGGTTGTATTGGTCCTGTATGTATATGCAGTGCGCGCCAGATTCACTGAGAGGAGGAGCTTGATGCCTATGTGCTGTGTGGAGGAGACTGCATGTTACTGAGCCTTATTGTGTTTTTCTGTTGATTTGTACAGACAAATCCACCATCCTGCCTTCATTAAAAGAGCAACCAGTAGCTGGTCGTGGTCCGGGTCCTCTCTTCATTCACCACAAAATAGAACACAACGCAGAGTTTACAACGTTAATGGATGTGCATCCAATAGACTGTTAAAGACAATGCACACCCGTTGCACCCCCACCTCCTCTGATCACCACCAGTTAGAAAGTAGTGAGGGTATTTGGCTCAACTTGGGTTCATTTATTTCCTGTGTCCATCTCCTTGTACATGTCTAATTTCTGAAAGATCCATCAAGAATTGGCTAGTTCAAAAAGTTAAAAATACAACACACAAATCAGCATACGCGACCGATCAACATACTTGACCATAATCTTGATTTGGTCAAGTATGTTGATCATATGGTTCAAATATTATTCATGTTCATTACAAAATAATTTGTTCTAAAATTAATAGTTTTTCTATTGTTGTTGTACAACTTTAACTGTTTGACTGTTCTGTTCTGTTTATTTCTGTGCTGTGTTATATAGGTTTTGTTTAATAGCCAAATATGTAAATAGTAAATATAAATATCAAACTGACTTTGTCTCTTATTAGATATTGATTTTACAGTCACAGGAAAATCAAATAGGTTACATTTATTACACATACAAATAAAGTGAGAAATTCCTAAAACTGCTAGGCCTATATTATTTTTTTTAGTATTGTCGTCTTTTCTCTAACACAATAAATGTAAATAAATGATCCAACTCGGAGGTAGAATAACAAGGACGTTTACTCAGTTTTACTGCAGGTCTCAATTGCATATCACTGCGCTGGCAGATAACCTATAGGTAACCATGGAGTATAGGTAACCAGCGAGTGGTTCAGCTAAAGTAAATAGATCCACTTATATACTACAAGTATTTTAAATATTATGATTACTTTATTTGTTTTTTATCCTGAGCTCTGCATAAATGTTGAAATCCGTTTTTAATTGAACTATTGACTCGGGCTCTGTTTTGACCAACACCTGCTCTCCTTTCTTATTCTATCCCTTGGTTACATTAAGAACAAACTCAGAGCTGTTGTGCAAAATTAAATCCTCCTTTTCTAAGTTTTTTTATTATGACTCTGTAAATATTCATTAGATTTTGAATAATATAATGTATGAATATTAAACAAGATTTCACACTGGGGTTGGGGTTAGAAGGAGCCAGGTAGTAGGTGAAGTGAAATGGGTCCGCGGGATGGAACACTTTGGGCGGAAGTGGTTCTCAGGCCCCATGACCCTTCCGGAAGGGGTGGAGACTTAAGCTCCCCATTTGTCCTCTTTCGGGTCATGCACACAAAAACACGGCGGCGCCCATACCACGTTATCTCGGCTATAGTTAAACTAAGTTAGTTCTATCCATTGGTACTATTTTTACATCTCTGCAACATAAGGCTTCAGAGGAGTAAATTTTTTACGATTTCCAAACAAGTCCAGATTGTGAACTTTCTGTAGGAGATAGACCATAAGTACCAGCATATGAATTTTTCGGGCGGTTACAAGGAAACTTTTGGGGTTGGTTTCATGTCTCTAGGCCAAGCGGTTCAGGTTTTAGATTTTGAAGCTTTTACTTTGAAAGGCAGATTGTGAACTTCCTGTCCAAGATAGATGGGTGGTATCAGCGTATGAAATGTCGGGCTGGATGAGACGCACGCTGGCGCGTGTGTCTCATCTTTCTGCGACATTCCTAAGGCTCGTTTGGGCCATTTTAGTGATTTTTCCGGAATTTTCCATGCGTTCTTTTCTCAATAAAATTAATATTATGGGATGGAATCACATTTTTTCTTCATATTTAATGAAATTTGGCAGGCCCGTCAGGTAACACCCAAAGAGCCATTTGAACCTGGTTTCCATGGAAAAGAGAACACTGGGAGCCGCTCATCATCTTTAACAAAAATCTCAGCGAATGTGTCCCAAACCTTACTTTTTGTTTGTTTGAATGTTTCTGGAGCTTCCACTCTCCCAACTTGACTTTCTCTCTTGGTCCCTCTTACCGTAGGATATTTCTGACGTTGTACATCACTCTCACAGAAATTTAGTTAATAAAGTGCATTTACCAGGTTATTTTAATGTCTGTTAGAAAGCCCACACAGTTTAATTGTCTGATTGTTTATTATATTTTTTCAGGAACAAGTCATTTTCTGTAAGTTTTCAAATATCCCATGCTGTTGAACGCACCAGTGATGTAATGACAGTTAAGGACATGCCTCCGTGTTGTTGCTAAGTAACTGTGCCAAGAACACCATCTCGCCTTCTTTTTCTTTATTCATATACTCCTGGTTTATTATTGTGTGTAAATGCCACATGGTGAGATGAATAACACGTACAGTTAGGATAGATATTAGCATTGTGTGTTTATCTCTGCATAAGTTAATGCTGTTTAGCACCGGTGTTTTGTAGAAGCTAATTAGGTAATAAGCTAGCTGTCGTCTGTGTGCTTTCCGTGAGGTGATTTGTGTATTCCATGACCCATATGATACATCTGAGTGACTCATACAGTCATCTACGGTCCAAGTTAATTTATTGTTGTATGTAACACTCAGTACTTGTTATAGTGAGTGTTACTCTGTGTTATTACAGACCGCAGTGAATAAATCGTCAATGAGGACATCTGTATTCCTGTTCTTTAATCGGAACAACAACCGACTGCAACCTGAATATAATTTAAAAAGTTTCTCAATTACCCGTAACTGCAGGTGCCTGCGGTTAACCGCTTCGGGTCAGCCTGTACATCACTGATATATATATATATATACAGTGAGAGTAAAAAGTATTTGATCCCTTGCTGATTTTGTTGGTTTGCCCACTAATAAAGACATGATCAATCTATACTTTTAATGGTAACATGAAGAGACAGAATATCAAAACGAAAATCAAGAAAATAACTTGAAGGAATATATATGAATTTATTTGTATTTCATTGAGGGAAATAAGTATTTGATCCTCTAGTATGCATTAGGAGTTCTGGCTTTCACAGACAAGTTACACACTCCCAATCAACTTGTTACCTGAATTGAAGACACCTGTTCTAAATAATCACCTGTATAAAAGACACCTGTTCACAGAATCAGACAATCAGACAGATTCCAAACTCTCCAGCATGGGTAAGGCTAAAGAACTCTCTCAGGACCTCAGAGACAGGATTGTTGACCTGCACAAATCTGGAATGGGCTACAAAAACATTAGCAAGATGCTGGGTATTAAAGTAACAACCATTGGTGCAATTGTGAGAAAATTTAAGGAGTATAACATGACCATCAATAGACCTCGGTCTGGTGCTCCACAGAAGATTTCACCTCGTGGGGTGGCAATGATCATGAGGACAGTGAGAAATCGGCCTGCAACCACACAGCGGGAGTTAGTGAATGACCTCAAGGCAGCTGGGACCACAGTCACCAGGAAAACAATTGGCAACACTTTGCGCCGCAATGGATTAAAATCCTGCAGTGCCCGAAAGGTACCCCTGCTTAAGAAGGCACATGTGGTGGCTCGCCTAAAGTATGCCAATGATCACCTCAAAGATGCACAAAGTGATTGGGAGAAGGTTCTGTGGTCAGACGAGACCAAAATTGAACTATTTGGCCTAAACTCTACTCGTCATGTGTGGAGGAAGAAAAATGCTGTCTATGATCCCAGGAACACTGTGCCCACCGTCAAGCATGGTGGTGGAAACATTATGTTTTGGGGGTGTTTCTCTGCCAAAGGCACAGGGCTACTTCACCGCATCAGTGGGAAGATGGATGGAGCCATGTACCGAGCAGTCCTGAGGGACAACCTCCTCCCCTCTGCTAGGAAGCTGAAAATGGGCCGTGGTTGGGTCTTCCAACATGACAACGACCCGAAGCATACAGCAAAGGCAACAAAGGACTGGCTCAAGAAGAACCATATTAAGGTTATGGAGTGGCCCAGCCAGTCTCCGGACCTCAATCCAATCGAAAATCTATGGAGAGAGCTGAAGGTCCAAGTTGCCAAGTGACAGCCCACCAACCTTAATGATTTAGAGAGGATCTGCAAAGAAGAGTGGGCCAAAATTCCCCCTGATATGTGTGCTCACCTTGTGGTTAACTACAACAAGCGTTTGACCGCTGTGCTTGCAAACAAAGGCTTTGCCACCAAGTATTAAGTGCTTTCGGATAGAGGGATCAAATACTTATTTCCCTCAATGAAAAACAAATGAATTAAAATAAATTCTTTGAAGTTATTTTCTGGATTTTCATTTTGATAATCTGTCTCTTCATGTTAGAATACATCTACCATTAAAAGTATAGAATGATCATGTCTTTATTAGTGGGCAAACCAACAAAATCAGCAAGGGATCAAATACTTTTTACTCTCACTGTATATATATATATATATATATATAACCTGGTTAAAAAAGAAGTTATTGTTAAGTTAATCAGAAGTATTCAGAAATGTTCAGAAATATGTTAAAAAGCACAAACACGTTACTTATCCTATAAAAATATTTAAATTCATAGTTTCATTAATATTTTAAGTTAAAAACATTTTGAAAATACCCAAATATAATTTAGAAATTATTACAATAGGCTACAGATGTTTCGTTTTAGCTTTGATTTTAAAGGAGACACAGGGTACAGGGTTTCCATGGTCTATGTCCATGCTTGTAAACCGGAAGTGCTCTAAACAATGCGGTAACTTGATTAGAAACTTTGCCGACACGAGGGAGTAACCGACCGCAGTTTCTCCCGGTAAATCACAATTTGGAGACATTTACAGATTATTAATCCAATAGTCACTAATAGTCTCAGTATATTATATTGTTTACAGCACTGAAGAGTATCATTCGTGAGGTAACAACGTCCCGCAAAGTGTATTTGCCTTAAGGTAAAAGATGTATTGGCAGTTAGCATTCACTGTACAACTGTATGCTATTACTGTTTGCTACATATTTGTTTCAACTAATGCTTAATCAGCTTGCTTATTGTATTTTCATGATTTCGGATAGAAATGTGGACAGTATGATTAATTGGCACCTAAAATTGTTTAGATAATATTGGCAGTAAATTTAAAAGCATATTTCCGGGCGCAGCATGTGGTGAACCAGAGTGGGACCAGTGTGGCAGTGACGTCCTTCGCCATTTTGTGACCACGCCACCATCTCTTCATCCATCGCCATCTTCATTCATCCATCACCTTCTTCTACATTCATCACCATCTTCTACATCGCACTCAAACGACGTTCAGGCCTGCAACATATTTTAATAGTAGCGGTAACTGCGGGCTATATGACTGTGTGTATGGTGTGGTGAGTGGCCACTTACATAATTGTATTGTATTGTAACCTTTTTCCTGAAATTATTATTTAGTAAACTATAATTTTTTAATATATTTTAAATCTTTGGTGGTTTTTATGTTTCACTATTGATGTGTATGTATAAATTGGTAAAGTAAAAGGAACTGGGATTAGTATATACATTGGAAATTTTAACAAAATTAATAGTTTGAGTTAGAAAGAACTCAGGGGCCCTTATACGCAGGGTATAGGTGGGCTACATATATATATATATATATATATATATATATATATATATATATATATATACTTTTGTGAAGTATGTTGCTGCTGCGCTTTTTTTGTTCTATCTATATTTATACTCTTAAACTGCAGCTGGAAAGTGTCCAGAAAAAATTCCCCCTGGGGACAATAAAAGTATATCTTATCTTACATAAATTTGTACTTTTACACATACATTTTCTAATCGGAGGAAAGATGAAGATGAAAGATGAAGTAAACACCTGCAGACATCTGCAAGTTTCCGACCGATGTGCTTCCTTTGACTGGCTGGCTCTGGCTCTTGTGTACTGGCAATTAGGGCATTGTCAACTCAATTCTTTGAAGTGAAAAATAATTCTTTTTTAATACCTTAAAAAAAAACACATATTGTAAATAACACTATTGTGATGGAAATCTACCCTGACTGGGTCATTCAATGTCACTGATCACCATTAACCATAAACATTAAGTTTATTATGTGTTATTAACTGAATCAACAATATAACATACACTATATTACCAAAAGTATTTGCTTACCTGCCTTAACTTACATATGAACTTGACGTCCCATTCTTAATCCATAAAGTGATATAGGTTCGCCCTTTGCAGCTACAATAGCTTCCACTCTTCTGGGAAGGTTTTCCACAAGGTTTAGGAGTGTGTTTATGGGACCATTTCTCCCAGAAGCATTTGTGAGATCACACACTGACGTTGGACCGAAGGCCTGGCTCTCAGTGTGTGCTCTAATTCATCCTGAAAGTGTTCTGTGGAGTTGAGGTCAGGACTCTGTTCAGGCCAGTCAAATCCATCCACATTAAACTCTCTCTTTATGGACCTTACTTCATGCACTACTGTTCCCACAAACTTGGCAGCATGAAAATAGTCTCTCTCTCTTTCTCTCTCTCTCTCTTTCTCTCTCTCACACACACACACACTTGCAGAATACAGAAACGTCATATTAAACTCTATAGATTAAGAATGGGATGTCACTTGAGTGTATTTCAAGGCAGGTGAGCGAATACTTTTGGTAACATAGTGTATGTTTAAGCATGAGTGGGGAAAAAGGTTTCTAATGTCCAAGGAATTGTTGTGAGTACAAGTGTCTTCTGTAAACATGATGGCTCCAGAGATGTTGTTATGAATTAACCTGTCCACCAGTGTATGATGTTTTGTAACTGAGCAAAAGGTTATTATTCTGATTTGAACATTTTCTCATTGTCTGCCCACTCACCTAGTCCAAGTTCTTCCACTCAAACTCTGTCAGCTGGTGAAGGATCAAAACCACTTTACTGCTGATGGCTTCTGACAAACTCTTCACCACTGCTCCTGTCTTGTGATTGGGTGGGGGTACATACATCACAGTTCAGAAAAGGTGAAAAAGATCAACTTTCAATTAACAGCAAATGTGGCAAGAAGATAAAAAATACTAATGTTCTAATGTTACACAAGCAGGCTCGTGATATTCTATGTTGAAAACCTAAAAGCATACAAAAAACACAGAAAAGTCATCTACAAAGCCTAGGTGTTCCTCCAAAACATAGGCCACCCTTTCCTCTTTGCTCACCATCCACCTTGTCGCAAAGAGAAATGTGAACCCTTAAAGATTAAAAAAAACAACACATCTTGAGAAGGCAATGTTCAAAAAGAGATCCACTAACCTTCCTCAAAACCATAAAGATGTTTTCTCTTACCAAGCATTGTCATTCTGGGTGTGGATGGCAGTGTTGTCTGTCTCAATGGAGAGGTATGCTGCGGTTGTCTTTAAGACATAGAAAAAGTCTGGGATTAAAACAAGTTTCAAATACATCTTTAAAATAACAACAAAGTGCAGTCCATAAGAGCCCACCATAGATGTGATATTATTCAGTATGTGTGCCAGCTTACACCTGCCAAGAGAAAGATGGAGTCCTCTGGTTCCAGGAAGTGCTTCATTAGAAGAAGCACTGCTGCTATACCACTCCGGCTCTGTCGCACGGCTGTTGTGTGCTGTCAATGTCTGCTAGAAGATGCTGGATGTCTCTGTTCTGGCTCTGTCTTTGAAAGAATCTTATGATCCTTGTCCCCTTGGATTGAAGAGCAAGTGACCTTATCTCCATGCTCATAAAATGAACCCTGCATACGGAGGAGTCGTTCAGCTTCCCTGGTTTGCAGGAGATCTAGGTCTGTTTTAAGAATCGTTCTTTCTTTATATAGAGTAGGGGACTGACTATCTAAAAGTAGTTTATTATTATTATTAGCATGAGCATTGTGAGAGATGATCTGGCATCGAATATAAGCTTTGAGATTTTCCCAAAGGACAGAAGCGGATGTCTCATTGTTCTGGTTGGTCTCATAGAAAAAAATCAACTGACTCTGAAATATAAAAAAAGTTTGCTTAAGGAGCGCTACCTGGACTCAAAATAAGTAATAAAAATTAGAGGTGCTCTATTGGATAGGAGAGAACAGCATAAAACAAAGAAAAATTCCAAGGCACTCTCTTAAAAGTGAAAGATAAAAAGCCTTTATTAAACTGGCTTAGTTAAAAAAAACCTATAAAATCATATAAAAACCCCAACGCGTTTCGGCACAAATGGCCTTCATCAGGGAGTAAGACTTAGTCTTAGTCTTAAATAATAAATCAGTTGTGCAAAAGGTGCAACTGCAACCTGAGACTTTGCCTACATGAATTGTAGTAAGTCGAGACACTGTTACAGGAAAAACAGTGCAAAAAAAATAGTGTAAAAGATACATTTTGTTGGAAAAAAGAAAGCTTAAAATATTTTAACAACTAAAACAATATACATTAATACTCATATTATATGAAAAACATTGCAAAAAACGTAGTAGTGCAAAAGTAAGATAAAAAGAAAACTAGTAGTGCAAAAGTAAGATAAAAAGAAAACTAGTAACATTTTTACTTCGTAAGGACAAAATAAAACAAAACCTTATTATCAATCAAGCTACTTCAATAAACCTGAACATGTTACCAATATTTTGGATATATGATGTTATTGTGTCTGTTATCGCTCCCCATCGTGCTCCATGCAGAGTCCTGCACGGGTTCGGGTACCCGTGGGTGAACCGCAAATTTTTCACGAAACGGGTGAAAAATGTTGTGCTGTGTCAGATACGGGTTCGGTTCGGAAGTGGGTGATCGCGGGTCTAATTTGCGGTTCATAGGCTAAAAACATTTTTATTTGGCTCTGCCTTGGCTATGTCACTGTTCAGTATATTCGTGGCAATAAATGTTTGTATTTAAGTTTGGCTATCTGATATTTTCTTTCGGGTTCATTTCGGATATCGGGTTCATTTATAGCGGGTCGGTTCGGGTGCGGATTTTTTTTGTTTTCGTCAGAAAACGGGTCGGAGTTTAAACATGACGGGTACGGGCGGTTGCGGTATGTCAAAGTCAGGACTCTGGCTCCATGTTTATCATAAGTTGTGCCTCGAGAAAAGCTTTCAGTCAGTGTTTGTTGAACATTTTGAAGAAGTGCTGGCAGCGCAAGTCTCTGCCTTTTCTAAGAGTTCTGCCCCCCCCAATGGATGCTTTCGCTTCAGATGTGAAACTACGGAAAGCAGCCTGGTTCATGGTTTTCTTTTTGCGAGAAAAAAAAGTGCGTGTGGAGGGGAATCGGATTGCACGATTTTCCTAAAATATGAATCGATTTTGCCATAAAACTCGATTTTAAATCTAAATCGATTTTTTGCCCAGCTCTACTACACACTATGTGTACAAAACATATCCACTACCATTACCATCATTTATAAAGTGCTTAAAATATGCCATTGTCATCCTGACTCTTTAAACCTTACTTATGAAGCAAACTCGCATCATATGAATGTGTACATTGAATTATTTTCACTATTTGTAAAATCAGCAGACAACACACTGAATTTCAAAGTCGAACAGTTTAATTTTGCTTCTTTTTAAAATGCAAAAGAGATGTACAAAATGTCTCACAACAAATGTAAACCAAGTGACAAAATAGAAAATACAAATAATAAATAAGACAAATAAAAATAAATAATAAGAATAACAAATATGATTACTAATATCAATAATAACACATTTGTGTGTGTTTGGCTAAAATGCTCTCAAGTGACCAAATTGTACTATTTTATTACTAATTTATTAATTATTTGTTGTACAAACCTGAAATTTTACACAGTAAATGTTCAGAGGACGGACAGATTCATAATTTACAGTGTCACGGTGAAATGACATCTTGTGGGTCTGAGTTGACTTTAAAGTTTTATTTTCAATCTAGGCGGATTTTTCCCCCTTTTTCTGCTTTGTATTTGTTATTTGGTAACAAATATATAATTTGATTTGATATGAGTTGATTTACAAACTTTAAGGTGATATCTACACACAGGTGAAGTTTCATGACTGTGGTCTTTGTGGATGCAGAGCAATAGCTGTTTTAATTTGGGCATGTATTTAAGGCGGAATTTGCCTCTAAACCCCCACGGGGTGGAAGTGGTTCTGAATGAATATAATGAATATAATGATATTTTAAAGTAAACTGAAGAAAAGAGAATAGCAGCCCTGTAAACTGACTTGGAACAGCATCTAGTGTTGTTGGTGACTGCTCCTCTGTCTGGTCATGTTCTGGTACTGGTACCTGCTGAACTGCCTGATGTGCTGGTGTTGGTACCTGCTGAACTGCCTGATGTGCTGGTGCTGGTACCAGCTGAACTGCCTGATGTGCTGGTGTTGGTACCTGCTGAACTGCCTGATGTGCTGGTGCTGGTACCTGCTGAACTGTCTGATGTGCTGCTGACTGTTCCTCTCTCACATGTGCTGCTGACTGTTCCTCTCTCACATGTGCTGCTGACCGTTCCTCTCTCACATGTGCTGGTGACGTTTGTTGCATTGTTTTATTTGAAATTACAACCTACCAAACTACTCACCTGCTGCATCATCATCAACTGAGGAGTTGATTTGAGGAGAAGGAGATTTTGCTGCGAGAAACTTCAGCAATGCCCCTGTAAAATTTTACACAAGTATGTCAGAGACCAAACTAATTTCTGAACTTTACTATAATTCACACAAAGAAGGAATTGCCAATTTTCTCTGAAAGTCACATTGTATAAGTAACAAGTAATTAATTAATTAAAAAAATAATTTTAAGGAGATAGTACTAATACTAGTACAATATAGTAACTAATATACTACAATATTGATGTTAAATAATTAAATTACTATGGGTCTTGTTTTTCATTAAGTTTAGGTCTGGTTAATACTCCTTCAAATGTCTAACCCTAGGTAGTTGGTGCACTTTCCATATATTGCTAAATAGCTATCTAGCTACCTCGGCAAAGGCTTGACGATTGATGACAAAATACTACCATTGAAAAGGAGAGCGTGAGGTTGTCTCCAGGATTAGATTTAGAGTGGCAAGGTGTGGTTGTGGTTCCGATTAGAGAACACGGAATACAGATGTCCTTATTGAATGTTTATTCACTGCGGTCTGCAACAATACAGAGCAACACTCAGTACAACAAACACACACATACAATCACAAATTAACCAGGACCGATTATATGACTATAAACTATATGAATGACTCAGATATACTACATAGGTGATTAAACACACGAATCACCTCATGGAAATTACCGATGACAGCTAGCATACTATCGTATTAGCCTTCAACAGTACACCGGCGCTAACATCTACCCGAACTGCACTGCTAGTTATCTCACCTTGTGGCATCTCCACACAGCGATAAACCAGGAACAGATCAATAACAAAGGAGAAAAGAAGCCGAGATGGAAAATTTAGCACGGTTACTGAGCAACAACACAGCGGATAATAATAGCACGGACTACGTTCTTAACCGTTACGGCGTCAGTGGTGCGTTCAACAGCGTAGGACATTTGAAAACTTACAGAATAAACAATTAAACCGTGTGGGCTTTCTAACAGTCATGTTGAACATGCAAAAACGCCAACCTACCTTTGTCTTGGTGTTTTTATCCTCTTCCAGCTTCTTCTTTTTTCCAGACGGATAATTTCTTTTTTGAGACATGACAGTCGGAGAATCGGATGCCCAATGGGGCGATCCGTCTGGCTCTGGATTGGTTGCGCATGCGCACTGGGCGGTACTCAATATACGTTTAACACCGCGCACCTTAAGCGGCCGTAATAACGTTCCACGACCACCAGGTGGCAGTGCAGCGCTGCCAATCGCTTTCAGTGCATCTGCATGCGCTGTGTTGAGCTGTGTTGAACTCCTCTCGGGGCCCCCAACAGCGTGTGGGCCCTAAGCGGTCGCATATCTTGCAAAGCGGTCGGCCGGCCATGGTCAGCGGTGTTTGTGGAGAGGCAGGCTCCCAGTGTGACCGCGGAGCCGGCTGAGACGTCTGCCGGTGCTTTGACTCAGGCATGGACCACTGTTGTCAAAGAAGGTAGGCGTCTGAAGCATGTGCCCCAGTCTGCCACAAATCAATGTGCTCCTGCAAAGAATGAGCGGAGGAAAATAGGGATAACCGGGACTAGCAACGTCAGCTCTATCAAGGCTGTAACATCTAAGCTGGTGAGTGTTTTTGCTACTCGCTTTGACCCTGCGCTTGACGCTAGCACTCTATGTGGTTACTTGGCAGAGAAACTTCAGAACCAGACAATCCTATACAGGAAAATTCACTCAACTCCGTTACAGTACTTTTCACGTCACGGCTGAATGCAATGACATCGGATGTATGTACGACCCAGACGTGTGGCCAGCCGGGACTTATGTGCACTGATACTATGAAGCTCGCAGGGCTGGGGGCATACACGGTCAGCCTGGGGCTATGAGGGACACTCCACCAACTATCATGGAACCTAGCGGTGTTGTGGAGAGTAGCTTGGATAATGCGTTATGGAATCCATGCGTAATGAAAGACTACTTTCTACTACTTCGACTACTTACTACTTTCTCCCTTGTCTCTTATAATGCGCGTGGGTTGCTTGTGGGACAAAGTGAAGGGGACAGAGCGCGTCGTATTATTGTGGACAAGCTCCTTGGAGGATGCGATGTCTTGTGCATCCAAGAGACTTTTTTGGCCAAACAGGACCTTGAAAGACTCAACAGTATAGACAAGGACTTTCATGGGGCTGGAGAGTCCACAACTGATCTAAATACTAAACATGTTAAGGGTAGAATACCAGGTGGGGTTGCTGTTTTGTGGCATAATATGGTAAGGGTGCTGAGACTGGGGGTTGACTGGGCTATTGGCCTTGAAATCTGCTTCTGTAACTGCAAGTTTGTTATCTTGAGCATATATACTCCATATGAATGTGTGCAAAATGAAGATAAATACATTAGTATTTATGAAACTATCATGACATTTATTCAGGACACTGATTGTACATGCATTCTTATAGTTGGGGACATGAATGAATTACTGATGATAAATCTTTGTTTGCCACATATTTAAAACAATTCTGTGTTGAAAATTACCTTAGATTATCTAGTCAAGACCTCTTGCCTAAAGAAAGCTATACTTATGTAAGCGATGCTTGGCATACAACATCTTGGCTAGATCATTGCATATGTACAGCTGATGCACATGCCCTGATTGATAAAATGCAGATTAGGTATGACTTAGCCAAATCTGATCATATGCTGATTACACTCAAATGTAACTTGGATAATATTCCTAAATTAATTCCTCTGGAAGAGTCTGCTAATTGGGAAAAACTGGATTGGTCTAATTTAACCAGAGAAGATATCTATGTTTATCATAAGAGGACAAATTTGTACCTTGGTTAAATCATTGTACCTAAAGATGCCATTCTGTGTCGTGATATTAAATGTAAAAATCAAGAGCACTGTTTTCAGTTATGCTCGTTGTATAATGAAATTGTGGATGCTCTCATTAAATCAGGTAGGCCAATGTGTAAACGCAGAAAAGGCACTTACAGTGGTAAACCTGGGTGGAATAGATATGTGGACAAAGCCCATGCTGACGCTCGAAGTGCATTTAAAGCATGGAATGAGAAGGGTAATCACAGAAGTGGGTCGTTCTTTGAGAACAAAAAAACATGCCAACGCTAGATTTAAATATGCTCTGAGGTATATTAAAAGGAATGAGAACCGCCTAAGATCAGAATCACTGGCATGCAAACTGCAAAACAAGACTCGTAGTGTTTTCTGGAAAGAGATTAGAAAGTTAAACAACTGCAGAACTTCTCTTCCTATGAATAATGATGGGATAACTGGTTTTCGTAATATTTGCCAGCTTTGGCGGAATTATTATTATGAATTGTTTAATTGCATAAAGAGTAACTTGGCTACAGCAGATGCCTCAGAACATGATGATGGAGTGGTAGTTACCCCACAGGAGGTTTTTGAGGCAAACTGAAGCATAATAAGTCATGTGGAACAGGTAAAATGGGGTGAGTCAGTGTCGGATTCCTTCACGGTCAGCAATGGGGTCCGGTAGGGTGGGATACTGTCCCCCCTGCTGTTCAATATCTACATGGATGATATTTCTGTGCTGCTCAATAAATGTAAAACAGGATGTACTGTTGGAAGCTCTGTGATTAATCATCTAAGGTATGTAGATGACCTGGTTGTGTTCTGTCCATACAGTGTAGAACTTCAGCAACTTCTGAATATCTGTTCTCGATATGGCTTTGAAAATGACATTAAATATAACGCAATGAAAAGCTTTATTATGATTGGTATAGCGAAAGATGATAAACTAACATTTCCTGAGTTCACTCTGTGTGACAGTTCTCTTAATGTCACTGATGAGATGAAGTACCTGGGTCACTATATCTGCAGTGACAGGGACATGCACAGGCAGCTGTGTAAATTGTATGGGCAATCAAACATGTTGGCCAGAAAGTTTAATATGTGCTCTGTGAATGTCAAAGTTACCCTGTTCCAGTCATTCTGCTCTCCTCTGTAGACTGCACAACTGTGGCATAGTTACAAAAAGTCCCACCTGCAGAGGTTCACAGTTGCATATAATGACTCTATGAGACTGCTGTTAAAGATGCCCAGACACTGTAGTGGCAGTCATATGTTTGCTGACTGTGGGGTTCGTGCTTGTCCTGCTGCACTACGGCATTGTACGGACAAACCAGACTCTGGTTTGTCCCAAGATCAGCTCAGTGAGATTCACGTCGAAACTGTGGAATCATTGGCACACATGCCTTTACAAAATAGGTGGTTGAGAACAGTTTTTTTTAATCTTTGTATACTGTAAATATAACTAATTATTTGCAGTATTTATTCTTAAGTTACTCTTTTCTTAACTATGGATCATGTGTCCCTACTTGTGTCCTTAATAAAGATTATCATATCCTCATCATATCACAGTTATTGTGCTGTTGTGAGTCAGACTTATTGTGTTGTAGTCAACTAGGAAATCACTGTCATCTGTCAGTCTGCTTCACTCGTCTTTAAAAAATTCCACACATATTACAATTGTATTGCTGTCGACGGATATACAGATTTAGTAAACATAGCAGAGTTCAAATCAATTAGCATATACAGAAAAAATACAAGTCAAAGCATTTATTTGACAGGTTATAATGGTTTTCCTGTTATTTTTGTATTGTGCCGCCAACCACTTCCAGGAACTTTTTGCACCTACATGGACCACTTGATCATCCCAGTTTTTCAACTACCATTGTCACCACTCTCTCTCTCTCTCTCTCTCTCCAGGGTTGTGTCCGAAATCACTCCCTAACCACTATATAGTGCAGTATATAGTGATCACACCATTTTGTAGAGGTGTCAGAATCTTTAGTGAATCAAATTTTAAATAAAATAATATAGAAATAATAATATATATAAAATAATAAAAAATAAAACTACACTGAAGATTTGTCAAGAAGGGGGTGAGGTGAGTGAGGACTCAGATGCTCAGTGCTGAAGGAAGAACAGATTTAATAAGAAAAACCAACATAAAGACAAGACAGACTAAAACACAAAACCTGGGGATAGATCGGCCAGAGTCTGTGGTGATGATGAATGTCCGAGTTATGGTGACTGAGGAGATGGCAAAGTGTCCGTGTTATGAAGGTGACAGTACTGAATGGTCCTGCACCGGCAACTGCAAGCTTCACTGCTTAAATACTGCAGATCAGCAACGACTTGCAGCTGCACGGTGCAGGACCAGGTGGATATGGAGAGCACTGGAGGAAAGGTCACAGGAGCAGAGGTTGTGACAACATTATTCGGACATTTCAGTCACTATATAGTGGTTAGGGAGTTATTTTGGACACAGCCCAGGACTCAAGCACAGCCCAACTAGTTGTACAAAATGTCAGCATGAACTAGTATGTAAGGGAAGACAATCCTCAAGTGTCATTCCTTTCACTTGTTGGCAAATCACAAACAGACATCAGCAATCTGATTGGTCATGTGCTCATTTTTGTTTTCGAGATAGGGATACAAGGTCCCACTGGCAGTGAACATACTAAGGACTAAGGATACCATAGCATACTATGGTATCCTTCTATTACACATGCAATACGTTATATTGTGCCGCCACCAAGAAACACAAGGCAGGTTTCCATGATCACAATTTCTGGGCCATTTTAAAAGAACATCATGGTATACAAGTGTTTCCACTGACTGGACTGTTAGTGATAGGGCTGCTTACAGGGACTAACTAATGAGTTCCTGCTCCGGGGTAGGTACTCGAGTACGGCCCAATAGAGCACGACTTCTGGGCAGAAATCGCGCAGATTGATTGTCCAGAATTACATCATCAGATCGCGACAAACAACTCGAGAGTAGTTGCTGGAGGAAGGGATGAAGCAGAATTTCTTGCTTTTCCAACTGTGTTTCGTCCATCTCTGTGGAATTGGTCTTCCAGAGCAACTCTTCTTCTTTCAGTCTCTGATAGCATTACTGTGTAAAGCAACAGCACAAATGCAACAAACATCTCAACTTCGTCTGTGTCCATGTAGAGGATGCTAACCAACGACCGTTTGACAGATGGTTGACCACATCAATGTTGTCCGGTCATAATTTTCTGCCATTGGTTAAAAAAAGAGCAAATAACAGCCTGCATCAGTCATTACACTGCATAAACTCTTTAGGATTGCTGTGTAGAATTTATTAATAACAAATGCAGAGCTCGCACAGAGCTCAATTAATCTATGTGGTATGCCTCGCACCAGTTTGTTTACATTTACTCAAAACTTCTATAGCAGGTAGACTTGGGGTCAATCCCATTTCTATTTTGAACCCCTACCCCTTGCCCCTTCAAACGGAGGGGGAAGGCATAGGGCTGGAAAGGCAACCCCTACGAAATGGGACAACACTCGCGTACGTCATCAGTTCACACCACCAGTTATGATGTAACCGAACGCGACAATTGTCATCCGAAGTAAATCAAACAAATCTGCTGATGTGGTTGCCACTATTTCCATGGCTGTTCAGCTATTTGTACATATGTCTGCATTGTTTCGGAGGAATGCCATTAGGCGAAGACGTCTTCTACGTTTGAGACACTGCTGAACAATGCTACAGTATGTAGAATGAGAAATTAATACAAATAATGAGTGAGCTCTGATGCTCAAGACCAGACAAAAGGCACCTCTCTGGTAGCCTCTGTGTGTGTTTGAAAGTGCTTTTAACTGTACAGTTGTGATATCGTGTTTGAGTAGTTTAAATTATTGATCGATTAATTGCAGTTCTGTCATAGCCTGTCTAATCCAGTTGTAAACAATCGGCTAACGTGTAGCTTTTTGCTACTCTCCTCCTTCCGTGACCACTACATGTCTGCTCTAAGATTGTGTTGTGTTGAGATGAGATTGGGAGCCCTGGTGTCTCTGTAGAGATGTTGGTAATGTTTCATCTGAGATTCTACAAAGTTTTATTTTCAAAGTGAAATAAACCTCACCAGATCACTATCTGTTTCAGATGTTAATATGAAGTTAGTGTGAATCATGCTCACAAACTTTTTCCTTTTCCTTTTTTTATGAGTGCAAATAATATACAACAAAAATGAACATATAACAGAAGGCATCAATAAAAAAAACAAACAATAAAATATACATTTTGTCTAACAATTTCCCGAACAAAGCTAGTAAGCGCTCTGTTTTCCCCTGTGTCTCCTGGTGGCGCTTCTCCTCTTTCAGGCTCTCCTGAACCAGTAAGTCCATAATTGCATTGGACTTCCTCCTCTTTGCCAGTGGGAATGAGGATGGGGAAGGGGATGGTGCGGTGGCCCATGGCTCAGCAAAAGTACTGGGCTCCACAGTGTTCTGATAGACATGACAAGGTATTTCAGAATTTGGTACTAATGGCTCTGAGTACAATACATGTTAGTAACATTACTTTTTCTTTTTCTTTTTTTTTTTTTACAAATCATACTACATATTAGCATTCTTAAAGACCAATACATAAGATGAACAAATAACATGTCTGTATGCTTACCATAGCAGTAGAGATGTGTTCCTCCTCTGCACCTGCATCTACCAACAGCAGAGGATCCATCCTCATGCATTTCCTCCCCAGCATCTGTCCCTCACCCAGAGATTTTATGAGCATCCATATAATCTGTAAATTACATGTTGGAAAACAACTGATTTCCACAGCAAAAATGCAAAAATACAGAGGGCTACTTTATAATAATTTGCTTTGACCTCTCTGGAATCACTGGTTTGTATTGAGTAACCAGACTGGAGGCAGGGGTCTGAGCCACAGAGCAGAAAAAACCTCCCCGATTGACCCGAGTGGACTTAACACTAATAATGAAACAAACCACTATGAGGAACATTAAACTTAAAAAATACTCACTGCCACTGTTGTTTGGCCGATGCTTTTCATTTGAGAAAATGTGCCTCCTTGTTGGCGCGAAACCTGATCAGCTGTTTGGTTTGAGTCTGTGAAACACACGGTCATATTTGTGATAACAGTAAGAGGAATAACGCACACAAAACAGCGTCTCTGTGGTTACAACAAAACAACTACATAGCTTGTAAATACTTGGGTTTCAGCTTAAAAAACCCGACAACTGTATTGCTCTACTTTCACAATAATGCCTTCAGCTTTCAAGTCATTGTTCGATTACTACTCCACGTTAAACTAGCGATTTTCCATGTGCATTTTATGGAGAAAAATGCCACTACACTTTGCGACAATGTCAAACTTTATAGGGAGCCTAAGTCTCCGCCCTTTCCGGTCGGTCCACTGGACCTAAGTTTGGAAAAATTTAACATGAGAGTGGATGAGGAGAAAATAATTATTTTGTGGTCCACTTTACTTTATGCCCTGAATCACACATTTGCTGTACTTCAATTAAAATCATAACCAATGATGTGCGTTTGGAGTTTCTTTGATACGTGTTTTGTGATTTATTAGCTTGTAAAAATATGTAATTATTTGGACTCTGTTTGGACTACATAAGAGACGTCGCATAGCTGATGTCACAGCAGAATCTTTCCCTGCAAACTTGTCAAAACTGTATACCGCCTTTACTATTTTTAATTTGAAAATGCCTGTGTGCTTTGTGCTCGGTGTAATCACAACACCATTTCCACATGTTCCCTCTACCGCTTCCTGGCTGACGAGAGCTTGTCCCGCATGCTGGCTCTCACTCGACTAACAATCTCTCCCCAGAGTAACTGCCACTTTCCACATGCCCCGATTTAAAGTGGTTTTCTCCATGTTTGATGCTCTTGCCTTCGTCCTGAAAGAAGGAGGTGAAGCTCGCCAAAGTCACAACCATTTTCAAAGAGTGTGATGGTGAAGCTTGGTGGTGATGTAATATTTGTGAGACGAATGTTGTAGTCCATTACTTACTCTCACATAAAACCTAACGTAACTTTGGATGCCTGTCCAAAGTGAGCGCTTTCTCAATGTGAAAATGTATCTTTAAAATTCACAGACATCATATGTCAACACCGTAGCACATTTCAAACAGGGCCAGAAAATTACTTTTATTCCTCCATTGACTCACGTTCATTTTTTTATGGCACTTAGGTCCCATTGCCCGGAAATCAACCGGAAATAGAATCACGTCACTGAGGCTCCCTATACAACACCTCAGTTATTACACCTTAACAACAGTTATAAAGTGTTATTACGAAAAAAATAAAATGTGCTTCCTTCGGAGATGCCGCCGCCATTTTTAAAATGATTCGCATTGTGTTCTGGGAAATATCTCCTACCCCTCCAAACGAAGTGCACTCCTTCGAACCCCTACATTTGAAGGGGTGAAAAGCCATAGCCCTTACCATTACCCCTCCACGTTAAGAGAATTGGGACAGCCCTTCCCCTCCACGTGGACGTGCAAAATGGAGGGGTAAGGCGTAGGGCCAAGGGGTGAATTGAGATTCAGCCTTGGACAGCAAGTTGCCAGTATGAAACCCAAAAGTGCGGTGGATGACTTGTGTTATCGAACTGAGAGGCCTTCCTAAAATGACAGAATTTACTGGAATATCGAATATTTTCTCTATGTGTGATGGTTTAAAATGAGCTTTTAACAGAACATTGCTCGACCTCGCTTGTGACTCATGTTTAAAAAATGACTGAAGCCCAGTGGTGGGTATTGCTGAGTGTGTGAGCCAGCAAAACAAGTGTTTTCTTTTCTCGGTGACCGACTTCAACCAGTTATTGAGGCTCAATGATCGGTCAAGATTTTTAAATAAATTTCACCATCCCTAGTCCACGTCTAGTCTTGTGATTTCCTCCTCTGGTGTTGCCTTGTTTTGGTGCTTTTTGTTAGTGACGTTAGCATAGCAACTGACCTGATATAATGACGTCATCGAAAGGTTCCTATTGGGCCATTTCTGTATGGACACACATGATTGAGAGGACCGGGCTAACTCATGGCCCGGTCAGAAGTAGTTTTCCCAAAGAAGTCCCCGAAGTTCTGATAGTTGAAACACCCCTATAGGTCTACAACCATACAATTCATAGGTGTCATAGCCTACATCATAGCCATGCAGAGATAGATGCTAGGTGACGCTAGAGCACTTGCATCTTTGCCCTTTATAAATGAAAGTGTCAGGATTGGGGTGAGGTGAAGGAGGACTCCAATGCACAGTGCTGAAGGGAAAAATAATTTAATAACAAACTAAGCAACATAAAGACAAGACAGAGACAAAACCAAACCAAAACCTGGGAATAGAACGGCCAGAGTCCGTGGTGATGATGAATGTCTGGGTTATGGTGACTGAGGAGATGGGAAAGTGTCCGGGTTATGGAGGTGACATTACTGAATGGTCCTGCACTGGCAACTGCAAGCCTCATTGCTTTTATAGCTGCAGATGAGGAATGGCTTGCAGCTACGCAGTGCGGGGCCAGGTGATTGAGGAGAGCACTGGGGGAAAGGTCAACAAGGCAGAGGTCATGACACAAAGTGCCCATTTGAAACTTCCGGGGGGGGGGGGGGGTGGGTTGTTTGTTTTAGTGATGATGATCATCATAATTATCACTATAGTGGGGCTAATGTTCAAATGATCTTTTAGAAAAGCTGCACAATTAAAAACCTGGAAATGGACCACTTCTTCACACACTTCCGACCTCTAGCTCTCCTCTTTTGTCACGTGAACTTGCGTGCAGTGCATCCAATGAGATGTGCCGCAGTAGCAGCAGCTGAGTGCCTGGAAGCTGTCTTTAGCATACAAGCAAGGAACGGCCACAGACAAGTTTGTCCTCAAGTGCCATACATACCAAAAAGCCACAACATAACACAGCAAGCCGCAACCACAGTGACCATATTTTCTGACAGTAGATGCTAGATTAGAATGGACTAAGGTCTGGGTGTTCCGCGCAGCTGCAGATTCCATTGCTATGGCCTAAATATGACACTCAGATGCAGCGCAGTCAAAGAACTGAATCGGGGTACATTTCATTGCAGATATTTCTTCATGCCGTGCTTTAATTTTTTTTTATCTTTCATGTGGAGTGTTTTGCCAAATCTAAAGACCACGAGGATGGAATATAGTTTTATTTATTTATTATATTCGTCTGAAGCTGATTAGAGTATGGACTTCTTCAAGGTGATTTTTTTTAATTATTATTTTAATCAGTTTCCTGAGCACCACCAAAACTAGACAGAGAGAAAGGCCATGGTGATGCAAAGTGACATTAAAATAATAAAATGCAAGTGAAATAAGACTTCAATGACTTGCAGCAGGTTCATTTTTAACAAGTCAGATATATTTCACGATGTTCAGTCAGTTATACTTGAGAACCTCTGTTGAATTTTATTATACAGTCATTTATGGGATGGCCATGGCTCAGTTGGTAGAGTGGGTTGTCCATTAACAGAAGGGGTGGCAGTTCGATTCCCCCTCTGTCCTACTCAGTCTGTTGTGCCCTTGGGTAAGACACTTCACCCTCCTTGCCTCCAGTGTCACTCACACTGGTGTTGAATATTTGGTGGTGGTCAGAGGGACCGCAGTTGCAAAATGGCTGCCACACTTCTGTTAGTCTGTCCCAGAGCAACTACTAGAGGGCGCATGTGAGAGTGAATGAATAATGGATCAATAATATAAAGCGCTTTGGGTACCTTGAAAAAACACTATAGAAATCTAACCCATTAATATTATTTATACACTAATAAATTAATGGTAAATGCTTTTAATATGCTTTTGATTCCACTTTCCAAATCTATCAATTAAGCTGAACATTTTCTTTTGTGTAGCAATTAGGCCTACAGCCTAGGCCTAATGTATTATTTAGGCCTCTTTATTATTTGGATTTCAATTTGACTCAAACAGCATTGTTCTTTTAGATGGATATCAGGGGTGCTTTTTGGTTTTACAGTTGAAAATTATATGTTTTAAAGTTCAAGCTGTATAAAATAAATATTTCATGAAGATTCATTGGGATTCCTCTTTTGTCTTCATCAGTAGTGGTTTAAAGGTCTATAATAAAGTACACAAATAGGCCAATTCAGTTAAGTTCAGGTGGTCAGTTAAAGAGGCAGAAATTAACACCATCTGATTCTACAGTTTGGGAAATATTTATTCTGCTTTTTTTCTTTCAATAAATGTTGCTTGTACACTTTAATTGTGCAAGGGCAGCATGCACACTTTTAGTCTCCAGGGATGCAAAAGTGAGGTACACATGTACTGCCATTAACTGTGACAGGAAGTGGAAACCCTTTGAATCAGTGAAGGAAGCAGAAGCCTACTGGAGGCATCACGAAATAGTGGGTATTTTGTATTGAGGATGGCTAGGGCATAGCAACTACAGTGTCAAGAGCTGGTCGAAAATGCAATACACAAGACAGAAGGAACTTGGTGGTGCAAAGGGTGTGGGAGACAGCTGAAGAAGACCGACAAATTAAAGTGGCGGGGCTGGGCTGGATGCAGTGGGAGAAGGTGCTCGAGAAACCACTGTCTTGGAAAGGGCTATGGGTTACTGACCAAGGCAAGCGGAACTTCCTGCTGCATACCATGGCTGACCTCCAACCCACACCAAAGTATTTTAAGATTGAGGACAAGTGACAAGAGGCCTCCTTTAGTTAGTGCGGTGCCAGCCCAAAGCCCAAAGCTGGTCACGGCGCACGGCTGCGGAGGAAATGCACCTGACGGGGGTGCATTTCCTCATTCAACTTCCACAGTCAAGCGCCAGATTTGATTTGAAAAAAGGAGAAACATATTATTTTGTTTATTTTATTTTAACTTTTATAAAATTTTATTTTAGTTTCAATTTGTAGAGGAAGAAGTCTATTAAAAGGAAGAAGAAAAAGTTAATGCTTAAAGAGTTATAGAATACATGTGGTGATGGTGATGGCATCACATGTCAGATTTGTGCCATGTTCACATACCACAGAGTTTTTTCCAAAGCGGCTGTGCATGGTGTCTAACAGTCTAGGGAAATTACATGTGAATTTACATTATACATGTGACTAAAAACAAAACTCACTGCTAACACACATTTATGAATCAACAAAACCAAACAGCTGATCAGATTTCGCGCCGACAACGAGGCACGGTTTCTGAAATGAAAAGCATCGGTCAAACAACAGTGGCAGTGAGTATTTTTTTAAAGTTTAATGTTCCTCATAGTGGTTTGTTTCATTATTAGTGTTAAGTCCACTCGGGGCAATCAGGGAGGTTTTTTCTGCTGTGTGGCTCAGGCAGCTGCTCAGACCCCTGCCTCCAGTCTGGTTACTCAATACAAACCAGTGATTCCAGAGAGGTCAAAGCAAATGGTAAACCATGAAAGTAAACTGAACTTAAATGTGATTGAATTGACATTAGAGGGATATTTTATTTCTTTGTTACAACTTAACCCATAAAGACACAGTGCTACCTTTGTGGTAGATCCAAATGATCCCTGCCCCATATTTAATGTTTTTTAAGTAATTTGTTGTCATTTATTATAAAGTAGCCCTCTGTATTTTTGCATTTTTGCTGTGGAAATCAGCTGTTTTCCAACATGTAATTTACAGATTATATGGATGCTCATAAAAGCTCTGGGTGAGGGACAGATGCTGGGGGGGAAATGCATGAGGTGTTGGGCACCAGGCCATCAGTGGATCCTCCGCTGTTGGTGGATGCAGGTGCAGAGGAGGAACACATCTCTACTGCTATGGTAAGCATACAGGCATATGTTATTTGTTTATCTTATGTATTGGTCTTTAAGAATGCTAATATGTAGTATGATTTGTAAAAAAAAAATAAAATAAAAAAAAAAGTTATGTTAGGGCCTATTCACATAGCACTCAGAAAATCCGGACTTTTGGACCCTTCCAGGAAAGTTCGAATCTTATTGACAAGTGTGAAACCTCCCCCGAACCTTGGTCCGGACTAAAGACCGAGGCTTTGGTCCAAGCTGAGGAGGTAGTCTCGGTCCGGACCAAAGTTCGCTGGTGCACAGTGTGAAACGTCTGTTTAGGAAAGTCCGGACTATCGGACCAATTACGTCACAGTCACGTGCGCAGAATCTCGTCAAGTCGCGGCAATACATAGGGAGACGAGGAAACCAGGTACTTCATTGAAATTTGGTCTGATGATACTATAAAGACTGAATTGGAGACAAGCCGCTGGTACGAGAGTTGGCAACGTTGCCAAAATAGGGCAAAAATTATGAAACTAGTAACTGGGTCCATTATCTGGGAGCATTTCCTGCAACACTAACCAATCAGGATCGAGTATAGAGAGACGCACGCTGTATACGCATTGACGACATGACGTTCTAAAGTCCGTTGGTCCACTTGATTCAATACAGTGTGAATGAAGACTGTAAATAAAGTCCAGATTATAAGTACAGTGTGAAAAGGCAAAAAAAAGGTTCTGGTCCGAACCTTGGTCCGGACAGTGCGAACCTTGGTGCGGACTTCACCATGTGAATATGCCCTAACATGTATTGTACACAGAGCCATTAGTACCTAATTCTGAAACACCTTGTCATATCTATCAGAACACTGTGGAGCCCAGTACTTCTGCTGAGCCATGGACCACCGCACCATCCCCTTCCCCATCCTCATTCCCACCGGCAAAGAGGAGGAAGTCCAATGCAATTATGGATTTACTGGTTCAGGAGAGCCTGAAAGAGGAGAAGCGCCACCAGGAGACACAGGTGAAAACAGAGTGCTTTCGAGCTTTGTTCGGAAAATTCTTAGACAAAATGTATATTTTAGTGTTTGTTTTTTTATTGATGCCTTCTGTTATATGTTCATTTTTGTTGTATATTATTTGCACTCATAAAAAAAGTAAAAGGAAAAAGTTTGTGAGCACGATTCACACTAACTTCATATTAACAACATCTGAAACAGATATTGATCTGGTGAGGTTTATTTCACTTTGAAAATAAATTTTTTTAGAATCTCAGACAAAACATTACCAACAGTCATTTAACACAAATCATAAACAAGGTTTCAATGTTGCAGCATAAAAAGCAAAGTGGCCGGTGCAAGTACATTACACAACTCTATAGAGACACCAGGGCTCCCAATCTCGTCTCAACACAGCCTTAGAACAGGCTGTGTCCAGCTAGTGGTCCAGCTGACAGTAGTTTACAGGATGACACACCTGGAAAGAAAAAAAGGAAGGATATAAGCTTACTTGTCTAAAATATCTGGCGTTCACACACCCAAACCAACACATTAATAACACAGACAATCCAGTGCATGCATTTAATGATATCAACTTTGAACCCAGTTTAAAAAAACTTATCAACTACATGTTCACGGAAGGAGGAGAGTAGCAAAAAGCTACACATTAGCCAATTGTTTACAACTGGATTAGCCAGGCTATGACAGAACGATTAGATTAATAATTTAAGCAACTCAAACATGATATCACAACTGTACAGTTAAAAGCACTTTTAAACACACACGGAGTCTACCAGAGAGGCACCTTTTGTCTGGTCTGGAGCATCAGAGCTCACTCGTTATTTGTATTAATTTCTCATTCTACATACCGTAGCATTATTCAACAGTGCTCCCAAACATAGAAGACGTCTTCGCCTAATGGCATTCCTCCGAATCAATGCAGACATATGTACAAATAGCTGAACAGCAATGGAATGAGTGACAACCACATCAGCAGATTTGTTTGATTACTTCGGATGACAATTGTCGCGTTCGGTTATGTCATAACTGGCGGCGTGAACTGATGACATTCTCGAGTGTTGGAGCGTTGTTCCATTTCATAGGGGTTGCCTTTCTAGCCCTACGCCTTACCCCTCCGTTTGAAGGGGTAAGGGGTTCAAAATAGAAATGGGATTGGCCCTTAAAATCTTCTGGTATTTAGTGTAGACCTTGCATGCCACAGACTAATTGCATGTAAATTATATGCACAAGGAAGAGACTCAAATACTGGAGCATACACGGCAACCATCATCATGCACATCCATGTGTGAAGTGAATAGTCTAGCATGTGTGTATTTTATACTTCTTGAGCTTAGGGATTTTCCACTAGGGAACAAAGGAATGTTAAAAATTCCTTTGTGTCAGCTTAGTATTTTCCCGCCTAGGAATAAGTCACTCCTTAGAAGCAATTTAACCAATGAGGTGTTCTTATGAAACTGTGTAATATGATGCTCCCCCAACCTACCAATCCCATTTAACCACATGTCCTTTCTTCCTGTCCAGTGAGTAACGTCACTGGGCAGGGCTTGTGGTTTCAACAAAACTCTTTGCCAAGAAGAAGAACCCGGAAGTGAGAGCCATTTGAATTCAGAACTAGGAGCCGCGTTGCTGTTCTGCCTTCTCTTTGTCCTCAACCCCCTCAGCTGAGATAAGATGACATCAAGGGTTTTCTCTGTGTGTCTTTGTGAAATGAAATAAATGTTAAAACTTAATACCACGTATGGCACACAGCTTAACTATGCTGCCCACCAACCATAAAGTTAAACTAAACACAATTAGGTGATGCTCCATAACAAATGACTGTCATCATAAATACAAGGACGTATCACTACACCTCCCCGATGAACCATGAATAATATCTGAGTCAGCCTACAACTGGTTATAAAGTCAAGATAGCTAGGCTATTAGCAAACCAAATTCATGGTGCAATTTAGACCGAACGGAGCGGTATTATAACAGTATTTTTACATTTTAACCCACCTGTTAGTTGGTCCTTCTTCCATTCTCACCAGTACCACAAATGAGAAGAATGCATAACAAACTTCAGCAGTGAATTTCTCTCGGGCAGTGTGAAACCATTTTGGAATTCTAAAGGGGGTTGACGGCGTTTTTCAAAGTATGCAATGATGAATTATAAATTACATT
Organism: Siphamia tubifer; assembly: GCA_020466265.1. Classification (NCBI taxonomy): domain Eukaryota; kingdom Metazoa; phylum Chordata; class Actinopteri; order Kurtiformes; family Apogonidae; genus Siphamia; species Siphamia tubifer. The sequence continues at coordinate 11,843,455 of CM035805.1, forward strand.
TGTTTACACAGAGCGGAATAGTAGATAAGGACACATTTTTTAAGTATATAAATAAAAAAAAAATATATATTATATTTTATCCCCACCTCCCAAGTATAATTTTCATCTCATTTGGGAGGTACCAAGTCACATCATTCGGGGGGGCGTTGTACCCCCCGATACCCCCCCTAATTTTAACCCTGCGTCCGACCAGATATGATCCTGCTTTCCTGGAGTTAAAAGTACATAATTTTAGCCAAACTCAGTGTTCCTTGGGAAGACAGGCTCGCCATATCTCACCAGGCAAGGAAGGCTAAGTACCAGAACATAGTGGACGAGGCGACCCTTGCAGGGAGGCATGCCACCCTCTACCCAATTGAGGTCGATACTCTGGGTTTCCCTGCCACACCTACGCTCAGTTTCCTGCAGAAGACTGGGCTTGATCCCAAGCAACTGTATGTGACCTGAAGCAGGTTCAAAAGAAAATACAGCGAAAATAAGGATGTGTAGTCAGATGTTCCCTCCAAGATCACATTTTATTTAAAACTTTATGTCTGAGATATCAAAAAAATCTACTAAAATCACTAACTTTATTACTTTAAAAACACACACTAAAAAGAACAAAAGGAAAAAAAGGGTGCTACAGGTCAGCCATGCCACTAGGTGGAAGACAAACCAATAAAGCCAGAGCATTCACGCCACTTTGTGCCCCACCTGTGCACAAAACCAAATAAATTATAGAACAAACTAGGGAAACGAAAAATAAATAAAACTGTGAGAAGCATGCAAAATGAATCTACCACAACCAAAGAAGTGTGAAGCTTCGTGAAAACCCCGGACCACCAGTCCCTCCACTGACAGGCTGCTCCGCCAGACCTGCAGCATAGAACAAAGGGAAAAGGAAGTTATTAAAAACATGTCAACTAAAATCTGGCCTTCTTGGTGGGAAATTTAAATGGAACAAAACAATGCTAAAAAAACAACTAGAACAAAACAGTAAAAAAACTAAACAAAATGAAACCATACAAGAACAAAACAAAACAGAATATAACAAAATAAAACAAGACAGAATGAAATAAACCAACAAATCAGCATAAAACAAAACAGCAGTGGCAGTACACCTATCAAAGAAACAGAAATAACTACTTAAAATGTACCACAAATGTGTGCTGCACCGACGGCTTGTGGCCGTCGGTGCAGCGATAGGACCTAAAAGCAAAGCTAAAATTTTACATTTAAAAGCCATGACAACATCCCCTGATGATAAAATGTGTCCATACCATAAAATCATAGGGAAACATAGAAGGCAGCAGGAGGGAGCAATCCCATGTCTGGCACACTTTATATAGTGAGTAGCACAATTGCTCAATGTGGAAGTGGGTGGAGTTGATTCCTACGGTGACTGCACAAGGACAATTGACCACCGGTCACATGTAGAAGGTCATCAGAGATAGCCACAGTAGCCGAAAGCACTTCTAGGTGGTTGTGGCTGTCGAGAAATCATAGTTGGACCCCTTCTGGAGGTGAAGGCTAATTCAGCCCTTTTGTGTAAGGCTGCTTACAGACCAACAGACAGACAAACAGAACCAAAAACAATACCCCTCTCCCCTTTGGGGGTGGGGTAATTGTAATATTCTTAGGTAATGCAAATTCCAAAGTCCTTGAAGTGCACATGTTCATGATTGGTACATGTGATGTGATGTATATGGGAAGTGTTCTTATGCTACAGAGAAATGAAGATGGCTGTTACGATGCAGTGAATAAAATAAGTTATGCTAGTAGCACGTAGTGTGTTGGCTCAACGTATATAAAATAATACAAAACAACGACTTGACGTTGGATAAAGCCATAGACATTGTCAGACCTCATGATATGGCACAAGTACAGCTCAAAACTATACCTGCACAAAAAGACTATCCATGTTGTCGGTCGCCATTACTCGAAGAAGATGTGGAAAATGCGCCAAGACAAAGCAACGGGGAACACGGAGAGTACCTACAGATCTGATGGGGACTGAGAGCATCACAAAACATGCGGCTACTGTGGAAACAAACCTCATGGAGCAAAAGACACTTGTCCAGCAAAAGGTAAACAATGTAAAATATGCAACAAATGGAATAATTTTGCAAAAGTGTACCGCTAAAAAAAAAGCAAAGGAGTGCACATTGTGAGTGAAATTGACTCACACAATAAAATGGACAATGAAGAGTTGTTTATTGACGCAGTGACACAAAGCAGTAGTAACAGAAAAAGAGACTGAACAAGCATATTCAGATATATTGGTTGGACCAGGCAAAACTGTTGTCACCTTTAAGTTAGATACTGGTGCCTCAACTAATGTCATTCCAACTAATGTTTTTCAATAGCTTGGTTTGCACGACACCCTACAACCAACAACACGCCCTCTCTATGGATATGGTGGTGAGAAGCTGTCTATCAGAGGAAAATGCAATATCTGATGACAGTATAAAAACACTCTTCTGACAGTAAAGGTGCACATTGTGGACACACAAGCCCCTCCAGTGCCAGGTGTGAAAGCATGTTTGGATTTTGGACTCATTAAACTCGTATTGTCAGTGCACGGCTCACCTGAGACATCAGTTATGGACAAGTTTGCTGATGTATTCACTGGAATAGGACGTTTTCCTGGAGAGTGCACAATTCACATTGACCCCAAGGCAGTACCTGTAGTTCACCCACCTAGGCGCGTCCCCTTAGCTCTCTGTGACTGCCTGAAAGAAGAGCTACAAAGCATGGAAAAAACATTATTGTAAAAGTCATTGAGCCAACTGAATGGGTTAATTCAATGGTAGCAGCAGAAAAGCCACGCACACGGAAACTGAGAGTATGTCTCGATCCAAGGGACCTAAATAAAGTAATCAAACGCCCTTTAGCTACCCTTGAGGACATCGCATCCAAATTAGCAGGAGCATGTTTCTTCAGTGTAATGGATGCAAGGTCAGGCTACTGGGCCATCAAGCTCTCTGATGAGTCCTCAAAGCTGACAACTTTCAACACTGCGTTTGGACGTTTCAGATTCCTCCACTTGCCCTTTGGACTGATCTCTGCTCAAGATAAGTTTCAGCGAAAAGTTGATGAAACTTATTAGGGTCTGGAGGGTGTCACTGCAATAGTAGATGATATCCTCGTCTATGGTAAGACAAAAGAAGAACATGATAGCAACCTCCATGCCATGTTACAGTGCTCCAGGGAGCGAGGAGTCAAACTCAACCCAGATGAGAGTACAATCTGTGCCACTGAGGTCAGCTACTTTGGACATAGGATCACCAAGTATGGTATCAAGCCCAATCCAGCCAAGATTGCGGCTGTAAGGGACATGGAGCCACCAAAAGACAAAGGTGAGCTGGAGACAATCCAAGGCATGATTAATTACTTGTCCAAATTTGCCCCTAGACTGTTTGATGTCAATGTGCCCCTACGTCACGTGTTAAAAGAGTCAAGTGAATTTAGATGGGATGCACAGCAGGAGGAAGCATTCAAAGCAGTTAAAGAGCTGTTCACTCGGGAATCAGGTCCAGTGTTAAGCTACTTTGACCCAGATAAAGAACTGTTACGACCCAGGCTAGGGGTACTGAGCGCAACATAAAACGCCCACTCCTCTCCCACTAGCAGCAGGATTAATACACAAAAAAGTAACGGAAAACAGATGATAAATTCCAAAGGTTTTAATTACTAGTTAAACAAAAATCACAATCCAAAATAAACCATTACCTCAGGGAGAAGTAACAAATAAAAGGAAAACAACAAACAAAACCCCCTTATAAATGAAATGCAACTAGTCTACCACTAAGAAAATAATATATTTACACAGCTAACTAAACTTCCTAACGGAGAAACAGGAGAAAACAAACACACCCAGTTACTCTCCCCTACATTACCCAAAATACATACACACACATTCATCTGCTAAGTCTCACACTCTCGAACACGCTGTCAAATTGTCTGGTAGTGAGGGAGGAGAAGGACTCCACCGGGGTGTTTTCCCTCCTTCTTATAGCGACAGCTCTCAGCTCCGGCCAACCACCATCCACCACTCCGTTCGCTGATTGGAGGAGCTCCTCCTCCCATTTCAGGCTCGTGCGCCCCTCCGGTTGCTCTTCCCAATCAGGACGCGCTCCACCTGCAGCCTTTGGATACGGGAAGTGGAGAGAGAGAAAGCGAGAGGAGAAACTCTACGCTCCAAAAATAAACAATATATACACAAATCAAAATGACACAGTCATAACACCCCCCCACCTAAGATCAAGCATTTCTCCCCAAGAGAAATATTTGATCACCTAACAACATTTCCTATTCACCATCACACGGGATCAAAGTAGCAATCACACTCCAAATGGAACCATCGCTCACACGTTTGGCCTCCTTCGCAAATTTTGTCTAAACATCCACAAGATTTGAAAATAATCTGCCTCGTAGTACACAGCGTGTGCAATATTAATGTACATTATCTGTACATGTGTAAATTGTCCTTCCATTTACATGACCATTCTTCCATCTCCATGGTAACAGAAGGGTGTTGGTCCTCAACCAGACTTCCTTCCTCAGTCTTCGGATTCCTCCCACATCTCATTAGATAAAAAGGGGTTCCGGGACTCACTTCTATTCTTCAAGGGGAAGTGGCCGTGTCCTTGGCTTGTGAAGACAGGGATGAACCACAGCCTCCTGTTCCCTCCAAATACCTGTTGCAGGTTTTTGTGTACACCAAGAGTGAAACCATTTCCGTCAGGTCCAGTGACAAAACTGGCGCTGAAAAGGCCTCTAAAGTGGATCTGTTTTTGGCCACCAGCCAACAGTGATAGCCAAAGAGGAACATGAGACTGACAAAGAACATGAGCACCACAAACATGAGGAAGAGGACATGGAACTTTTTGCATGGAGTGGCAGGAGGAGTAAATATTGACTTCCAGTAGGTCAACGAGAAACTCACAAAGCAAACATGAAACACAAGTAGATAGGCCACTTTTTCAAAAGTGTTGGGGATAATAAAAAGACATAGCTCAAACACGTAGGCGTAGTATGACCACAACACAACGGAGGTTATCACAAGTACAGGTATCCAGGAAAAAACCCTTTGACAGCATCTCAAACCTCTGGAGAGAGCCATATTCATCTCACCTCCGCTCTCATTTTTCTGACACTGAATGAGCTTTCTCTTGTCCACTGACAAACACAAATTATCTACATCAGGTGATACACCAACAGTTAATGGCCCACAGTTTACATTGTCAACGGAGGGCTTAATAGGTTCATCGGACGCGTTCAAAAACGAGTCGGCGAGGTCGGGTAAATCGCCAAGCTTGAGAGCTTGGGCACGCGTAACGACGCACGCGGGAAACACCGGCTGTGAAGCGAGCGCAGAGGCAGGGGTTGGAAAAAGAGCGTCTGCGCACGGATTATTCGTCACTTCGGGCGCGATAGGAAACACCGTAGCGCCCGCCAAATCGTTACCGAGGATTAAGTCTACACCTGCGACAGGCAGGTGATCCCTGACCCCAACGCGCACGGGGCCAGACACAAGAGAAGACGACAAATAAATGGTGTGGAGCGGGACGCGTAAAACGTTCATTCCAATGCCCCACACCATCAAATCCGTACCGCAGTACGACTTATCATTAAACGGCACAACACCGCGCCGAGCAATTGAGTGTTTTGCACCAGAGTCTCTCAATATAGTAATTGGCACTCTGTCCGTTTCATTGCCACACCGAGAGAAAAAACCCTTAGAGATAAAAGGCTTGAACTCATCAACGTTACACTCATTTACACTTTCAGCCTTAGAGACAGATTCACACTGGATCAAGCCCACAGCAGAGGGTTCTTCAGTCTTAGCCTCATCTTTTTGCTTCAGGACGGGACAAGCAGCAATGAGATGACCAGGGTCACGACAGTAAAAACATTCACGTCTGTCATATGTGGTCAGATAATAGCGCCGTGCGACATTTGGAGAGCGCGTCATTCTCTCTGCAGCAGGTGGCGATTCACGGGGCGCAGAGAACAGAAACACATTCTTGTGAGTTAGCGCAAACTCATCTGCCAACACAGCCGCATCCGAAAGAGACGAAACTTTTTGTTCATTCAGATAAACACGCGTACGCTCCGGCAAACACTTTTTAAACTCCTCCAAGAGGACAAGTTCGCGTAGCTGCACAAAATCTTTAACCTTACTGGCTCGACACCACCTGTCAAAAAGAGCTCCTTTCTCGCGCGCAAACTCCACATATGTCTGGTCGGCACTTTTCAAACAATTTCTGAACTTCTGTCTGTATGCCTCAGGCACCAGTTCATATGCTCTAAGCACAGTGCTTTTAACAAAGTCATAATTTAAGCTTTCCTCAACAGTCAGAGCTGTGCATACCTCCTGCGCTTTACCAACAACTTTACATTGCAGTAACAATGTCCACACATCTCGGGGCCAATTTAAGGTGGTTGCAATACGCTCAAAGGCACTGAAGTAGGAATCCACCTCTGACTCCTGAAAAGGTGGCACTAAGGCAATATGCCTGCTCACATCAAACATGTCGCGGGAGGAATACTGACCTCGCAAGGTGGATGACTGTGTGGAAGCAACAGGCTGACGCTCCAACTCCAGGGCTCTTAAACGAAGGTGCATTGCCTGAACCTCCAACTCCCTGTTCCGCACCTCCACTTCCCGTATACGCAAAGTCAGTTTCAGCTCCTCCGCTGACAGACCGTGCGTAACAGCTGTTTTCAGGGGCGGGGGTGAGTGCGGGGACGTTTCCACGTCAGCCTTAGCCGCCGGAGGAGGAGGAAGCTCAACCAGTAGGCCTTCCGCACGCAGTTTATCAACCACCAGCTGCCTAATGTCAGCTTTCTTCGCATTTAACGGCACATGAATATCAAAATAATCCATCACAAGAATCAGATCGGTTTTCCTACATTTCTCCAATTCTTGTAGAGTAGGACGTTCCACAAAACCCTTTAAATCGAACTCCATTTCACTGGGTACACACGCACAAGCAAAAGTGCCAACCAGAAATACACAGGAGAGAAAAAAAAGCGAATACTTACCCGACCAAAAAAAAACACGTTAAATCGGACGAGCCCCCAATTTATGTTACGACCCAGGCTAGGGGTACTGAGCGCAACATAAAACGCCCACTCCTCTCCCACTAGCAGCAGGATTAATACACAAAAAAGTAACGGAAAACAGATGATAAATTCCAAAGGTTTTAATTACTAGTTAAACAAAAATCACAATCCAAAATAAACCATTACCTCAGGGAGAAGTAACAAATAAAAGGAAAACAACAAACAAAACCCCCTTATAAATGAAATGCAACTAGTCTACCACTAAGAAAATAATATATTTACACAGCTAACTAAACTTCCTAACGGAGAAACAGGAGAAAACAAACACACCCAGTTACTCTCCCCTACATTACCCAAAATACATACACACACATTCATCTGCTAAGTCTCACACTCTCGAACACGCTGTCAAATTGTCTGGTAGTGAGGGAGGAGAAGGACTCCACCGGGGTGTTTTCCCTCCTTCTTATAGCGACAGCTCTCAGCTCCGGCCAACCACCATCCACCACTCCGTTCACTGATTGGAGGAGCTCCTCCTCCCATTTCAGGCTCGTGCGCCCCTCCGGTTGCTCTTCCCAATCAGGACGCGCTCCACCTGCAGCCTTTGGATACGGGAAGTGGAGAGAGAGAAAGCGAGAGGAGAAACTCTCCGCTCCAAAAATAAACAATATATACACAAATCAAAATGACACAGTCATAACAGAACTCAGACTCCAAGTCGATGCATCAAAACATGGATTGGGTGCAGTCCTGTTACAGAATGGAAAGCCTATTGGCTATGCATCTAAGTCACTGACCGATTGTGAACTCAATTATGCACAAATTTAAAAGGAGCTATATGCCATTCTGTTTGGATGTAAGCATTTCTATCAGTACATTTATGGTCGCCACATCATTGTGGAAAGTGACCACAAGCCACTTGAAGCCATTTTGCGAAAACCACTTGCAGCAGTGCCTCCAAGGTTACAAAGAATGATACTTCAGCTACAAATGTATAATTTTAACATCATTCACAGACCAGGCAAAGACATTCCTGTTGCAGACACTTTCTCCAGAAAGTCACTACCTGACCAGGTCACAAGCCTTAGTGAAGATATGGATATGCAGGTGGACACTATTTACAGCAATCTACCCGTCAGTGACACCAGACTTGAAGAGATCAAGATGGAGACTGAAAACACTCACTCAGCGCATCTTGTTGAGAAAGACAATTAAGTCAGGATGGTCTGAGGAGAGGAAACGATACCCTCAGAGCATAGCAGAATATAAGTACCACTGGGATGAACTCTCCCATATGAATAACATCCTGTTCAAAGGGGAAAAGATCATCATACCCACATCACTGCTCTAGAGATGATGTCCCGGGACCCGTGTCCATGCAGGTCACACGGGCATAGAGAAATGCAAGCAAAGAGCATGTGACATCATCTTCTGGCCTGGGATGAACAAGTAGATTGACGATTTAATAAGAAAATGTCACATCTGTAACAAGCATAAATCATCAAACACAAAAAAGAGCCAATGATAAGTCACAAGATTCCACACAGGCCATGACAAACGGTGGCAACAGACTTGTTCACCTGGAACAATGAAGACTATTTAGTTACAGTCGACCATTACAGCAGATACTTTGAACTAGATAGACTACACAGCACCACAGCCATTGCTGTTATACATAAACTGAAAGCTTCTTTGGCAAGACATGGGATACCAGTGGGCCATTGTCATTTCAGACAATGGCCTACAGTACCGATGTAGAGAGTTTGAGGGTTTTGCAAACACACGGGGTTTCAAACACATTACTTCCAGCCCAGACTACCCCCAAAGTAATGGTTTGGCTGAGAAGGCTGTCCACATTGCAAAGTTCCTTATGGAGAAGGCCAAAGCTGATCAGAAAGACCCCTACCCGAGTCTACTTGAGTATCGAAATACCCCAGTAGACAGTTTGAAGTCACCAGTTCAGCTGCTCATGAGTCGCCGCACAAACTCCATTTTACCCAGTACCCATCAGCAGTTGCAACCTAAGGTAATAAATCACAAACACATTCACATCAGGAGGACCCAAAAACAACAACAGCAGAAAAAATACTACGACAGATTAGCTAAGCAGATGTCACCTCTGCATGAAGGACAATACATCCCTTTCCAGGAAAACGGCTTACTGGAGACCAGCGGACACTGAAAGATCTTGCCACATTCGTGCATCAGATGGAGGACAAGAGTACAGGCAAAACAGACAACACCTTTTGGACACGTCAGAGACGTTGAACACTCAGACTGAAAACGTAAAACATGACACACAACATACACTAAACACTAACATGGACCTCACCTCAGATTCAACAGCAGAGACAGCTCCACACAAGGTCTGGGCGTGGCGTTAAACCCAGAGTTGTTATGGACTTATAGCATATGCTCTATGGTGTTCAGATGCATAAATCTACATTCTGTTCTACTTAAGATATATATCCTATGTGACATTTGAACAAGTTAAATGATAATGGAGATTTGTTTCTTGATCCCTTATCTCATGGATATCATTAATGTTTATCTCTATGTTCATATGTTTCAGCAAAGGTTTATGACATAGAAAAACACTAACCTTGAATGTTGTGTTTCATATTTTTTCTTAAAAGAAAGGGGATGTAATATACTTAGGTAATGCAAATTCCAACCGGTCCTTAAAGTGCACATGATCGTGATTGGTACATGTGATGTGATGTATCTGAGAAGTATTCTAAAGCTACAGAGAAATGAAGATGGCTGTTACAATGCAGTGAAAAAAATAAGTTATATTAGCAGCCACGCAGTGTGTTAGCTCAACTTATACAATATAATACAAAACAAGACAGTAATTACATAAATTTCACAGACAGAACAACTTTTTATCAGTCATTAACATTATTTATGTATCAAATGTTGTTAAAACAGCAAAATCAAGTACAAATTCATTTGAGACTCACACACACACACACACGCATGCTCATTTGCATGTCTAATAATAAAAAATATACAAAATTAAAGTAATAAATTAATTAATAATTAAAAAAAGCTAAAATTAATAATAATAAAAAAATACATAAATTTTTTTTTTTAAACTCAACACATCTTCAAACCTTTTAAAAATACATGTTTCGCTTGCACCAGTTTCCCTCATTCTTTATGAGGACTTCTGGAAAAAACAAAAACAAATTAATGTATTTACAGGGCCACATCATTTCTATTTTACTAGTGGGGATCTTAGACTTAGACTTTCTTTATTGTCATTGTTACAATAGACATGTTTACAGAACAACGAAATTGTATTTTCGGTCCTTAAGGTGCACTTCAAATTTATGTATATTTAACCTTCATGGGGAGCTGAATTTTGGTCCTATTAGTGTCAGAGGTCCCCATGGTGTGACTGTGTGAACATATCAATATCCCAATAAAGATAAGATTACACACACACACACACACACACACACACACACACACACACACACACACACACACACACACACACATACACACACACACACACGTTGACAATAACGATTAATTGATAAATAGAAATTGAAATGTAAAATTATTATGCTTGTTATAATTTGGTTGATTGAAATAAATCAATACATTGTTTAAATATAAATGATCTCCCTGAAACAATTGTTAGGTTGAAAAGTCAATTTATTTAGCTTATGTTTGTATTTATTTAGTATTACTTTAGCGACATGTTTCTCATGTTTTTTCAATCGCCGGTGACTGTGTGCGCATGCGCACACACTTCCTGATGGAGCTGCTCTGCGAAGAATAAAAATACACTCCTAGCAAGCCAGCTAGATGAGTTGTGAAAAAGTTATGTCTGGGTGTCAAGTGCATAGAGAAAGGTTATTTTTTTAAATTATGAACGTGATCCTTGGACTTTCCGTACATGAATAGTCGGACATATTTCTATGTCCAGAGCCGGTGCTGGTGACCAGTCAACTACGAAGGCTTGAATTGATGAAGCTAACGGCTAATGTAATTCCCAGCTAGCATAGCTAGCGACAGCAACCAGGCCAGTCGGCTAAAACATAAACCACAAACTTGCTAGCCAGTACCTGGGTTCGGCCCAGGTTGTTTGTAGTACTGGTTGTGACATAGCAATCCTAAATGTTGTTTTTCTCTAACCTGCCTTGATAAGCGCATAGACTGTATGTACATATTTTGCAACTTTAACCTTCGGTACTCCTGACTTTCTCTGATAGTTTTACCATTAGCTTTGCTAGTTAGCTACGGGGTTAGTCCTTCGGCTCTCTGGATGATAATATCTGATTGAAGCTAACTTCAGGTCAGATCTGGATGAAGTTTGGTTACAAAACGTGACTAGCTTTTATTCATTTGTTCTTCGTATGCGACATGTATTATGTGACACTGTTGTTTGGTAACTACACTATTAGTACCATTATAGACGCCTTAAAGCTACACTATATCTGTGTCCACTTAAGTTGAATTACTACTGTTGTATTTATTTATTTTTGCTTGTGTTTAATTCTCAGCAAGTCACTGGCTGATGTTAGCTAGTAATGTCACTAACTTTACCATCTGCCGAAATGCTCGAAACACCTACTGGATATCCATTTGAAGAGATTAACTATGAGGACATTGAAGTGGAGGAGGTGGGTGTGTTTGTATAGTTCTTGTACTTGTGTATAGGTTGTGTCATGTCCATGTGGTGCTGACCAAACGCCTCATGTCGAACCAAGGCGAACGGATAATGCATGTTACCTTTAAGGTCCTGTAAATGGGTAATACTAATGTGCATGCTATCTGCATTCTGTAAATTGATAATAATAATGTGCATGTCTCTCTGTGTTGTCAGGTGGTGGGAAGAGGAGCATTCGGGGTCGTCTGCAAAGCCAAATGGAAAGGCAAAGATGTGGCCATCAAGACCATTGAGAGTGAATCTGAAAGAAAAGCCTTTATTGTTGAGGTACTGTTTACTGTTAATATTTGATTGAATATTTGATCTTTTATTGAACAGAACATATATGACATGAGGTGTTGATCAGGTGTGTTTAATTTAGGGATGGTATGATTAATATTTTATACTACAACTCTCATTGATCTATCTTAATGATTTTCTTATCTCTTTTTTGTAGGGGAGGGGGTTACAGCTCAATTGAGAATTATTTGATTTGCCTCCCTCCACATTTGTGGCATCATTAATTTATATACAAATATTTAGGCAAAAGTGTGTCAGCAACATTTTGAATAGAAATGCTGATTTTGTTGTGATAGCAATCTGTAAGAAACAGGGATGTTAACCAATGACTGTTTAACCAATGGTTGACCGCATCAACGTAATTTTCTGTTGTCGGTTAAAAAAACAGAACAGCCTATTTCTGTCATTCCACTGCACAAACTCTTTTACATTGTAGTGCAGACTATAAAGATGAAGATTTGTGATCTCTCCATAGCATATCTTTAAAAATGATGAATTTGAGCATTAGCAATACAAGACTGAATTTAGTAATAGAAAATGTAGAACTCTCATGGAGCTCAATTAATCTGTGTTGTACACCAGAGTTCCCCAATTAGATTTCATCAAGGGCCAAATTCTGACCTGGGCACCAAGCCGAGGGCCACAGCACCTGTGGGGCACACGGCATTGGGAAGGGGGACGCCACAACAGCCCCACTCCAGTGACAATACTGATAACAATGTTGAATCTGCACTTATTGTGCCTGTGATTCAGGAATAATGGGTCACACAAAGACAAATTGCACTCTTGAAACAAAAGTTGAGAACCAACCATTTACTCTAAATAAATATTTGGTTATTACAGTCTGCTCTGAAAGTTGACAGATTTATAACAGCAGCTAGTTAACTCTAAATTAAAAATTAAAAATATACTTTGCTAGTCTGCTGGAACAAATCAACAGTAATACAGCTGTAACAGCAGCCAGTTGGACCTACTTAAATAATAAATACTTTTATATATATATATATATATATATATATATATATATATACAGTTGAAACCAGAAGTTTACATACAATATATAAAAAGGCACATAATATTTTTTTTTCTCACTGTCTAACATTAAATCAGATTAAACTTTTCTTGTTTTTGGTCAGTTAGTATTACCAAAATTATTTCTATTTGCTAAATACCAGAATGAGAGAGATAATTTTTTAGACAATTTTTCATTATTTTCTTCAAAGTCATAAGTTTACATACACTAAGATTACTATGCATTTAAACAATTTGGGAAAGCCCACATGATGATGTCATGTCTTTGGAAGCCTCCGATAGGTTTATTGACAACATGTGGATTAATCAGAGGCACACCTGTGGATGTATTTTAAGGCACACCTGAAACACACTGCTTCTTTGTGTAACATCATGGGAAAATCGAAAGAAATCAGCCAAGACATCAGGAAGAGAATTGTGGACTTGCACAAGTCTGGTTCATCCTTGGGTGCAATTTCCAGATGCTTGAAAGTGCCATGTTCACGTGTTGAAACGATTATACGCAAGTACAAACACCATGGGAATGTCCAGCCATCATACCGCTCAGGAAGGAGACGGGCTCTGTGTCCCAGAGATGAACGTGCTTTGGTCCGAAATGTGTACATCAACCCAAGAACAAAAGCAAAAGACCTTGTGAAGATGCTGGCTGAAGCTGGTAAGAGTGTGTCATTATCAACAGTGAAACGAGTCCTGTACCGACATGGGCTGAAAGGCCACTCTCCCAGGAAGAAACCATTTCTCCAAAAGAAACATAAAAAAACCAGATTACAGTTTGCAAATGCACACAGAGACAAAGACCTTAATTTTTGGAGACATGTCCTGTGGTCTGATGAAACTAAAATGTAACTTTTTGGCCATAATGACCATCGTTACATTTGGAGGAAAAAGGGGGAAGCTTGCAAGCCTAAGAACACCATCCCGACTGTGAAATATGGGGGTGGCAGCATCATGTTGTGGGGTTGTTTTGCTGCAGGAGGGACTGGTGCACTTCACAAAATAGACGGCATCATGAGGAAAGAACATTATGTGGAAATACTGAAGCAACATCTCAAGACATCAGCCAGGAAGTTAAAGCTTGGGCGCAAATGGGTTTTCCAAATGGACAATGACCCTAAGCATCCTACCAAACTGGTTACAAAGTGGCTTAAGGATAACAAAGTCAACATTTTGGAGTGGCCATCACAAAGCCCTGATCTCAATCCTATTGAAAATGTATGGGCAGAGCTGAAAAGGCATGTGCGAGCAAGGCGGCCTACGAACTTGGCTCAGTTACACCAGTTCTGTCAGGAGGAATGGGCTAAAATTCCTGTAAACTATTGTGAGAAGCTTGTGGAAGCATATCCAAAGCGTTTGACCCAAGTCATACAGTTTAAAGGCAATGCTACCAAATACTCATGAAATGTATGTAAACTTCTGACTCTCAAGAAAGTAATAAAATATTGTCTAAAAAAATCATTTTCTCATTATTTAGCAAATAGAAATAATTTCCGTAATCCTAATTGACAAATAACAGGAAAGGTTTAATCTGATTTTATATCAGATGGTGAGGAAAAAAAGGTTATGTGCCTTTTTATATGGTGTATGTAAACTTCTGGTTTCAACTGTATATATTTGTCAAGGGTTAATTTGACTTCAATGGTTTTTCATTTATTTTCACCCAAATCCAAAACCAGCAGTGATGAGGAGTGACAGTTTTTACAGTGAAAAAATACAAAAAAACAAAAACAAAAACAGGAGATCTCAAAACACAATAAAATAAAGTTGGTCTCTTTTACCATTCAGCACTAAAAAACAGATTTCAGCCACACTCTTACTTCAAATTCAAATCTGTTTAAATCTACAGAATTTATCTCCAACTACACCCCCCAACTCTACTGGGAAACACTCCCCTTTATATATCCATAAGCTCCACCCATGGACATAACAATGACCACATTATTTAATTAACAATCTACAATATTTACATGGAACAAACATCAAACTGAAATCATATTAACTCATATAAACAATGGCACCAATTATCCTCCATACATAAACACAAATGGAAGAAAAACCCAAAACAATGAATGAATGTGTGTGTCCTGTAGTCAACGGTCCCCAACCTTTTTATTACCGTGGACGGGTCAACGTTTGACAATTTTACCACAGACCGGGGGGTACATAGATTGTTTATATGGGTCAGAGCGGGTCTGGTCTGTGGGAATCACCTGTCACCATAAATCCATATTCCCAGTCCAACTCCTGGTATTGTCTGTTAAATCTTTCCTTTTCTCTACAGTTGGAGGCTCTTCTTCTGTCTCTTCAGTTGCCTTTTACTCTTCGAAAACAAACTTTCCAAACACATCTGTTTTTACTGACTTTACCAACATGTGGGTTACATTTATGACATTCAAGTGACAGATGGAACCGACAGAATCCGGTCACTTTTCAAAATAAAAGATTGTTCAGACTCAGATAATAAATACAAGAGAAATAATGAATGAATAAAGTAATTATTAGGCGGCCCGGTACCAAGTGATCTATGGACCGGCCCGGGGGTTGGGGACCACTGCTGAAGTGGTTTGATCATGTGTTCAATAAAGCCTGTGAATTATGAGGATATAACAGTGGTCCGGTTCTGCTGTGTGTGTGTGCGTGTGTGCATGCGTGTGCGTGTGCACCCAGAGAACATAGAGAAATGACTGAGTAGTGAGGCAAGGTCCAGATGAGAATGTCCAGTTTAAACATATGTCGCAGGGTAGCTGTGCTTCACACACTCCAAAAAAAGATGAGAGGAAAAAAAGAGGAGAAAAAAGAAAAACACACGCGGGGCAGAAATGACGGCGCTAATGTCGTAACGTTACAATATTTCAGAACAAGAATAGTTTTGCTCACAAGTTGGTGTGGGCCAGTCTGTATCCTCTCGCGGGCCGGATGTGGCGCGCGTGCCGCCTATTGGGGTTCACTGTTGTACACTCATTTCGCACCAGTTTAGAAAGTTTGCTCAAAACATAAACAAAACACAAAGTTGAGGTGAGGTAATAGAACTTCTAGAGCTATCAGGGGACAGCAAGTTGCCACTATGAAACCCAAAAGCGCTGTGGATGAGTTGTTATCCATCTGACAGACCTACTTAAAATTACATGACGGGTGGGATACGGCCAAAGGAGTTTGTGCAGTACTCATGCTGGTGGCAATCGCTAAGGGTTTTTTTCCACGATATTTAGCATATTTCATGGAAATGGGTCCAGTAGTTTTTGCGTAAAGCTGCTGACAGACAAACAGACAGACAAACAAACGGAACCAAAAACACCTCCCCTTCTCCCCAGCATAATTTCCTGTAACATTTAATATTTTCTCTGTGTGTGATGGTTTAAAATTAGATTTCAGCATAACAGTGCTCAACCTTGCAGTGTGACTCGTGTTTAAAAAGCAAAGTGACTGTAGCGCGCCGCAGTGCGTAATGGCTCTTTGTGTGTGAGTCAGGAAAGCAAGTGTTTTCTTTTCTCGGTGACCGACTTCAACCGGTTAATAAAGCTGTTTGTTTATTACTGTTAATCTCACTACTAATAGTAAAACACAATTCAATACATACAATAATTTAATATAATAGGCATTTGGGCAATTACTGTGCACTCTATTTATTTATTATTTATTGGAATTTCATGTTGTATGAATTGCTGTGTGTGGTTGTAATGGTTCTCTGCTGGCTGTACAACAAATTGCCCCGTATGGGGATAATAAAGTTTTCTAATCTAATCTAATCTAAAACACAAGGCACATAGACTAGTGTTATGTGTTTGACAGTAAGACATTTTGATGGTTTTCAATTATAATTAGTGTTGCACTGATCAATCAGCTGCTGATCATATTTGGCCAATATTGCCTAAAAATAGTCTGATTGGTGATCGGAAAAATATGCCAATCAAAAAGCTGATCACATAAGGTAAATTACTAGTGACCATTTTCAAACTTGCAAGCACACTACAGAACCTGGCCTTGACTGTTTCTTTACTATTTAAAATATAGTTAGTTAATAATACAAACCGGATTCGGTTGAAGTTGGGAAATTGTGTAAAATGTAAATAAAAACAAAATACAATGATTTTAAAATCCTTTTCAACCCATATTCAATTGAATACACTACAAAGACAACATATTTAATGTTCAAACTGATAAACTTTATTGTTTTTTGCCAAATAATAATTAACTTAGAATTTCATGGCTGCAACACGTGCAGTAGAAGTTGGGAAAGGGCATGTTTACCACTTCGTTACATCACCTTTCCTTTTAATAACGGTCAATAAACGTTTTGGAAGAGAGGAGACTAATTCTCTTAGCTTCTCATGTGGAATTCTTTCCCATTCTTGCTTGATGAACCGCTTCAGTTGTTCAACAGTCCGGGGTCTTCTCTGTCGTATTTTACGCTTCATAATGCGCCACACATTTTCAATGGGAGACAGGTCTGGACTGCAAGCGGGCCAGGGGAGAACCTGGACTCTTTTACTTCGAAGCCACGCTGTTGTAACACGTGCAGAATGTGGCTTGGCATTATCTTGCTGAAATAAGCAGCGGCGTCCATGACAAAGATGTCGCTTGGATGGCAGCATATGTTGCTCCAAAATCTGTATGTACTTATCAGCATTTATGTTGCCTTCACAGAAATGTAAGTCACCCATGCCATGGGAACTAATGCACCCCCATACCATCACAGATGCTGGCTTTTGAACTTTGCGTTGATAACAGTCCGGATGGTCCGCTTCCTCTTTGGTCCGGAGGACACGACGTCCAGTGTTTCCAAAAACAATTTGAAAAGTGGACTCATCAGACCACAAAACACTTTTCCATTGTGCATCAGTCCATTTTACATGAGCTCGGGCCCAGAGAACCCGGCGGCGTTTCTGGATGTTGTTCATAAACGGCTTTTGCTTTGCATGGTAGAGTTTTAACCCGCACTTACTGATGTAGTGACGAACTGTATTTACTGACAGTGATTTTCTGAAGTGTTCCTGAGCCCATATGGTGATATCCTTTACACACTCATGTCGGTTTTTAAGGCAGTACCGTCTGAGGGATCGAAGGTCATGGTCATTCAGTCTTGGTTTCCGGCCGTGGTGCTTACGTGCAGTGATTTCACCAGATTCTCTGAACCTTTTGATGATATTATGGACCGTAGATGTTGAAATCTCTAAATTCCTTGCAATTTTGCTTTGAGAAATGTTGTTCTTAAACTGTTCAACTATTTTCTCACGCAGTTGTGGACAAAGTGGTGAACCTCGCCCCATCCTTGCTTGTGAATGACTGAGCATGTTTGGGGAGGCTCCTTTTATACCCAATCATGGTCCCCACCTGTTCCCAATTAGCCTGATCACATGTGGGATGTTTCAAATAGGTGTTTGATGAGCTTTTCTCAGCTTTCTCAGTATTTTTTGCCAACTTTCCCAACTTCTACTGCACGTGTTGCAGCCATGAAATTCTAAGTTAATTATTATTTGGCAAAAAACAATAAAGTTTATCAGTTTGAACATTAAATATGTTGTCTTTGTAGTGTATTCAATTGAATATAGGTTGAAAAGGATTTTAAAATCATTGTATTTTGTTTTTATTTACATTTTACACAATTTCCCAACTTCAACCGAATCCGGTTTGTAGAAGTTTGGGGCCATTTTACGCTGCGTAAGGCAGACAACAGTAAATAGCATTAGACTAGTACTGCCTTATTTGCTACAACACCTGAACCGAACACATCCACACTTCAATGGCACTTCATCAAAGAGTCAGAGCTTCTATGTTTTGCTAACTGGTGAATACTAGCATTTGTTAGCATGTAGCCTCATGTGTTGTAATTTTTTTAGCCAATGTACCAAGGTAGTGTAATTATTAGGCTACAAACTGCTTCACACATCCAGGCGCGTGCACCTGTGCACACAACTCAAAACACTTCAGTCTTCTCTCGTCGCTGTTTCATTGATCTAGTGTAACCCTTTAACTCATGAGACATTATTTCAGGTAAATGTGCTGCTGTGAATTTGTCCTAAAAGCTGCCGTGGAGGAAGAAAATCACAACAAAACTGGAAACCATAGTAAAACACAAATCCTGAACCATTTATTTTTGGTCTCACGCACTGCTTTGTTTTGAATTCAGAATTATGAATATTTAGAATAACTCATACATATAGAACACTCACCAGTGATGCATCAGAAGTTAGAGTTTAAAAAAAATTGAATTAATCTGATTACTCGATTATTAAAAAAAAAAAAAAGGAAATTGACAGAATACTCGATTACAAAATATTTCATAGTTGCATCTCGGGCTGCAACTATCCATACCTACACTCAACAAAAATATAAACGCAACACTTTTGTTTTTGCTCCCATTTTTCATGAGATGGACTCAAAGATCTCAAATTAATTCCAGATACACAATATTACCATTTCTCTCACACATTGTTCACAAATCTGTCTAAATGTGTGATAGTGAGCACTTGTGCTTTGCTGAGATAATCCATCCCACCTCACAGGTGTGCCACATCAAGATGCTGATCTGACATCATGATTAGTGCACAGGTGTACCTTAGACTGTCCACAATAAAAGGCCACCCTGAAATGTGCATTTTTTTTTGCTTTATTGGGGGTCTGGGGACTCAGAACCAGTCAGTATCTGGTGTGACCACCATTTGCCTCATGCAGTGCAACAGATCTTCTTCGCATAGAGTTTATCAGATTGTCAATTGTGTCCTGTGGAATGTTGGTCCACTCCTCTTCAATGGCTGTGCGAAGTTGCTGGATATTAGTGGGAACTGGTACACGCTGTCGAATACACCGGTCAAGCACATCCCAAACATGCTCAATGGGTGACATGTCCGGTGAGTATGCTGGCCATGCAAGAACTGGGACATTTTCGGCTTCCAAGAATTGTGTACAGATCCTTGCAACATGGGGCCGTGCGTTATCTTGAGAAATGAACATTCAATGCACGAGCAACAGATCTGGTTGACATTCCTGCTGTCAGCATGCCAATTGCACGCTCCCTCAATGCTTGTGACATCTGTGGCATTTTGCTGTGAGACAAAACTGCACATTTCAGAGTGGCCTTTTATCGTGGGCAGTATAAGGCACACCTGTGCACTAATCATGATGTCAGATCAGCAACTTGATGTGGCACACCTGTGAGGTGGAATGGATTATTTCAGCAAAGCAGAAGTGCTCACTATCACACATTTAGACAGATTTGTGAACAATGTTTGAGAGAAATGGTAATATTGTGTATCTGGAATGAATTTTAGATCTTTAAGTCCATCTCGTGAAAAATGGGAGCAAAAACAAAAGTGTTGCGTTTATATTTTTGTTGAGTGTAAATGAAAGGTATAGACATTTAAAATTCCTTCCATGATTGGTAATGATTGCAATCAGCAGATCGTTTTTTGGTGATCGCTATCGGTGATTGGGCCAAAAAATGCTCATCAGTGCATCACTACTTATAATAGATTGCTAGTTTTCCACCCAAAAATGTAAAGACTTGTTGCTTTGTGTCCACTTGTAAAGCATCCAGTTATTGTGTGGGTTACACATAGTTACAGAAGTGTGCTAGACAACCATTATGCTGCTGTAATACATATGATATACTGTATGTGTTCTATTTTTCTGTCTCCAGTGTAGTTATGATAACCAATAATGTTAGAGCTTATCCATACTGCAGTATTTAATAGGCGTGTGAATCTTTCACCCACACAACGATCCGATTCGAATCTTGATTCCCAGACCATGATCAGGGCGATTCATACAAGTTAGTAAATGATTTGATACGGTTCAGTATGATTCGATTCAGTGCAATTTGGAACAATTCGAACCGATTCAGTTAAGTTTGATTCGATACAAATTGACAATTTAAGTGCAAGGGCTTATTTAATTGTATATTACAGAGATAAAATAGACACAAATATAACTTAAAAACCTTATCCTTTTGTTCATCTAGTGTCACAGAGACAATAGAGCAGGAACTACTGAACATAAATTCACACATTAACTGAAGTTTTTACAATATACTATACCTGTAAATAACTGATATTGACAATATACCTGTAGATAACTGATATTAATGACAGTATACCTGTAGATAACTGACATTAGTGAAATGCAAAACTGATAATCTGGTGTTACTAATTTAACAGGGTTGTAATATATTAAAATACAAAACTTACTTTCCCTCAAGAAAGACAAAATAAAAGATAAAAATGACATAAAGTTCAATTATTCCTGCAAATGTGAAAATACACTGAGCATAACACTGGGGTATATTTACTCTTTGAGGGAAATTAACTGCTCAACATAATCTTGTCTAAGAACACTAATGTCACTGTAACTATATCCATGGATTTGATAAAAACTCTTTGTGATGCTATGCTGGTGTCTGGTTTACAGAGGTATTTTTAAAGAAATGACAGCAGGAGACTTACTGGGAATTCAGTACAGGTGGGCTGACGTAGTCATGTGACTGAAGTACCAGTGTACTAACGGGACTGACTGAGTCCCACATGGGTCCACTTTACAAGCCCATACCTGCGTACATTAGACCCGTAACCCAACCCATGATTAAACATTCTGTTATACAAGGAGCTCAGTGTTTAGCTTTATTTTCAGTTTAAATGCATACCACATCAGAGTTACTCATAGAGTAACATCTTGTACATCAGAGTAACATCTTACGTGTTGGCACTAAAGTCGTCATATGTTTTGGAAATCTGTGGGTGGATATAAAGCTCCCTTCAAAATAAAACGATTCGGCTGTGTGGATCAACCAGGGATCCGCCATTTCATCCATAAATATTGTTTTATTTTGTCACTTCCTGTCCGCTCCTTGCATTTCCTTTAACTTGACCTCTATCTGTACCAAAAAAAAAAAAACCTCCGGGTGGAAGTTTTAACATGTATACATTTCTGAAAATAAATGCGATGTCATTGTTAAGCCATTTGGCCGCAGATATAAAGAACAGAAATACAGATCAGTGGGTGGAACTCAGGAAACCGATTCACGGCTGTAAATCCGAGACATCGGAACATTCGTAGGCAGTTTTACCAATTAGGGCTCAGTGGACCGATTCATTCGGATCTCATACGACACAGACAGATAATTGATTCGAATTGGTTTATTTTACACCCCTAGTATTTAACCCTTGTGCGGCCCTTCATACAAGGCGCACAGGCTGTGTCCTACAAACGGGTCTTAAAGACCCAGATTCCAAAGTTCAGGTCCATAGAATCATCACCCCACCCCCAAGGATATTTTACTGTTTTCAGTAGTAAGCAATGGCACCATACAGTACGTATGTAAAGGCACATTTGTGAGCCACCGGGTCACTTTGACCTGAAGGACCGCACAAGGGTTAAGTATTCAGCCCTGTGGCATGCACAGGGCATATTCAGTCCATTTCCAGTGTGAGCATAAAGAGGTGGCCGTGGACATGCCAGTCAATAATGTAAAACATGTATGTACATACATGTGTGGACAAATAAGAAGCCTGCAGTGTTGAGTGAATAATACAAGCAATAAATAAGGTAAAAGTGAGGTAAAGTACTTTATTTGTCGTTATACAGCGAAATTGCACAGTTGTATAAACATTTTGTTTTACAGTTGTAATGGTGGACAGAAACTGCAATAGAATACCTAATAATAGGTGTGCAACAGTACAGGTAGCACATGGTATGGACTGTATCTAGTTTTTTGGGCCATGGTTTCAGCTTGGTTTTGGTACCTGTCTTGTGCCTCAATAGAACAGGAACTTGACAGTAAAATCTGAATTTCACAGTACGAACAAATTATATCACTGTACTCAATAAATTATCACTTTCTTAGTCCTTGGCTACTTGTACACAGTAGTATAAAACAGCCATGTACACACATAGGGCCCAAAGTGTGCTTGAGCCCCTGCCCTTTTTGCCTCATTGACAAGGGTGTACTTTTTTATTTTTTTAAGATAAATAAATTCCTGTTCTGCATTGGAATGATAAAGAAAACAACATCATAAAAACCTCACTGTTGTGAAGGCACAACAGGGATTGGACATTAACTTGCAGAGGTGGGCTTGTACCTGCCTAGACAGGCACACATTCTCAGTGGCCATTAAAGCAAAATATAAAGCGCCAATGCAAAATCGATAGCAAAGCTGATAACCTATAGAATGGAAGTACTTTCTTGATCCAACAATTGGGATATTGCTTCATAACAACAATCCATAAGGGAAATTGTTCCATGTGGGATGGTTCAACTGTAACCTGACTGTCGCCAGATGGTATTTCACAATACCATCTGGGAGTCTTCTACACCCGTTCTGTTTTCAAAGGATGGGTCTTATATAAAATCCTTGCATCTGATTAGATAAAAAATCTGTCCATCTCTAGACTGACGCGCCGCTTCTGCCACTCACATTGAAGTCAAGCCGCTTAACCGGTGAAAATAGCCAGCATCAGGTATATACACATCAACAGAAGAGGTTTAAACCTACCATTTATACGTGATGTTTATTTCTAACCTCGTCTACTATAATGCCCACCACTAGCTGCCAACATCTGTTGCAGATGTGGTTTTCATTTCTTCCTCCCAGTTCCATTACTGTCAGCCCTAGTTTACCAGCCTTTTTACTTGGTCTTCTGCCGAGACAACCCTGGGGATACCACAATAACCATGAGCTTCTGCACTGGTACTATCTCTTTATCCACCAGGGGAGCCATTCACTGGTGGATCAAACTCTTGCCAAACCTGGTTGGAAGAAGAGCGAAAACGTCATTTCCATTAACAAACTCTTCCAAAGCCATTCTCTGTTCATCTTTTAAGGAATTAACATGTGGTAGAGTTGACAAAACACTGGAAATAGCAGAGTCGCTATGGACACTCGAATACCGAAGGCACGCTGCCCTTGTTGTGTATCTGAAAAGACTACACTGCTGTCACTTCTGCTCACATCACACCAGACACAACGCTTCCGAGTAGTCCCACCAGGCGATACTGATTGGCTCCTTTGTTTGGAAAAAGATTTGATCCCCTTGCTACTCAGATGGTTGTGTGAGCACAGCGTAATGCAGCCAGATGATGTAAGTCAGGTTAGATCAACTGATCCATTCCCTAATAACTTAACTGTATGAGGAGCTGTAGAAACAAATTTTCTGGCTGAGACATAATATAAGATGGGGCTGGAGTTGAGTTGGAATAATTGTTATATGAGTAACACCAGTCACTCAGTTTAAGGGACTAAAGCTAAAATCTGCCTTTGGTCTTTGCCTTGTACATCTATGAGTTCCTTCATCAGTAGTTGTAGCACTTTCTTATTGTAGGAAATTCTCCACCTGACTGACAAACCATAATGATGAACTGAATTCCAATATTTGCAGTAATGGAAGCAAGTGCACATGAATTCACATTTTCTGTTGAATGTTTATTGCTGGTTGTCTTTCTGTTTGTGAAAAATTGCAGTCTAAACCTTGAATGATTTGCTCAATATCACATCTCTGATAGTAACAGCTTGTTACTTTCTGTTCCTTTTCCATATTCAGCTCCGGCAACTTTCCCGTGTAAATCACCCCAACATTGTGAAGTTGTATGGCTCCTGTAATAGTCCAGTAAGTTCAGGGGGATGTTACTGGGAGTGTCCTAGCATTAGCACAGATATATTTTAGATATGTCCATAGTTTGTTCATGTCTAAGTTTGTGATTTCATGTTATGTCCTTGTCAGGTCTGCCTGGTGATGGAATATGCTGAAGGTGGATCACTGTACAATGGTGAGTTCACATGCTGTTATATGACCAGTAACTGCTTCAATTCCACTCTAAACCCAGTGTCCACTACCCTGTCCCCAGTCACCCCCCCCCATTGTCTGCATGTTTTTCAGTTTTATCCCTTGTCTTCTTCCAGTGTATATCCTTTAGACCTTCATAAGACAACATGCACTGACAATGAAATGTCTTGATCAAGCTATGTCCCATTATTTTGTGACTTGAACTGGTCGTTTATGATGGAAAGAAAAAAAATCGTCAGATTTAGAACACTTTCTGGCTTCAAGTTATTTGATGTTGAGTAACTGCCAATACAGAGTCCCGATAGAGTCCCCATATGTTCGTCATATGATGATTAACAAAAAAGTTAATGATGACCACGCCCATAAACCAACAGGAAGTCCGCCATCTTGGATTGAAATTTTAAAAAATTTAAGTCGTCATTTTTGCTGTCATTGGAATTTTTCTATCTCCTCCTTGGCCGTTGGGCCAAATGAGCTCAAAATCGGTGAACACGATCTAGACAAGTGGGACTTCAAAAGTTATCCAATTTAGTTGGAAAAGTTGCATCGTTTTTGTACTACTCTGTTGCAAAGTTTGCGAAGATTTTGGGAAAAATTACCACCACATAAATTGCTTCAGCTCGGACATCCGAACACCAATTTGCCTGAAATTTGACACAGACATCTATCTCCCAGGTCTACATCCATTTAGCTAAAGACATTCTGATTTCATACTGTAGCGCCCCCTAGAAATGTACTTTTATTAAAATGGCAGTCGTTCGGACATACAAACATCGATTTTGCTGAAAAATTACTCCGATGTCTGTCTACCCGGTCTACGCTGGTTTGTAATACGAAAATTTTATTTTGCACTATAGCGCCCCCTACAGATTCGGCAAACACACCGTTAGTAAAATGGCAGTAGATCAGACATACAAACACGGATTTGGCTGAAATTTGACTCAGACGTCTATCTCTCGATCCTATACCAATTTATCAATATAAATTACGATTTTGCTCTATAGCACCCCCTACAGCATCGCCTTTCCTAAAATGGCTGTAGATCGGGCATACAACCACAGATTTGGCTGAAATTTAACTCGGACATCCCGTGGGGAGGCGGTCGCAAGGGAGGGCGAAGGCCTTTGAGACTGCTTGCAGTTTTAATTGTATTTTATTTTACTTTAAAGTATTTTTAAAAGCTAGGCCTATTATGAGTATCACTGTATTATCCTAGTAGCAGTACTTAACAATTACTATCTGTACACTATTCAATTTCAATTTATTTATTTGTATAGCGCTTTTCGCAGACATGGGTCACAAAGTGCTTCACAGAAAGAACAACCCATTCACACACACACTCGTAAACCAGTAGACGGCTGCTGCCAATACACCGGCGCTGCCTGATCTTACTGGGAGCAAGTTAGGGTTCAGTGTCTTGCCCAAGGACACTTCGACATGTGGACAGCCAGAGCCGGGACGCGAACCGCCGACTTTCTCATCATTGGATGACCCATTCAAAGGCTGCGTTAGCAGAGAAAATTCTGTAATTTCCAGATTTTTAATTTTTTTTATTGGATACCAAAAACACATCAAGAATAGTTATGAACATCAACAACAATAAATGCAACCAACACATGCAGGCTTGTGGACAATTTGAAATAATAATGAACCAATGAATACAAGTTCCTCCTTAAAGAACATAAGTGTCTTCTGCTTGATTTGAGAGCTACCCGTGACAACATCAACAGCATTTCTCTTTTCAAAATTTATCCGTAATTTCAAATTGTCCATGTCTAATATGTTTAATTACCAGCCAAACCATAAAACACTTGGAATGTTTTCCAAATAGCTCCTTCAGTTTTAATGCCACACCACCAAAGCACCCTGCTGGGTGGATGGAATATCTTATTACATAATGACGAAACATGTATTAAAAATGTAGCAGTTTATTACAAAATTAAATGAAAAAGTTATTACATTTTGGATGTTTATTACAAAATGCAACGTTATTACAAAATCCGGCTCAACAGGGTACTTTTGTTTCTTCTCCCCACTCTACACCACCTCTTTCGCCAACCTGTCTGTCTCATCAGTGATTATTGTCGCTCCCTCTGCTAACCCTTCTCTTCCTCCTTCACCAACACCAGCCTCATTTGTTACCTCCATGGTTGCCTTTGGCACATTTTTCTTCTTAAAATAATCGGCTATCGACCGCTTCATACGGAATCTGCTTTGTTTATTTTTTGGAGCACATTGCGTGTATGTGCGCGTGTACTGCTGCACCATAACAGGCAGGCAGAACTCAACATGAATGAGTCAGAAAGTAAGATTGTATTATCAACCACTCCATTAATGCACTAACACAGCTAAGTGAAGGGAAAAAACCCCCACTTTTTTTCCCACTAGTCGCAAGTAACACCAGGGCGACATTATTACATTTTAACTCGCAGCTTAATAAATTAGGTCGCACTCTTGAGCCCTGCCCTTGATGAAACATTAATGATTGATTGTGTTTCCATAAATATATTTTATGCACGTTTTGAATTTGAAGAAAATAATTGTAGAATTTTATATATACACTACCGTTCAAAAGTTTGGGGTCACATTGAAATGTCCTTATTTTTCAAGGAAAAGCACTGTACTTTTCAATGAAGATAACTTTAAACTAGTCTTAACTTCAAAGAAATACACTCTATACATTGCTAATGTGGTAAATGACTATTCTAGCTGCAAATGTCTGGTTTTTATCTACATAGGTGTATAGAGGCCTATTTCCAGCCACTATCTCTCCAGTGTTCTAATGGTGAAATGTGTTTGCTCATTGGCTAATTGATGATTCGAAAACCCTTGTGCAATCATGTTCACACATCTGAAAACTGTTTAGCTCGTTACAGAAGCTACAAAACTGATCTTTCTTTGAGCAGATTGAGTTTTTGGAGCATTACATTTGTGGGGTCAATTAAACGCTCAAAATGGCCAGAAAAAGAGAACTTTCATCTGAAACTCGACCGTCTATTCTTGTTCTTCGAAATGAAGGCTATTCCATGCGAGAAATTGCTAAGAAATTGAAGATTTCCTACAACGGTGTGTACTACTCCCTTCAGAGGACAGCACAAACAGGCTCTAACCAGAGTAGAAAAAGAAGTGG
This sequence comes from Siphamia tubifer, assembly GCA_020466265.1. NCBI lineage: Eukaryota > Metazoa > Chordata > Actinopteri > Kurtiformes > Apogonidae > Siphamia > Siphamia tubifer. The sequence continues at coordinate 11,871,399 of CM035805.1, forward strand.
GAGGCCGGGTTGCACAACTGTGCAAGAAGATAAGTTCATTAGAGTCTCTAGTTTGAGAAACAGACGCCTCACAGCTCCCCAACTGGCATCTTCATTAAATAGTACCCGCAAAACACCAGTCTCAACATCTACAGTGAAGAGGCGGCTGCGGGATTCTTGGCTTCAGGGCAGAGTGGCAAAGAAAAAGCCATATCTGAGACTGGCCAATAAAAGAAAAAGATTAAGATGGGCAAAAGAACACAGACATTGGACAGAGGAAGACTGGAAAAAAGTGTTGTGGACGGACGAATCTAAGTTTGAGGTGTTTGGATCACAAAGAAGAATGTTTGTGAGACACAGAACAAATGAAAAGATGCTGGAAGAATGCCTGTTAAGCATGTTGGAGATAATGTGATGGTCTGGGGTTGCTTTGGTGCTGGTAAGGTGGGAGATTTGTACAGGGTAAAAGGGATTCTGAATAAGGAAAGCTGTCACTCCATTTTGCAACGCCATGCCATACCCAGTGGACAGCGCTTGATTGGAGCCAATTTCATCCTCCAACAGGACAATGACCCTAAACACACCTCCAAATTGTGCAAGAACTATTTAGAGCAGAAGCAGGAATCTCGTATTTTATCGGTGATGGAGTGGCCAGCACAGTCACCAGATCTGAACCCCATTGAGCTGTTGTGGGAGCAGCTTGACCGTATGGTGCGCAAGAAGTGCCCATCCAACCAATCCAACTTGTGGGAGCTGCTTCAGGAAGCGTGGGGTGCAATTTCTCCAGATGACCTCAACAAATTAACAGCTAGAATGTCAAAGGTCTGCAATGCTGTAATTGTTGCAAATGGAGGATTCTTTGACGAAAGCAAAGATTGATGTAAAATCTTATTTCAAATACAAATCATTATTTCTAACCTTGTCAATGTATTGACTCTATTTTCTATTCATTTCACAACGTATGGTGGTGAATAAGTGACTTTACATGGAAAACACAAAATTGTTTGGGTGACCCCAAACTTTTGAACGGTAGTGTATACACACACACATATATATATATATATATATATATATATATATATATATATATATATATATATATATATATATATATATATATATAAAACTGTATTCATTTTGGGTGAAAATCTGCCTCAGAATGGGTGATCAAAGTATTTAATGTACTGTGCATTGTGCATACTATGTAGTAATGATTGTACAGCCAACATGATGTTCTATCTGCAGGCATTAAAATTTCACCTTTCTTTTGACAGACACACATTCACCTGGCACTGGTGTATTTTATATTGTCCTATTGTTGGTTTTGTCACTTTAACTTGCATTCATGGACATGTTTCACTGCTCTTGTAAAAACATGATCGCTGTAGTGACATTCAGCTTACTGTTCTTTATCTTTACTGGGGTGTCTCAAACTCACCTGTATAAATAGAAAGATGCTGCTAGTTAGTACCAAGTCACACTATTCAGGACATGTCAGGGACTGCTCATTATTGACCAGTTTTCTTTTATTTCCTTACATATTATGTGTTGTTGGCTTTGTTTTAATTTACATTTCAAATACATTTCAGTTTAGTTGCTTCAACATATTTTGGTTTTACCAAGATGTGACTCTCACAAAAATTGACTTTGTGTTGTGAATGTTCTCCTCTAGAAGTGGACATCTTTGGTTGTGACTGTGTTCTCTTGTCCACAGTGCTGCATGGTGCTGAACCCCTCCCCTATTACACTGCCTCCCATGCCATGAGCTGGTGTTTACAGTGCTCCCAGGGTGTGGCCTATCTCCATGGCATGAAACCAAAGGCTCTCATTCACAGGGACCTCAAACCACCCAAGTATGAATCATACTCACCTCACTATGTTGTCTCTGTTCTGTGATGTTTTCCCTTTCCTCTTTCCTTTTTATTTATGTTGACATGTGTTTGATACTATGGTCAAATTGAATTCACAAATTAGGAAATAAACCTCAGTATTTTGAGGTGTTGCAGGGGTTGTCTGGGGGTAGATAACTTCCAGGTTTTATGCTGTCATTCCAGATGAAGGCTTTGTCCATGCAGATACTTCTGAAATATTTTAGAAAATGCTTTGCTATATATCTATGCTGATTATCCACACACAAACTCTCTTTTAGGTCCCTGAAATTCAGTGCTATACAGGTGAAACATTTTGGTGGGTGAAAGCAGAAATTAACATTGCCCAATTCTCTCAATCAGAAGCTGCTCATAGCCAATAAACGATTTGCACAAATGAACGCTCTTGGACAGTTGTATATGAACTATTGCATATAAATGAACTGTATGTATGTAACATTATAATATGGACCAAATTATATGTTAAGTTTTGAAGTTAAGTCTATTTCAGTCTCTAAACTGTTTTTTACCTGTAATGAAAGGGTTTTTAAATATCCAAGTCTACACATCAGATATCTGTCCTGCATTCAGTTGGCTGGCCAGTCAGGCTGAAATTGACCAATTCTGAGTAGAGTTCAAATTCCTGTCTCAGCGCATACCCAGACCCGAGGCCATTTCCAGATAGTCGTATATGAGGCGGCAATCAAGGGGGGCACATGTTGCTGACAGAGGTGGAAAAGTGTAGGGTTACGAGAAGGAGGGGGGGGTGCGCACACCACCATAAAACCATGGAAGATTATGCTTTAATTCCTCTAAATCTCCCACTGTTGTGCACCATCTTTTCGTAATTTTTGAAACTGTCATTTGAGTGGGCAGGACATTTCTTTAAGGGGGCATTGCCCACTCTTGCTCCCACAACAGCCACAGGTCCCACTTTTATGGAAGCATTTGACTCATCCCACAAATAAAATGGCATTCTTTTGATCCACCCTGCTGATCTGCACATCACTATAAAGTTTGTAGAAGATGTGAATTTATGGTGGTCGGGTCCATTAAGTTCAGGGATTCATCCTGTGCTCCAGTTACGTATTTCTACTATGTGGCCTTTTTACATTTCCATTACATAGAAGAACCTGGAATCTGGTACTAGTTTATTGCTATCTATTTTGCCAAGGTTCCAAGAGATACTAAAATGTGATGTGTAAATACTGTACACTGCATTATTGCATTATCAGTGTGTGACCCAACATTTGAGAAAAAAAAACAACAGATGTGGCAGTACACAGTAAATATTCTGGTAGGCTAATCAACATAATGGCAGCCCACAAAACTACGCAGTGGTCAGTCGAAGAGATTCACACATTTCTGTCCTTGGAGGCTGACAAAAAAAAATTCAGCATGAGCGTGATGGGGCAACAGGCAATGAAAAAGGAGAAAAACATTTTTATAACATAAGTTAGAACAGTTGTAAATAGATCTACTGCCCCTCCTCCCCTTTGAGCCTTATTATTATAGTGGAAACGTGGCATATTAGGCTGACCATCAACGTTAACATTATGAATAAATCTGAACCTGTAGACATCAGAATCAGTCATTTATAAATGTGGGACTGAACATAAAGTTAAATTGTTCAGATGGAAATGATTTTTATCTTTTAAGCCTTTATATTGCAGCTATCAGCCACTGTTGACACCAACTTTCACAAATAAAATATAGTTTACACCAATGTCTAACATTTATTGTAGACTTTTTCTCCATTTACTGACTTGGCATAGCGGTATTCAGAATGATCTGTTTTCTTTTGTGCATCAATGTTACAATTACATTTCTTTTTGAAGTACAGCTGTATTAAGAATATCTGTTCTGAAAAGTATCCAGTATTATAAAATAGTCCTTAGACAAATACTCGCACTGTGTAAAAAAAACAAACCCAGCCCATATATGTCAATAACTTGCTGCACTATTGCATGAAAAATGTCAGTACCTGGCTGACTTTTCTAGTCACACAGGTGCTAACACTTCAACCTTAAGAAATTAAATATTGGCTCCAGTCAAGTCTAGTCTAGTTCAGTTATGTATTGTAATGTGACACAAATCAACAAATCTTTTTGGTATTTTTAGTTCTCAGTCCCATCCCATTTTCCCTGAAGGAGCACAACCCTAAGGCAGCTCTGGGAGTTTTTTTTTTTCTTTACTGCAAAGTTATGAGTGTGAACTAGGGGTGTGTTTAAAATATTGATACAGGGATACATCGTCGTGGGTCTGGTCATGATACACACATCAATACAGAGGCATCGGTATCAATATTTAACTACAGCCTTGTTAAGGCCATGTTTTAAGTTCACATAGGCGCCAAGTCACCACTGCATGGTGTGTCTGCACGCCGCTGTATAAGGAGGCAGCAGGTGAAGCTGCACATCAGACACAGAGCTGTGCTGCAGTTCACCACATATCCACCACATATCCATCTCATATCCATCATATATCCTCCGCATATCCACCACATATCCTAGATATAAATTGGACTTTACTCCGTTCGGTAACACATTCGAGGGTACACACTGAAACGTGCGACACACCACACTCTCCAGACGCAGACACTGCTGTCATCTCTGCCACTGTACGTGGGGTGGGGGCCAGGGCGCTTCCTAGTGATGCCTTATATTGTGCATTGTGGCGCACCAGTGAAAAGTTACATGACCGGGACAGTTAATTTAAAAAAAAAGTTTAATAAATTATGTTGTTTTTGGTTATATCTATATTTAGTATGAATGCCATAAGGAGGGATTTTTGTTAATATTATGTTTATTAGAATTTGTTTAATTATTTGAGTTTTTAATTATTTGTAAAAGCCCTCAGTGTATTGGTTTGGTATGCCCAGTGGAGGGACTAGGCATATATAAGGAGTAAGGCTGTAACTGTATATGTATTAATGCCAAATCATTGAAAACAGACATTCGGTTCGTTACAGCCCTATACCAAATGAATAGTCAGTTTATATGTGACCATGTGCATATCATGCAGGTGATGGTAGAAAAATGACTTGAGGTCGGACAACAGAGCTTTTTGCTACTTCATCATACGTGTCCATGATGCAGTGATGAGGCATCTCTGATTGGCTCAGAATGCGTGAAGGAACCCCCCCCCCCTCTCTCGCTCTGTCTGTGTTTATCATCCGAGAATAGCATCCAGCTAAGTTAGGGTTAGGTTTCGTTCCGTCGCTTGATTTGAAAATATGCAGGAAACACTTTATTTCCACACAGAGCACATGATCCAGTTTGCTCTGCCATTTTTTTTTTTCAAGTTTGTGCAGCAGCTACTGTGACGCCATCTTCTTTTATAGATGCTAATGCTACTTCAGATTTGCTGCAATGGGGGAGGGGCTTAACCCCATGTGGGTGAAGCCAATGTCCCCATGACATGTAGTGAACAGGCTTTTCTGAGTGTTCATTATTTCATTATTTTTAATTTCAACATTTTGTTGATCATTTAAAAATATATCATTTAACTTACTGGTACCAAGCAGCACTTTGAATTTATTTACTGTTTCCATTTGTATATTGACATTTTTTGGGGTTTAATAAAAACTGCGCTGAGGAAGAAAATAGTTTTGTTTCCATACTGTACCGAAAATTAACTGAACCATGACTTCAAAGCCAAGGTGCGTACTGAACCATGATTTTTGTGTACCGTTACACCCCTAATAAGGAGGTCTTTTTTTTCATTCTTTGGGGAGTGAGTTGCTGTAGAGTTGATAGAGATGGAGATAGACAGAGTTGCTGAGAGCGTATGTTGAGTTTAAAGTGGAAACTGGAAATATTGTCTTAGAAATATTTGTTTTCTATTTGTTTTGCCCTACTGTAAATACGTTTTTATGGGTGGTGCTAAATAAAATCTAAAAACCTTTAAAAAAAACAAATTATATATATAATATGCACCCCTGAGGGACTCCACAATATATACCTAACCTTTTTGAATTGCAACCATGAATACAGATTGTCTTGGAAAAAATATAAATATGAAATCTATTTTATGGCAAGAGCGACTTGGTGAAAATGATTTAGACTCTGTAGTCTTTCGATTATCTTTGTGGTTTTATTTTAATATCAGGAAAATAGTTTCACAATTAAAGTTACAAAAAACAATCCATTTTTGTTCAAAGTTTAAATTAAAGTTCCAATCAAAGTTCTCAGTCAGTTTGTTAATGTTCAGTTTGCCTTTAGTCAAAGGTCTCAGGTCAATCTGTAGTCTTGAGTGACATGAAGCTACTCAGGTGAGTAACGCCATGGCCACTAGAGGCTTGCTCCTGCTTCAGACACGTAAATACCATTGAGACATACAAAGTCAGTTGACCATAACACAACGGCTCCTGTCCTGGAATTTTCCATCAAACCCCGTCTTTGTCTTGCTCAGCAAAAAGACCGGTTCGTTAAAGTCTTCACAAAGGCAATGGTTAAACCAAGGTTTCAAGAAACAGAGGTCACTCTTTTGAAAACAAAGCACATAGAAAACTTAACACAATTTAAGAGTTACGCTTTTACCTTTGAGGAATTATTAATTAAGTAAGTCATTAATTTATTTGTATAGCACATTTAAAAAACAAAGTGCTTCACAGTAAAATAGTAAGAGAATAAAATAAAATACATTAAAAAGACTTAAAATAATGAAATACAAATATACAGATACCAGTACAGACAGATGAGACAGCAAACAAAACCGGGAAACAACAGCACAACAATATAACAATACATACAGTAATAGGGTCTCCATCCCACAATCCCACACTTTGAAAGGCCATTGAAGGCAAGTCTAAACAGGTGTGTTTTGTTTGCCACCTCATCCTGAGCGGTTAGCACTCTTGCCTCACAGCAAGAAGGCCCGGGTTCGATTCCTGGACTGTGCGAGCCTTTCTGTGTGGAGTTTGCATGTTTCTCTCCCCGTGTCTGGATGGGTTTCCTCTGGGTGCTCCGGTTTCCCCCATCACCCAAAAAAAATATGTTTGTTTGGGCAAAATCCTCCAGCCAGGTGATTCTGACCATGAGCCTGGCTCTACAGCTGGAGATGGGTCCTTGGCTGCCCACTGCAATGTATAATGACAAAGTATTTAACCTTTACTTTACCTCAGATGCAGACCATTCCAGAGGCATGGGGCATAGACACTGAAGGCCCTGTCCCCTTTCATGGAAAGCCATGCACTGGGATGCAGATCTCAGTGATCGTGAAGGGACATATGGACTTAACATGTCCACTATATATATTTTGGAGCACGGGTCAAAAAAGACAGTGGGTCAATAAAAGCTATATTACACTTACTTTCTGTAAGCAAATCTTGGAATGCTTATTGCAGGGTCATTGACTGCACCTCTGTATGCTAATGCTTCGCTCTGACCTGTGAAGACTTAGCAAAGACATTCTCACCAAGGCAATTTAGCGTTTTAGACAATATGATATTACTTTAACATGTTAATCATATTGTAATTTTCCCACGACACGATGTACTGAGATCTATTGCCAGTATATTTTTGCAAACACTTGAAAGCACTTCCAAGGAAATAATAATGGATTAGATTTCTATAGTGCTTTGGAAGGCACCCAAAGTGCTTTAAATTATTAATCCATTAATAATTTGCTCTCACACTTATACTCTGATTGTGGTAAACTGCGTTTTGTAGCCACAGCTGCCCTGTGGCAGGCTGATGGAAGTGTGGCTGCCAATTTGACCACCACTGAACATTCATACCCCAGTGTGAGTGGCACTTGAGGCAAGAAGGGTGAAGTCTCTTGCCCAAGTACCACCAGCCCTTCAGTTTTTGGACGATATGCTGTACCTCCTGAGCCATGGCCACTCCAAGAAAACCATACTTATGTTATTGTAAAAGTAATACAATATGATTGCCTGTCTTAAAACCTTTTGATAATTCTAAAAAAAAAAAATGCAAATAATAATAATGTATTGTTATCTAATTCAGAAACAATACTATCTGTAAAATGAACTAAAGCCATATAAGTACTGTAGTTACACTTTATGTTAAACATCCTAAATCTTTTATTGATGTCTATTCTCAGTGCCATAATTAGGAAAATCCTGTAATACTTAAATTCCTCCTTTTGTCTTTTTCTGATATTCACTCTGTTTTGACACCTAGGATAAACAATACAGCAATATGATTGCCAGATCTTGAAAGTAGGATACCTGAAGAAAAGAAACACAAGCACATATTCATGACACTTGTACAGCTGCAAATTCCAAGCAGCTCATCTCTATGAAAGAACGTCTTGGGCTAAAGGATCAAGACACAGATGCAGTGTTATTCAACTGCTTTGACCTGTTTACCAGTTGAGAAATAACCCATAGCTGGAGTTTCTGCATTAGTCTCATTTATGGCTTGGACTTTAGTCTTTCATGTTGAAAGCAGCCATATAATCTAATTTCCTGTCATGTCAGTCTGCTTCTCGTAGCTGGAGGAACTGTCCTGAAAATCTGTGACTTTGGAACAGCCTGTGACATTCAGACCCACATGACCAACAACAAAGGGAGTGCAGCGTGGATGGCCCCGGAGGTGTTCGAAGGCAAGTACCAGGGGAATGTAAAAGTACTGAAGACATTTCACGTCTGCACTGACAGTCAGGTTTCAATTTAAAAGTCACTCAAGAGGAACACACACCAATTAAGTTCACATTCATGTGGTTTTTCTTCATATTTATAACTTAAGGAGAAAACATCGCAAGGGAAAGTATATTCTGAGAATCACAACATATGTTGAAAAATGTTACAATGCTACAAGGACTCGTGTAGCTTTAAACAAAAAAATTAATTAAATAGCTAAATTGTTGTACTCGGACTGTAGTCATTGCCACGTTATTGTTAAGCCTTTATCTCAATATTATCTGTATTATGATGATGTTTTACTCTTTCAAAATATTTCAGCTTTGTAGATACAGTTGGTAATGACATAATAGCAGGGGTTGGGGAAACATGAGCCCTGTCCCCCATCTCTTGTCTGCTATAATGTAAAAATGCAGAGTTTCCACATGTTCTGCCAAGTACTCTAAGTTGCTATTGCCTTCTGAAACCAAACAATCAAGGTAAATTATTAATAAACATCCATGTGCAATCCATTTGGAATGAGGATCTGTACGTAGAGGCTGAATCCCATTTCACCCCTTAGCCCTACCCCTTACCCTTTACCCTCCATTTTGCATGTCCATGTGTAGTGGTAGGGGTGTCTCAATTCACGTTAAGGCAGAGGGGTAGCTTTATACCCCTTCAACTGGAGATTTTCCAGAGGCAGACTCCAAATGGAGGGGTATGGGAAATTTCCCAGCATACAATGGTGAGTGTTGAAGGGATGTCCCAATTCATAGAGGTTGCTTTTCAAGCCCTACCCCTTATAGCTCCACTTCAAATGGAAGTGGGGTAGGGCTAAGGGGTGAAATGGGATTCAACCATAGTTTTACCTTAGTCCAACCATGTGTTTTCCTATTTTTTTCAGTATACAGTGAACATGCCAACGCATTGTGCAGATCCAATTTACCCACCTTAATTTGAGTTTAGTGCTAGCAGCCTGGAGGCATTAATTGTTGATTGATCTACAGCATCCTCATGCGCGGCCTTATTGATGGGACGATGGACTAATGCTGATGGCTTTTATTTCCCCTGGGAGACGGCATAGAATTTGTGTTCTCATCCAGCCAAGAAGCCTAAATGTATTTCTACATGATGAGACAGGTTCTTGGCAAGTGGGTCAGGATAATGACACTGGTCATTATCTTGTTTTTGGAGGGAAGTTATCAGGCTCCTGTGCAATTAAAAATCACATTCTCACCCCCTCAATTAACTCTTTACAACATATTTGCATCAGTGAAGAAGCTATCAGCAGCTTTTCACAGGTGTGTGATGTGCACTTTAATTCAGTAATAATAGTTGCCCTAATTAAGCAACACAAGAGCTGTTTCTTGGTAACCTTCCCCCCAACCTCCATGGTGAGATAAAAGCTGCTGTGCTGTTTTCCAGCTACATTGCAGCACACAGCTTAAAAGTGCCACTGAGAATTACTTTAATCAGTCCATCACTGATGTCAAATATAGTATTTTTTTCTCTCCTCTTTTGAAAAGGACTTAAGTGTTGATGTGCATTTCCTCTGTACTCACAGGCAGCAATTACAGTGAGAAGTGTGATGTTTTCAGCTGGGGAATAATTCTGTGGGAGGTGATCACTCGAAGGAAACCCTTTGATGAGATTGGAGGACCCGCGTTTCGCATCATGTGGGCTGTGCACAACGGTGAGTCAACGGCTACACAGTGGCTTGAAATTACACTCATTTGTTTTAACAGTTGCTTTCAGCTGATTTGTCACCATATCTTCAATACTTGCACTGTAACACCGAATGAATTTCATTGTTCATTAATTTGCTTATTACAATTGGTGTTTTTTTCTCCACAAAATATTCGCATTCACTAGAATGTACATTTTATTCTTTAAAAGACACTCAACTGATTACCGCTAGTTGTCCATTGTCCTGGCACGTCAAGTCATATCAAGTATTCGAGTAATTTTCAATGAAATCCATCCAACCATTATAGCCATACTCGCAAATCCTTGTGGGATTCTGGCACGTCAAGATGGAGACCTGTGGCACGTCAACAAGTTGGGCTCGGCCGAAAGTTATGCAAATTACCACGGCAACCGTATGTCCCTTATCCATTGACGGTAGATCATGACGGTGTGTCTATTATAGGGCTGGGTGATTTTCTCTATTAAAAAAAATCTCAGATTTTTTCCCAAAAAACTCGATTCACGATACGATTTTTTTCCACGTGGGCTAAATAAAAACACTAGAAACGTGGTTTCTTTCGTCTTCTTTTTTTATTAAATAACATGTAAAACAAAAATACTTCTACAAATAACTGTAAATAATAAATCAGTTGTGCAAAAGGTGCAACTGCAACCTGAGACTTTGCCTACATGAACTGTAGTAAGTTGAGACATATCCACCACTGTTACAGGTAAAACAGTGCAAAAAAAAAATTAGTGCAAAAGATAAATTTTGTTGGAAAAAATAAAGCTTAAAATATTTTAACAACTAAAACAATATACATTAATACTCATATGAAAAACATTGCAAAAAACATAGTAGTGCAAAAGTAAGATAAAAAGAACACTAGTAACATTTTTACTTTGTAAGGACAAAGTAAAACAAAACCTAATTATCAATCAAGCTACTTCAATAAACCTGAGCATGTTACCAATATTTTGGATATATGATGTTATTGCGTCCACGATAACAGACGCATCGTGCTCCATGTTTATCATAAGGTGTGCCGCGAGAAAAGCTTTCAGCCGGTGTTTGTTGAACATTTTGAAGAAGTGCTGGCAGCGCTAGTCTCTGCCTTTTCTAAGAGTTCTGCCACCCCCCCCATTGGATGCTTTCGCTTCAGATGTGCGAACAGATATGTCGTACCGCTACCGTCAACAACAGTCTGAAGACACAGCTAACAACGAGGCAGTAGCTGGGCTTCGTCAGACCCTAAAAACCCAAACCAATTCCACACAACTGAACCTTTAGAACCTTTTTAGGAGTTAGCGTGTCTCGCCATATTACTCCCCGTGCTGCAGAATAAGGGGATCGTAGGCGGGGCCTGGGGTGAAACATTATGGAAAGCAGCCTGGTTCATGGTTTTCTTTTTGCGAGGAAAAAAAGTGCGTGTGGAGGGGAATCGGATTGCACGATTTTCCTAAAATTTGAATCGATTTTGTCATAAAACTCAATTTTAAATCTAAATCGATTTTTTGCCCAGCTCTAGTCTATTACAAAAGTATCATGAAGAAGATCCTCAAAAAAATATTACAAATGGAAGACATTCTGATCACCGCTGTCAGATGAATGCCCATTCTGTTTGATTTTTCACTTGCCACGTATAGAGACACAAAAGTAAAGGACGAGGCATGAAGGAAGGTGTCTGAAATTGTTGGTGTCCCTGGTTGGTTGATACATGTTATCTGTGTGAACTGTAATTATTGTCTACAGATTGGATACCCATGCGCATTTGTCAAAAATTACAAGTACGTCTTCAAAAATTACAAATACTACTTACAGCTAGCCTACGACTTCCCACAACTGACATAATTGTCAAAATACGTCATCACCACACCCACAGACATTACTTGTTGAGAAAATAAACATCGTCTTGCTCTGACTATGAAATTTATCCTTTAAAATTAAGAATGAGTACTCATAAGTTTAGTGAAAAAAATTCTTACATTAAAATCCTATCAATTCTTTGCATCGAGCGATTTCATGGTAAACTATTTTCTGCAGTCAGAAAATGACATTTCGGGAAATCACATGATCGTTCTGGACCAATCGAATTGACCATTTTTGACAATAGACCAGCCTCCGTGTTTAGTCACATTAGTAGAAAAAATTCTCCCAAACACCCTCCAAAGTGGGCCAAATACCTTCTAAGTCTGAAATAGTGCTTTATATACATCACTAAGACAATAATGTGTGTGTGTGTTTATATGTATATAAACACACACGGCTGTGGCTGCGGCTGTGGCTCAGTTGATAGAGTGGGTTGCCCAATGACTGAGAGGTTGGTGGTTCGTGTCCCGGCTCTGGCTGTCCACATGTCGAAGTGTCCTTGGGCAAGACACTGAACCCTGGCTTAGGCCCCCAGTAGGACTTACCATAGACCTTAGAAACCTACTGGTGTATGAGTGTGTGTGTGTGTGTGTGTGTGTGTGTGAATGGGTGAATGAGAGGCTAATGTAAAGCGCTTTGAGCACCATGAAGGTGGAAAAGCGCTATATAAGTGCAGTCCATTTACCATATATACGTATATGGTAAATGGATGTTGGTATGTTGTGTTTATATTCTAGAATAAAAATAATATATTGTTATTATTATAGTACAAAATATGGGGTACTGGTTTATGTCCAGGACTATTCATGTATTCATGCTATTAACTGTACAGTACAGATAAACAATTAAAGAATTTGCTTGAAAAACATAAACCTTACGATCGATGTTTCTTTTCTCAACAAGTAATGGCTGTGAATGTGGTGATGACGTATTTTGACAGTTCAAGATTTGGCACAATAAGATAAAAACAAGATAGAATACATATTCCAAAAACGATAACTGTACATAAGACCTCCATGTTTGGTTTTCATCTGCCTTGACTGGCAGACTGCCAAACTGAACTAGAACTGTTAAAATCTAAAATAGCTGTTACTAGTATAATTACCAGTAGCTAGATCAAATGTCCATAACTGTTAATTTTCTTGCACCAAATACAAGTATTCAATCAATCCATCAGTCAATCAAACTTTGTTTCTATAGCAGTTATCATACATAGTGCATACAGTATAGCACAAAGTGCTTTACATCATAACCCCCCCATTATCCCACAATTGTAAGAAAAAAATAATAAAAAGAACAATGCATAAGCATTGCTCTTTGCATTGCACACATAGTGTGCTAATGCATAGGGCCTAAACCCTGCGTACTTGGTCCCTAATACGTAATAGTAATAAAATAAAAGTAAATACATAAAGTAGGAGAATGAAATAATGTTAAAAGTAAAAAATGTAATTAAAAACTACAATAAAAAGGTAGGTTTTCAGTTTAACCTTAAATATATGAACAATGTCAGTGGAACTCAGGTTGACTGTTCAATAATTTGGAGAAATAAATACTGAATGAGGCCTCACCATGCATTTTGGAGTGAACTGTGGGTAGAATTAAAAGCTTTTACTACCTGAGGGTCCAAGAAGGCTCATATGTTTAAAGCAGATCTGATAAATAAACAGGGCCACAACCATTAAGATTCTTAAAAACTAGACCTGATCGATATTGGATTTTTCAAACTGATACGAAAGAAAAAGGCCAATATGTGAAATAAGAGCATTGATAAACATCCGATGTATAATGTACATGGACAGAAATTCTTGTAGTACCCAAAATATGATGCAACACAAAGAAGCAGAAGACTACTAAATTAAAATAAGGAACTTTAATTAGAAGTCAACATAAGGACTGTAAACACTGATAAAGAAGAAAAGGCAAACTGTAAATGGCAAAATGATAAATAAGGAAAGTAAACTGTAAAAACTGATAAATAAAAGGAAAACTTGTGCTAATAGACTTGTGCAACCTGTATTTGTAGAATGCAATGTGAATAAATATTGAAAAAATGCTTTGCTCCAGGGAGCTTATATATGCGTTCAGCGGTAAAAAAGTGCTGTGTAAACACAAGCCAGACTCGGGCCACAGCATCGGCTGATTCGCATGTGGTTTGTGGCATGATTCTGCCGCTACATGGCATGAATCTGGGGCACAAAGCTGACTGGCAGGCATGAACCTGATAGCACTGGACACAAACCAGTGCATGCCGGGCACTAGTGATGCGCGGTTAGGGGGTTTTACAGAAATCCGCCCCGCCCAAACCCAAGACGTGGCTAGGCCCGCCCCGCCTAACCCGCATGATGTCACGTGTCGATAAACCCAACCTGCCCGCTATCAACCCACGAGCTTAACTTTGGCTCTAAACTCACATAGTACATTCACGGCATCTTTACCTTGCGCTTCTAATGTTAAAAGTCATGAAGCATAATTTTTGCCTCCTTTCTAACGTCTCAATATGCACTCCAGCACATAAAATAGACTCCACCCACATCATCACTCTATAAAGCAAACACATACAACGTTTCCGTACAACCTTCGCATCGCCTGTTTTAATCTTCTCCCTGATCAAGTCCGCCATTTTCACTCTTATCTCTGAGTGTTCAGGGAGATTTGGCGCTAATAACAAATAACAAAAAGTTGGGATAAAAAAGCATTCAAAACAGGAACTGACGGGCTCGCACATGCGTGAGCCGAGCACGCACACACACACACACACACCTCAGCGGGTATTGATCGTCCCTGACCCGCCCCACCCGCATCCGCAATATGTATTAATACTGCGACCCAGCCCGCCCGACTCGCGGGTCACCCGCGGATATCCGCTGGCCAGTGGGTAGCCCGCGCAACACTACCGGGCACAAAGTCGGCTGTCCTGACCCACAAAATCCATGCCAGTGCCTCCATTTGCACCTGCTCTCTCTCTCACACATGAGGGGTATTTAAAAATGAGTACAGCCTCACCACCTTATTGATTCCAGAATGCAAGTCCACGATGTAGAAGTCCAGCCTTTGTCACCTCTGTTACAGGTTTGGCTTGGCTCTGTAAACAAAAAGAAAAGCTGGTAGCATCACCATCTCACCTTTTTTCCAGGATCTCTGTCAAAAATGGCTTATGAGATACTGAAGGCCATGAAACAGGTCACAAACAAGAGACTCAGACTAGAAATCAGCAGTATGAAAGAGCTCCTCCAGACAAACAAAATCAATTGGGTGTGTTGTTCACATGCTAAGTCACAATTGGCTAATGGTTTAACTAAAACAGATGCCTCACCCCTTACTTTTCTTAAAGCACTAGATGAGGGAGTATGGGTACTGTGATGTTATTTGCATTAAAATGTATTTATTTGTGTTGGTAGTTTTTTCCATTGTTGTGAAGTTTTACAGAAGCACTTAAAATATTATTTAGATGTATAGACAGTTTTGTTTCTAGAAAAAAACACTTGTTTATGATAGCATAATGTTTTATCTGTCTTTTTTTAATATATCTTTATTATTTGTATTTTTTTAATTAAAGACGAAGGGAGAGTTTAAACCTTTTCTGTAATGTATTGCCACGAGAATCTGTGATGAGAGGTGGGAGGACATGGGTAGGGATGTGAAGGAGATGTGATGGTGGTAAAAATAAAATTTCTGAGAAAAGTCAGAATGTTGTACTTTATAGAGTTAACAGTAGACAGTGATTTCTCTGTGTTAATGCTCAGGCACAAGACCACCTCTGATCAAAAATCTACCTAAACCCATCGAGAGCCTGATGACTCGTTGCTGGTCTAAAGACCCATCCCAGAGGCCATCGATGGAGGAAATAGTGAAGATAATGACTCATCTAATGAGGGTAATATGTCATCACACTGTACCATCCACTGCTTTGTCTGGATTTTCACTAATGAATGGGTGAATTAACTCAATACCAACATAATAATAATCATAATAATAATTTTTATTTATCAGCACCTTTCAAAAATCTCAAGGGACTTAACAGAGTTAAAACAGTATATAAAGAAGGCTAAAAACAAGTGGCTGTAGCAGGTGAAAATAAATAAAATTAAATATATAGAAAGAGCAAAGAAAAGTTTGATTATGGAGAGTATGCTATTTGGAAGAGGTAAGTGCTCAGTGTGCTTAAGAAGATGCGGAGAGAGTCATAATTTCGGAGGTCCGAAAGGATTGAGAGCAGAGGGCATGAAGATGTGGAAGGAGGAGGAAGTGTGTGTGTGTGTGTGTGTGTGTGTGTGTGGAGGGGGTTCCTTTGTTGGGAAGGATAATATCATTATAACTTCTTTTAGCAAGTGTGATTGAGTGAGGTGGGTAATAAACATCTGGGGGGGGGGGTTGCTTGTATACGGGCGGATGGGAGCACTGAATGAGATGAGAAAATGATCAGAAAAGCGTAGTTCGTCAGCAGTGAAGTTGGATAGGGTAAGGCCAGAGCAGCAAAGTAGGTCAAGTGTGTGGCCTTTGTTATGCATTGGAAAATCATGGGTAAGCAAGGTATCAGTGAGCAGAATGAGCAAAGGTTTTTGTGAAAATGAAGTTCAAGTTCTTTAGATGTTGTGGGCATTTCTTAACTCAGCCATTTTGCAACATAAAAATAAGTAATGAAGAGAATGAAGTGATCAGATATCAGTAAATAAAAATTTAATAACATCTACTGCAAACATGACAGTTTTTGACACTGAGCAGTTTCTAAGTTATTCCTTCACGGCCAAAACAGGGTAAAATGTAATTTAAAATACATAAGTGAATTACTCTAATGTGCATTTTTCCTTAACGGTCTCTTTTAATAAAAAGGGTTTATGGGCCTTTATTATTCAAGATCAAACCCATTATTATGTTATATCCAATACATGTGTTCTTAACAAGAATTTGGTTACAATGCTTTAGTTTTGTAATGACTTGTTAACTTAAACTTGATCTGCCTTTTGTTTTGCAGTACTTTCCAGGATCAGATGAGCCTCTCCAGTATCCATACCAGTATTCAGATGAGGGTCAGAGTAACTCTGCCACTAGTACAGGTACATGTTCCTACCTCTGAACTGGTAGCTTTATGTTTATTTAATATAATTTTTTATGAAGTTCTTGTGGTGTGGACTTTGACTGAAGTCTACACGTGAGTCAAGACCAAAATTATCCCATACGGTGGAAACCTCTTTGGCTGCTTCATAACTCTTGATGAGTATTCATGATAATTAACCACAAAAGATCAGAGATTCTTTTGGCAGATTCATCCCGTTGCACCCATGTTTTCCTTCCACAGACCAGAAGTTCTAACCATGTTTTTTGTCATCTTCTATGTTAATCAGTTTATTTTTAATCCAAGCATGCTTAAGTCAAATACAACATGAACAGTATTCTGTATTTGTTACTAAAACAACTACAAATTGGTTTATTGACTGTTGGGACAGGTTTATATTACCTAGAGTGGTGTTTTGATCATGTACCTTGAATTCATCAAATTCATTGACAGCTTATTCGTACTGACATTTTATTTTTCTTCTTTTTGTAGCTTTTGTTGTTCAGTAACTGTTCAGTAAACTAACAAATACTCATTTTTATACTGTCACATGAGGTGGTAATATGTACCACAGGTTGGAGTTGATAAATATCTGTTTTGCCTTTGCTCTGCTTTCATAAATGTCAGGTTCATATGTGGACTACCCTGGCACTGGCGCAAGCAACAAAAGTGACGCAAACATGGAACATAGTGATTCTCAAGGGAGCAACGACACTATCAAGATAACGCCTCAGTTTGCTCCGCACTTCAAACCAAAGGCAAAGCCGCACTTGACATTTTCACTGAGTCTCTTAAAATGTGTGCATTCAAGCAGAAACAGGTGAAAGAAGAGCTCTGTTTAAGCAGCTTCTACTTGACTTCCAGGGAGACCCACTGAGGACACTGCCTCTGTCCAGAGGGGGCAGCGTCGAGAGTCTGCCTGCACGAACACAGTGCCTGGCATCTTCTGACAGCAAAAGAATGAGTGCGGACCTGTCAGAGCTGGAACCCAAAATGCCGTTTGCACCTGCAGGTAAGACTGACATGACACGACAACGATGTGAGAAATGGAGACAACAGCAAATCAATGTCACTACAGCAGCATGATAATGAAATATGAAACAGGAAAGCCTTGAGGTGACTGGTGTTGGAATGAGTCTTTTTTGAATCCCCCCCATTACTTTAAAATGAGAATTGTTTCTTTTTTTATAGGCATCTATACGACTCTGGCAGCATTATTTGTGCTCTCTTCATGTCCTCATTCTGGTTTGCAAGCCTAAGTTTTAGATCAGCTCTATAGAAGAGTGTTGATGCCACACACTTGTTTAGCAAAACATGAATTCACCTCTCACCTATTTGTACTAAAGATGGGTTTTAAATTGTTTCTAAAATTAATATTCTCATTATTGTAATGTGAGTTGAGTGGTGATGTGATGACATTAATTCCTTTTTCCTTTACATGTTTTCATACAACAGCACATATCTGTAAACACATTTTCTTTAAATATTTCCATCCACTGTTTTTAGAGCATCTTGCTGACTGTTTTTTTTTTTTCTGTCCAACTGTACTGTAGTTTGTGTTTGCTTAAGTTGACACAGCACCATTCCTGACCATGTGGAATGGACCGGGTGCATGCTGCCCTTGCATGTCCATTGAATGTGTACTGTATGCTCTGCATGTCTGTGGTCCAGCCCTGGACCCCTTAGTCCTGTCTGTGTCGGTCTGCATGCTTCTTGTATGTAGCTGTATATGTGTATGTGTTTTTCGCAGCACGACCGCAGTATAAACGAGGCCACCGTAAAACGGCATCATTTGGCACCATTCTGGATGTCCCCAAGATCGTCGTCTCAGGTATCAGTGGGTTGACTGGTGACGGGGTGGAGCTGGTTAAACCAAACCTATGGGCTGCTCTGCTCTGACGCCACTCTTTCTTGTGTGTCACTTCATACGACAAATACTCTGAACAGTTAAATCTAACTTTGACTTACAAAAATCATGAAAGTGACCTTTCAGTTACAGCGTCTTAAGTTTTTATACAGCACATGTCACAGAATCACTTCACTGATAGAATTCCCTGAGGAAGGTATTCCAAATTTGTCGTAGTTCTGTATCAGTCCACCTGGTCGTGGTGATAGAATGCATTATTTTAGAAATAATTGAAGTCTGTGGAATCCAAAGTTTTTTCATGCAGCGTCCAATGGTGTCCAGCAACATGGTGTAAAATAGCTTGTATTTTATGATGATGACATCCACTTTTATAACATTTGACTAAATACTGAATATCACATACATAACAGTATTTTTTTTATTCTCTTGGTTAATAACTGCTTGCTAACATACTTAATGTTAAAGGGCATTTTGTGGTCCAAGTGAAATCAAATGCACACAATAGTTTTATGTTTACTTCTCTGCTATTTCAGATCTACTCTTCCCAAAATTGGCTATTATTTGTATTTCAATGTAACATCTGTATGTAATGAATCCTTAAGTTACTTCATAAATAACAAAAGTAAAATAAATATCCCTTCAGTAATTAGTGACACTGCACAGTTATCAATACATTTATCTATGATTAACTTCAACTTAAATATTCACAGTCTGACATTTTGGCTTCAGGTGTTTTTTTTATAAGGTACCCCCAACACACACACACCTACCTTTTAGGATGTTAGATGTACAGGCTTTCATTGTACCTGGTTTTGGAGACACCTAATGAAGAGTCTATCAGGCAGGTCTTGGAGAGACACACATCAGAGAGGTCTCTGTCTCTGTCCTTTGTGATGTTTAGTCCAAACAGACCCGGAGTTATGAGACTTCTCAGCTCATGCATTTTATCCCAGATAATTAATATTTTTCACAACCTGCTGTAGATGCTCTATTTCCACTGTCATTTTTAAGTGATTTGATGAAATATTATTGCTAATTATCCAGTGACATGGATGAGAGGAGTTTGATAACTCATGGTCGTCTCCTCTGGCTTCCTCTGGCTTGGCTGCAGCAGAACTCAGTTATCAGAAATCTGTGCTTCACTGCTCTGCTTTCATCCTTGGCTTTCATGCGTAGAGGACATTAGAAAGCATGGCTAATTTTTACCTGTTCTTGCTCTCTTTACATCCATTAACTTTGGAAAAGTCATTATGATTAATTTCGCTCCAACTAAGGGTCAGAGCTATTATTACAAGTAGACAGTATGGTTGAAAGGAATGGGGACATGCCTGGATGTCAGGAAAAGCTTCTATTTCAAGCTCTGTGACAGTTAGTGAGTGGCTAATTTCATCCAATGAGGGATGTAGCTGATGCATGTTATCACAGGTAGGCTCCACCCATTGCATGTGCACACATCAACATCACTCATTGACAGCAAGTTGGGATGTAAGGGTTTATTAATACAAACCTCCAGTTGGATACCACTGTTGGGGAACAAACTCTGGTTTTAAAGTAATCTTCTGGAAAAAACTGACACTTGACTGACTGTTGAGCTGCCTCAGGGAGAAAAGAAGCTATTGTCAAACCTTTTCTTCTTTTAATTTTATTGTGTTTCTATCATATACAACCCCGCAGATTCTTTTAAAAAACCAGGAGATGCATGTACATCCAAATATACAACAGACTATCTACAGCTCCCAAAAGAATGTGAATTAATGTGCATTAATATAGTTTAATATTGAAAATTGGTTCATTCTAACTCTACACAGCTCTTCATACATATTTTGTAAACTATCTATCACAACATTAGTTTCTTATTTTATTCATTGAATAATGCAGTCATATATCTGTCTTATTCCCATTTATCTTTTATCAATACACACATTTTGGTCTTTTTTTTTCTTCAAATTTGTGAGTTTATATATAAATTGAAAATGTGACCGACCACATCTGGATGTCAAGGTAAGGTTCTCTGTTGTTCACATTTATTACCTCCGCCAGCAAATCGCACCCAGATAATACCAGTATTTTCCGATGTCTTTTGTGGCTGCTTGCTGGATAACAAATCTCATGAGACAGAATTTTAACACGACGAGAAATCTTGCCAAAGTACATCTCGCAAGATCTCATCATAGAAGATCTCATCACACTCCTAAATAAATACACGTTAATCTAGCTCAGCGTGAGGGGTATGTATAGTTTTTTCATACATAAAAACTGATCATGTGTGCGGCATTTCACTTTTAAAAAAAGGCAGTTTAATTAAGCCACTCTTGTTGAGGGCATTTTCCATTAGGTTATTTTAATTAGGTTATTTTAATTTTATAATTGATAACTGAAGGAAGCTGCCATGACATCTTTCACTGATCTAAACTCCTGTTTGTATGCGAACCCCAGAATCATTACAACCTGACTGCAAAAACAAATAACATGCATGAAAGTCATAAACCTGAATTGGAAATCATTCCCATTGATAATTTTGTTCCATCCCAATCTATGAAATAGGTTTCAAATCCAAATGGACATGTGTTTAACAGCACCATACACAAAGGGAAGTTTTAACCATTTAATATCTGGTGTGTTTCATTTGTTCCATAGACCTCAACCAGGAATCAGGGCTAAGCTGAACATATGATGTAGTAGAACTCCTGGTGTCAGATAACACTCTGATCCTCAACCATATGATTTGGGCACTTCATCTGTCTCTGACTTAAAACTGCAGGGCTTTCATGATTAAATCTTCTCGCAAAGTTTTTCACACCAAGGACCACTTTATCTATGGAGTGATTTTTTTTTATTATTTTAAATATTTTTGGGGACGAAATTAAGCGTGTTTACAGGATAATGTGTTGTGTATTTCACATTTGTCAGAATATGAATCGAAAAGTTACATAAAAAATTACATTCACACAGTGAAAAGTTAGGAGTACACTGTCTTCAGTATGAATATGAGTTTCTTAGATGGAAGGAAGTGGTAAAATAATATGTCATCAGCTGCTGTAGGCCCTTATTGTGTCATTTTCCTTTGGCTTTCAATCATAAAGGAAATCTATTTTTCCCATGGATAGAGCTGTATTGTGCTACAAGATAAAGATAAACAAGAAAAATGTGCATCAGTTCTGTTTTCTAAAGTCTAAATATGTCCCAGTGTTGGCAGAGATTGTCTTTAACTTGTGCTGATGGGCTTTGTCCCCTCTGCATTTATGTAGGCTTTCATGACATCACCTCCAACTAGCGCTGCACTAATTGGAAGTGGTGATATGCGCGGGAGGTCACCCCGTGCGGACTGATGCGTGGGCTGTGGTCATTTGGGTCGTTTGAGATAAACATTAAAATAACCTGGTAAATCATTGGAATTGAAATATTAGGAAAATTTTTGTATTATTAATACATATACTTTATTGATTGAATTTCTGTGAAGGTGACTTACAACATTGGGAGAGTGGAAGCTCTGGAAATATACAAACAAGAAAAGTAAGGTTTGGGACACATTCAATGAGATTTTTAAAAATGATCAGTGGCTCCCAGTGTTTTGTTTTCCATGGAAACTGGGTTCAAATGGCTCTTTGGGTGTTACAGGTTGCTGGCTCCTGGTTTAGATGCTGTGTGTTGATAACTTTTGAATGATGAAGCAGGATAAAAGTATTTTCTCAACATTACAAGTAATGCCATCGAATTTTATCACAGAAATAAATGCAGGTATGTCAGTAAGGTCATTAAATGTTCATAAAGACCATTGACTACTTTTCATCACTGCAATATATTGTTTTAGCATCAACGTTGCAATGTATGTGTGCAGAATACACTGCGTTTTAAATTATTATGCAAATTGTATTTAAGTGTCATAAAGATTAAATCCTGTGTCTTTCAGTTAAACTCATGGATGGTATTGTGTCTCAGGACGCTGTGGATCACTGAAATCAATCACATATACCTGTGATAATTAGTTGGTCAGGTGAGACCAAGTAAAGGAAAAACTACTTAAGAAGAATGTTCCATATTATTAAGCAGGCTACAATTTTCAAGCACTATGGGAAGGAAAAAGGATCTCTCTGCTGCTGAAAAGCGTTGAATGCCTTGGACAAGGTATGAAAACCTTTGATATTTCACGAAAACTTAAGCATGATCATCGTACCATTAAGAGTGGCTGATTCAGAGCACACACGGGTTAGTGCAGATAAAGGCAAAATAAGGAAGGTTTCTGCTAGACAAACACGTCGGATAATAGAGCAGCTGCTAAAATGCTATTACAAAGCAGCAAACAGGTGTTTGAAGCTGCTGGTGTCCCTGGATTCCCACGAACATCAAGGTGTAGGATCCTCCAGAGGGTTGCAGTTATGCATAAACCTTCTATTTGACCACCCCTAAGCAATGCTCACAAGCAGAAACGGCTGCAGTGGGCCCAGAGATACATGAAGACCAATTTTCAAACAGTCTTGTTCACTGATGAGTGCCATGCAGCCCTGGGATGGTCCAGATGGATGGAGTAGTGGATGGTTGGTGCATGGCCACCATGTCCCAACAAGGGTGCGACGTCAGCAAGGAGGTGGCGGAGTCATGTTCTGGGCTGGAATCCTAGGGCCCCTTTAGGGTCCCTGAAGGTGTGAAAATGACTTCTGCAAAGTATGTTGAGTTTCTGACTGACCAATTTCTTCCATGGTACGTGCTTTCCGAAACAAAATCATCTTCATGCACAACAATGCACCATCTCATGCTGCAAGCAATACCTCTGCTTCATTGGCTGCTATGGGCATAAAAGGGGAGAACCTCATGGTGTGGCCCCCATCCTCCCCTGACCTCAATCCTATTGAGAATCTCTGGAGCATCCTCAAGCAAAAGATGTATGAGGGTGGGAGGCAGTTCACATCCAAAGGGCAACTCTGGGAGGCTGTTCTGACATCCTGCAAAGACATTCAAGGAGAAACTGTCCATAAACTCACAAGTTCTATGGATGGAAGAATTGTAAATGGACTGCATTTATATAGCGCTTTTCCACCTTCATGGTGCTCAAAGTGCTTTACATTAGCCTCATTAGCCTCTCATTCACCCATTCACACACACACAGGTTTCTAAGGTCAGTCCTACTGGGGGCCTAAGTCAGGGTTCAGTGTCTTGCCCAAGGACACTTCGACATGTGGACAGCCAGAGCCGGGACGCGAACCGCAACCTCTCGGTCATTGGGCGACCCACTCTACCAACTGAACCACAGCCGCTGTGAAGCTGCTATCCAACAAGGGGTCCAATGTTAACATGTAACTTGACCTGTTAAGATGTTTTGGATTGTAATAGCTTTTTATTTTAGTAAACATGACCTTATATTGCTGTAAATTCAACAAATGACTATTTTCAGTTCTTTACAAACTAGAAAATGTCTTGAAACTATGTTGTGAATAATAATTTGGAACAGTGCATTTTGTTATTTATTTTTAAATACTTTTTTCATTAGTTTTGTTCAAAAACATTTTAAATAAAATTCGCCAGCTAATGACTTGAAAATTATGCTGATCGTCATTTGCATCAAGTATTTTGGAAAATCAAACAAAAACATTTGCATAATAATTTGGAACGCAGTGTAGTCACATCGCAGGTCCTGCAATTACCGTAAATTCCGGACTATAAGCCGCTACTTTTTTCCCAAACTTTCAACCTTGCGGCTTTTTCAGTGATGCGGCCAATTTATGTAATTTTCCTAACGGCCGCCAGAGGCGCTCGAGTAGAAAAGGTAAGATTTAGACCGGTGGAATATATGCGTCGAGGAAGACTGAATGAAAAAGGAGGGGCGGAACAAACGTGGGGTGACAGGTTTAAGTGGGGAACGGTAAAGTTGACGGACAGGTGTACAGGGGGTAAAAAGTTGCTTAAAGAAAAACCCGCGGCGGTGTGTGAGAGAAGACAGAGGCTCGACCAGACCCTGTGGATTATTTTTGCACATTGGCACGGAGGAGTTTGACTTGAACTCTCGGCGAAAGATTAAAGTTATCGCTGACTGCGATAGATGAGGTGAGGCGGCGACCAGCCACCTGTTTGTGGATGCGGCGGACAATAGTGGATATATATTTTTCCCTCCCTTACCTTTGGAAATATACACTTTTTTTTCCCTTGGATTACTTTCAACGGGACCCGGACTCTGCAGGTCTGCATCAAACCTTAAGTATCATTTTCCGTTCATTTTGCCGGCTGTGATTTTTGGACTGTGGACTTTAACCCTTGTGCGGTCCTTCGGGTCAAAGAGATCCGGTGGCTCACAAATGTACCTTTTTGTACGTACTGTAGGATGCCATTGCTTACTACTGAAAACAGTAATATATCCTTGGAGGGTGGGGTGATGAGTCTATGGAACTGAACTTTGGAATCTGGGTTTTTAAGACCCGATTGTAGGACACAGCCAGTGTGCCTTTTACGAAGGACCGCACAAGGGTTAATGAAGGACATTTAGTTTCATTCGCGGGACTTGAAGTCGGGTTTGGGTTAATTTTGTGTTTGTGTTACATGTTTTAATGTGGGCACATGCGGCGTATATACAGGTGCGGCTTGTGTATGTACAAAATCGGTTTTCCTCTTAGAATGAGGTGGGTGCGGCTAATAATCAGGTGCGCTCTATAGTCCGGAAATTACGGTAATACTAGTTTTTTATTTATTTGTGTATATTTAAAAAAAAAAACATTGAATTTATCTTTATATTTATTTAATTTTATTACATGATTTGTTCTTTTAAGCAATTTTAAATATTTATTTTTGTCCATGTATTTTTTAAAATGTATTACTAATTTTATTAATTTTTTAATTTTTTATTTTTTGAACTTATTGTTTAATTTATGTATTATTTCTTATGTATTTGTTTATTCATTTATTTTTAGTTTAAAAAATATTTATTTTTAATTATTTATTTTATTTAATTATTTCGGCTACACTTAAAGGTATGTTTTGTGTCGACCACTAATCTGTTTGACCATTTGCATTGGCACCACACAGCTGTTATATATTCCAGAGTATTTTCTTCATATCGCAATATATATCGCAGGGTTAAAAAAAATCACAATATTAGCTTTTCCTAATATCGTGCAGCCCTACTTCCAGCCCAGAGCAGTGATTGTGTATACCAGTGTCCTGTAGGAAGGTGTAGTGTGTGTTGTTTGTGTGCTGTGCATTGTAAGTGGATCCTGTTGATGAAATGATGTGGTGATGTTCCAGCATTGTCACAGCTGGGTAGAGCAGGGGTCTGAAACGTATTACTTTCAGGGGCCACATTCAACCTGATTTGATCTCCAGTGGGCCGGACCACTAAAAAACTAGCAGAATAACCTAGAAAAGAAAGACAAACTCCATTAAAAATCCAATATTATGCCTCAATTTATGATTTACGCATGTGCATTTTGGATCAAATCTACTACAAAGACACCAAATTCTTAAAATTCTGCTTAATTTTCTTTACAAATTTCAATTTGTTCATATTTGTTCAGGTTTTTCACATTTTATTGTTAAAGGATAGTTCGTAAGCATAAAGATTTTCCTAATGTAATGTTATTTTTTGCACTATAACAAAAAACAACAATTTGAAGTTTCATTATTTATAAGCATAATGTAAATTATGTTCACATCAAAATGAAAAGAAAATATGGAGTCATTCTTTTTTGTATGTTATTATGCTATAATTTCACTGTAAATGATATTGATCTGTATGTGGAACCTGAACTAAAATCAGTTCCACAGCCTTGAATGTTATTTTTGCACTTTGCAAATTAATCCCATGGGCCGCATTGGAACCTTTGGTGGGCCACATGTTTGAGACACCTGATGTAGAGGGTTAAATGAAGAACCCCACACACACACACACACACAAACACACATTCTGTCCCTCTCTTTCTGTGTGTGTGTGTGTCTCTCAAGACGCAAGCAAATGCAGCCACCAAACCCCTGCCCACAACCTGTCCCGGTGTCATTCATTCTAATGTCTGATTCTGTCCACAGCCACCAGTGACCCTCAGAGACGACGGTCTGTTCAGGACCTGCCTGGAGTTGGGACAGAGTCCAGCCAGGTAAGACCAGATAAGTCCAGGCCTGAGGACAGACCAACAGAGACACATTCATCTGTTCAGGTGCTGTTCTGTTTTTAACCTCCTAGGACCTGGTGTCCACATATGTGGACATTTTCTGTTGTCTAGACCACAATACGACATTTTGTTCTACAAGGGCCTGGTGTCTAACCTGACTGACAGCATCTGGCTGTGTTTCGCTATGATTGCACAACCATCTGAATACCTTGTGGTTCAGGTTTTCTTCAAAACGAAGGAGCCACTCAGTGTTGCTGGGTGGGACTACCTCATGACTGGGTAGTGTTGTGGCTGATGTGACGTAAAGCGTCACAGCTTCAGTTCACTGTGAGTGGCTGAAATGGCGCATCAATCAAGATGATAGACAGATTTTGCATCTAATCACATGTAAGGATTTTAGATAAGGCCCCCCCTTTGAAAATGGATCGTTGCGGAAGGGTCCCAGATAGTATTGTGAGATACAATCGGGCGGCAATCAGGTTACCTGGTGTCCACCTATGAGGACATTATACTGATGACAGAAGATTATAATACTAACTATATTTGATATATATATATATATATATATATATATATATATATATATATATTTTGTTATCCATCCATTATCAACCTCTTCATCAGGGGCCGGGTCGCGGGGGTAGCAGTCTAAGCAGGGAGGCCCAGACTTCCCTCTCCCCAGACACCTCCTCCAGCTCTTCAGGGGGGACCCCGAGGCGTTCCCAGGCTAACCGAGAGACATAGTCTATCCAGCGTGTCCTGGGTCTTCCCCGCGGCCGCCTCCCGTTGGGACATGCCCGGAACACCTCCCTAGGGAGGCATCCAGGAGGCATCCAAAACAGATGCCCGAGCCACCTCAGCTGACCCCTCTCGACGTGGAGGAGGAGCGGCTTTACTCCGAGCTCCTCCCTAGTGACTGAGCTCCTCACCCTATCCCTAAGGGTGCGCCCAGCCACTCTACGGAGGAAACTCATTTCGGCCGCTTGTATCCGGGATCTTGTCCTTTCGGTCATGACCCAAAGCTCATACCCTGAGGTGAGGGTAGGAACGTAGATTGACCGGTAAATCGAGAGCTTTGCCTCTCGGCTCAGCTCCTTCTTCACCACGACGGACCGATACAACGTCTGCATCACTGCAGACGCTGCACCGATCTGCCTATCAATCTCCCGTTCCATCCTTCCCTCACTTGTGAACAAGACCCCAAGATACTTAAACTCCTCCACTTGGGGCAAGGACTTCAGGCAGTATTTTGTTATTATTTATTTATTTATTTATTACAGATAGACTCTCCTGAAAATTCTTTGTTTTTAAACTCACCAGGTCCCAAGCACCCCAAGGGAGATTAAAAATGCATGCCATACAAGAGTTTGGGTCTTAGAAAGTTAAAGCAATGTGAAAACTGATGAACACATTTAGTGGTTGAGTTCTAAATGTCTGTGACTGTCCTTTGATCCTGTCCTCAATTTTTCCTACAGAACATATTTTTTTGCATAGAACTAACCAGAATAATGTATATACACCTCCTACATTAATGATATATATATATATATATATATATATATATATATATATATATATATATATATATATATATATATATATATATATATAAATGTTCCTCTTCTGGCCTATTCTATTCTATTCTATTGCATTCTATTTTATACTATCAAGTCATCCACAATTATGGTGATCA
Organism: Siphamia tubifer; assembly: GCA_020466265.1. NCBI lineage: Eukaryota > Metazoa > Chordata > Actinopteri > Kurtiformes > Apogonidae > Siphamia > Siphamia tubifer. The sequence continues at coordinate 11,900,097 of CM035805.1, forward strand.
CTACTGTTTTGTTTAATGATTTATTTATTGAATCTCGTTTTCTTTTGTGCTGGTTTGGTTTTCTTCTCCTTTTTAGATTTATTTATTTATTTTGATTGATGGACAGTTAATAGTTGGGAATAACACACCACCTTACAATCTTTAACTGCAATAGCACCGCCTGTTAATTTCTTTCCCCGTTTGTCCTGTCCGTCCTGTCCAGTCTTTGTTTCCCCCACACATCACGAAGGTGTAGCACTGCCCTCCCTGGCTTATAATAGAGAGTTCTAATAAAGGATGTCTGCTCAGCTTTTAGGGAGGACCAATGATGGTCAAACACATGCACTAAATATTAAAATATTTGGCTGCAAGACTAAAAAATGCATTGATCTCAAACAATGTTGACTCCCTCTCTATGGTGTGAAACAATGAGAACAAATGCAGACTATTAGTCCCTCTCAGAAAGAGTGCTTTCAGTCAGTCGGCCTTTTCAGTGAGAGCCGTTCACTTTTGGAACACCATTCCATCTCACATACGCAGTGTTGATACATTTCAAAACTTCAAAAACATGTTAAAATCCTGGTTATTAGAGAATCAAGCTTGTGCTCATGATCTTAAACAATTTTAGATAATGATAACAATTTAAATAGTTCATTGCTGCTTTTGTGCTGCCTACCTGCTGCTGATGTATTTGTTGAATGCTTAAATGCTGTTTTCTTGATTTTGTTTGTGCTGCAGGTTGATGTATGGTTTAATTATGAGCTGGTGTATGATGTATTCTTGATTTTAGATATATGATTGTTATTGTTTTTTCTTATTATTGGCAATTTACACCTTGCCCAGGGACTACAGTTGAAAACTAGCTTTCGAGCTGTTGAAATAAACTAATAAAATACAATAAAAAACAAACAAAAACAAAAAAATCAGTATTGACAGGTAAATAGACAATCAGGATATATGACAATGGAATTTTTGGAACACAACACTAGTTTGGACTTTATTTCACAATTGAAATAATTTTGTATGTGAAATATTTATTTTCATCAACTTCTGCTAAAATATGTGTATTTGAAGCATTCAACAGTTATTAATTTTTTCAAAAGATTTCCAAATGTAGCCACTCTGGAAAAAATTATAATTGCCATAATGTCTCCTCTGAAAAGCATAAAAATAACCATAGAAAAAATGCTTTAAACCGGACATTGTTACAAATTAAGTTCTCAACTTTGAATTGCATAGTGCCAAGTCTGTTGCCAAATGGTGAGTTTCAGACCATATCTACTAAATGAAGCTTAAGGTTAAGACGAGGGGGTAAATGGAAATGTATTCGTGTTTGTAAGTCTACAGCTTTTTATCTGTCAACTAAACAGTTGAAACTACAGGGTACTGCCTTTAAAAATTCTTCTTTTATCTGTAATATAAACAATTGAAGAACAGCTGTTGTTTTAATTTTTCAGGTGTTTTAACCCCTTACCGACTGAATGTAAATATAAGTATATTTTTTTAAAAGTAGGGCTGTCTAAATTAAACAAAATCACCCTGGAATGGAAAGGGGTTAAACATGCTTCAGATTGCTTTATTATAATAACATTACCGAAAGCTGAGAGCACAACCATTGTAATTGATGTTGCATCATCAGAGGACCCTGCATCACCACTCCAAAACATCTATTGACAACTTTGCCTTCATGATTCTTTTATTAGTTGTCCTTGCGTTGAAAGTGGCAAACTCTTAAACTTTGTGTACACAGCAGCGTTTTTTTTTCTTTTTTTTATACATTCATGTTGATCTGCATAAATACACTGTTAAGAGCTGTTTAACCATACCAATCCTGTTGGAGGCAGTGTGAGACCATTGACAATTCCCCACACGCAAATCCGAAGCCTCATCGAGAATCACAGATACTTCTACTTCCTGTTTCATTCCAGAGAAGAAAGCAAAGCATAGCAAAGTCGTTTGTTTGGAGTGACAACAACAAGACTACAAGGCTAGCAATGAAGCCCAGAATATTGATTGGGAGACAGTCAAAATTAAATATGTGGCCATATTAATGTTGTATTTGAAGAAGTATCCAACAGAGGCTAATGACAGTTTCCCACATGCTAAGGGGTGCACATTCCAAGCAACAAAAATGAAATGCTGCTATTCGGAGTTTATATCCATGCTTGCCAGATGTATGATGCTGCTCTCTGTGGTGCCAAATTAGCCTAACACTCTGTTTGGGGTCTTTATATCAAAACGCAAAAACGTTTTTCAAAAAGCTTCTCTTTTGCTCGAGTTTTTATAAAGATGCATTTTCAGAGGGAAAAAACTGTGTATAAATGAAAGGCATAAACAAAGGCAAATGTATGCGTTTTCAAAAATACCCAGGTTTGTGTAGAGGCTCTCAAACTGCCTCACTTATCCTGAAAGTGAACCCCTTCTGCCCCACTGACAACAATTGTAGCCAATGTGTATCACTGTCATTTTTGACTCAAAATAAAAATTCTCAAAGGTGTTAATGCAACTTTTTTTCCACTTATATGCTAGAAGACAACTTGAACAAAGGTTTTGAGTTTTGAAAAATTGTTTCAGAGTGCATCCTATTACATGACATCATCTGCTTTCCACTCCTTCCGGCTGGAGACATGGCAGATGGAAATCTTTGTAGAAAGATGTCATCTATCTATAATTCAACAAGTCTCTGTCTATAGTGTGTCCTGTTTGACTGTGGAACACCTGCACAACTCTATCAAATTATCTAAACTTTCCAGTCCTATGGCGGATTGCAGTGCAAAGTTTCACATCATTATGACACACAACAAAAAAATATTAAACTAATTTCATTGCTCTTTTTAACTTTGCCGCTCTGAGCATTGCCATGCACATTGCCTAAGTCCTATCCCCTGATTTGACTACAGCTGTAAACCGAACTCTCACCCCATTCCCATGGAGCCGTAAGTTCACTCTTAAAACCCTGGGCCTGCGCAAATTTGCGCAGCATTCCCTGAAAAGGCAGCCCCCCCTACTTCAAAAGCCCATCAAGGCACAAGCCATTCACCAGCCCCATGCATATGCAAATGCATATGTGCAGCCTTCAATGACCTGAATTACAGTCCATTGAATTGCAAGTCTCTGTTGAGGCACACCATGTCAGGCCAAACCAGTCACAGTAAACTGGTACTATATACTGAATGGCTCAAATGTATTTTTCCTTTGTATAGCAGAAAACTGTATGCATCACAGCATTATGTTTCATGAACGTATGCACAACGACCTATTCACTATCCATGTAAGCCCCAATATTCATTGTGGACAAACAGGTTGTTCAGGGTTAGGAATACCAGATGTATGTGGGCGTATGTGTGATATTTGGACTATAAGAGCAGACACCATTTCAAGTCAAGAAGACAAACATCACAATGGCGGCATGACAAAGTAAGACTAAGAGGTATACGCCACTTGAGGCTTTGACTATTTTGCAGCAACTCCCTGATGTGGACTCAGGCAGTGGTGAAGAAGAGGATCCCTTTGTTGGCGAGTGTGAGTTCATCTCATCAGATTCCTCATCTGATGGGTCAATTTGCAACTCAAAGGTCCAGTGAATTGGATGATTATCACAGCACAAATTTGAGAAGGGGGGTGGTTCCTTGCAGTAACAAGGAATTCTTCAGGGTTTTAAGTATATATATATATATATATATATATATATATATACCAATAGAACAATCTCTTCAGACATGGATTTTCAATGGAACCGAACCTTTGATTCCAGCCCATATTGTGCATTATGTCCGTGATCTTCCTTAAATCCTGTAGAAATGTCACATTCTGCGCATCAAGTTGAACTCCAGCAGCTCTGGCTTTATTTCTATTCACTGAACATATTCTCTTTCAGAACTTGTTTCCTCCTGTGATGCCTCTTGCTTGTTTTCACTGATACCACTTTTCAAAAGCATTCACTGCATTCTTTGTCAAGATATTCAAGTCCGTGAGGGAGGAATGTGATGATGTGTTTAGATATGTCGTCTTTAAGAAAGATGAAGCCATTCTCTCCTCACTCACTCAGCTTCAAATGAGCTCCGTGGCTCAGAGCATTTCTGATGCTTCTCCAAACATTTGTTTTTGTAGAAAACCCATAGCTCTGCAGTCTGGAGTTCATCTACAGTTCATCAGGCAGGAAAGGATTTAGTGTGATGCAAAACTCAGCTCTAATACTGGCTGGTGGTTGAATAACCACTGGAAGTATAGTTCTCTGACAGATATTTTGATGATCCATTTCAGATTTAATTCATGACAGAACTGTCTACTTTAAGAATAACTGTGTTTCCAAAGGACAGAGTTAAATTGTGGCAGGGTGTGTTTTAGCTTCATGAATGGGTGATATCAAACAGTTAAATGCCATCAGTGCTTACCTTCCAAACTCGCTTTAATACATCAGCATATAACAATCAGTTTAATATAGGCTCAAAGTCACCTTCACCGATTTCCTAATGAATGAAAAGTGATGAGTTTCACTTTTTAATGTACCGACTCAGATATTTGGCAGATATGAAGCCACTTTACCTTTAGTCCAGGCTTCCAATTTTCAGTTTGTTGATTTCCTGCTGTGTGTACATACAGTATATATCTCATGCGAAAGTGTTTGTGTTGAGTCTTGTGGTTTTATTCCAGGGGAGCCGAAACAGCAGTCGGTCATCCAGTCCCAGTGTGAGGATGATGCCTACAGACAAGGCCGGCAGCAGAGGATATTTTTCCCCTGATGACCCTTCAGGTACACTATAGTTCCACCACAGGACTTATCTGGACTGTTATCTTAACTGACGAGTATGACATTGGAGACTTGACTTGAAATGCTGTTAACAGAGTTCTGACCTCTGTCTAAAAAGGTCATGTGGTTTCACAGGCATAACACATAAATGGATAGACTTTATGCCCATGTATTTTCTGTTTCCTTCAGTCTGTTAAGTATATGTGTATGTCCATCTTAGTTTTCTGTTGTAGTACCAATAATTCAGACATGTAGATGTAAATGTGGGCCCTATGCTGCTTTTACTACCTTTTCTTAATTGATTTATTCCAAATGTGGAATGGTACAGGCTTTGACCCTGCCACCAGTCGACCTCCCCATACAACACAATTTTGAAAATAGCGAAACGTTGTCGAGCCTCAGGAGGGGTTTTGGTGTGGTGTAGGGAGTCGATTGCAAATCACATGTCAGTCATCAAAACAGGAAAATCCCACTGCTGCTTAAAAGTAAATAATGGAATTAGTATATAAAAACATGACATATACCTTTGTGCTGTATATACCCCCCCCAGCAGATTCCCCATTATTTTGATGAAGAGCTGATCCACACAATCCAAACAGAAACAAACCATTTCCATGGCCCAGGGAAATGTGCTGTTATGTGGAGATTTTAATGCCAGAACTGGAAATTAAGCTGATCAAACTGACTCGGCAGGCAATAGAATTGTGTTTGGCAGGAATGCCCTCTACACCACACCAAATCTCATTCAAAGATAATAACCTTGATTGTGCTGTAAACAAAACTGGCAAATAGTTAGTGGACCATTGTCAAGCCTTCGGCCTGTACATACTTAATGGCAGGACAAAAGGAGACTCTTTAGGGAGGTTCACACATGTTGTTTGTCTCTTGGAAATTGTGTAGTTGATTATGTAGTAACTGACATGGGTTGCAATACTAGCTATATAATATATATTATAGCTTGGGTGTGTGTGATTGATTGTGTTTCCATAAATATATTTTATGCACGTTTTGAATTTGAAGAAAATATGTAAAAAAAAAAAAAAAAAAATGTTCCCCTTGCCCCACGTGGGCGGTGTCTCTTTCAGACTCGGGTCCTCTACCAGAGGCCTGGGAGCCTGAGGGTTCTGCGCATGATCTTAGCTGTTCCTAGCAATGCGCTCTTTTGTACTGAGATCTCTGATGTTGTTCCTGGTATCTGCTGGAGCCATTCTCCCAGCTTGGGGGTCACTGCCCCTAGTGCTCCGATCACTACTGGTACCACTGTTGCCTTCACACTCCACACTTTCTCTAACTCCTCTTTCAGCCCTTGGTATTTCTCAAGCTTCTCATGTTCTTTCTTTCTGATGTTGCTATCACTGGGGACTGCTACATCTATCACCACTACTGTCTTCTCATGTTTATCCACCACCACTATGTCAGGCTGATTGGCCATCACCATCTTGTCAGTCTGGATCTGGAAGTCCCACAGGATCTTGGCCTGTTTGTTCTCTGTCACCTTTGGGGGGTTCTCCCATCTTGACCCTGGGACCTCCAGTCCATACTCTTTACAGATGTTCCTGTACAGTATACCCGCTACCTGGTTATGCCTCTCCATGTATGCCTTGCCTGCCAGCATCTTACACCCTGCTGTGATGTGCTGGACTGTTTCAGGGGCTTCTCTACACAGCCTACACCTGGGGTCCTGTCTGATGTGGTAGACCCCGGCCTCTATTGCTCGGGCTTGTTCTTGTGCAGCCATGAGTAGTGCCTCTGTGCTGTCCTTTAGTCCAGCCTTTTCCAGCCACTGGTATCTCTTTTCCATATCAGCCACTTCCTCAATTTGCCGATGGTACACACCGTGCAAGGATTTGTCCTTCCATGATAACCCCTCTGGTTCCTCGACTTTATTGGGCTTTTGTTGCCTGGGGCATTCACTTAGAAGTTGATCATTGGGGGCCATTTTCCTGAAATATTCCTGGAGGTTTGCCGTTTCCTCCTGGACAGTAGATCTGACACTTGCTAGTCCTCGGCCCCCTTCCTTTCGCTTGGTGTACAGCCTCAGAACACTGGACTTGGGGTGAAACCCTCCATGCATGGTGAGGAGCTTCCTTGTCTTGATATCAGCAGCTTGTATCTCTTCCAATAGCCAGGATATTATCCCAGCTGGGTATCTGATCACTGGCAGGGCATAGGTGTTAATGGCCTGGATCTTATTTTTGCCATTCAGCTGACTTTTCAGGACCTGCCTTACCCTCTGTAGGTATTTGGCTGTGGCTGACATCCGAGCTGCCTCCTCATGATTACCATTTGCCTGTTGGATCCCCGGGTATTTGTAACTTTCCTGCACATCTGTGATGTTCCCTTCAGGTAGGTCAACCCCTTCACTTGTGATCACCTTTCTTCTTCTAGATATCATCTGCCCACATTTATCTAGTCCGAATGACATCCCAATGTATTTGCTGTAGATCCGGGTGAGGTGAATTAGGGAATTGATGTCACGCTCATTCTTGGCATACAGCTTGATTTCATCCATGTAGAGGAGGTGGTTGATGGATGTTCCACTTTGGAACTGATTGAAGCATCCTTGAAGTCTTAAGGAGACATCACCCTTCCTCCAGATTGCTTGGTAAAGGGATGTAGGCTTTTGTATTAGTACCTACCATACCTCCTTTCTTATAGATATCTGCAGGCAACCCATCACTTCCCTGTGCCCTTCCAGAAGTGGTCTGTTGGAGAGCTTTCGCTGTCCCTGTGCTAGTAGGGAGGTCAGCCATTTCAGCTTTCACTGGTAGCTGTGGTATTGTGGCTATTTCCTCTTCAGAGATTGAAGACTCTCTGTTTAGGAGGTCACTGAAATGCTCTGCCCAGCGTGCCAGAATGTCATTCTTGTCAATGAGCAAGACAACTTGTTAGAGGAATGGACTAGATTTGAGCCAGTGGATTTAGATCCATATACCGCACACAGACCTGTGTAGAATGCCCCAAAGTCCTTTGTGTTGGGCAACAAGCTGAAGATTTTCTGCAATTTTCTGCCACTAGTTGTTTTCCATTTGGCGAGTCCTCTGCTGCAGCTTTTGCTTGGCTTGTTGGTATTGTTGCTTGTTCTGGGTGCAGGTCTTATCATCAAGATGTTGCTTGTGTGCTTCATGGAACTGGTCGATGATGATACTAATCTCAGCATCATTCACATCAAACCAGTTATCTAAGCTTCCTTTTGATGAAACCAAGAGTATTTGCAGCAGCAATGTAGACACACTCCTTGAAGATCTTTCACTGTTCTTCCGTTTCACCATTCTCTGGATCAAAACTGCACAGGGCTTTATTGTCACATGCTAATTGCCCAACATTGAGCTTACACATGGACTTGTCTTGAATTGTCTTACTCTTCTGCAAGCCAGATGTTTATCTTGCTCCTGAGTAGGAGATGGTCTGACCAGCACTCTGCATCTCTCATACAGTATGTGATGTGCACGTCACCTCTATATCTCTGGCGGGCTATAACATAGTCTATCATGTGCCATTGTTTGGAGCGGGGATGCATCCAGGTGTTCTTGTATCTGTGGGCTTGTTGGAAAAGAGTATTTGTGATAGGCAGTTCATGCTGTGCACACAGAGACAGCAGACATAGGCCATTGGAGTTGCAGCTGCCAGTGCCATGGCAACCAATAATGTTAGGGTTAGGGTTAGCAGCAAGAGAGGGTTTGGAATCAGAGGTTCTCTCTCCGATGTGTTGGCTAGACTCGGTACCACCGGTCGTACCATACAGGCATGCAGGAGGACGATGTTTGTCAGTTTGGACATCTCCTTAGCCAAAGGCAGGCGGCTGTGGCTCAGTTGGTAGTGGGTAGCCCAATGACTGAGAGGTTGGCCGTTATCGTCCCGGCTCTGGCTGTTGGCGTCCCGGCCCTGGCTGTCCACATCTCGAAGTGTCCTTGGGCAACACACTGACTTAGGCCCCCAGTAGGACTGACAGAACCTTAGAAATCTACTGATATATGAGTTTGTGTGTGAATTGGTGAATGTGAAACTAATGTAAAGCACCATGAAGGTGGAAAAGCGCTATATAAGTGCAGACCATTTACCATTTACCAAAGGGCCCTTGCTAAGGTAAGGTTCTACCTCTCTGAATCCTGTGGTTGCAGTTTAATGGCGTACTGGGGGAATAATTTTGGCTTCAGTGACTTGCCAAAGGACACTTCGTCATGTGAGCAGCCAGAGCCGAGACGCGTACCGCCAAATGGACAACCGGCTCTACCCACTGAACCACACCCGAAAGAAAATATTCAAAAATGAGTGAGAAGAAGCATAGGTTATGAGTTACCCCTTTGTCTAAATCTGGAACATGTGTATGTGTGTAGATGTGTGTGCGTGTGTGTGTGTATAGATTTATAGATTTATTTTACTGAGTTGCACATGTATTTTATAACTTCTTCCTTTTAATGATTTTCATAATGAACGTCTTCCTCTACAAATTAAAACTAAATAAAAGTTAAAATAAAATTATATATTTCTCCTTTTATCAAGTGCAGGCAATATAAAACCCAAAAAGTTCTTCTCTGATAATACAGATTGAAAATAGTGTAACAGAGCCTGACCAAGTATATCACTGACATGTCACTTCTTCCTCTACAAATTGAAATTAAAATAAAATCTTATAAAAGTTAAAATAAATAAATAAAATTATATATTTCTACTTTTTTCCAAATCAAATCTGGTACTTGACTGTGGAAGTTGAGGTCTGAATGTGTTGAGGTCTGAATGAGGAAATGCACCCCTGCCAGGTGCATTTTCTCCAGGTGCATTATCTCTGTGCCAGCGCCCTGCAACCAGCTCCAGGCTTTATAGCACCCTCCACCAGGACTTGGCCACTTCCTGGACTCACTGCGCCTTCTCCCCTGGCGTGCCAACCGCTTTACAATTTACACTGTTTTTGTATTGCTGTTTACACTTTCCATATTTTAGGAGATATTTTCACTTTGAAAATAAGCATTATGCAGTGTTCACTGTGCATAATATGTTACTTGTTCGTAACTTTAATTGTATAAATATTAATTTTATATTATACAGATTGTTTAAAAGAGCCAAGACATTTTATATTTTTGCAAAAAATACAAAGATATTTGTATTTTTTGTAAAGAAAAATACAATTAAAAAAACATTAAAAAAACCTGTATCGGTCGATCCTTAATATATATATATATATATATATATATATATATATATATATATATATATATATACTCCTCTACTCACACTGTTCTCCTCACTTTGCACTTGTTTCTCTTTTTATTCAGACACCAATGGTTCAGACAACTCCATCCCCATGGCTTATCTGACCCTAGATCATCAGCTCCAGGTACACACTCACTCTACACACTCACTCAGCCAACCAAACACATTTAGCTTCACAACTATATTTTGGTTATGATGCGGTTTGGTTCACATATGCTAGCATTTTCTTCTTTTCTGTTTTGTTTGTTTTATTACCATGCTATACCATGTAGGTGGCATGCTATACCACCTACCTTAGTAGGTGGAAAGTGTATATTCCTTGATGACTGGTGTAAACTACCATGTTATACATCAATGAATTTTAGGTCTCGTACTTGTTTGAGCAGCAACAATGCACATGTACAGCTTGAAAATGGAATTAATCCCACACGAAACAGAAAATACTCAAATTTTTTTGTTTTCCAATTTTCAGCCCCCCCCCCCCCACTGCCTGTCATTTTCTACTCTCATTTTAATTATATGAGGATTACATGTGAAAATGTGCTGCTATCTATAAAGTGGTCTGTATATAATTAGTTTGTGTGTTTGATTTCAGCCTCTGGCTCCATGTCCAAACTCCAAAGAGTCTATGGCTGTGTTTGAGCAGCACTGTAAGATGGCTCAGGAGTATCTGAAAGTTCAAACCGAGATCGCACTGCTTATCCAGAGAGAGTAAGTCCACCTGTTCAGCACACTCTGTGGAAGCACAGCCATGCTTCATGGGTTCAAAGGTTACAGTAGTGCTTGTGAAGCTCAGATACAGGACTCCTGAGTACAACCAGTATAGGCATTTTCAAAGACAAATCCTCAGAGGAGTAGCTGTATGTCTGATAAATGTAAATGTGGGGTGCACAATAGAAAGTTAAGATCATATTGTAACCAAACTTTTTACATGCCATTCAAGCCATGCTTTATTATAGTGTATTTGTAATAGAAATCTGGAGCTTAGGTTGTCAATAGGACTACATACGTACATATATACATACAGATATATAAATGTTTTCTTAGGTGTTTATCCAGTGTTCCCATGGGTCAGAATTTCTGGAATATCAGGGAATTTCAATAAAGGCTGTTCCAGACAGAGAAAGTCATGGGATTTATCATTTTGTCTGTAAAGGTAGTGAATATCAGGGAATTTTGTAACTGCAGCCCCAAACCAAATGTGTGGCATATATCCGTATTTGTTGTTTGTTTGTTTATATCTGAAAAAAACTCCCACTCTAAAATTCCCCAAACCCCCCCCCCCCCAATCTGGTAAATTCACTACTTTGTCATGTACTTTCAGAGTGTTTATGACATAGTCCTAAAGATCAATTTACCCATTTTTAAAATCAAGTGCTAAAAGAATGAACTGTAGTGAATTTACTATTGGCTGATTCATGCATCAGCTCAACGGGATGACACTGGCATTGGTTTCACTGCTTAAAATGTCCTTTTTTGCTTTGTCCAATTGTTAAATTGGACATTTGTTTCTGTGAAAGGTCATAGAATTTCTTCTTGTTGGTCAGGGAATTTGAAGTGTGACTTGGAATGAAAACCCTGCTTATTAATGGGATCCATGTCCTTGGTGTGCAGGAAGGAGCTCATTGCCGAACTGGACCAAGATGAGAAGGACCAGCAGAACACGTCCCGTCTGGTGCAGGAGCATAAAAAGCTGCTGGAGGAGAATAAGAGTCTGGCCACATACTACCAGAACTGCAAAAAACAGCTGGACCTGATCAGAGTTCAGCAGCAGAAGAGACAGGGCACGTCCTGATGAGATGACCCCCCTTTCACACACACACACACACACACACATACACACACACCACCCCACCACCACCAACCCCCCCCCAACTCGGTCACATGCATTATAACACTACTCAGCAAGTCGCTCTGTTCCACCTCTGAAGGAGACCTGCATTCTACTGTGTCCTGCATGTTGCGTGGTAGAGACTTTCGTTGTGTCCAACAGGAAGTGGACATCGTGTGTACATACATTTGCACATGGTCACAGTGGATTCTGTGATGACAGACCAAACAATCACTGCAGAATCACTGCGCTTCAGGGTGGACCTCCTCATCTTCCTTCTGCCCATTCTCAGTGGATGCCGGTTGTCTGTGAACACACTCATTCAGTCCACAGCGACTACAGAAGGTTGTTTGTTTGTTTTAGTTTAGGGCAGGCATGTCCAAACTATTCCACAAAGAGCCGGTGTAGCTACAGGCTTTTTTTCCGACCAAGCAGCAGCACACCAGAGTTAACTCAATTAATCAACTGATCTCAGTCTTCAGGGAGTCAATTGGTCAAACTGTGAACTCTTAGTCGGCTGGAACAAAAACCTGCTGCCACACCGGCCCTTTGTGGAATAGTTTGGACATGCCTAGTTTATTAATTTTTTTTTCTCAAGTTTTTCTCAGGGCCTCTGGGCTGCCCCGGTCAGTGTAGGTCCTCGGGGATCCAGTGGGTCGATCCTCAGCGATGCGGCAGGTTGATCCGGCAGGGATCCGGTGGATCAACCCATGTGACTGCTGCACATATCTGTAGATCACTTGTTTTCAAAATGAAAGTCAAGACTTCATTATGCTTTCAAAAAACAAAAAAGCTGTTAGTGGGAACAATCAGGCCTCACATGTCAAGACGCCAGTATAGACAACAGGTTCACCTGTAAGATGTAGATGTTTCCTACAGGGACAGTTTAACATCCAGAGTACGGAAGCAGAAAACTATGGAGGACTAAAAGTGCCAAAATCAAATAAATACATACATCATTAAATAATTAATTAAATATGTTACTAATTAATTCAAATTGGAATTAAATAGATACACTTGTCATTATTATTTATTTGTTATTATTATTATTTGTCATTGTCATTAATTCATTAAAATAACAATTAATTTTAGGTAAAAAAACCCATTATTATTTCACTAATTAATTATTTCATGGTCCTTGTGTTACAGTGGATTATGAATTTAGTTTATCTGTGAACCTCGTCTATCAAAGTAAGTGGGTGGGGCTAACCTGAATTTAGTCAAATCCAATACATTGGGAGTGTTGGACCCACAGCTGCAGTTTCCTAAAGTATCCAAACAAATGTAATAGTGCCACCCAGTGTACAGGAATGTGTTCACAAGTTCTGCATCAATCCGTTATCAGGAATCCATTTGACTGGTCTGTGATGTGCAGGGGAACCACTTAGCTGTTGCCCACTAACTTTGATGGACGAGGTTGACAGGTCAAATAAATCCAGTGCAACACAAGAACCATGAAATAAATAATCAGTGAAATGATGTTTTTTTTGTCTAAAATGAAATGGTATTTTAATTAATTAATGATACATTTAGTAACGTATTTATGTATTCTAATTTTAATTAATTGAATGACTTAATGGTGTATATGTTGATTTAATTTTGGCACTTTTAGTCCTCCTTAGTAAGCAGCCGGCCATTCTTTATTCAAGTTCAAATGGTCCATTTCATGTTGGATTTTAGTTTTACTGCATCTGAACCTGATACATCTGCCGACAAGCACAGCCATGCCCGTGACCTGTAAACCATGACCATCCATTCAGCTTCTTCCATTTTTGACTAAGCTACCCTCTGATCATCTTCTGTCAGGCCAGTGGGCGGGTCTTAAAGCCAAACGTGGAGGTACAAGTATCAGAATCGAACTTCGATCCAACATGAAATCAGCCAGTTTGGTTTGTGTATGTCCTCGGTTTTTACCATTTTCAGTTTTAATGCTAATTGAAGAAGTCATATTTCACCTTTGTAAAACGTTGAACAGTAGGTGAGACCTGAACATGTCTGAAAACTCCATCCCATAAGTGTTCAGAGGCATGAGGGACAGGTGATGGATTTGGAGTTTAACCTAAAGACAAAAGCTGAATCCCAGTTCACCCCTTACCCTGCACTACCCCTTCATTTTGGATGTGTGTGTGAAGGGGTAGTGTTGTCCAAATTCTCTTTTAGCCAGAGGAGAGAGGCTCATGTGAAGGGGAGGGGCTAATGTGAAGGGCTGTATAACCCTGGAAATGGAGACAAACCCGGACCACACTGCAAATAGAAGGGGAGGAGGAGTTTCCCATAATTCTGTTGGAATCATTGGCCAGATGGAGGGAAATGGCCAAAAAGTGCAACAGTGATGAAAGAAACACAAATATACATACTTCATAAAGAACTCATAGATGTCATTTCTGCCGATTACAGATAGCTGCAAAAAAACTGCCCAAGCCCATGGAACACAGACGCTTTTAGTTTACTGCTGAGTACAGGTGATTGCTTTCAGAAAGTTTTCACATCTGTTATTAGCAGAATCTATTGCTACATTTCCACTACGTGGAGCTCCACTCGGGTACCAGGTACTATTCCTAGAGAGCATTTCCATTACAGCATAGGATTGACTTGACAATACATGGATGTCATTGCAGCGTGGTGGCTACTCAGTTACCAATAAACTCACTTGTTGAGCGGTTTTTACATCAACCACAAAGTCGGGATGGGCGATATGGGCAAAATGTGTGTGTGTGTGTGTGTGTGTGTATATATATATATATATATACATATTTGTATTTATTTTTGTTTTGTTTTGTTTTTGTTTTTTTCTCCTGATAATGAAAATGTGAATATCTTGTTTAAAAAAATGCTGTAAAACTACTTGGATATCTAGGATACTAGGATATCTATGGAGAGACATGGTATTTCAGAACAACAGCTTTTGTTTGCATTTTAAAGTGCTTCATACAGCTTCTGCAAAATTTGAAGGGGGGGTTACTGTATGTGAGGTAGGGCTAGCACTTATATACATGGATATGCCACCTCCATAACTAATGCTGGGGTCAAACAAAACTGAAACTGAACATACTTTTCAACGTCTGACTTGGGTGGTCTTTCTCTATTAAGTATACTAAATGACAGATTTTACACAGAATTTTCACAACTTCTATCCAGTAACTTACCCCCCGCCCACCCGCCCACCCCCCCACCCCCGTACAATGCCCCAGTTGTATTTAACATTATTTTGACCACCATCAGTCATGTCAAAAGTGAACCATTTCCAGGCTGTTGATGTGAACCCATATCTGCTCTGAAATCATCTGCTGACACAGACTCCTGCATTTCCCTCATATCAGACCATATTGTATTTTGGCTGCTGTAAAATCACCATGAGCCTGAATCCTGTTCGCCCACTGGCATTGGATGCATGCCTTCAGAGTTTCATCCACCTCTCCTTCTCTGTCTGTTTTCTTTCCAAGACGGTATGAATACTCTAGTAATGGAAAATTGCATATCATCAAATCAACATATTTGATATTTTCACTGTCAATATCTATGTGGCCCACCCCAGCCCACAAAGACTAAATCTCCAGGAGCGATCAATCATGATGTAGTTTTGGCCTTTCATCATGTGGATTAGCATACCACTACATTTACTGTCAACTTCCGCATCTGTCTTTTGTAAAACAGTGAGTCACAGAGACAACTGATGACAGCACAGGTCCTGAAGGGTTGTCCCATTTCAGAGGGGAATGTTTGAGTCCCTACCCCTTGCAGCTCTGTTTGAAGGGGTAGGACTAAGGGGTGAATTGGGATTGGGCCTTAGTCTCCCATAGACAGGCATGGCTTTGGTGTCTTCATCATATGTGACCTATAAATAGGACTCCAGTGCTTGTATTTTTTCTTTGGGTTTCTATTGCAAATGCAACTGTAACTCTTAATTGGTTTTGGAAGTAAAATATGAAGTACTTTTGAAAAACAAATGATTGGTAAATCAGTGCCAGCCTCAAGAATGTGAAAGCCAAGATGGTTTTTCAACAAACAGTGTGAATTGTGCACAGGGTGGGAATAAGAAGAATGTTTTCAGTGCGTTGGACTGTGCATGTGGAATCCCTGATATGCAAACGCTGTGTAAATCCCATGTTTTCGTCCACTTTTCCTTGAAGTGTTTGAGTATTGAATCATCATCAGGATTGAGTATCTTGTGTTTGTGGAAGTACTGAAGGACATAATACTGACAAACACCTTTTATTGACTTCAGTATTGTTTGTTTGCGTGTAGATGTTTGCTTTTTTTTTTCGTCTTTGTCTTTTCTATTCATTAGATGGCAGTAGTTGTTTTTGTATTTGGAGTTAGTTTGGTTTTTAGTTCACATGTTGCCTTAAAGATTGCCTGCTTTTTAAGTGCTTGTTTTATGTGACATTTAGTGCAAATAAAGCAAAGATGTGGAAATGTATTGGACAGTGAATGACAGTGGGATATTCTTTCCAGTGACATGAATGCACGGTGTCAGTGTTGCACCTCTACCTTTTATTCACATACAAAACATGTATTCACAAGGATGGGATGTACGTTTTCTCTGTTTTTTTCCTGATTTCATATCTCCCAAGAATTTTTGCACAGCTGATTTGCTCACATTTGTGTCATTTTAAGACGAGAGTGAAGCTTAAAACTGTACAGGAGTTGATTTGTTTACTAGGACTTAATTTACCACAGACACGTGCACTGTTCATTGATTCCTCGTTACTGGGAAATGAGCTACAATATCTGACAGTGAGCGAAGCATTATCAAATAAACTGAATGATCCAAACTTGCCTCACTGCTTTTTAGTTTCACCACCTAAAGGGTCAGTGTTGTCCATTCTAACACAAATCATGTGTCTTCTGTGACACCCTCTTTCAGAGTGACTATCTGTTGTGGAAGCACTAAGCTTGTTCAGCAAATGTTGATTGAATATTTTAATAATTAATTTTTTAATTTTAGAAATTTCCATTGGTTTTTCACCAAGTTTCAAAAGCTTGAAGACATTTATTACAGTTAATTACTAATGGTAGTAGATAGGAACTCGCATATGGGCTTTCATTTGGTATTACAACCTTCACCCTTGATTGACCTTGAAAGGTCAAACTCAAAGTCATCTATGTCCTGATTTCTAGAAACAGTCAGTCTATTGACTTTCGTAGCAGAGGGTCCTTGCTGCAAGATCTACCACATTTTAATGCGTGTGTGTGTGCATGTACATATGTGTATATATATATATATATATATATATATATATATATATGTATATATCTGCTATCTGTCTTTTATTATTTTTTCGTGTGCCAATTCGATTTAAATTACGACTCTTCAATGTTCCAGATTTTTCGCTGGCCTTTTAACACCAGGCTACGCGAAAAAGCTGAATGACGATGCCTGCAGATCATATCAGGAGCCATATTTCCCAAAAACATACACATCATATGTGAGTCAGTAATGCATTTGAACCAGACTTTGGGAAGTAAACTGCTACTTTATCTGCACACAACACAAATAGGAGCCTTTACATTAACATACTTCATAATAAAGAGTACTTTAAAGTTTAAAGTCTATCTCTGCTCTTTCCTTCTGTTAGAAAACCCACATAGTGTAATTGTTGTTGATTGTTTAAATATATTTATTCAGAAACAACTCATTTTCTCTAAGTTTTCACATATCCCACGCTGTTGAACGGACCAGAGTATTATGTGGGTCCTGAACGCACCACCTCCGTGCTTAGAATTAGCCATTGTTTTGTTGCTCTAATTCATATATTCCTGGTTTATTATTATGTGTAAATGCCACAAGGTGAGATTAATAACACAATACAGTTCGAATAGATATTAATACAGTGTATTGTTTATCTGCGCATAAGTTAATGCTGTTTAATGTTGATGTGTTGTTGAAGCTAGCTGTCGTCTGTGCCTTCCATAAGGTGATTTGTGTGTATTCCATAATGCATATTATACATCTGAGTGACTCATACAGTCGTCTACATCTATTTACAAGCAGTCATTTTTTTCCAACTTACAATCAGTAATGAAAATATGTGGGGAAATAATCAGGTTTTTGAACAGAGAAATATATTTAAAAATCATAAAACAAAACATCCCGATACATATGTCAATAGAGTATATATATATATATATATATATATATATATATATATATATATATATATATATTGTAGATACGTCGACTCCCGTAGCACAAAGTCGCATGTTTATCTGTCTCTTTCTCTCTCTCGCTCTCTCTCGCTCTCTCTCTGCGCGTAAACACAGACCAAAACAAGATGTGGCTGCTGGAGGTAAGGTACTTGTGGTGACAGCAGTGGCAGACACACATCGAATGTGTGTGTGTATATATATATATATATATATATATATATATATATATATATATATATATATATGTATATGTACACTCAACAAAAATATAAACGCAACACTTTTGCTTTTGCTCCCATTTTTCGCGAGATGGACTTAAAGATCTAAAATTCATTCCAGATACACAATATTACCATGTCTCTCAAACATTGTTCACAAATCTGTCTAAATGTGTGATAGTGAGCACTTGTGCTTTGCTGAGATAATCCATCCCACCTCACAGGTGTGCCACATCAAGATGCTGGTTACTTCCACTACAAGTGTTCATCCTGTACAAGCACAGTGTGTATCTGACAGTATCCGTGTTGGTCCAACAGGTGGTACTAAAGACCCAGTAACAGTCGGTACCAATTTGTCTTTGTCTGAAACACAAGCTCAGGCTGCAAAGAAGCTCACACCATCCATCGTATCAATGGCTGTATCACAATGGATTAATATGTCATTACTGCACAGCCCAGACCCACCTACTTGTACTGACTGTACATGAAGCCTTCCTGGTTGAAAATAAGCTAATATAAAAACAGCTTGAGTTACATGAGCAGTGTCTGGTCTTTTGGCTGCTTCGTGACCCTGAAAATAACCTGTTTGTCTGTGTAGGTCAGGGGCCAAGTGCAGCACGCCAGTTGTTCAATGTGGCCCATGGGATGTAGAGCATAATAAACTATTAACTGACTCCATATTTTCTTTTCAGTTTTTTCTTTGCCTATAAATGATGACAACTTTAATTTTTTGTCATTTTTTCTGCAAAAAAAATAATATAAAATTATGAAAATATTGACATTTACATCCTGTAACAATAACATGTGAATGACCTGAACAAATGTGAGCAACCTGAAATGTGTAAAGAAAATTAGACAAAATTGTAACCATTTTCTGCTTGTGTTACTAAGAAATTCTTTGTAGAACTGATCCACAATAAAACACATGGATTAATGAAAAAAAATAAACTGAAGTTAAGTATATTGTTGTCATCATACAATTGTACAATGAAATTTGTCCTCTGCATTTAACCCATCCTTCTAAGGAGCAGTGGGCAGCCATGGGGGGACCCATCTCCAGACGTGGAGCCAGGCTCATGGTCAGTTACCGGGCTGGAGGATTTTTACCTGGGGGTAACCAGAGCACCTGGAGGAAACCCATCCAGACATGGGGAGAGAAACATGCAAACTCCACACAGAAAGGCCCACGCGGTCCAGGAATCGAATACAGGTCTTCTTGCTGTGAGGTAAGAGTGGTAACCGCTCAGCCACTGTGCCACTATTCCAATAAAATTACCCTTATTTTCCTGATGAAATTTAACTTTTTTTTTGGGGGGGATAATTTATAAAAGTATTTCCATAATATAATGTTGTTTTTATTCTAAAACAATGACAAAAATTAGGAATTGTCATTATTTTTATGTTATGTTTTCATTTTACTGCTCCAGCCCATTAGAGATCAAATCAGGCTGAATGTGGCAGCTGAAGAAAATGAGTTTGAGATCCCTGGTGTATGTGAAAGAGCCTCAGGCTCCAACAGTGTCTCCATTTCAGAGTGAAATGGTATTTGCATTCTGCTGACAAAGGCTCTTGTTTTAATTTATTAACAAATGTATGTTTGAAGTTGACAGTTAAATGACACGCAGTGAGTTGGTGATTCTCTGAATTGGGTGCACATTGGAGTCTGGCATAAGAACGGTACAACCTTAAACTCTGTGACAAAGACTCACCATTTTATTTTTGGGGTTGAATGTTACAGGGTTGAAGATATTAGCTAAAAAATAGCCAAAGATCCACATTAGCTAGGGTATGGAGCATTAGAAAGAATGTGGAAAACAAAAAATTAATCAACTTTTCAAAGGCAATTAGCACTTTTTTTCCTAAACATAATGAAACATAATTTCTGTTTAGGAAAAAACAGAAATTATGTAGAAAGGTAGAGCTTGACAATATCAATCTGATTATAAAAACAATGAAATATTGGTAAGAAAGTATGGGACTGCTGGTGGCCTGTCTTTACAGTTTGAGTGGGAAAAGACTTAAGTGATGTCACTTCCTGGGACTAAACCATGATTGAAAAAAAAAAAAAGGCATGATTTATATCCTGTTACGGGGTTGAATGAAACTAGAGGAGAAAATTATGTAGTGCTATTTTATAAATAAAATATTTTTTCATATTTCCTATATTGAGGTTGGAGTAGACAGATAAATGATTATATTAGCAGAAAAAACTGTGGTTATTGGCTATTTTTATTTGATTTACATTCAAGACAAGGCAGTCAGAGACAGCAGACCTGTCATATGATGTCAAAACGTGATGTGATGGAGCCATAGGTGTTGACCCATCTGATGTCCGATGTGAATGTAAAAAAATGCAAAATTCTATCTTGTCTGAATCCTGAGATATTGCCATTTATGTGTTTTAGCTGTTGACCTTTACTGTGACCTTGACCTTTGACATCCATTGCTCATCTAATCTAATGGGTTCTTCCTTGACCCATTATGTATCAGTCCTGAAAGTTTCATCAAAATCTGTTCAGAACGTTTTGCGTAATCCTGCTGAAAGACAGACAAACAAACAAACGGACCCAAATGTAATACCTCCTTGTCGGAGGTAAAAACAATAACTGCTCAGTGGGACATGTTCATTTGGCTGAACTCTACGCATCAGAAACCCATAATATGTTTGAAAATATAATATTTAAAATATGTTTGTGATGTGATGCAAAGACACATGAAAATGTTCATTTCATGTTTTAGAAAGTATTTTGTGACTTAATGCATATGAATATATTTTAGGTTAAACCTGTGGGATACAAAGTGCAGCAGATTCAGAAAATCACCCCATTCTTTTCATGTTCTCTTTGCATGTATCATTTGTTCATGGCCACTTTGGCCTCATTGAACCACTGGAAATAAGGAAGGCGGCAGATTCTTGTTGGCTTTGTCTTGCTCTTTTGTTCTCATAAGGACGTGTAGTGGAAGCCAGTAGGAAAGCTGCTTGTGACCTAGGAAGGAAGACCAGGTCTGTCCCTTCATGTGTGCTGCTCTGATTGTGGATCGCAGACCAATGTCAATATGCTGTTTCAGTCCCGTGTGCTGACAACATTATTCCAAATCACTGTGCAGTCATCATAAAATACACACATTTTCCAAATTAAGAATCTGACGAAGTGGATCATAGTCATTCAGAGGTGGTCAAAGTACTCCCATTGTTAGTGAATGGTTATGTTTCATCCAAATCTGTTCAGAACTTTTTGCAGACAAACAAATGGACCCAAATTTAATTGGCACAGGTAATAACTCAATGATGTGTGTGTGTATACGTGTGTGTGTGTGTGTGATGTCCCTCTTTTGATGCTGCATATTGGTCTTCAAAGCAGCAGTTTTCCTCTTGCCATGTTCTTAAAAATGTCTACGCACGCGCTTTTTAAGGGTTCACTGAACATGTGACTCATGAATCGTGGCTGTTGTGTCGTGTGCAGCATTAACTAGTTTGCTTGGAGTATAAGGAGTTATCCGAGATGGGATATTGGTAAGAATGCCAGGTGTTTGAAGAGGAGACAAGGGATTTGGATTATGAGTTCTTATTATATTTTCATTGTACATGTTTTTCTTGTCATAGCAGTCTGAAATAAAAAGGAAACAAGAAACAGAAATATAATAAGGCACTACAGAATATAAAACAATGCACAGTTTCACTTATTAATTGCCTGTATTTCAATATTAACATAAATCGCTAATAAAAAACACAACTCAGTCCTGGAACAGATATTAAGCAGTCTCTGGCGCCCTCTAGTGGCCATAAGAGTTAGCACAACTGGAACATTCACGTGGCATCTAACGCGCGATGACAAACAAAGCTTAACACAGTGTATTTAACATGTCACAGCAGATCGTGCTAATTGCTGGTAATAGTAAACTTACATTTCATCATTGACTGCTAAGGGATGTATTGACCTCATTCCACAGAATATAATATTTACTTTCTAACACGGAGCATGACAGACGCGGACATCTCCACTTTGCTGGTTTGGCAAGTGACCCGGAAAAAATAAGGTATAAATAAGGTATTTACATGTAAAATGTTATTATCGAAATGTAATTTCACATATGATTAAGGACACATTGTGGAGAACTTTGCTGTTGGAACTCATTTATTTTTTTCAAATACAAATAGGCCAAAAAACAGTCCCTGTCAAAAAGGCATTTTGGATGTCAATCAGCGAAGGGGCAAGAGCCAGAGCCCCTGTCGCACCCCTTCTCTGCACGTGCCTGACTACTACTTGTACTACTACAATTATTCCTACTACTACTACTACCATTCTGACTACTCATAGAAGGAATACTACTACTACTAGTACTACTACTACCATTCCTACTACTCATAGTAGTAGTACTACGAGTACTTCTAACACTACCCCTTCTACTAGTACTACTATTACTACTTGTACTACTATTATAATTCCCAATACTACTACTGCTACTACTACCATTCCTACTACTCATAGTAGTACTTCTATTACTACTCCTACTGCTACTCCTGCTTACTACTGCTACCACTACTACTACTACTACTCCTCCTTCTACTTTTTGTACCTCCCAGCCTAACACTACTGTACTCAGAACACACTGAATGGCAGCTGTTGTTTCCACCTCATCAGTGAAATGTGATCACATTCTCTATCACATTTCACAGATTTATTTTCTGACGTTGTTCTGGCACACTCAGCCAAATTTGGCACAATGTGAGCCAGTCTAAATTTCTAATTCAATCTGGAAGTGTTAAATGATTCATGAGCATTAACTTGGTGACCCTCTGGCAGTCCATGCTCATTTCATTACTTTTTGGCTACATGTTTCACTACAGCACATTTTTCATTGGTTCGCTTTTTCTATCCAACCACCCAAGTGAACACGTGGAATTTTGATCTCATCAGTGAATCATGAGATGATGTGGCTTAAGTTCATAAGTAAATATCCTGCAGTAATTTCATGGCTCTTCTCTATCTTTGGTAAAGGGAAAGTTAATGCTACACTTAAAAACCTGTGTGAGCTTTAGATTTTATCTATGGCATGGTAGTCATGGAAACTGGATGACATAAATAGACTAGCAGTGGCAGAGAGAGATGCTGCAGTTTTCAATAATGGACAGAATTTGGGTCATAATATCTTGCATGTTGGGCTATAAATTGCACTGTGTGCCAGATACCATTCCATTAATCTACATGACTCCCTGGTTGGTCTTCAAAGTGGCTGCAGGCGATTATTTAAGGACTTGATAAAGTCTGCGCTCAGTCATAGATGTTGGTGCTTCGTAAAGTCTTTGTTTATTCCACTTCATGCATTATGTAATACATTACATTTAAGCTACAGTAACAAGTATGTTAATTGGAATCATGAATCAATTTGTTATTTGGAACAGCACTCATCTCCATCACACTCCATTCATAATTTTTCTGCAGGTCTATTTAGAGGAGCACTAATGAGCCCCTCCTGCTTTCATGCAACACTTAGAACAGATGCTTTGACATTTTTTTTTCTTCATGATGTGATCTATGGATATTTCACTTATGATGGGTAATTTTGTGCATGGTGGAAGAGGAGCAGAGTTAACCATGGCCAGAACCCTGTTGTGAAACATTTCAGGAAAACTTATGGGTCCAAATGCAGGACTCTGAGACTTTGATTCAGATTTACAATATTTATTAACAAGCACAGAATTAACCTTCATCCTACCAACATATGTAACATACAGATAATACTAACTTTGAACCCCGTGTGATATTTAACTCTTTATTGGATTGTTAAACAGTAACAAAGTATTTTTTTACTTGAAATCTTTTATTTGGTTATTACAGAATACATTTATGTCACATTTGTAAAGTCATCTCCCTTATAGATTAGAAATCATCTGAAATAAAAATTACAAATTTGTCACCTGCACAATCATTAGCATTGATTTGAAGAATACAAACAGAAGAAAGACCAATACCAACCTTGATATCAACAAACAAGAGGCGTAGAACTTACTAGTCTACATTTTAGAGCAATTCTTGTCTAAAAAAAACAACAAAATATTCAAGTGTTTATGTTGGTAAAGTCATCAAAGTCATCGACTGAGGTCCAATGGACCCTGACCAAAAAATTTAACTTACAGTACAGAAGACAATTGTATTTTATACCAAATCACTTTTTTGTGATGCACTCCTGATGGCAAACGACGTCATAAAACATAACTGCTGTGGTTGATCATATGCATGTTTTGTGCATGAAGACAAGTGCATGGGGTCTGATTGGACCCCACTGGGTAGGATGAAGGTTAATAAATAGTGCAAGTTCTTCATCTGACCATGAGACACCGCAACTGCGAGAAAATCTGAATCAAAGTACAGATAAGCAATGTTTGTACACGGGTGATCCAAATCAGGCCAAAAACTTTACCCATGTGTAGATGCAGGTCAGACCGTAGATGCGAGAAAGACAAAATACAGGACACTCAACCAGGGCAGACAATCTCACAAAACGACAGAGGACACAGGAGGTTTATATAGAAGAGAACACAGGTGGAACACATGAGGGTGAATTAACTGAGAGGGAAAAACACCGGTGACAGGAAGTAAAGCAAGACAGAGTGAACATGAAGCAACATGACAAAATAAGAGCCCCAACACTAACAATGACAGAAACACAGGAAAACACACATAAAAAGACAAAAATATGACAAGAGGAACTGGAATCATTACACTTTGTGAGATGTGTCAGGAGACAACCGATACGATTCAGCATTCCAAGGTTTTCCACATTACACAGGACCACCAGTGCAAAGTAGTAATGGGAAGTTCAGGAGCTGAATCAAAATACCTGGTTCTTTCCACCCCTCAGTGACTCTTAATGCAGGATTTTTTCTAGGCTTTTATTTTAGCATAACTTTGCAAAAATGTATGGTTTGTTTGTTGAAAACCGTGGTGTAAAGGTCTGCGTGGGATGCAATTTCCAGTCCTGCTTCCACATTGTGCAATCCTGCTCATGCAAAGAATTATGATTTTCAGTCCCACTCCCGTCTGCACCTGCTCCCACTTCCGCCCACAAGTCCGTAGGATTCAGACACGAATTGAAATGCGGCATACGGAAGACCAATTGCTCAGGGCCTTGAGGCCCCCACCGCGCCGGGATCCGGTCAACTCACACTCAGGTTGTTTGGGAACGCAGTGGCGGGTTGTAAACTAAGGCTAAATACTGGCAGGAGACAGAGTCAACAAGTAGCCTACCTTAAGGGAGTCCGTCGCAGTCTGTCCGGGGGATTTAACCTTGGCTGGTCGCATGAAGGCATGTGTCACTGTGTGGTATTTTTAATTTGATGTGAATAATGTTTCTATTTCTCAGTTGCACATAAGGGTTATTGGCCTGCCAATTCCATTATTATTGGTATCAGTATTTGCCCTGAAAAAACAGATCAGTCGACCCCTAGTTGAGTGTTCTGTCTCTTGGTTGTTGTTTGTATTTTTTGTAATAATAACACAAAGAAACATAAAAATGTGGAGAAAAATATATAAAACATGCTCAAATCCATTGAAATTCACCAAAAACAGAAAAATCCTCAACTTGGAAATACAGGATCGATGGTATTCCTGCTGGACATTTCTGCCTGTCGCGCCTCCTCCGGCGCCTTCGGAATGCGTGTGCATCCTGGACACCCTGGGCCTAACTGGGTCATCAGCTGGGGACCACCGGTCATGGATGTTTCGCTCCTTTAACCCCAGGACATCGACCGGTGGCGGAGCGCTGGCTGGGAACTCTCCCTGCCAACCCCACTGATGCCCTAGGTGTTTCTTGGCCCCCAGCTCCTATCCTTCCTCCGCAGCCACAGCCAGAAGCTTCCTTTCTCCGCCTCCTCCGCCAGTTCCTTTACCGCTCTCCGGTAGCCAGCTCCTGTGCACCCCAGATCTCTGAGCAGGCGAGAGGTTGAAGCGCCCACGAAGCCCCTGCACCCCACCTCGACGGGGCATATAGTGGCTTTCCAGCCTGCCTCCCTGCACTCAGCTGCCAGGTCTGCGTATTTTGCTCTTTTCCTCTCGTGAGCAGCTTCGAGCCCCTCTTCCCACGGGACAGTGAGCTCCACCAAGAGGACCGCCTTGCAGGTCACAGACCACAGCACCATGTCTGGCCGCAGTGATGATCCGGCGATCTCCCTGGGGAACTGCAGCTGCTTTCCGAGGTCGACCTTCATGTTCCACCCGCTGCCAGGTGAGAGGAGCTTACCCCTGTTTGATGGACGGGGGGCATTGATGTTCTCGCCCGCTCTTGCAAAGACGATGGTGTGCCTTGCTGGGGTAGCTGGCCGGCTGTTCGCTTCCCGTCTGCATACTTCCGCTACCTCTGCCAGCTTCCTCAGAACAGCATCGTGCCGCCATCTGTAGCGGCCTTGGGACAGCGCCATGTTGCAGCCTGAGAGGATGTGCCGGAGGCTAGCATTGCTGGTGTTACAGAGGGGGCAGACCTCGTCAGTGCCAAACCACTGGTGGAGATTTTGGGGGCAAGGTAGCGTGTTGTAGGTCGCTCGGATCAGGAAGCTGAGCCTGGCTTGGGGGGTTTTCCACAGGTCAGGCCAGGTCGTATGCCTGCCCATGACGCCTTCCCATGCTGTCCAATTCTGAATTCTAAACTGTTCTAAAATACAGAAAAATATAACAAATATGATAAAATGTTCAAAACGTATGAAATTTTTTAAAATTTATATATGCAATTAACATGTTTATTCCACACAATCAAGAGTTTCAACAAAACAACTGTAAACAACTGTTCCATTTGAGTTAACATTTTAACCAGATTAATCATGATGACGAATTAATCTGCATTAATCTGTTAATTTTCACAGCCTTATTTAAAAAGCATCTGAAAAAGATTCTAATTTATGGAAAAATATAAGGCTATATATCATATGACTTGTCCTTGATTACTTGTAATTGGGTTTGTATTTTTTATTGTTTTTACTTTACATTATTTTTCAGTTATTGTGTATTTTCAGTTCGTTCAGTTTTTTCCCTGTGTAATGTTTATTTCCAGGGAGGAATTTACATAAACCTTTTTTTGGCTTTAATCCTCTACTGCACAATTATGTTTTTTGTTTGTAAATTGTGTTGTTGATGTTTTGTTTTTCTATATTGTTTATGATGTGCAAATAAACAAATAAGAAATAATACCATGAGTCACATAACCTGAGTCACATAAAATTTATTTTCATTGGCAGTGGCTGTGAAAACACTACTTCATATACACAATATTGTGCAATAACCTTGGATCCTTTTAACTGTGTATATATTGTATATTTGTTATATTTATACTCAGAATGGAATAGAAGTACTTTATTGATCCCACAATTGGGAAATTGCTTCATAACAGCAGCATTAAATACATAAAACTAATGGTGAGGTGCAAAACAAGATAAGGTGCAATTTCATATTAAAGTGTCAATAAAGAATCCCTTATGAAATAGAAAAATATATGGCAATAGATTGAAAAATGTAATGTATTATATTAAAAATATATTCTCATATATGGAAAAATAGAGCATGTATAATACACAATACTGTAATATATGATTTGATCATATATTGACAAATATAAAAACTATATTGCATTGAAGACATATATATATATATATATATATATATATATA